>ML681993.1:6577049-7014352 GCA_007922195.1 Podocnemis expansa | reverse complement strand
ACACACACACACACACACACACACACACACACACACACACTCTATTATGATTATTATGGTGGTTGTTGTTAGCATATGGAATCCTAGTAATGAACCAGAATTCCATGGTGCTTGGTGCAATACAAACAGATGACAAAAAATGAGTCCCTCTCCAAAACAGCTTATAATCTAAACAAATACATGCCTTTAATGCCCATAGATCCCATAAATTCTTCACATCTCAGTCACTGAGATGACACAACCAGTTGTATGTATCAGAGTTACCTCATCCCCAGTGTGGGATAAATGAAGCTTTGCTTCTGAACATAGGCTGATGTTATAAGGAAGTTTTCTCTTCTTTTACTGAGCTAGGTTAAGAGTGCTGGCATGACTATATTATGTCAATGGCAAACCAGCTATTGTTTGCATGTGGGTCTAACATATTTTTTGTTGTCTAATTTCATAGGCTACCCACTTATTTATTTTTTAACAGGAACACATGCCCCCAAGACTGATGCTTCATCACTGCTGCTTAGGAGGGATTTTCTCTAGCTTGAGACTTGTTCACCATTCAGCACCACATTTGCTCACTGATTTAAGATGCTTTAATCAAATTTAGAACAACCTATGTACTTTATATTGGCTACCCAGAAAAAGTAGACTTCAAGGTCAGACTTTCAAGTCAGAAGGGACCATTATGATCACCTAATCTGACCTGTGCAACAGAGATCACAGACCCTTACTCATCCACTCCTGTGATAGACTCGTAACCTGTTACTGAAGTCCTCAAATCGTGGATTAAAAACTTCAAGGTACAGAGAATCCAGCAGCAAATGAACTGTGCCCCATGCTGCAGAGGAAGGCAAAATAACCCTTGGGTCTCTGCCAAGCTACCCTGGGGGGAAATGTCTTCCTGAACCCAAATATGGTGATCAGTTAAATCCTGAGCATGTGGGCAAGACTCACCAGCCAGATGTCCAGAAAAGAATTATCTGATTCAGAACCCATCTCACATAACATCTCATCACAAGCCATCAGGTGTATTTAACAGTAGCAGTCAAAGATCAGTTAACTATCAAATTAGGCTGACTCATCATACTATCTTCTCCATAAATTCATCAAGTTTAGTTTTGAAGCCAGCTGGTTTTTTTTGCCCCAGTGATCCCCTTGCAAGGCATTCCAGCACGTCGCTTCTCTGACGGTTAGGAATCTGCATCTAATCTAAAGTCTAAATTTCCTGACGGCCATTTTCTATCCATTTCCTCTTGTGTCCACATTGGTGCTGAACTTAACTAATTCCTCTCACTCTCTGGTATTTATACCTCTTTTGTATTTATAGAGAGCAATCATATTTCCTCTCAGCCTTCTTTTGGCTAGGCTAAACAAGCCAAGCTCTTTGAGTCTCATCTCATAAAGCAGGTTTCCCACCCCCCCGATTACCCTAACAGCTCATCTCTGCACCTATTCCCATTTGAATTAATCTTTTTCAAACATGGGAGACCAGAACTACATGGAATATTCCACACGAGGCAATGCCTTGTATAAGGGTACTAACACCTTCATATCCATACTGGAAATACTTTGCCTAATGCATTCCAGGACCACATAAGCATTTTTTTTTCCACAGCAGCATCACATTGGATGCTCCCAGTCATCCTGTGATCACCAATACACCCAGATCCTTCTCTTCCTCTATCACTTTCAACTGATGCAACCCCAGCTTACAGCAAAAATCCTTGTTATTATTCCCTGCATGCCTGACCTTGTAGATTGAGTTTGGCCTGGAACTTTTTTTTTTTTTTTTAAATATACAATTCTACCTTGAAACATGACTGAGTAAAAATGACACCTTTACTCAACAAATCTACTCTGGAGTGAAATCCTGGCCCACTGAAGTCAATGTGAACGCTGTCACTGACTTCAGTGGACCCAGGATGGAATCCCTGATTTGTATTCTGAATAATGTTTAATATTCAACTGTCTTACCTAGCATTTTTTCCCTCCGCCTAAAGAGCTCTAACTGACCTTTAAGTAGCACATTAATCTTTATTGGTGCTATCTGCTGTTTCATTTGTTTTCATTAGGAGACATTAAATCTAGTGAATTTTTTCTGTAATGACATTCTTGTCTTCCATGCTACAGGCTAAAGATTTTGTACAGCAAATCAAAACAAAAATTAAAAAAGAATAATTTTTTTTACTTAAAATTTCCAAGACTGCCCTCTCAAAATATAGTAATATTACTTCAGATGATATACTTCCCCAATAAAAATCACTCCATTTTGCCTTCAAAACACAATACAGTCCATCCTATTTAAAAAAATCCTTTATAGGACTTTGGTGTATTATGTAAAATGTGGAGTCTTTCCATTGACTATGAAGGACTTTCAGATCAGGGCTTCAGAAAAGTTGCTTTACTGTAAATTATGCTAGTGTTCTGTCCCCGTCCACTTTGCATGTTGCTATGAACACAAATTAATATTGACATTCAGGGAGAGGCTGTTGGGAAGGTGAGTCCTGGCTAGTGCAGTGAAGAGTAACTGACGTGTCAGTAAGAAGTTATCCGTGAGACAAATAAATAATGTAGACTATGACATACGTTAGGGAAGACTAAGAAGGTGAAAAGAAAAGTTCTGTTTGATAAACCAAAGTGTATTCAACAAGAAACTCTGTTTTTAGATATATTTTTGTTGGCTGGTTGGGAACACAGCAAACCTGTCATCATTAATATTAAAATGCTTGAAGAATTTCCTAACCTCCAGAAAAATCCTTGTGAACATCACTTTCTGACCTTAATTTTATTGGAGATATGTTACATAGCTTGCTAGAAATAAAACTGCCTGGGAACATGGTGTATTCATGTCTGCACACTGACAAAGGTATTTTCCAGCCTCTGTGTCATTTGCCTGCAAGGGGATTTGGATTGCACAACGTGACCCAAATCTTTCAGTGTAGCAGGTACTTCTGCTTATAAAACGTATGTCTTTTCAGATAGCTATTTCAATAAAAACCACATCTCAAAAAAAATTCTGTGATGAAACAGCAAGCGCCCTTTATTTCACAATGGGCCTGATGACAGGTTTGGATATATCTTTGTTTCATTTTGTTTTTTGGGATATGTATGCAGGGGTTAAAGTAAGCTGGAATGCAGCAGAACACTGCCCTGGGGCTCACTATTTTTAGGGGCTCAGCATTTTGGGACCACTAAAAATAGAAAATCGAGCCAGAATGGTGCACCATTTAAAAATAGCAGGCCCCAGAACACAGAGTTACAGTTCCATTTTCTATTTTTAGGGGCCCCCCGAACACAGAGCCCCTAAAAATAGCAGGTCCTGGAATGGCATTCTGCCACATTCCAGCCAGCAGAGAGCTGGGAGATTTTAAATCTCCTTTCCTGAGCTGGCTCTCACTGAGCATCCTCAGAACCTCTGAGCATGCTTGGTGAGACCCAGCTCAGGGCTGGAGCCTCAGGCCAGGCCAGGACTGGGGCCGAGGCTGCTCTGCCCTGCAGCCAGGTAAGGGGGCCCTAGGGAGGGGGATTCAGGGGCAGGTGACCCGGCTTGGAGGGGAAAGGGCACTGGGGAGGGTGGACCAATGGCCAGATGGGAGCTGAAGGCAGTACCTAGGGTGGGGGGGTAAGGGGCTGGGGTGGGGTCTGGCATCTGGGGGGGGGGCAGAAGCTGGGGTGGGTGGCTGGCATTTGGGGGGTGAGAACTGGAGTGGGGGGCTGGCATTTGGGGGGCAGAAACTGAGCTGTGAGAGGGGGCCCACCAAATTATACTTTAACTCCTGGATGTATGGAGGTGTCCTGCCCAAAGGAAGTCAACAGGAGTTTTGCAATTGACTTCAACAGAACCTGTAGTATTTTAAAGTAATGAGAATAGGTTACTCACCTGTAGTAACCAATGTTCTTCGAGATGCGCGTCCTGTGCTGCTCCACCTTAGGTGCATTCGGGTCCCTGCACCAAATCCACGGCATTCTATTAGCAGTATTCATGGGGTTGCTCTTGTGCAGAAGAGAGGTCTTCTGGCAGGTTTGGCGCCGCTTAAGCATGAGCACACCCTTTCCCCTCAGTTCCTTTTTAACAATTATCATGAACCTGAGAACAAAAAAGAGAAGAAGGAAAAGAGGGGAGATGGGAGAGTGGTGGAGCAGCACAGGACACACATCTCAAAGAACATCGGTTACTATAGGTGAGCAACCATCTATTCTTCATTGAGTAGTGTCCTGTGCTGCTCCACCTTAGGTGACTGGAAAGAAGTTGTAGCCAATGGCGGAGGATTTTCCTGTGTGGTTGAAAGTACTTGTCTTCCGACAGTAGCATCATTGGCAGCAGCAATGTCCAGTGCATAATGAGTAGTGAATGTGTGTCATGACAACCACGTGGCTGCTCTACAAATTTCCAAAATATGAACATTCTTGAGGAACACTGTAGTTGATGCCATTGTTCTGGTTGAATGGGAACAAACTGTAGTTGGAATATCATGGTTGTTAAGCGTGTAACATTACTGTATACACTCCTTTATCCATTTTGATAGCCTCTGATTTGATATCGACAATCCTTTTAAGTGTTCTGCGAATGAAACAAAGAGCTTTTTTGTGCTTCTGAATTGCTTTGTTCTCTCCAAGTAAAAGGTGAGTGATCATCTGATATTGAGGGTATGGAGTACTGCTTCATGGTAAGTATTATGGGGTTATGGGAAGAAAGTGGGAAGGTGTATTGACTGGTTTAAATGGAAGTCTGAAATCTTTTTAGGCAGGAACTTTGGATCTGAGCGCAAGCTGACTTTGTCCTTGTGGAAAATCATATAGGGATGATCACAGCTGAGAGCATTTATTTCACCTACTCTTCTTGCTGATGTGATGGCTATTAGAAATGCTTCTTTCATCAACAGGTAGTAAAGAGAGCACGTTGCCATCGGTTCAAAGGGGTCCTCAGTTAAAGTATGAAGGACTAAGTTGAGGTTCCAAGGAACGGTTGGAGATCTTATACTCAAGTAAAGATTTTGTATGCCCTGCAAGAAACATTTTACTGATTGAACGTTATATCATTGGGTATGCGGTCATGAAAAGCCGCAATAGCTGAGAGATGGACTCTAATGGAGCTATTAGGTAGCTTGTTAATTTTCAAAGATAGGAGATAATCCAAGATCTGTGGAATTGATGCCTGAGTAGGGATAATTTCCCTGTCTGAACACCGGAACTGAAATCGGTTCCATTTGTTTATATAAGATTGTCTTGTCGGTTTTCTGCTGTTTAGTAAAACGAATTGTACTGGTTCTGAGCAATCTAAGTCTGTATTTTGGAACCAATGAGACATCATGCCGTGAAGTGAAGTTTGTGGATTTCTGGGTGGTGTGCTGTTATGTTGTGCTGATATAATAGGTTGCTGCTGATAGGTAGTCTGATTGGTCTGCATGCTGACAGATCAATAAGATGTGGGAACCAAGCTTGTCTAGCCAGGCTGGTGCTATCATAATGACTGTGGCACAATCGGTTCTTATCTTTTGTAGTATTCTATGTACCAGGGGTATTGGGGGACATGCGTAGAGCAGGTTCTGTGACAAGTCTATGAGAAAGGCATCGCCGAGGGAGTGCAGGTCGTTCCCCCCCCCCCCGGAGCAAAAGAGTGGGCCCTTCTTGTTGCGTGAGGTAGCAAAGAGGTCTATCAATGGGAAGCCCCATCATCAAAAGTGATATTGCAGAACTTTGTTGTTTAATTCCCACTCGTGTGGAGTGGGAAAAACTCTGCTCAGAGTGTCGGCAGTGATGTTTTGCGTGCCTGCCGGGAAGGTAAACAGCTGATATGGTGACATTGATGTGGATGCACCAGTTCCATAGTTTTACAGATTCTGCACATAGTGACCGTGACCTTGTTACTCCTTGTCTGTTTATGTAAACATGCAAGCGATATTGTCTGTCCTGTTTTGTAACAATTTCCCTTGAATTAATGTTAGAAAATGCATGCAAACATACCTGATGGCCCTGAGTTCCAAGGTGTTTATGTGCATTGCTGACTCGGTGCATGACTATCTGCCCTGAACAGTGTGGGTATCAAAGTGCGCTCCCCACCCAGCTAACAAGGTGTCTGTTGTTATGGTTACGGAGGGCTGAGGTTGAGAGAATGAAATCCCTCGAAATAGGTTGTCTAGATTTTTCCACCACTGAAGCAACGATTTGATCATTGGTGGAACAAATAGCTGTCTTCTTAGCGAGTGTATGTGGGGTCTGTAGACTGTAGCAAACCATGCTTGTAAGGCTCTCATCCGAAGTCTGGCATTTGGAACAACAGTGGTGTAGGCTGCCATATGTCCTAGAAGCTGGAGGACTATTTTCGCAGTAAGTATTGGAGCCGTTTGCATATAATGCACTAGGTCTATTATTGCTGTGGCTTGAGCAGTTGGCAAATATGCTTTGCTTGTTGTGGAGTCTAGAACAGCACCAATAAACACTGTTCTTTGCACCGGAGTGAGCGCTGATTTCTGTAGATTTATGTGAAAGCCCAAATTCGTGAAGAGTGTTGTAGTTTGTGTAGGATGTTGTAGTGAATCTTCTCTGGAGTGAGCTGTGACCAGGCAATCGTCTAGATAAGGGTAGTTTTTTATTCCCTGGATGTGCAGATGAGCTACTACAACTGCAATAAGCTTGGAAAACATCCAAGGTGCTGTAGAAAGACCAAAGGGTAGAACTTTGCATTGATAGTGTTGATTCTCGACCATGAACCTTAGAAAACACCTGTGGGGAGGATGAATTGTAACGTGAAAATAGGCATCCTTGAGGTCAAGGGCTGAAACCCAATCCCCGTGTTGCAGCATAGGAATGATAGCATCCAGTGTTACCATTTTAAATTTTTGCCATCTAACATATTTATTTAGTGGCCTTAAATCTAGGATTGGACTCCATCCACCCATTTTTTTCTGAACTACAAAGTATCTGGAATAGAATCCTGACCATCTAAACTGGCGTGGGACAGGTTCTATAGCCCCCAGATCAAGGAGTTGTTGGATCTCCTTCTTCAGGATTTGTACGTGAATGGGGTCACTAAAGAGGGATGGGGGAGGTGGGTGGTGTGGGGGCATGGTAGTAAAAGGGATTGAGTAGCCTTGATTGATAATTTCCAGAATCCATTTATCTGTGGTAATGGAAGCCCAGATTTTATAGAACTTTCTTAGATGAAATCCAAATTTTAAATGGTAAATGCTGCTTATTTCTGTTGGGGGTTTTTCAGACCCTTGGCCAATTACTCAGAATTGTGATTTTGCTGGGGAAGATTGTGAGTTGATAGTAGACTGAGATGTTTGCTTACATTTGTAGAGTCTTTGTCAGCCCCTTTGGTCCTGGTTGTAAGACTTGGCAGTATACACAGATTGGTACTACGTCTAGTATCTACAGTTGTAGGGCTGGAAGTGAGATTTTTTTTTCTTAAAAGTGGGAGTATAAATTCCTAGGGTGTGCAAG
The DNA here is from genome assembly GCA_007922195.1 of Podocnemis expansa. Taxonomy (NCBI): domain Eukaryota; kingdom Metazoa; phylum Chordata; order Testudines; family Podocnemididae; genus Podocnemis; species Podocnemis expansa. The sequence goes on along the minus strand of ML681993.1, from coordinate 7,006,915 downwards.
GTAGCCCTAGAATCTTTCATAGAGTGCTATACCTCGTCAGTTGTATCCAAAAATAATTGACATTTATCAAAGGGTAGATCTTCTATTTTGTTTTGCAGCTCTCTTGGAAGCACCACTGCCTGGAGCCAAGAAACCCACCTGAGGATGACTGCTGTGGCTGTCATCCTGGCTGCCGATGTCTAAGGATGCTTGGAGTGATGTGCAAGCCACCAGCTGGCCCGCAGTAAGTAAGGCTTTATATTGTTCTCTTTTGTTCTCTACCATGTCTGAGGTAAGTTTTGACAGTTTTACAAATATTGAATGATTATAGTTGGATAGAAGTGCTGCATAGTTCATTATTCTCATTATTAAGGTGGAACAATATATCTTCCTACCAAAAATATCTAATTTTTTCCCATTTTTGTGAGGTGAGTAGATCTAAAAGCGTTCTGCTTGCTCCTGTGGTTTGCTGCGTCTACGACTAAGGAGTTTGGTATCAGGTGGGTAAAGAGGAACACCATGCCTTTCGATGGAACGTAGTATTTCCTATCAGCGAGCTTGTTTGTCAGTACAACGGAAGCTGGAGTTTGCCAAATAATGTTGGCAGGTTCTAAAGTTGCTTCATTCATTGGCATAGCTATCGTGGATGATGCTGCAGGGTGTAAAATTTTTAGGAGCTTATGGTGCAATTCTGCAACTTCTTCTAGGTCAATCTCGAGATCTTGAGCTACTCTTTTGAATAGTTCATTAAATTCCCTTGGATCATCTGATGCACTGGAGGCAATAGGGACAATCGTATCATCAGGGAGCAGTGAAGAATCCTGCAATTCCGATGGTGAATCTTGTGATCTCACTGTGGATACAGACTGAATTCTGCCCATATGTTCTGATGTAGTTCTGTGACTACATCCAGGTGATGTGGGATTAGAAGTATAGATCCTGTTTTGGTGATTGGAAGGGTTGTGGTCAGCTCACAATGAATGTTGAGTATATGTTGAGTCATGGGGATGATGAACTGATCAACAACAGGAAGGCGTATATCTCGAATAACGTGTTCAGTGATGGTAGTAATATGGAGTGTGAAATCTCCAATGTGCCCTCCCCGGTGATGAGTAGCAAGAAGATAAGTGTGAGTCTGGATATGAACTGTGCCTATAGGAGGAGTAATGAGCAGAAGAACAACAGCTAGGTGATCTTGACCAATGATAGCCCTCAGTGTCTGGTGATGAAATATTATGTTGTTTTCTAGGTGGAGAGCTGACCTGGTGCTGTTCAATGGCAGAATTCATATCATTGACAGACTGTGGCTTGCTCAGTACTGGTGCATCATTGGATTGAGACTGCACCATGGGATTCGGTTCCGAGCGGTTTTGAGGTGCCACCAGAGTATTAGAATCTTTACTGGGTGCCATGCCCTTCTTAGGCACTGATTTATGAGCTGAGGCTGCAGACGGTGCCAGCGGGCATTGTTGGTTTTGCATATCTCATTTGAGTGACCCTGAGTGTTGGTTAATTGCTGAGTGCTTAACATGGCAACAACTGTCATTGTCTTGGGTTGTTTTGGAAGCCCGAGGGTTGTTAGCATCATTCTCACCCAAGGATCCTAATGCCTCTGGGGTGTTTACCTTAGGAGACCTCCTTTTAGATGTATGAACTCAGCTAGGAGTGGATCATTCACAGAGCGGCAGTGATTGTTTAGCTGCTCCTTTGGCTGCTCTGTCGAGTGACCAAGACTCGGGACAGATTGTGGTTGCAGCGATTTCTCCATTAGAACTTTGAGCCTGTGCTCTCTATCTCTCCAAGCTCTGCTGCTCAAGTTGGCACAGTCACAGAATCATAGAATCATAGGGTTGGAAGGGACCTCATAGGTCATCTAGTCCAACCCCCTGCCAGAGGCAGGACCACTCCCACTAAACCATCCCAATCATGGTTTTGTCCAGCCGGGTATGCACACTTTTGAGGGGTGTGAGATTCTCCGAGGCATTGGATACATAATGAGTGCCCATCCAACACACGCATTGCTTCGTTGCATGCCTCACATCTCTTAAAGCCCAGTGGTGATGGCATAATTGTATCGGTTGCCTTCTTGTTGCAATGTCCGTTGGTGTTACTTTGAGTATAGTAGCGGTGACGAAAGTGGCGGAGAAATAAACTTCTGTGAAAGCATTTTTTTTTCCAGAAAAGGGGATGAGAAAAGAATTACTAAGGTAAAGATAAGTAACAAATGGTGTTTTTGCCCGCAGGAGGGGTTATCTCGTCTGAGGAGACGGAGAGTGAGAGAAAGCCGTGGTCAGTCAGGGACGGTTAAAAAGGAACTGAGGGGAAAGGGCACACTCACGCTGAAGGCATGCCAAACCTGCCACGAGACCTCTCTTCTGCACAAACGCGACCCCATGGATGCTGCTAATAGAGTGCCGTGGATTGGGTGCAGGGACCCAAATGCACCTAAGGTGGAGCAGCACAGGACACTACTTGATGAAGAACAACAAATTACCCATCAACCCACCCAAAATTATATATAACCAATAAAAAGAAAACATTAAGTTTGGTTTCAACATTTTTAACCTCTGTAATTTAGGAGTCAAAAAATTAGTATCAATACCTGAACATACTTTTACCATTACTTTTTTTTTGTTTGTTTCACTGAAACTATGCTGATTGTTAACAGTTCTGTGAAATCCTTTTAATAATTTTTCATTTTATTTCTCAGAATTTCTTACTTCATTTTCTTGGGTCCTGTAAGGGGGTAGGAGAGGTTGGTTGCCCAGAGAAGCCATTCTGCACTCACCCTGCATCAGTGGGTCCTATCCCATGAGGCTCACTCTGCCTCCCAGCTCCAAGCCTGGTGGCCTGGCGCATGGGGTTACAATGTCACTCTCTTTTGGCTCCACCCCACTGGTCATGCTAGCAAAGGAGTGGCCAGTCCAATCCTGAGTCATATGTGATCTAGTATGGCAAGTTAAAATGCCTAGAGCATGGAATTTTTCATTTTTTGTCATTTTAATCACTGTTTCTCATTTTATTAAATTATATTTTGCTTTTGCAAAAAACATGGGGCTGTGCTGATAATCTATATGTGACTCACTCTGTGTCACCACAAACTATTTTCTTTTAAGTGTAGAAGCCACACAATATTACACATTTTAAGTCTTTGCGAAAGATTGTCACGAAGTTAATGTGGAGAGAGATTTTTCAAAAATCCTCAATTCCAGTCAATCTCTGCTCTCACTGAAGTCTGTATCAGAACTCCCATTGACTTCAGTGGGAATGTAATTAGGGCCTAACAATGAGTTCTTTTTGATAAGCCCACCCCAAATGTATAAATATAAGGAAAAAAGTATTTAGAGAGAGATTATCAGAGCAACAAAAACAAAGAAGGACCAGATATCAACAGTAATTTCTCCCTTTTATTACACAGTTAGTGACATCTATTTCGTCCAATATGTTTGATTTATATTTTACTAACCAAACTTCCTGGAAAGAGAGCACAAGTTGTAAGTGGGTTCTAATTGAACAAATATTCCAGCAGTGATTTAATGCTACTTGGAATATCCGAGAGCTCCAAGTTATTGTTGTCTGATTGTTTATTTCACATTTCTGCAACTGAAATACAATGGTTTAGTGCAGTAGTTCTCAACCTTTTGTGGGCTGCAAAACACTTGGTGGCATATCATGACCCTAGAGGACATACTAGCCCACTCCCCCTAGTTGAATTCAGCCATTTTCCCCACTTTCTTTGACACACTTACCGCTATGTGATGGCACACTAATGTGTTCTGATACAGTGGTTGAGAACTGCTCATTTAGTATAAGGATTTTTTTTTTAAACATATGTTGGAAAATTACACCATGCCACCTGAACAAAAAAAAAGAGTCTGGTGGCATTTTTAAAGACTAACAAATTTATTTATCGCATGAGCTTTCATGGGAAAAATGTCACTTTCTCAGATGATTGCAGAAATGGGATTTTCTCCCATGAAAGCTCATGCGATAAACTTAATAGTCTTTAAAAGTGCCACAAGACTCCTAGTTTGTTTTGCTGGACTAGACTAACACAGCTACCCCTTTGGAACTTGTCATCATGCCACTCAAGTGTCATTGTTTTGAGCGTTCTGATAACATATAATCTCAGCAAGATCTAAAATACCATCATCCACAAACATTCATTTCCTATGGGCCCATGTGCCAGAGTTGAAGATTTTGTAGCTTTGCAAGTTTTCCTGACCAATTTTGTAGAATCATGTGAAAAGAATGTTAACAGGCTTTGTGCAATTTTTCACAATCTGTCAAAGTTCATCACTACATTTCAGTGGACCACACTGTGTGTCATTATAGTTTATTAGTTCCAAAGGAGCAGCCATACTAGTCTAGTTCAGTGAAACAAACAAGGAGTCTGGTGGCACCTGAAGACTAAGAAATTTATATAATGCATCAACTCTCATGGGAGAAAATCCCATTTTATCAGAGGCTTAAAGATGGGAACTCACAGAATCGCATAAATAAATTTATTAGTCTTTAAAAGTGCCACCAGACTCCTTGTTTATTACAGTTGGTAACACTTTTCTGTAAGATTTAGCTATATCATTTATTATTTACCCTTTCCCATTATTAATTACTCATCACTTGCTTTAATTCATTTCTAAACAATGGATAAGAATCTGTTCTAAAATGTTAAACTTACAAGTGTAACATATATGACAACATTGTAGTATAATCTCAAGTGGCAGGTATCAGCAGGGCCATCTTTGGTGGTGGTAGGAGGGCAAGAGGGGCGATTGTCCTAGGCCCTGTGGTTTCCCGGGCCCTGCGCTGTCCTGCCATGAGCAGGGCAGCCTGGGGCCCACACTGCTGCCCCCCGCAGCCGCACTGGCCCCCACCTGTTACCCACTGCTTTCAGCGCGGAGCCAAAGGCCCTGGGGAAGGGGGGATCTGGGTGGGAGTGTGCATAGCCAGTCTCTGCTCCAGGCTGGCTTGCCTCGCCCCTAGGACAGGAAACAGCCAGCCCATGGGCAGAGTGGGCCAGCCCAGAGGTCAGGCTTCGCTCTCTTGCCCCTCCCTTGGGCCAGCTATTCCGCCCTGGAGATGGGGCGGGTCAGCCTGGAGGCAGAGCGGAAGACCTTGTTAAATTGATTTCAGTGTGTGTCTGCACTGGACATAGTGCAGACATACAGGGGGGCGCCCCACACCTTGTCCCGCCCCCAGTCCAGATTGGGAACCCAGAGCCCAATCAGCTCTGGGGGCCCGATCCAGACCAAGCTGCCAGGAGCAGAGTCAGGTTCACAGACTTTGAGCCTGTGAAACTGACCAGGCAGCTCGGAGCTGGTCAATTGCACAGGCTCTTAGTCTGAGAAACTGACTAGACTCTGAGCTTCCTGCAGCCCCAAGCAAAGGGCATGGAGCCAGATGGGGCTCTGCATCCCTGGGGGGGGGGAGGGGTAGGAGCTGTCTCCTAGTCCCCGCAGCCTGCAGCAATGAGTTGGGAACCTGACTGAGCTCCCAGCCCCTTGCTGTGACTTACAGAGCAGGAGTTAAGTCGACTTAATAATTTTTAAATAGACACAGGGCTTTGCTTAAGTCAACTCAAATGATTTTAAATTGACTTAAACCCATAGTGCAGACATACCCTAAGTGCTAAAGGACCCCTTGTTTGTTTTACTGAACTAGACTAACACGGCTGCTCCTTTAGAACTTGGTTATTTCAAAATGCTAGGATCTAGGATGGAGCTAGGGAAATTGTTTTAGGAGACCCACAAGGGACTGAGGCAGAGAACCTTCTAGTTAAGGAAGTTCTGTGGGAATGCGACAGCTTGTAGGTAGCATCTGTGGAACAAAAAGCAAGTTCATATGGAACTGAGGGCCAGAAACAAAGCAAACCACTTGTGGACATTACGCAAGAGCTTTTAAGATGCAGTGGGAGAAAAGACAGCAAGTATTTGTGTGTGTGTAATGCCAAATGGATAACTGTGGACAAATGAAACCAAAGCCAGGTGGAAGCAGTGTAGCGGAAGTTGGAAATGCGAGCAGTAAAGAGGGATGGAGCCTCATGTGCTTACTTGGATAAAAACCTACTCCTACGAGGCCTTTCTAGAATCATAGATTTAAAGAGAGACATTTAGTTCAATATAATTTTTATTTTAGAGATTTATTCCAAGTGGTTCAGCAATATGAGAATACTGGAAAAACAAAGGAAGAAAAGGTTACTAACCTGTAACTGGTGTTCCTCGAGATGTGTTGCTAGGTGTGCACGGTACGCCGGAAAGTTTTCCCCAGTCTACCCGCAGGGTCGGCAGCAGATACTAGGGAGTTCTCCGCGACCTCTTCTATACATCCCTGCCAACCCTAACGTCCTCAGTTCCTTCATTCCAGAATTCCGGCTGAGAGGAAGAGGGCGGGCGTTGGAATGTACATGAGCAGCACATCTCGAAGAACACCAGTTACAGGTGGTAGCCTTTTCTTCTTCTTCAAGTGACTGCTCATGTCGTTCCAATCTAGGTGATTCCCAAGCCTTACCTTGGAGGTGGGACGGAATTCTAGTGCTCCGCTGAATGAAGGATGGCTGCTCCCACTGCCACATCATCCTTTGAGTGATGGGTGAGTGTGTAATGTGTGGTGAACGTGTGGATCGACAACCACATGGCTGCCTTGCAGATGTCCACAATAGGGAGGACACCTGGGCACGTGTGGTGTGGGCTGTAAGCTGAGGTGGAGGGAGCCAAGCCAGCATGTAACACTCTAATACAAGCTGAGATCCACGAAGACAGGCTTTGCAAGGAGACCAGGCAGCCTTTCATTCTGTCCGTCACCACAACAAAGAGCTGCAGGGATTTCTGAAATGGTTTGGTGTGGTCAATATAAAACGCCAGCGCTCTGTGGACATCCAACGAGTGGAGGCATCTTTCCTTGTTGGAAGCATGGGGCTTCAGGTAAAAATCCGGTTGAGGCCGCAGCTGGACCTTGTCTCTGAAAAACTGGGTGAATGAGGGCTCTGCTGAAAGTGTGCAGAGCTCGGAAACTCTCCTCGCCGAAGTTATAGCCACAAGGAATGCCACTTTCCACAACAGCAGGAGAAGAGGGCAAGATGCCAAAGGCTCAAACGGGAGCCCCATCAGTTTTGAAAGGCCTAAATTGAGGTCCCATTGAGCTACGAGAGCCTTGCAGAATGGGAACAACCTGTCTAACCCTTTCAGAAAACACTTGACTAACAAGTCCAAGAACAAAGAACCTTGAGCTGGGCCTTAATGGAAGGCCAAAATGGCCACCAGATGGACCTTCACCAAGGACATCGCTAGGCCCTGCTGCTTTAGCTTTAGTAAATAGTCCAATGCCCATGCTACTGGGGTCCTAAAGGGGGACATTCCCTTGCCCAGTGCCCAGACTGAGAAGCGCTTCCACTTCGCTTAAGACCTCTGCATTGACAGTTTGTGACTGTTGAGCAATACCTCCTGTACTCGCATGGAACACAGGCTCTCTTCCCTAGTTAACTATGGAGCAGCCAGGCCTTGCGATGGAGGGCCCACGGGCTGGGATGAAGGAGAGAGCCTTGGTCTTGCATCATCAGGTCTGGGATCATGGGGAGCTGGAGTGGTGGTTCCCTGGACAGGTCGCGAAGGAGGGGAAACCAATGCTGATGAGGCCAGTCTGGGGCTATGAGGATCAGCTGTGCCATGTCCTATCTCACCTTGAGGAGGACCCGGTGAATAAGCAGAGTCGGAGGAAAGGCATAATGAAGCCAAAACATCCATGGGATCAGAAAAGCATTGGACAGCAACCCGGGGCTGTCATTCCAAAAGGAGCAAAACTTGTCACATTTCTTGGCATCGGACATGAACAAGTTTATTTGGGGACGTCCCCACCATCAGAAAATGAAGTGTGTCACATCCACTTGTGAGACAGAAAACACCTGCTGAGATCATCCACTAGCATGGTCTGGGCTCCCAGCAGAAAGGATGCTACCAGGCGAATGGAGTGACGGATGCAAAATTCCCGAAGTGCCAGGACCTCCTGACAGAGGGGAGAGGAGCGAGCAACTCCTTGTCTGTTGATATAATACATTGCTGTGGCACTGTCCGTCTGCACTCACACCGTTTTGAAAGCCAGTCTGTCCTTGAAAGCCCGACATGCCAAACGTACTGCTCTGAGCGTTTTTAGGTTGATATGCAACATTACCTCGCTCTCTGATCAAAGGACTTGTGTCCTGATGTTCCCTAAGTGGGTGCCCCACCCCACATCCGACACATCTGTGACACGGGTCACAGACCGTACTGGCTCCTGGAACAGGCGCCCTTTGCACATATTGTCCGTCCCTGTCCACCAGTGAAGGGAGCCCCGAACTCCCAGCGGGACAGACACTATGGTCTCCAGTGAGTCCTTTCCCAGGTGGTAGACTGTGACCAACCATGCCTGGAGGGGCTGCAAGTGCAGACAGGCATGATCCACCACATAGGGGCATGACGCCATGTGGCCTAGCAACTGTAGACATTTCCTGACCGAGGTCAGGGGGTGGTCGCAGAGATCTCACACCATGGCCCAAATGGTGCAAAAACCGTCTACGGGCAGGAAGGCTCTTGCCAGGTTTGAATCCAGGACTGCCCCAATGAAGGCGATACACTGCGAAGGTGTCAGAGGAGATTTTTCTTCGTTGACCAGAAGACCAAGGCTGTCGAAGGCATTCTGAATGAAACGTAGCTGGTCCTGTACCTCCTGATGGGACCTGCCTCTAACCAACCTGTGGTTGAAGTACAGAAAGACCCATACTCCTCACCTCTGAAGGAAAGCGGCCACCACTACTAGGCATTTTGTGAAGACACTGGGAGCTGTGGCGAGGCCAAAGGGTAGGGCCACGAACTGATAATGGTGGCTGCCCACCATGAATCAGAGAAAACGTCTGTGCCAAGGGAGGATGGCGATATGAAAATAGGCATCCCTCAAATCAAAGGCAGCATACCAGTTTCCATGATCCAAGGAAGGGACAATAGAGGCTAAAGAGACCATGCGGAATTTCACCTTGCGGAGAAACTTGTTCAAGCCTCAGAGATCTAAAATGGGATGGAGGCCTGCCTTCGCCTTGGGGATGAGGAAATAGTGGGAATAGAATCTCTTCCATCTCCTGTGTTCTGGAACTTCCTGCACCACCCCCTTTGCCAGAAGGGAGTCCACCTCTGCTTGTAGAAAAAGCTTCTGAGTGGGGTCCCTGAAGAGGGACAGGGAAGGGCCGAAGGGAGGAAAAGAAGCGAACTGGAGCGAGTATCCTGATTTGACCGTGCGAAGGACCCACTGGTCCTAAGTAATACTGGCCCATGCTCGCTAAGAGTGGGACAGTCTGTGTCCAAACAGGAATGAGGTGTGACTCATAAGAGTCCAGCATGCTGTCCTTGAGCTGTTCTCAAAAACCTTTTCTCGAGCTGTGTCGAGCACACAAATTATCCTTGGAGCGGCCAGCTGAGCAATATTCCCACCGCTGTCTGTTACGGTTTCCCCTGCAGAAGAAGTCTGCCCTGTGACTAAATGGTCTTTGAGCAGTCTGCAGGCGGAAGGGGTGTCATTGGGATGCTGGCGTGTGGAGGCCCAAGGACTTTAGCATGGCTCTCGAGTCTTTCAAAGTTTGTAATTTGGCATCTGTTTGTGCCGCAAACAGGTCCTGGCCCTCAAAGGGAAGATCCTGAATCACTGTCTGGACCTCCTGTGGAAGACCCAAGGCCTGGAGCCACAAACTGTGCCGCATTGTCACCACTGACGCCATGGTCCTTGTGGCAGCATCCGCAGAGTCCAGAGATGATTGCAGTAAAGACCTTGAAATCGCCTTCCTTTCCTTAATCATGGCAGAGAGCTCTGCCTTAAAGACCCGAGGGAGAGCCACTGTGAACTTTTCCATGGTGGTCCAAGAGTTGTAGGCGTAGCGACTGAGAATCGCCTGCTGGTTCACAATGCAAAGCTGTAAGCCCCCAGTAGACTAGACTTTTCTTTGGAAAAGATCTAGCTTCTTTGTGTCCTTGGATTTGGGTGTGGGCCCGGGATGACCTTGGCGCTCCCTTTCATTGGCTGCTGCTACCACTAGAGAACCCAGGGTTGGGTGTGAGTAGAAATGTTCATGACCCTTGGCAGGGACAAATATTTTCATTCCAACCTCTTAGCTGTGGGAGGAATGGAAGCTGGAGTATGCCACAGGGCCTTCGTAGTATCTCTTAATGGTCTTTATGAGTGGAAGGGCCACATGGGAAGGACCTTCAGGAGTCAAGATATCCACCATAGGGTCAGTCTCCTCTACCAACTCCTCTGCCTGGAAGCCCAAATTGCAGGCCACCCTTCTCAATAGCTCCTGGTGGACTCTGCTATCGTCTGAGATGGACGCTGGGGTTGAGCCTGTCACCGCCTCATCCAGTGGGGAGGATGAGGACTCCTCCTGTAAGTAAAAAGGGGCAGGCGCTGAAGCACCTTCCTTGACAGGTTGCTCTGAGCCATGGGCTGAGTCCAAGTCCGAGTCCTGGGTCACATCAGGCAGGGCACGCACTAGTTGTGTGCGAAGGAGGCGATCTGTAACTTAGTGACTGTGAGTAGCCCAAAGGCAAACCCTGAGCTTGATGGTATGCCCAAGGGGTCCAAAAGGGCCACTGGGGTGGCATATTCCAGGCATCCCACTGATGCCGAGGGCGGTAGCTATTGAGTCCCACTTGGCTGCCCCTACTGCGTCTGGAGATGACTAAGCCTTCCTCCAACTCCGAAGACGAATGACTGAGGGGGGACCTGGGTGCTGCAGTACCTGTCAGAGAATGGTACGCAGCCCTTTGGCCTGGAGACTGTGCCCTCACTGAGGGGGATGGTTTATGGCACCGTGGTGAGCGAAAAGCTGGAGCACCCACCATGGCCACTATTTGAGATGGTACCGGGGAAGAGTGCTGAGGGGCTGCTGCTGAGGAGGACCACTGTATAGGGGAGCGCAATCTGGTCTTCTGAGCTGCTGGTACCAGTGGTAGTGATGATCTGTGCTGCTGCTGAGGAGGACCACTGTATAGGGGAGAGCAATCTGGTCTTCTGAGCTGCTGGTACCAGTGGTAGTGATGATCTGTGCTGCAGTGAGGGAGGCTTTAAGGGAGTCGGCTTCCCTCTGGAGCGTGGTGCTGGTACCATTTCTGGTGCCACTCCAGACTCACTGTCCGCCTGCACCGTCTGCTCTATCAGGCCCTTGGCAGCCTCAAAGGTCTCAGGCATGGAGGGTAGCTGTATATCCTCCTCCAAAATGCCTTGGGTGGGTGACGGCGGTGATACTTGACTCGACGCACCCCTTCCCGGGGCCAGAGTCAACAATGCCATATGGCTCAGAGCCAGGGTTGAGTGGCCCACCTCGGGTTGCACTTTGGACCCACCCTTAGGCTTTGCCAACTGAGAGGCTGTAGCCTTCTGCGCCTTTCTCTTCGGTGCCGGCGAATGAGAGTGGTGTCAATGCACAGGCACCAGTGCCGGGGATGAACAGTGCCAAGGCTCCTTGCAAGAGTCCTAAGCTCTCCCGAACGCTAGGGCCCTCTGCACTGAGGCTGCCCTTCTGGAACTTGGCTCTCCCACATCTGTCGGATGGAGGGCTTCCTCCATCATCAAGAGCCTGATCTTCTGCTCTTGATCCTTTTGAGTCCAGGGCTTAAAGCTCTTATAAATCCAGCATTTAGCATGCAAGTGGGACTCACCCAAACACCTCAAACACAGCGCATATGGTTCATCCCTAAGCATACACTTCTTGCAACTGGAGCAGGTTTTAAAGCCAGGCATGCCCTGGCCTTCCAGCCCTGGACAAAGCATGAGCCCTGGTAAAAGTCCAAAAGGGAGTCCTAACAAACACTAAGGGGAGAACAACTAACACGGAGGTTTGAGGAAACAATGGGGAAACGCTAGCTAAGCTAGAGATCCAGCAACTGTCAGGGCAGTAAGGAGGAACTGAGGAGGCTAGGGTCGGCAGGGATATATATAAGTGATCATGAAATGCCCCCTAGAGTCCACTGCCGACCCTGCGGGTAGACTGGGGAAAACATTCCAGCATACCATGCACGTGGCGCGCACACCTAGATTGGAATGACATGAGCAATCACTCAAAGAAGAAACTGTGATTACACAACTGTGGATAACATTTTCACTGTGCCTGAGTAAGGTATTTAAACTGAAATCTTAAAAAGAGTTGACTGTACCTGAAAATATGTAAACTGAGAATGATAGAGGTCTGGATAGATATGAAGAGTAGTTCCAATTACAAGCAGCAGTTCAAATTTGTGAAGTGATGAGCTAATGTATCCAGTAAAGCCCAAGCACCAGATCTTCAGAAGAGCTTCTAAATCAAAGAGCACTGTAAAAGCAACCTAGAAAAACACATCAGAGGAAAAATAAGTATTTCAGTTACCAATTGGAATTATGGGTTTCCTTGTCAGAATTTACACCTTGCCAAGAGATGAAATGACGTCTACTTGAGGATCTTTATAGCTAAAGAAATAGCTAGAATAACATGCAGCAAAAAACAAAACAAAACAAAAGAAAAATAAAAACTAAAACCAAACCTGATATGTTTTGAATAGCCAATCAAAGGGAGAATGGTTTAGATCAGTTGTTTTCAAACCATGGGTTGGGGCCCAGTACTGGGTTGCAGACCCTGGGTTGAGGTGCCCCCAGTTGTTCCTGTCAAAGGACTGGAATGTATTGCTGAAAGATGTAATTGTTTGGTCATGGGCATAAATGATTTTTTTCAATGAGGTCCCAAGGAAAAAGGTTTGAAAAACACTTGTCCAGAGTCATCAAAAGGAATAATATTTAGTCATTTTTCACTTTTTTTAATGAACAAATTGCACTAATTTGTAAATTATCAAATTTTGAATATAAATACCATTCCAATGAAAATGAATTAATTCTTGTTTGTACAGAATACAACATAGTTTTACAGAGATGAGAGAGCAATTTGATATTTTTCAAATGCTAGTTCTCTATGAATTTAAGTATTCAAATGATCACTAAACTATTACAATTAAAAAGACCAGATTAATCATTTAAAATCATCCTAATTTGAAAAACTATCTATGAATAATTTCTTTCATTAATTTGGTCTACTGTTCTCTTAAGCTTGGCAAATTCTCAACTGGCCTGAACAGGCTGCAACTGGATCTCACTCAGGTTAGTTACTGCACAACTTGATGGTTCTAAACTATTTAATGTTATTTGTTAAACTTATAACTACAGTAATATCAGTTCTCTTGGACGAACCTGTACCTGGCCAACATAGTTAAGTTTGAGATGCAGCTTACATCATAACTCCTTACTTTTACTTGCTCCCAGTTCTCATTTGCAACATGAAATTCTGTATGCTTGGTCACCTCTTCCAGAGAGTAGCAGACCAATCAATTTAACCAATTTTGAGTTCTCTGTGTTCAAAGAGAGAGAACTGTCCAGTGCAACATGATCTGATATTCTGCACAATGTGCAACAATGGTTGACCAAATTTTAACTATAACATAGATATGACAGTTCTCAAGAGCAACCCAAGGTTAAAAGACAATCTTCAAGACAGTTGTTGGTTTATGAGCATTTAATTGTTTCCCCCATACATTCACAGAAATAAGCCACCAGAAAAAACTTTGTAAAGAAGGTATAATGAGGGTTAAAGTAAATAAAAACAAGGAAGCAATACATCTAGTAAATTTCATAATTTTTAAATGAAGATGTTGCCAGTCAAGAAGTGTTCATACAGGAGAAGGGTTAGAAAATGACAGGGGAAGAAATGTGCTTGTAGGCAAAGGCAGAACCGTGCAGTTCTTAAAGGCCTTTCCTGAAATACCTACACAGTAAACTACACAGAGAACACATTAAAGAGAAGGACTACTCACCCTAGATTTATAGTTTCAGCTCTGAGAAAACTGAGATTTCCAATCCTGGCATTTTCACAACTTAGCTGTCTGCTCGAGTTGAGGGCATACCTCCCCATGTTGCCACTTCTCCTCTCATTTCTACCATGGATACCTTTTCTCTCATTTTATTTGCAGACTTGCTTTTCTCATCACAGAAAATGCATCTGGCTAAACACTCTCCTCCCATTTCCTTCCATGCCTTCTAAATTTATCAATGTATATACACCCTGAGACTCTTCTCAAGAGGCAGTAGAACTAGATATAGAAAGGGATATGTCCTCCACTTAGCAGTTCTCTATGCAGGGCCATTACAAGTGGTGTAGTGCCAAGAAAAGAAGTGGGATAAACTAACCTAAACTACATTTCCCAAATGAAAAGTGGGTGAATTCCACTGACCACTGACTACACCAGACATTGAAGTAATAGGCAGTACTAATTCAGAACTAATATTTTCAAACACTAACAGATTAATGTTTACAGGGTCCTCTGAGGTCATATATTGGTTATCTTCTTTTTACAGATCCAATCAGACAAGAGAGGTTAATTATCCTTGGGCACTAAAGGACACTGGATTTGTTAAGACACAAAAAATCCAGAGACTTTTGCCATGTAATCCTGATTCTGACATTGTCTGTGAGACTTTGTTAAAGCAGTGAAGTTCTATGGAAAAAGAGTCTGAATATTAGAGAATACAGTAGGTATGATATTTACCAACATAGAGGGTTTTGTCAGCTAACTAAATATTATTGGTAATGAGTTATATATTTTCTGTGCAATGAACTGTAAAAATCAGAGAAAGAGGCTGAAGTAAATTTCAAATATTTGGGCTATCACCCTATGATAAATCCTCTTGTTAAGATATATGAGATGCTGGTGAGCAGTACTGCCACCAGTCTCTGCTACAGTTTTCCTAAAGTTTTTGAAACAGCTATCAAACCTTAAAGTTCATTGCATGCTTAAATAAAAGTAAGATGTCTTGCAGTATCCTAGTATTTTAAACCCTTTGTTTAGGCTAAGCAATAAAATCTAACTGCAAAACCTACTGTGCAAGCATGCTTAAGTGTATGTACTGTGAGCTATTAAGGGCAGCAGCCACTCAAGAGTGAGACTATTTGGGTACTGGGAGGTGGGCGGGCACAAGCCCACCCACTGCTAAAACCTCTCCTCAAGTTTAAGGGAAGGTGGCCGTAGGCCTGGGACCAACTGAGTTTGGGGGACAACTAATGATATAACAGGAACTGGTGTGAGGGGCAAAGGTTCAAAATCAGAGATTCGGAGGGGGACTCCGAGCAGAGAACCCCAGACAGTGCCCACTGCTCCCGGAAGGTGTCAAGGGAGCCAGTGGACACCGCCCAGAGGAACTCTGCCCGGAGGCGTGAGCGGACAAGGGACTGGAAATAGGCCCCACAGTCTCAGGCCCCTCCCTCAGCCAACCTCCTCTCTGGTCTTATAGATGGCGAGCTCGGCATATGCCAGGAGGAGGTTAGCAAGGAGGTCCTGCAACTTTGTGGGGCCACGGATGGGGAGTGAATACAAAAATATGTGCAGGGAGAAGTCCGGCCAGAACCTCAATAAGAGGTTCTGGAGGAGCCAGAAGAGGGGCTGCAACCTGACACACACCAGGTACACGTGCGCCAGGGTCTCCTTCTTGCTGCAGAAGGGGCAGGTGTCTGGGTATGGGGTGAACCGTGCCAAGTACAAGCCCATGCTCATAGCTCTGGGCAGGAGCCACCAAATGATGTCCCTGGTGGGCCATGAGATGAGGGTGGAGTACAGGATGGTCCACCGGGGCTCCTCGCCCTCCGCAGGTGGGATGAGGTCCCACCATTTCGTGTCGGGGCAGGACACAAGGGCGAGGAAGTGGATGTTGTGGTGCATGAGTGTGTACAGGTACTTGTGAGGCGTGGTTCAGAAGGCAACTCTAAGAGTGAGGGATGAGAAGCATATAAGCTGTAGAATGTTAAGAGCTTGTTTCCCTAATGGCTAGCTGCGGTAACTGCAGGGCAATCAGAGGCACCTCAGATCAATTAAGCCCTAGCCAGGTGCCCGATAAAAGCTGCCCCACCCCAAACAGAAGTTGAACAAGCTGGAGAATGAGTAGGAGGTTAGTGCTGCGCTGCAGAACTTCAAGAAGGCATTGGAGAAGAGAAGGAGATAGACAAACAGAGGAAAAGAGAGATAGAGCTGGAGAAGAAACCCAGCAGAAAGAAAGACTGGGTGAAAACCCTAAAAAGGTATAAGAGGTGGAAAACTGCCCAGGAGAAAGGAGTGCGGGACTGGGACTTCGTCAGCAGCGCATAGCTGCATCTCTTTGGGTCCCTGGGCTGGGACCCAGAGGAGAGGGCAGGCCTGGGTCCCAAGCCCCTCCCCCCCCATACCAGGAGTGATACCAGGGGCAGCCCCTACAGGCAGAAACAAGGAGGAAGGGGACCCCTGCGACCCACTAGCCTACCAGAGTGCAAGACCCACTGCCACAAAGGTAGTTATTTGTCACAGTACAATATACACAAATCCTTCAGCCTTCATATCTTCAAAGATATTGACCAATTTTCTTTGACTTATTCCTTTGTAGATCTCACTGAGACCTACAACACAAGACAAGTTTGAAAAACCGGTTTGAAATAAAATATGAGCAAAGCCTTTGTTTGAAACATCCTGAGGAAGTACATTAATCCTGGTCGAAGAAGAAAAGGCCTTTGAGCTAAGAAGGATCATAGAAAATTTCAGCCCCAAAGGGTTTGTCTGTGTGAATTTGTACTTTGTGTGCACACACTGTTATTATGAAATACAGAAAAGTACTGGAATTCAATCCTAAAGCAGTGGAGCAGAAATTCTAACATTTACACAATTCAGAATATATAGGTGTTGCATTAGGGACAAGATTATAAAAAATATGATGTTAAATATATTTTAATTTATTCTAAAATATGCAGGCAGGATGATTTGCATTTTACTTCCTTTTCAAAGGAACTAAAACCTCTAACATTTAAAAATGTATCAGATGTTTTGCATAACATTTGGTTACACTTATACACCTGCCTTTCCACTGATAGAACTTGGGTAATTAATTACATGAGAAGATTCAGAGTCAAACACACATCATCTGACTTGAATTTTTTGTTAGATATGCAATTTAATAACATGCTTGTACACAATTTTATGCTCATATCCACTTTGTCTGCTGCTGCAGGAAGGGGAAGAGGGTGAGTCCTTGGAAAACCCATGGTGTGTTCATGCAGAGGCGGGCCAGAGTTATCTGAGTTGTTACTCCCTGTCGTGCTGCCACATCTCCTTTGGTCAGATCACTGATGCATCCCCATAGCCCACGAGAAAAATGTGTAAGACACGGTTTGGAAAGAAGTCAGAGGAGCAATGTGAAATGGCATGCTTCCCTGTAGCCTGCAGCTGATCCACAGGAAAGATAGCAGGTGTTAATATTGCTTCAGGCAGAACACAGCCAGAGCCAGCATCCACCACCACCACAGAGGCTGGTTCTGCTCTGCTGCCCTGGCTTAGTTGAGGGGAGAGTAGAGCTACCG
Source organism: Podocnemis expansa (assembly GCA_007922195.1). Classification (NCBI taxonomy): domain Eukaryota; kingdom Metazoa; phylum Chordata; order Testudines; family Podocnemididae; genus Podocnemis; species Podocnemis expansa. The sequence continues at coordinate 6,989,526 of ML681993.1, read as the reverse complement.
GCAAATTTAGAGGGAAGACCTTCTAAAATGGATCAGTGGGATTAAGATCCCAGATCTCTCTCTTCCCTGTCCTGGGGTGTTACTGTTTTGCATAATCCCATGAACAGGCCCAAATTATTGCAGGGGCTAAAGAGGCAGAAGCCCCAGGCCCTGACCAAAAAAGGGGGACCCAAGCTCCAGCTCCTAACAGTCCCCCTCTGCACTGCTCAGCACCGGCAGCCCTTGGGGAGGTGAGCACGCCTGCCCTGCTAGTGCTGGGGTGGAGGCAGGGAAAGAGGTGGCCTGGAGCCAGAGGCCAGGCTCTGTGCTCCTGCTCCACCCCTGAGCTGGCTGGTCCACCCCTGGGGGTGGGCTGGGGCAGGCCGGCACCTGTTTGCTCCGTTTGGGAGGCACGGCCTCTGACGGATGGTACAACCTCTGATGCAGCCTTTCAGGGCCTGTGGCCATGGGGGACTGCACTGGGGGCCATGCTACACACCGGCTGATGCCCCCATTCCCCCAGATAGACTGGCTGGAGTGGAGCCAGAGCAAAAGTGCCCTCTTGCCCCCACCCTCCCATGATGGGCCATCTGCCTTCAGGCCACCATGCTGGGGTTGGGGACACGGAGGCCTGGCCACTGTGGTGTGGGGGTGGGACCTCGGGTGGAAGGGGCCCCACAGTGGGAGGCAGCTCTGGGCTCCCTGGCTGGTTAATCCAGCCCTGCCCATGAGTGGCTGATCAGAAGCAGTCACTTACTAAAGAAGGGGATGCTAGTTTGCAGGAGGCTGTGCATAGGCTGACCCAGGATCTGGGGGTTCACACAGTTGGGCAAGTGCGAGATGGACCCCAGAAGTGCGGGACTGGGCTATGCATCAGTCCAGATTGCAGAGCGGAGCATCACAAATATAGGGCAGTGCTGTACCTTCTCCAGTAACTGTGATCTTCAGACACAGGAAATAATGCTTCCAACCTAAGAGAACTAAGGATTGCCAAAGAAAGGAAAGTCTAGCTCTTGAGAGAGGCTGCCCTTCCATGCTGGCTTTGGAACTGCATCTCTCCCACTTGCTGGTAGCTGACTTCCTATTCTACTTTTTTGACATTGGGCACATTTGTCAGTTTGAAGAGAGGGGGCAGAATGAGAATGCCTACAACTGCATTAAATATTGTGTGAGCAGTAGCTCCAATTCAGGAAAGAACCCTTAATCATGAAGGGTGACTAGATATATGCTTAGTCAATTGGACCAAAGGACATGTTAAAAGTTAAACATGTGCCTTTATGCTTTCTGGGATAGGATGGATTTAAGCAGAGACAGGTGCCAAAAGCCAAGCAGAATTGGATCTTGATGCTGTCTGAACTGGCATGACCATTTCTAACAGTGGTTCCCAACCTTTTGGTTCAAGGGCCACAGATATCATTTTTATAGTCCTGAAGGGCCACCAGCCTCTGCAAGTGTAACTCACATGCCTAAAAAGGAGTGATCTCTTTCAGGGATCCCTTATGACTGGGTTACGTTGCTGGGCAGATTTTGCAGCCCAGAAACCAGAATCTTCTGGTAAGAGGGTGTGGTAGCACATGGAGCATGCTCCACAAATTTTATTGTTATGCTGGAGTTACATGCCCAGGAAGAAGCCTGAGAGGAGCAGCCTGGAGAGGCGCAAAGAGAGAGAGCTACAGTGTCCATGTGCTCAGGGACTGAGTGAAAGGAGCTGCGTGAGAGTGGACTGCAGAATGCTTTCTCCCTGCTTTGGACAGTTTTGCATGGGAATTGTCTGCAAATAGAACTGAGAGCTGGATGGCCAGTGACCTGATTGCGTGGTGCTGGCTACACAGGAGGAAAAAAGGGCTGCATGGCATTCGCCTGAAGATTCCTGCAGCTAGAGAGGGTGAGGATGGCTTCTGTTTTGCATTTAAGCCTCAAGGACTTAAAAGATTACAATTGAGATAAGGGTGACTCCACCTGAACATTGGGACTCCTGGGTTTCTTACTGTTTTGTTTAAATTTATCATGTTTTCTTAGAATAAGGTTTGTTTAGTTAATAAAGTTCATTGTTATGTTTATGCTGAGTAGCAGTTTAATGTGGGATGGGAACTCTGAGCAGTCTTCGCTGTGAGTCCTGAACAGACTGGATCCTAGTTCTCCAGCTGCTTTCTGCAGAGGTTGCTCTGTTAGGCACTGGAGAGGGGCAAGTGAATGCATTTGAGTGTAACCTGCTAGGGTGGGCTCAAAGTCATTTATCTGCCCCTCTCCAGTGCCTCACAGAAAGCAGAGACCTGCAAAAAGCAGCTGGAGAGCCAGGGTCTAGTCTGTAAAGGGGCTCACAGTAAAGACTGTTCAGAGTAGTGGTTAGCACCTCTGCTTAACATACAGCAGGCCCTGGGTTCAATTCCCAGGGGTTGGACTCGATGATCTCATGAGGTCCCTTCCAACCATTTGATTTGATTTGATTTGAATTCATAAAAAATAAAATAAACAAACAAAAGCAATGTACTATATTAAACATTAACTTTATAAACCTTCTATGACAGCAGAAGAAATTATTAGTATACAGATCTATAATACATAGTGGCTATTTAGCAGTATCCACATGAGTCTGTTATGGTCTCAAATCACCAAGTCCAAAGGCTTGTGCTAGAAGCAGCAGCTCCCTCCTCTTTGGCAGCAGAAATCCTCTGTATGAGTCCTGGAAAACCTTTCTTCCTCTGCTGGGAGCACTGCTGTCCACACAGCTTACTCAGTCCACACTCATTTACGTACACACATATATAAAAAACCCTGTTACAAAGGAAAAATACATCTCTGACAATAACAAAATATAATTATCTCTTTCCCCTTATTACACAAAAGAACTGTAGCTAAGCCCATAACCCAGAGTATAAAGTTAGAAGGCAACCACCCTTCTTTTCCCAATAGTTGCTTTTCTGTACCCACTGCCTCCAGACTTCCCTGCTGGAGGGTTAACAAGGCTACTGACCTGAAGCAAAATGCCTCAGAGTGGGGAAAAACAGCCTGCTATCTGTTCCTGGCTCAGCTTCTCCCCTTGCATAGAGCACCAGTGCTCTCCTCAGTGCAACTGGCCTGGCTGCTCGATCTCAGACCCCTGACCACTGCGCTGGCAGGGAACCTTGCTGAGCATGCTCCAAACTACACAGCACATGCTGGAGCTTCTGGGTCTAGGCAGCTAAATCTGCCCAGCAACAGCGACACAGCAAGAGCAACTCAGACACCAGCAAAACTCTTAAAGAAGCACTCCTCCTTTAAGTCCATGGGTTACACTAGCAGGTTACACAAGCAGGTTCCCCCGCTCCCAAAAAGCAGTTTGCCTCCTTGCTCACTGATCTCCTGTCTCTCTGGCTGCAGCAGGGAAACTGCACACATCCTGCAGCTCTGTGCACTCTATCTGGGTCCCAAAACAATGGTTCCCTTCTGTGGCCAGGTGGATGGAAGATCAGTGCTCTCCTACCCCTGGCTCCAGCATGGACCTGGTGCCTAAGGATCAAGAGAGAGCACTTTACAGTGCTCCCTGACACAGCTAGGGGGATGGGAACACTACTCTCCTATACCCTTGACTGCAGCATCAGTCTTTTAGCCCTGTGGAAATGTGCTCCACCTGGGTCTTTGTTCAGCAACTCCATCCTCCAACCAGCAGGTGGGGAGCCAAGGGTATTCTGAAAGCCCCCCAGGGCTACTTTTGGCCCCCAGAGCACAAGTTGGGAACTACTCATTTATAATACTACTGATATTGATATTACAAAATTACAATAGGTATCACATAGGTATAGGATATGCCCTGCAAGTTATCAGCGGAAAAGTCATGATTTGCTAAGACTGAAAAGCACATTTATGTGTACATATCAGTTTAGTATCATATGTTCTAAATAGATATAGTATATGTGTATTTTAAAATTGGGCTGTGTTTCTAGGTGACACCCCAGACAAGATGGCAGCAGCACTGATCCTGCTTAATGTACGCCCAAGGGAACTCAAATATACGATGAATCTAATGAAAAAGCCCAGGGACTTGATGCTGGATGTACTCAAGACAAATGGTACAAGCTGGCAAACTCCATGGTTTCACTGGGAATCTCATATATAGAGAGAGTTTGAAGTCATTTGTATGCATCTGATTGCTATTTTTTTTTTACCATCTCTCTTCTTGTTTGTTTCTTTCCTTTCTTAATAAAACTTTTGTTTTAGTTACTAAAGCATCAGCTGCAGAATGATATTTTGGATCAGGAGAACATTTTGGTAAAAGGCATAGATTTAATATTTTAAAAGGGATAGCTGTGTTAGTCTAGTCCAATGAAAAAACAACAAGCAGTTGTGTGGCACTTTAAGACTAACAGATTTATTTTTTGCATGAGCTTTCGTGGGAGAAGATCCCACTTCCTCAGATGCTTCGAAGATGGGTGAACTTACAGAAAGGAATGAAACTAAATGCAAGGGGGTGTAAAACATAGGATCTGGTCATACAGGAACAGCAAACCTGTAAACTGCTCTGATTTGCTGTTCCTGTATGACCTGATCCTATGTTTTACACCCCCTTGCATTTAGTTTCATTCCTTTCTGTAAGTTCACCCATCTTCGAAGCATCTGAGGAAGTGGGATCTTCTCCCACGAAAGCTCATGCAAAAAATAGATTTAATAACCTATCTCTTTACTGGACCTAGTCACTGACTGAGAGCCAAAGGCTGAAAATGCAATAAAGGGGGCTCTGCATTTCTTGTTGTAGCATCTTGATAACCAGGGTGGGAAATCAGGAGCACTGTTTCGGACTGGTCGGGCCGGGATCTAACTTCAGTGTGACTTAGTAGTTCTGGGAGAATCTTCTTTCTTTTCTCACCTGCCCTGACTTTGGAATTTTCACGTGGGCTAACTTAGGCATGCACGGGTCACATCAGTAAATAAAATATCCTTTACATAAAAAGAAAGAAAAGAAAAAGAACTGGGACTACAGCCTCAGCTTCTAGTAAGAGTAAGGAGGAGCTTGAGGTGCTAACAGGCACAAGGATATGAAAGTAAAAATTACTACATCCGAGATACAGGCCAGACTCTAAAACCTTACTTGGACCAATTATGGGACCCTGGATAATCTTCATTCCAGAATATTAAATGGACTGGCACATGAAATTTCAAGACCAATTGCCAGGCTTTTCTTTAATCTGTAAACTCAGGAATTGTATCCTCTAACTAGAGAATTCCAAATATAGCTATGTTTAAAAAGGGGAAAAATGTGATCTGGGAAACTATAAGTCCCTTAGTTTGACCTCAATGGTATACAGACTCCTAAATTCTAAAAGAGAGAGCAATTTAGGACATAGAGGTAAATGGTAATTGGGAGAAACATACAAAATGGTTTTATCAAACACAGATTGTGACAGATGACCCTCCTTTCTTACTTTGAAAAGAAAAGAAAGAAAATGTGGTAGATCTAAACTACTTTGATTTCACAAAAGTATTTGATACAGTTCCACAGGGGAAATGATTTAAATCAAAGGAGATGGAGATTAAAATGAAAATTGAAAGGTGGGTAAGGAACTGGTTAAAAGGGACTATAATGTCATACTGAAAGGAGAACTGTCCAACTGGAGAGAGGTTACTATAGAAAGTTCCTCAAGGATTACTTTTGGGACTGATTTTATTTAACATATTGCTTAATGACCTTGCACAAAAAATGAGTGTACTAATGAAATCTGAAGATAACACAAAGTTAGTTGGTATTGCCAGTATGGAGAAGGAACAGAATATTTTAAAAGAAGATTTGGACAACATAGAAAACTGGAGTAACTGATCTATTAAATTCTATTTCATTTGTAAGTGTAAAGATCATGCACTTAAGAATTAACAATTAGAATTGTTGCTAGAAGCTGGGAATGTATAGTATAGAAGATGACTGAGGAGGGTTACTCCTTACTCTTACTAGGAATTTGACAAATACTTTCAAATGTATGTCTCAGATTAGATGCCTGAAATCGTGCTTAGTTGTATCAATGACTACCACCTTTCAGCTTCTCCACACCACCAGAAGATGGGTCTATCTCCCCCTCTATCTGCCTGGGTTCTCTTCTTATCTCACTTTATTTTTGAAAGTGTGCAGAAGCCTATCAGCAGGAGCCAAAGATTTGATCCTGAAACCTTTATTCTGCAAGGAGTCCTTACTCGTAGTCTTAATCTCATGGAACTCAGGAACGGTGCACGATCTGTCCTCAGCTCCTGATGTACCTCAGCAGTTCAGAGTTTTGGAGCAACATTATGTTTGTGTTAATTTATCTGAAAACATTTTAATGTTTTGCTTATGCCATGAAGAACAAAGAATGATTCTGTATTCTACCATACTGACTTTGTATCCTGAAGTAAAATCACATATGCCTGTTGGCTAGACATAGCAAGTACTCTGCGAGATGAAGTATGTTGTCTTGCTGATTCCGAGACAGACACTCTTGATGTATAATGTTGTTAAAACTACCATGTATGAATTTTCATAGGAGGAATTTCCTTACAAATTAATTTCCAATAAAGATAATTTCTTCAGAACAAGCAGTGGAGTCAATTTCTGCAATACTGATTAGCCTAATCAAGTTGTTATTTTTGTAAATACAATTATTTTAAGCAGCAGACAATGTACATCCAAGTCCAAAATTTATACCTCCTATGCCATGGTTTTGCATTTATTTATTTTTATTATTGCAATTTATTTTTTAACTAACAGAAACTGTTAAGTTGATATGTTACACAATGATAACAAAATATCAGCAAAGCAAGAGCTATGTGTTCTATATTCTGTTTCACTGGTTATTTTGAATATGGTTTTTTTAGCCTTAATTTCTTCAGACTACAGTTCCACAGATATGGATAGTGGAAATTCCTGTGGTAGATGATGCAGTGTCCATCCTATTTTACTGGAATGTGTAGAAACGTACCTTTTTTTTTTTTTTTTTTACCTCCTACTTAAAAAAAATTACAAATAAAAAACCAAAACAGGTTAAATAAATATTTATCATGTTTGTTTTAAAATATGAACTCTCTAATAACAGATCAGCAAGGCAAAAAGCTGATCTATAAATGATCCTTTTTCACGGCACTGTATTAAACTAGCCAGATGGAGGAAATATAAGAGACAAGTTCTAGAAAGTGGTGTCTTTTACAATGTACAAAATGATCTGTTCTTCTATACAGCATTTTTAAGTTGATGACTTTTTCCACAAATCACATGATATGATACAATGTGACAAATTTCCTGTAACTTGCCAGTTCTCCATTTTTTTGCCTTGAGAACTCTGTGGCCAGAGAGCAGTGGGTGCTGGCTGGGCATCTTAGCTCTGAAGGTTGCATTGCCACCAAAAGCAGCACAAAAGCAAGGGTGGCAATACAGCCCTAGTCTATATTTGCCTCACTTTTTGGTGGTAGTCAATGGGAGATAAGCCAACAGCAAATGCCTTCCAGTGAGCTTACTGCAACTCCAGTTCTGGGGCTGGAATTGCTATGGTGATTGCTGATCAATTGAGTGTGTCCACACAGACCACTCAGTTGAACCCAGACGATCACTCTGACAGCGGTAATTTGATTGCCATCAGTATAGACCTACCTCCATTATACATCAGTGGTTCTCAACCTGCAAGCTGCTTGCGACACAGTCAGCACACAGCTGAGGCCTATGTGACATCCTTAGGGCCATGCAGGTAGTCAGAGGTTAAAGTATAATTTGGTGGGTCCCAGAACCCTCCTAAATAAGCGGGCCCCCCTCACACAACCCAGCTACTGCTCCCCAAATGCCTACCCCCAACCCCAGCTACTGCCCCTGGCCCCCATCTCGCTGCTGGTCCCCCAACCCTTCCCAAACCCCCCACTATGCTGCACAGTCTTCTCCCGCTGCCCTGGCCCAACCCCCTCCCCCGCACCCTTTCCCTGCTGGCCAGCTTGCCTGTCCCTAGCCCAAACCACCTGCACCCCCTCAGGGCCCCCTTACCTGCCCACCATGCACTGCGGAGCAGCCCTGGCCCAGGCTGAGGCTCCGGCCTGAGCCTGCTCTGACTGAGCATGTTCAGAGTCTCTGGAGCATATTCAGTGAGAGCAGCCTCAGCCCAGGCTGGGGCAGCTACCCTGCCTCCCAGAATGCAGCAGAATGCTGTTCCAGGGCCTGCTATTTTTAGGGGCTCAGCATTGGGGACCCTAAAAATAAAAAAATGGAGTCTGAATGCTGCATTCCGGCGCCTGCTGTTTTTAAATGGTGGGCCCCGGAATGCAGCGTTCCAGCTCCATTTTCTATTTTTAAGGGCAGCAGAACGCTGAGTCTCTATAAATAGTAGGCCCTGGAATGCTGTTCCGCCATGTTCCAACCTAGTTTAACCCCTGTAGGTAGTATATATATTGTGTGGCTGTGGCCCACAAAACACATGCAGCCCACAACGGTAAATAGGTTGCAAATCACTGCGATGTACTGCGTCACTCTCACATCTCAGCTCTTGCTGGTGGCATCACCGCATTCAGAGGCCTGCCAGCAGCTGCCACTACCCAGCCAGTGCACTCAGCCTCAGCATCTCTTTCAATATAAATTAAACAGTACGAGGAGGCAGCAGGGTCCCGGGGGGGAAGGATCCCAGACTACCTATGGGACTGGGAGTGATAGGGGAATGGGGAGCCTGCAGGGGCAAGGGGCAACGGGGGGGGGGGCACTGCACCCATGGTGACAAGGGGTCCCAAAACAGAAGTTCGTCCAGGCTGCCATTTTCCCTACAGTGTGGGGTACTAGACTCAGGGGTGAGAGTGAACAATGCTGCCTTGACTCCTCTCCACTGCCTTGTCTTTCAGAAGCTTGGACTTTGGTGCCCTATTTTATTTTTCATTGTTCCCATCTTTGTCTCACAAATGAAGGAAGCTTACAGCTCACAGAATTTAAAAATCCCAGATATAAACTGTTGCTCTAACACAGCAATAAAATAGCAACCACTGAAAATGAAACCAGTTAATGAAATACAACTACCCCCAAACTATTGTTTAATGATAGGCACAAGTTTCAAATGTAGGTGTTATATGTAAGGCACTAAGGGCTAGCTCCAGAAATGGACTTAAACACTTAACTCCCACCTCAGGCAACTAAAGTGAAAGCCACTGAGAACACTTGCTCACATCTGCTGCCTATCTCTGGAAGTGATTCAAATGCCAACTGGTCTGAGTTTCTACTGTTAGAAGTTCCCTAGGTGCTTAAATTTCTGCCAGTGAACATGCACACAGCTGCCTCAGTCTAGGTACCCATTCATCTTAAGTACCAGCAGGATCCACAAGTTGAGCATACCTTGTGGATTCCAGTCCAGTAATTCTTAGAGAATATGTAACCCACGCAAGACAGCTAGAGGAGGAAGAAGAGACTTCTTTTTAAAATGTTATCATATTGGCTAGGTTACTGAGCCCAGATGTGAGAGACATGGGTTCAGTTCCCTCCTTGGCCTGAAATGGAGCAGGGACTTGAATTTGGGTTTTACACCACTCAGCCATGTGTCCTAACCACTAGGTGATGGCAGAATGTGCTGTGCATGTCATTCAATGAATGAATAATAAGTGTCCACATTCTGGACCAACGCATCATTCTATAGTCCCTCTGTTAGGATGCTTACCTCAGGTGTAGGAAATGCAAGTTCAGATATCTGATCCCCATCAGGCAGAAGATGAAATTGAACCCAGGCTTCCATGTTCTAGGCTTAGACCACACCCCTTTACTCAGCATTTACTGTTGGCTAGTTTAGATGGCTGAGTGGCTCCGCACACAGCATGCTGACTTTGGGGATCCCACTCTTAGGCGTCTAACTCTCTCCAGGCATAGCATAGAGACTCTAAGGCTATGTCTACATCAGGAACAGTTAGTTAGAACTTCCTAGCTGGAACTAATAAGTTTGAGGGTAGTTCAAACCAATTTTGAACTTATTAGTTCAAATTAACAGCACGGAATAGTTCGAACTAGTCCACTTTGTTAGTTCAAACTAACGGTCCTTAGTTCGAACTTATTAAGTTCAAACTAAGGGTTAGTCCTGGTCTCTACCAGACTTAGTTCGAACTAAGCACCAGTAGTCACTAGTTCGAACTAAATGTTCCTTAGTTTGAACTAAAGAAAGCTGATGTAGACAGCTAAAAAGTTAGTTTGAATTAAGTCTCCTTAATTCAAACTAACTTGCCAGTATAGACATAGCCTGAGAAACTAATTCAGGGCTGTGGATTCCAGTGGATAACAAGATGCCTTAAAGTAGTCCTTGCAATGCCTAAGTCCCTTTTGTGGATCTAACCCTTAACCTCTGTTTAGGGTTCAATCCTACAAATTGTGAGCTCTCTGGCTGTGCTCAAGCAAGGCAGTGATTGAAGCATGGAAGTCTGTTGGACTATTCACAGGCTTAAAGTTGGAGACAGGATGGGCGTTGGTGAAAGAAATGAGCTTTCAAGCTACACAGAACTTTTCTTCACATGTGGGAAATGTATTCAGTGTCACAGCTAAAACCAAAGCAGAACAGATTGCTTAGCAAAAGTAGTAACCTGGGACCCACACAGCTACAGCACTGCATAGTCTTAAACTTAAGTCATGTGGTAAATCCACGTAAGAGTGATATCTTGTAGCACTGAGTCCTAAAGCATGTAAATAAAAGAGGCCTGTTTGTCAGAGGGGTTGAACATGCACAGCTCTCAGAGAAACAACAGGAACTGAGATGCTCATCACTTCTGAAAATCAAGTCATTTTTATAAGGTATCAAAGGTATTAATTTAGGCTGTGACTCAAGAAAACACTTAAGCATATGCTTCAGCCCCCTTTACTTCCATTAGACCTTTAAAAAATAATAAAATTATACCTAAACAAGGCTCTAGGCACCCTATATTTAGTACAACAAGAGAATGCCAGCAGCATTAAAATAATTATCCAGCCACCTGCAAAACAGCTCCTTTTCATTCCTGTATCATTCTGGGAACACTGCCTCAGCCCTTTCCAAAACACACCATCAAAGCATTTTTATTCTGTGTCACCAATGTCACCAAATTGATGCTATTTTGAGTATGACTGTTCAGGCTACAACTTAACAAGATTACAGTTAAGCATATGCTTAAGTGTGTGGCTGAATAGGGACGTTTTCCAGCATACACTCTGTATTTTAAAATATATATAATGTTTGTTACTTGGTTTACAATAAAAACAAGCTAAATTCTTTTGTTTGTTGCACTGCTGTTGGTAAAAAAAACAACTTATCAGCCATGCATTGCCTGCAGAGGTTATATTCAAGCCTCAGCTCATTACCACTGACATTTTGTTTGAGGAAATTATCTTTCAGAAGACTGTAAAAAAAAGACTGTCAGCCATTGTCAGACAGAGGAACTTGAACAACTTGTAAGAAATTCTCAGAATGCTTAAGGGAATAAAGAAATGACAAGTTGCTTGACATTCACATAGTTTTCAAGATGAAAAAAATAGACAAATTACAGCAAGTCCAGTAAACTCACCTCAGCTAGGTAAAATTCATCATGCTGTCTTCTGAAATTCTCTCCTTTGTAGTAATTGCTAGCAGCAACAATGACATCTACTGCCACCATGCTCAGTATGAACATATGAAATATTGATGACCTCATCATTTTCTGTAGAGAAAACAAACACAAACACATAAGTAGTATTTTCTATTAAAGAAATAAAACTTCATAATTGAAATTATGCACGCACAGTTTATTATATTTCTATAATTTATACTCAATCATAATATTATGTTGTATAAACCTTCACGATTGTAAATTACTGTTTATCTTATGGTCAAATATATCCACTTGGTTTATATGTAATGTCATTGCTTTTTCAATTATTTACTAGTCAACTTTAACAAAAATGTTTAATTCTTTACTATTTCCATTGTTTCTAATATACTTCTAAAACACTTAACTATGTTTATTTCCATTCACTTCTCCCTTGTCAAACATTATGATTTTAATATAGCTGTTACTGTTTTCTTATTTAAGTGGCAGCATTATTAATATACATTAGCAAAGTTCAAATGATAATAGTTATTGCAACATTCATAGCAGAGACAGAGGGATATTCCTTAGTCCCTTCGGGCTCAATCACAACCTTGCCTTCTTTCATGACTAAAGCGGACACATATCTTATTCCACTCTTTCTTTGTGGCCAGCTCCTCACACTTTGGCCCACAATGGAGTCACAATCTGGGTAAGCATGAACATGGGAGTAAGCTGGGGCACTTACTTCCTCTTTCTCACCAGTGCAGCTGAGTAAAGTCTGTGACAATCCAGGACTTCATATTTCCAGAAAACTTAGATAGTTTTTATTCCCAGACATTTTAATTAAGTAAGTAGATTCTGAAGCTGGATTTAGAACATATGGGGCCTTTTCCACAACTTTTACAATACTGAGGGTTACAAATTAGACCCAAACTACTTCCCAAAAATTTTGAGAATGTTTGAGCTATAGCTAGTGGCTGTCAAACTTAGGGTCGGGACCCAGTACTGGGTTGCAGACCCTCAGGGACTGGGTCACGGGACCGCCTGCTGCCACTGCCAAAAGACTGGAGTGCATTGCTCAAAGATGTAATTGCTGAGTCATAGCCATAAATGCTTTTTTTCCAACTGGGTCCTGAGGAAAAAGTTTGAAAAACCACTGGTTTAGACAATAAAAACAAATGTACTACAAAGGCCTGATGCTACATGGTGCTGAATTCCTGCTGATTTCAGTGAGAAATCAAGGTGCTTATTGCCTTCCATAGTAAATACCTTCAGTACCAAATTATGGAATTATGGCTACCATTTATCAATAAATTTATTGCTGCGGAATAAAATTAAAATTAAATAAATTAAATTAAAATGAAATTAAAATAATAATACATACTAAATCATTCATAGCCCATTCCTGTAACATTTAATTATTCCAATGAACTCCAAGAGACAAACTTTCAAGTATTCTTGCACACACAATCAGTGGAATGTGCAGATGCTACTTTGTCACTCTTTTCCCCACAAACTATGGCTTTGTGCTTGTAAAACCTATTTGAACACTCAGACAAGTCATCAGTTGTTGATATGCACATTTTGTTATTGCAAACTGTGTTTACACAAACAGATGTTGATTCAATTTGTCCCCAAGTTCGTTTCTAAAAATAACTTGTATAGAATTTCAGGTTAAACCTCACTGCACAGAATAAAACCTCATAGCCTTCCATACCTTCTTTGAAAAATGTCACATGGTTGGATTTAACTAGCCTAAAAAACATGTGGCCCAAGATCATGCTACCTCTGCACTTTTTAATTAACGCACACCTGCCTCAGTTTCCATCCTCCTCAGCTCAGGGGCCCGTAAATCAAATTTTCACACCTCTCCTTGGGGCTGGATTTAAAAAAAAAATCAACCCTAAAATCAAATTTTTCAAATCTTCAGCAAGTCATAAAATCACAGAATATTAGGGCTGGAAGGAACCTCATGAGATCATCAAGTCTCAGCCTGTCCCACTGGGGGTCTCCCAAAGCCTTCCCAACCTGGTTCATCTTCCCTGAGAACTCAGGGGTTCCTGCAGAAGTTCGCGTGCTCCCAACAGCCATTCCCTGTCTGAGGAGGATTTTGCTGATGCCTCTCACCCCAGTTTTATTCTGGTTATCCCTCTCTCTAAGCAGCCTTTTCTTTGCCACATTCTGCTGTTCCTCATGAGGGAAGTGCCACAGGACTCTTTACTTGTTTTACCATAACAAGCTGGTTCTACTAATTAAATCCCACAGGCTATCCCAGGTATGACGGTTAGGGCTAAACAGATAGGGGTAGCCAGGTCCAGGCCTCCAGCCCTCAAAGAAGCAGGCCACTCCATTATAGTGACATTAAAACACAGGTGTTATTAAAGAAAACAAATCTAAATAAAATTTATCGATGTTACACCATTAAGTTTTTATTGGCTAGTTAAGGGCCTTATATTAGCCATATGACGTGCTACCCTATTGTCCCAGTGAACATGAATTTCACTGAACAGCTTTGTTTTGTTGATACCAGATCTTCAATTCTGAAATCTGGTGATCACATTGCTAGGGGTCCCCTGCCCTGTGTCACGCAGTTCCCAGACATATTCACAGATAGAAAGGAGCAGGCCAGAGTCCAAACCTCAGGCAATGCCATGTTAACTGGGGCTAAAACCACAGCCTTCACACCAGTCAGGACTTCCTTTCCCATAACTGTCGCTCTATATGCCAACAGAGTTTCCTTCCCCTTTAATGACAGCTCTATATATCCATGTCCATCCCTCTTCTCTTAGCCATAGCTCCATATGCAGATAAAATTCTATCTCCCTTGCTTTCTTCTTGGTAGGATTAATTCTATCTGTAGTGTACCACTCCTTCCAATTTACGGTCATGTTCTCTTTTGGAAGGTTTTGAATCTAGCGGTTTCAGTACTACTACCACCTCTTTTGTACACCATGAGAGAGATAGGGAGGTAAATTATGTCATAGTCACTTTATGGCTGTTCAGTGTTCCTTTCTCACACCTCTCTTCATCCCCTCACTCCTCCCAACCAGTTGCTCAACCTTGCTCTGGCATCTGTCTGGAAGAGGAAGTAGAGTTTTTCTTCATTTGCATATTCATATATCAACCTCCCAGTAACACTGGCAACATTTTAACTACATCCCTTACCTCACAGTAATAAGGAAAACCCATCTGGCTGTGGATAAGCAAGAACAACACACGTCTTTGTTCTCTGTCTATATGATCCAAAGGGGTAGTGGTGTCAGTTAGCTATTACCCTTTAAAAGTGCCACAAGACTCCCTCTGTTTATATGGGTATCTTAAAGATCTTAGCTTTCAAGCAGGCAAGCAGGCTCAAAATTTCATCTCAAGCAGATACACAAACCTAAATACCTATACAAACCTAAACTGTATACTACTAATACTAACTAATGTTTATTTTTAATTCAGAAGACAATAACAAACCATTAAAGACAAAATTTAGGACTATAGTTGTGCAAGTGACTTTGTAAATAAAAATATTTAAACAACATTTGCTTGAATCATGCATATTTACAAGTTGTACAATTAACAACAGGTAGCACTAGATCTGCTAAATTTCTGTTCACACATGTTCCTTACAGACATTTAATCTCTCTGCATATTTCACACCATTTTTAAAAGTGTCAAAGTCTTTCATAGGTACAAAAAAAATCAGTTGAAACTGTAAGACATTTGAGAAGAGAAACTGTGTTGAGTTGTAAAATGCGCTTTTCTTTTCCTTTACGAGACTCCATAAGCATTAACAAAACGGCAATATATAAACAGCACAAATGTGTACGTACATGTGTTGTGTGTTTGTATGCATGTGCGTGCACACACACACACACCATCCAAAATCACAGTCAGTCAAAAGCTTCTGCACAGATCCACACACAGCTTTTGTCTTAGGTAGGGTGGTTTGGGTACAATTATGCTAACTGAAAGGTGGGTTCACACATCAATTTCAATGGCTATATCTACAATTAGAAGGTGACTCAAATTAACTTACTTTGAACTAATTAATTTGAACTAATAATGGTTAATTTGAAGTAAGTTAATTGGAAGCAACATGGCCCCACTAGAAACCTAAATTGAACTAACATGTCCATGGACAGGACTTGCTAGTTTAATTTAGAAAGGGGGCACCATGGGAAGTGTGGCAACATGGCACTCAAGAAGTGCCATGCCCCCACCCAACACATAGAAGGAGGAAGGCACCGTGGGACAGAGGTCAAACCGCATTAATTCACACTAATTGTTACTTCAAATTAACATGGTTTCACTGGGTTAATTTGAACTAATAAGTTTGAATTAACCATTATTTTGAAGTGAAGGGAGGTTTTATAACTTTGAAGTAAGCGTTCATTACTTCGAACTAAGGAATCCCTTAGTTTGAAGTAATGAAAGCCAGCATAGCCACACACAAATTTAGTTCGAATTAATCCTCATTAATTGAAAAAAAAAAACAACCTCCAAGTGTAGACACAGCCAATGTGATTTTCATTCAACCCTTAATGAGGTTTCACCCAGCACATATGACCATAGAATCATAGAATCCTAGGGTTGGAAGGGACCTCATAGGTCATCTAGTCCAACCCCCTGCCAGAGGCAGGACCACTCCCACTAAACCATCCCAGTCATGGTTTTGTCCAGCCGGGCCTTAAACACCTCCAAAGGTGGAGACTCCACCACCTCCCTAGGCAGCTCATTCCAATGCTTCACCACTCGCCTAGTAAAAAAGTTTTTTCTAATATCCAGCCTCGACCTCCCTAACCGCAACTTGAGACCATTGCTCCTCGTTCTGTCCTCTGTTACTACCAAAGAACAGTCGAGTTCCATCTTCCTTGGAGCATCCCTTCAAGTAGTTGAAGGTTGCTATCAAATCCCCCCTCAATCTTCTCTTCTGCAGACTAAATAAGCCTAATGCTTTCAGTCTTTCCTCATAGGGCTTGTGCGCCAGCCTTTTAATCAATTTGGTTGCCCTCCACTGAACTCCCTCTAGAATGTCCCTGTCCTTTTCGTAGTGGGGAGCCCAAAACTGAACACAGTATTCTAGATGTGGCCTCACCAGTGCAGAATAGAGGGGAATGATCACATCCCCTGATCTGCTGGTAATACTTCTTTTGATGCGGCCCAGTATGCCATTGGCCTTTTTGGCCACAAGAGCACACTGCTGACTCATATCTAGCTTCCCATCCACCATGACCCCCAAGTCCTTTTCTACACTGCTGCTACTTAGCTGAATGTTTCCCAGCCTGTAGTGGTGCATGGGGTTTTTCTGTGCCAAGTGCAGGATTTTACACTTGTCCTTATAGAACCTCATAAGATTTCTATTGGCCCACTGTTCCAATTTATCTAGGTCTCCCTGAATCCTGTCCTTGCCCTCCAACATGTCTACTGGTCCCCCCCAGCTTGGTGTTATCCACAAACTTACTGAGAGTGCAGTCTATTCCATCATCCAGATCATTGATGAAAATGTTGAACAGAACCAGCCCCAGGACCGATCCCCGGGGCACACCACTCGTTACTGGTTGCCAGCTAGACATGGAACCATTGATTCCTACACGCTGAAACTGTTGATCTAGCCAGTTTTCTATCCACCTTATAGTCCACCTATCCAACCCATACTTCCTTAATTTGCCAACGAGAATGCTGTGGGAAACTGTATCAAAAGCCTTGCTAAAATCAAGGTATATCACATCAACAGTTCTTCCTGCATCCAGAAAACCAGTCATCTGATCACAGAAGGAAACAAGATTGGTCAGGCATGATTTATCCTTGGTAAATCTATGCTGACTGTTCCTGATCACTTTATTTTTCTCTAAGTGTTTGAGGATGGATTCTTTGAGAATCTGCTCCATAATTTTTCCAGGGATTGAGGTGAGGCTGACTGGTCTATAATTCCCTGGTTCCTCCTTTTTCCCTTTCTTGAAAATAGGCACTACATTTCCTTTTTTCCAATCCTCTGGCACCTCCCCCATTCTCCATGAGTTTTGAAAGATAATGGCCAGCGGTGCTGCTATTTCATCGGCCAATTCCCTTTGCACCCTTGGATGCAGTTTGTCCAGCCCCATGGACTTGTGCACATCCCGCTTCTTTAAGCAGTCCCTAACCTGACCTTCCATCACCAAGGGCCTCTCTTCTTCTCTCCAATCTGCCATACCCATAGTAGTGGGCTGGGAGCTGACCCTACCTGTGAAAACTGAAGCAAAAAAAAGCATTGAGCACTTCAGCTTTTTCCTCATCCTCTGTCACAAGGATGCCTGCCCTATTCAGCAAGGGACCTACACCATCCCTGATCCTCTTCTTGTTACTAACATACTTGTAGAACCCCTTCTTGTTATCCAGGAACTCCAGAAGTGCTTGCCTACACTGAATTTATTTGGAGAATTTGAGGAAGTTCTTTTCAGATGTATTTTAAATTAGAAAAGGATGGAAGAATGACCATTTTCATAATGTTGTACTTTTTATTTGTGTTTTAGTAGGGCATTAATAAAAACAGCTGGGGTGAAATTCTGGTTCCTTTGAAGTCAAGAGCAAAACTTCCACTGGCTTCAAGAGGGCCAGAGTTTCGCCTCTGAAGCTGAAAGTTGAAATTCAGCAAAGATACAGTCCTCTGAGGAACTGTGATCTTGAGACTGCAGTAGTCAATGCAGGAAATGAAGGCTTGTTAGTTTGCACCATGTGGATGGAATTAAAAAAATGTATGTTTAGGATATAACACAGATGTATGGATCTACAGAGACCGGAACTGAAGATGATACCAATTGTAAGAGCCTGAGGGTGACATTTCTGTCTGTAATGACAATAAAAGGAGGAAAAAGAGGAATGTGTGTGAAGAATGACTAGGAATTTTTGGCCATTTTCAGTTTGAGTTGGCACAAAAAATCCTCAAGAGGATGTTAGACAGACATGCTCAGGTGAGGGGCTGGAGAACAGGATACAAGTTAGGAAGGGAGAGGAGGATTTCTAAGTAACTGGTGTAAAGATACTACTCAAAGCCATCTTAAATTCACTTAAAGAAAGAATAGACATGAGACTAAAACACAGAAAATGGAAAAGGGCAGGGTCTGGCAAATGAGATCCTGAATCAATGAGGAGAGTAGTAGCAGCAGTAGAAGAAGAAATAGGAGAGGGTGGAGTCACAAAAGTCAAGGGAGAATCAGATATTAAAACAGTGGGTGTGATCTGACTTCCTCACCTGCTCTTTCCTATAAGATTCAAGTTCAGTTCTCCTTTTCTTCATTCTCTCTCTTTCCCACCAACACAATCCAGCAAGTCTGTAAGATCATCTAAGAAGCAGGTGAACTAGGCCTGCATTTAGAGAACTGCCAACACAATGAGAAGGAGGTGACTTCTGACACACACTTCAATTCTATCACTCTGCTGTTCTTGCTGGAAATTAACAACCTGACAGACCATATTCAGGTCTAAGATTTAATAGCTCCTTTAAGAAAAATGTTAAAATGTTTACATAATGAACATACAATTATAAATGCTCATGTAATCATTGGATTGCTAAAGGAACCGTGAAATCCTGGCATTGGAAATTACTGAGGATGTGGTGGGGAAGCAATGTAAATTTTGTTCACTCAACATAAGGAAAGAAGAATAGCTGCATATGAAATATTACATGATTTTGAAGCACTGAAAGCTTTTTGTCCTGGGAAGGCTGCCAGGCAACAAGCTGGCCCCCTGAACATGTTATTAATATGCATAATATTATAATAACATGAATAAATGCCTGTAAATTTATAAAAGCTACTGACTCAATTGTAGGATTGAAACAGCAAGCAGGTCAGCATGTTTCCACATCTGAGTGTGGGTCTGTTTTGCCAAATGATGGCCGGCTCTCATTCGTAAGAATATGCCTCAGATACAAGTACACAAATCCCAACTGACATACGCTGGCATACATTAGAAGTGGAGAGATTCAAGCCAGGACTTCTTGCATGTTCTAAACTCCCTCTGACTTCACTGAGATGTTTGGGTTGACAAGGAACTGAAGCGTGCATGCTGCATGCATGTCCACATAATCTTAAATAGCACGGTTCTGGAATTGTGTGTATTAGGTGCCCAGTTGTGCAAAAGGGTTGTGGCTATGAAATGAGCATGACAGCCACCCTAAAGCAGACATCCGCAGTACCCATGGTAGCACACACGATGCCACTGTAAGAATGGGACAGGCCCCCAGTTAGTGTCAATTAGCTGTACTGAAATCAAGGGAACTATGCTTCTCTACGACTGGCAGTGCAGAAGAGGCATGGGGAAGCCTGCTGAGTCTCGTCCTTTCTTCACCTGCAGCCACAGTTACCACTGCTCACTAGAGGTGTCTGGATTGCACGGGGCCTGCAGAATGCCCACAAAAGGGAGGCAACAAGAGATGTAAGTGCGAAAGGAACTGTGAGGAGTTGTGACAAGGTAGTACTGGTTTGGAACTGGTGTAGGATGCACAGGGGGAGTGGGAATAGGGCTAGAGGTGATGTGTGGGGTGGTTGCATGGTGCACCAGGGCCTTTAAATTGAGCCTTCCCCACTCTAAAGAGTTGTGTGTGCCTCTGAGCAGCAAGTCCAATAATTTAGTATTGAAAAAATGCTTGAAATATTATGAAATTGTTGTCTTTTTATAATACCTTTTAGATGTGATGGGCTTTATTTATAGATATATACTCTGTCTACTGGTATAAGAAGTATCATATTCATTGATTTAATAAATATATGATTAACATACAGATAACATAAATTTACGGTGCCTGAACCAGTTTATTTATGTTAAAAATTTACATATATGTATTGGTGATGTATTTTCCAAAATATATCAATACATATACAATACATATTTTTTTCAATAACCCATGTTTGCTCAGGTTTGACCATTAGGGCTAAGGCTGCAAAACTGGATACATTTACCATGTCTTTCTTCCATGTTTTCTCACCTTTGTTTAAAATTCAACTTCATGGCAACACAGTCAGACACAGGGACAGATCATGATCCTGTGACAACTTACCCCAGTTAAATATCTGCTCCGTGGTCTCTGTCCAAAGAAGAATTCATTCCTTGTCTGTACAGTCCAACATAGTGGCTCTCAACCTTCTGTAGGCTGCGACACGCTTGGCAGCATATTATGATCCTACAGCGCACACCAGCCCAACATCCTCTCCCACTCCCCGGACGAATCCAGCCATCTCCCTGGCTCCGAGTGACACGCTTATTGCTGTGTGGCGACACAGTTATGTGTCCCATCACAGTGGTTGAGAACCACACAATGGAGTACCAGTCCATGACTGCTGCTCCTCAAGGTTAGTGCAATACAAACATTTTTACAAGTAACTAATAAATATTAGTGGTGGTACTAAGAAAGTGTGAACAAAATCCTGTCAGCAGTATTTGTGTTCAGCAGGAGTGGAAAAAGAAACCTTTGTCATTTTAAACAAATTATTGTAACACTTCATCCCTCCCCCTGGCCCCTTGCACAGGGAACTCAAAACTACCTGAACTCTAAAACTCAATATTAAACTGCTTTCCCCCCCAAAAAAAATTCCAGCAAAAATATTTGGTTTGCAATATTTTGTTCAAAAATATTTGGAGAGCAATTTCAACTGAAACAAAAGTCAGCAGCATTTAGATGCCTGTCACTTCTGTGGTAAGGTAATACATTGGATCAACTTCTGTTGGTGAGAGAGACAAGCTTTTAAGTCACACAAAGCTCTTCTTCAGGTCTGGAAAGGGAATTCAGCCCAGCATCACAACAAAAACAAGGGGGAACAGTTGTTTAGCAGATTGGATAACAGACTGTTTAGCATTAAGTATTTAGCACACATCTTAAGGGAACATTCAAGGTAGGAAGGCCTATTATCAATTCTGCAGTCATAGCACAAAAGGAAGGGGGATATCTCATCTGGACAGATGTATTAAACTCCCTCATAGATTTCCAACACAACTTCAACAACCACCACACTCACTCATTAAACCAGAGGTGTCAAGCATGCGGCCTGCAGGCTGCATTTGGCCCATAAACCTCTTTCATCCAGACTGTGACTGCACTAGCGAGACTACACTCTCCCAAACAGAGAGAGAGAGAGAGATTACAGAGCACAGTTTTGCATACACACCACTCTGCAATGCTGCAAGAGTGCCATATTTATTTTTTAAAACAAACAAGAATATGTATGGCACACTTGAAGTATATTTAAGTCAAATCTAGCCTACCATAGGCAAATGAGTTTGACACCCCTGCATTCATCTGTCTCTGGTCTTCCACACTAGCATCAACTTCCAGGACAAAACAATCAACTTTGACAATGGAATCCTAGTACAGACAACTATATACAAGAAAAATTTTAAGGATCACCACATGTGTCCCTGCAAATAGTGTAGTGGCTAGCACCTCTGCTTAACATGCAGAAGGTCCTGGGTTCAATTCCCAGGGGGTTGGCCTCGATGATCTCACGAGGTCCCTTCCAGCCCTATGATTTGATTTGATTACCTTCCTAGATCCAGTAACCCACCTGAAACACATCAAGAAATCTGATAACAGCCAGGTATTCAGGGTACTACAGAACATACTGAGCAGCATGTGGTGCCTCTCAGGCTTCCCCACTCCCCCCAGCTCTGCACGGCAGGGCAGAATGAGCTGCATGCCACGGCTCCAGGCCTGCAGAAGCCATGGTGTGTGGCTCCTAGTCCTCTGCTGGCCGCACCCCTGCTGAGCAGGGCTAGAGCGGCACCGGGCAGGTTGCGCCCCCCCCCCCTGCTTCTGGCTCCAACCAGAAGCCACCTTCCAGCAGGGGCGAGAGGTGTCTCCAGCCAGACCCAGAGACCACCTGGCAGTGGGGGAGAGAGGCAGCTCTGGCTGGGCCCAGAGGCTGTGGGGAAAGAGGTGGCCCCAGCTGGGACCTGGAGGCAGCCCACTGGTGAGGGCAGGAGCTGGGCACAGCCCCAAACCAGAGGTCTAGCCCCATCCCCAGCACCCACTGAGGGTGTGGTGGGCCAGGCTGGCACAGGGGGTCAGCAAAGGTTGCTGACCCCTGTTCTAAAGAGAAGGTCTGGAATATATACCTTAACACACTTAAAACAACCTTCAGCAAACAAGAACACTTTACTGGAGAAGTTCCAAAGAGGTAGCCATGTTAGTCTAGTTCAGCAAAACAAACAAGGAATCCTGTGGCACTTTCAAAGACTAACAAATTTATCTATCACCTGACCTTCGTGTGAGAAAAATCCCACTTCGTCAGACTAAGCTCTCCACAGTCTGGGACACAACAACTAAGTGATAATAGGGACTGCCAGAACAACAGATGAAGAACCTACAGATGTATCTCCACTACTGCAATTATCAGTACCCCTCCACAACACACCTTGAGTTCAACATTCAGAAGTTCCTATTGTGACATTCATAGCCGAGCTGGGAAGAAAGAATCAGCACTCAATGTCCTGTGCTCTTCTGAAAATCTGGCCATTAATTCTGGTGCATAAATGCTTGCTTAGCTTTTTTGAAAGTCTGGCCCTAAAACTACGACCAAGTTTGAAAAATAAAAAACAAAACAAAATGATATTGATTGGATCGGAGCTTGGATCTAGATTAGAGTCTGGCTCATCACTAAAGCATGTGCCTATAATAACATTCAACTACACATTTAAGATCAGATTTTCAGAAATGCAGCATTTTAGCCTTTTGACTTGTGCATGCAAACCAAGATGCGCATGCAGTCCTTATTTGCATGTAGATAGGCTTGTCTCTGGACAGATCAGATTTGGCACATGCTTCAGAATTTTGCATGTTCGAGATTAGAACACAAGGAAGTGTGAGTATGTGAACTTTTACATATGCATGTTGCTAATTAGACTCACAGCCAGAGGAAAAAGGATTTTTCTCACAGCACAGCTGAAATGTTGCTGTAGGATCCTTCACTCTTATGTTTCTTACCTTTTCTCTTTTAACTTTTAATTAACACAATGTTCTATTGTTATAATAATTTAGTATATTTTCTGTTTTGAGTATATATTTGATATGGTGTATAAAACTCAAATATCTAATCAAAAGTGAAATAAACTATAAATGCCATGAAATTGTAACTTTTAAATATGTAATCTGTGTAAGCCTCTGTGACATTTCTTGTCATTGTGTGATGAACAGCTGCATAGGCTCTGGTTTTTCCACTTTCTGGGATACCGTCTCTGAGTTCAACTGCTTGCCTGTCATGAATGTGATGCATGTAAAGCAGTTTTTCTATTGGCCTCTACAATCCAGGCTACGCCATATTTCTAGGAGATCAATTGCACTTTTTTCTCAAAGAACTACGGTGTGCAGGACTTTCATCCATTTTATTTTGTACACTCTGCACTAAAGAATTTTAATTTGGATTTAGGCCCTTTGAATGATGACTTATTTCATAATGCACTTCCACTGTAATATTTGATTATGGGGACTTCCAGGCTGTGTAAGCCGTCTGAAGTGAAGTATAAGTGAGAGCAGAATTTGGCCCAAAATATATAATTCAGCCTTCAACATCACTTGGAGCATCAGATGTGTCATTTGGATTACAGACATTTTAGAATGGAAAATGCACTATGTAAACTTTGAAAGAGTTCTAAAGCTAATATTTATTCTTGCTTAATTTACTGACCTTTGTCAGCCCTTGGGTGAGCTTCCTGAAAATATTCTGATGATATTGCCATTGCCAAATAGATATATGAGAGAAGAACTGTGTATAATATCAAACTGGATTTAAAGTTCAGTGTATCAAGGCAGTTGATAGTTCCTGGTAGGTGCCTAGTTCCTGCAATCAGCCATCTACAACAGGGAAAAGATTGCTGCATTTACTGTCAGTTACTTTTGAAGATAGCATCCAGAATGACAAAGTTCACTGTCTAGAGCAGCGGTTCTCAATCACTGTGTTGGGACACATTACTGTGTTGCCACACAACGGTAAGTGTGTCACAGGGAACTGTGGCGATGACTGCATTTGACAGTGGGGAGTGGGCTGGTGTGTCCTGTAGGATCACAACACATTGCCAAAGTGTGTTACAACTCACAAAAGTTTGAGAACCAGTGGTCTGGAGGACACTAAGGCAGTGGTTTTCAAACTTTTCTTCTTGGGACTCTGTTGAAAAAAATTATTTATGTCCACGACCCAACAATTACATCTTTCAGCAATGCATTCCAAACTTTTAGTGGCGGTGGCGGCAGCAGCAGGGGGCGCTGCAACCCAGTGCCTGGGGTTTGCGATCCACTACTGGATCCCGACCCTAAGTTTGAGTTTGACCCTAAGTTTGTCTACACTGCTGGGGCTGTGTCAAGCTTTACAGATCAATGCAGCAGGATTGATTGAGCAGGCAATGGAGACCCACACAGTGTTGGTTTCAGAGGAGAAGCCACAGATTAAATGGACATGGAAAGTAAATTAACATTCAAGCCCTAGGGTCAGTCCCCTCCAGGGCAGTGCTGAGTAAGGAGACAGAACATCTGTTGGGTGGATGCTCATGATATTGTTAAAACAAGCAAGGAGTCCTGTGGCAATTTATGTTGTTTCACCATCTTTGAATCTATACATCTCGTTTGATTTGCTGAAGTAATCTGATGCACCTGATTACTTCATCTATGCAGTGAAATGTAATCATAGGATTTATCTTCCCTCCCGTACTGTAAGTTTTTTCCATTATCTAGTTTCTGACAAAGTAGGATTTCATCCACGAAAGCTCACCTGAAAAACAAATTTTGTTAGTTTTTAAAAGTGCCAAGGAGTCATGTGGCACTTTGAGACTAAGATTTATTTTTCGCATGAGCTTTCGTGGGAGAAAATCCCACTTACTCAGATGCTTCGAAGATGGGTGAACTTACAGAAAGGAATGAAAATAAATGCAAGGGGGTATAAAACATAGGAAAGCTCATGCAAAAAATAAATCTGTTAGTCTCAAAGTGCCACATGACTCCTTGTTGTTTTTTGCTGGACTAGACTAACACGGCTATCCCTTTGGAAATTTAAAAGTGCCACTGGACTCCTTGCTTGTTTTACTGAACCAGATTAACATGGTTACTCCTTTGGACTTTGTCAACAAGCTCTTGTCGTCTCTGTTCCTTTTCTGTGGAGAAAGTCAGGACTTCAGCATGTAATACTATCAGATTATTTCATCTTTCACAAATACTAAGCTTACATGCAAACAGAAGAAATGTGTCATCTAACTAAACACTGCTTGATATTTCAATGTACCAACAAGCAGCTTTTCTCCTAACTTTGATATTCATGTACTCTAATCAGCATGAATGGGAGATGAAAGCTGCATACACCTACTTATGTTTTAGACATTATTTTAGTGCAACATTTCACAAAAAAAGAACCAAACCATTTCATATTTGAATGGAATGAGATTGAACTGGCAAACTGTATGTTCTCCTTTCATTTTCTTTATCTTTTTAAATATTTGCCTTTGGTAGCTAAATTTTGCTGAAGGATTCCAAAAAAAGCTTCCAGATATGGCTGTCAACAAATTATTTACCGTTACACTTTTCCACTGTCATTTTAATCCTGTTTAAGGGGTGAGGGGAGGGTTATTTGTTTTTTTGTTTGTATACATGTCTAGATTGGCTGCTGGCATATCATCCTCATTTAGATAGAAAAGATTTTTTATTGTTATAATCACTACTTAAATGGCTTAAATGGAAAAAAATAACTTCCAAATTATAATTCAGAACTATGAGAGAAACATTAATGCATGATAATTATAGCTGTATTCAACTAACAAAATGTGGACCTCTGACATGCATTGCCTCTAAATATTTCATGCAGAATGGATGAAAAGAAGTGAAAAACCAACTGCTTTGAGCAGATTTCTCTCTGGGTGAGGGGCTGATGCAGCATAGAAATACTTCCCCTCCATTTCATTTTAAAGAAGGCACTCAATATGTTTAGGCTTCTTTGCATTTCAAGTGAATTGGGCTTCTCTGAATTGTTGCAGAAAGAGGGCACAGCTTTATTTGGAAGGGAAAGATGGAAGGTAGCTGTCTGTGGCACCAATTCCCCTGGAAATCTTCAAGAATATTCCTCAGAAAGTTAAAATAACACTTCCAAAGTCAGCAGAAATTCCATGACCTTCCATTCCGTGTCTTCAAGCTCCACTGAGAGTGCATAGAAATGGAAATGGCCTAGAAAGCAATGGCAGAACAGGTCAAGAGGAAGCCAGAGGGAATGGGAACCTAGCAGGTATCTTGAAAGGTCTGTGCCTTTGTGTACAAGTCCCAAGTTCGAGACAGACAGCAGAGCCTCAAGCCATGAAGCATTCAGAACAAGTGGATGTGCTGTCTCCTGACAGCAGTTGTTCCGATGTTCCTGGGGAGCTCCACAGGTCCAAGCAACAGCACAGGATACCTCAAGGATTAACTGAACATTGTGAGCAAGTTTACTTACTAGATGGGTTATAAGTATTTGTAACTGTGTCTTAAATTATGACATTTTTCAGTTGCTAAATTTCGGCATGGATGGGAAGAGGTGGTATTGAGGTAATTGTGCCTTTCTAGGCTGCGTTTCCCAGACAGCGGGTCTGGGTAGGGCACTGTGAAACTCTCATTAAGCACAGCCAATTGGTCCTCTACACAGAATAAACCAGCTATCTTACAAAGACTTTAAGCACTGTGTGATCACTGAATGCCACACTGGCCAGTAGAGCTTAGCTAATCAGGAGGCTGGGGGGAATAATCTGGCCTGCTAGATTTTATCACAAGTTACTTATACTGGAGCAGGAAGGCAAAGAGGGAAAAAGTTTCTCTCCCTGAGCCTAGACAACTTGCCTTATATGGGGCACTGAGCAGAGACACAATCTGGTTTATTGCAATTTGGAAAAATGCAACCTTTTGATAGCATACAGGTTTAATATACTTATGGTGTATATTTTGTCATTTTGTTCTGAAAACATGCTGACATACCTTGACTATAAAAGGAGCTTTAGAAAATCACATTCTATACATTCCTAATCATATAGAATTCATAGCATGAATAGGATGAATTTCATTTTCCTCTTCTTGGTTAATGACCATCTGAGCTGGTAGAAAACTGTGAAAATAGTATAAATTGCAGGAAATTTTTCTTTTTGCTTGCAGAATATTGCAGGGCATTTTACAAGTTGCATAACTTATTTTCTATGAACTAATTTGCTTTTAACCTACTATTTGACTGCCTGACAAAGATAAGTTTACAGAACATTTTAGCAAATTCTGCTGATGCTGAGAAATATGTGGACTTCTGATTATTAACTACTGACACTAAACTGTAAGGAACGGTCTTTTTTTACTGTCTTGCATTGAAGCACTTAAAATGAGGGTATGAAATATTGCCATTTTATGGATCACAGGCATTAGGTATGGTACTCAAGATAAACATTCACATACTACAATTGTTCTAAATTTGGAATATGTTTTGAAATATTACATTCAAAGCCAAAGGGAACTAGGATCAAAGCCCCAGCTGAGATAACAGAGAGTGGAGAGACAAGGCTGCAGTTCCCTAGCCCACTGCTTCCTAACCCCAGTACAAGCAAGAATAAAACGGATCTTGCCATAATTCATTTTACTGAGATGCCAACAGAGGCTCAGGCACCATGGAGTAGAGCTCTGTAATGTCCCACATCATGTTCACAACATTCTGAGCAAGCCCATGATGGCTATGTCTATATGGGCTTAAGTCGACTTAAGGGGGCTTAAGTCGACTTAAGCAAAGCCCTGCCCACATTTGGAGTTGATTAAGTCGACTTAAGGGATTCCTTAAGTCGACTTAATAACTCCTGCCCTTAAAGTTGACTTTAGGGGTTAAGTCGAGTTTATTAAGTCGACTTAACACAATATGGACATTAAAGTCGACTTAATAAAGTCGACTTAGTGCACCGTGGCCATGTAAGTTAACTTTATAAAGTCAACTTAATGCAGTGTGGCCTCACTAAGTTGACTTAATAAGGTCTACTTAAAGTCGACTTAATAAAGTCGACTTAGCTTTTATAGTGTAGACATAGCCTATGTGATGTCTGGCATCTGTTAAGGAAACAGACATAGGAAGAGGCTAATGTGCTACCACCAGATCTACATCAGTGGAGATTCCCTTGGTAATATCTAGCTAGTTTAAGGCATAAAGCAGCACAAAACGACCTTAACAAAACCACAGAATTTGTGTAAACTGTGCTGATGAAAGAACATTACAAAAAGAGTAGGGTTAGTCCTCAGGAACTACAAAACATTTTAAAAGAAAAATCTGCATGAAAGAATGGTCTTCACCTATCCCAAAAGGTAACCAAATTGCTGCCAATAAAATTTAAGAGGTTTTGAGGATTACTGAAACTTGCAGCTACGAAAAAGGCCAGGAGGTACCAAGTACCACTAAATCTGGATAATGTAAATGGCAGCAACAGAAGTGAAATTGTTGTATCTACAAGTGACAAATCTGAGGAAATGTCACAGACTGAGGTGTCAGTAGAGGTGTTTGTTTTGAAATAAACTCACAAATTAAGTAATAAGTCACCAAGATAGCATTCACTCAAAAGTTCTGAAATTGCAGAAACACTAATTGTGGAATGTAACTATCACGTAAATTGATCTCTGTATCAGATGACTGAAGAGTAGCTAATGTAATCTAATGAGTTGTTAAAAAAAAAAGTCTCCAATGGCAATCCTGGCTATTACAGGCTGGTAACGCCAGTGTTAGCATCAGGCAAAACTGGATGAAATTATCATAAAGAACAGAATTATCAGAAACATAGATAAACATGATATGTTTGGGAAGAGTCAACACAGCTCTTGTAACGGAAAACTCAATGCTCATCAATCTGCTAGAATTCTTTGAGTGTGTCACCAAGCATGTAGACAAGAATGATCCAGTTGCTATAATGTACCTGGACTTTCAGAAGGCCTTTGGCATGGTCCCTCACCAAAGGCTCTTAAGACAACTAAGAAATCCTAGGATAAAAAGAAAGGTTCTTTCATGGATGAGTAACTGACTAAAAGACAAGAAAAGCAATAGTTTTCAGTATAGAGAGGCAAATAGAGGGGTCCCCCAAAGATCTGTACTGGGACTAGTGCTGTTCAACATATTCATAAATGATATAGAGAAGGTGGTGAACAATGACATGGCAAAATTTGTAGACAGTACAAAATTAGTCAGAATAGTTAAGTTCAAAACTGACCATGAAGAGTTACAATGGGGTCTCACTAAAGTAGATGACTGGATGATAAAAATGGCACATGAAATTCAGTGTTGATAACTGGAAAGTAATGCATATTTGAAAAAATAATCCCAGCTATACATTGCTAATTTAGACTCTCATTTTGTTTTACTACTTAAAAAAAAAGATCTTGGAGTCATCACAGATAATTCACTGAAAACATCTGCTGAGGGTGCAGCAGCAGTCAAACAGGTTACAGAATGTTAGAAATCATTAGGAAAGGAATAAATAATGAAACAGAAAACATCATAATGCCACTATATATAGGTAAGGCAGGCTTAGAAGCTGTGCCTAATAGCTTCTGAGGGGGGCGCAACGAATCTGCATGAGTTCTGTATTTGCATGAGCACAAAGACCATATTAGCACAGATACACTATGGCTGCAGGGCAATATCGGTAATGGTATTTGGGTTGATCTGATCACAAATCTTTCAATATCTGTAATTCTACTGAAGAGAAATACGAAATACTGTCTTTTGTAATATGCTACTCTCTTGCTTGATCAAACTCTGTTTAGGTGGGTTAAAGGATAAAAGCTACCATTAGCAAAAAGAATATTAAAAGAGGGGTCACTCCCTCCTTCCAGCCTTGTGAAGTGAAGACAGGGGTGGGGGTTGCATAGATCAGCCTGGTGCTATGCTTGAGGCATTTGCCTTACCCACTGTCCATTGTCAAATGGTAGGTCTGGCCAGGCTTCTTATGAAGCCTTTCTTTGTTATTTTAATGGAAGAAGCTGTTTGCAGCTACTTGAGGTTTAAGAGCTGAAATCACTGAGAAGGGCAAACCCTCCCTCTGAGCTGAAATCACCAAGAGGGGAAAATCCTCTCTCTGAACTGAATCACTGAAGAGGAGCAGCAGATGGAGTGAGTGATCAGCAGGCAGAGCTGCTGGACAGCAGGCAGAGCCAGTGGACAGTGACAGCAGCCAGTGGTGGGCTGGATAGTGTGAGTGATCAGTGGGCAGAGCCAGTGGACAGTGGGCCGAGCAGCGGCTGGTGAAAGCAGAGCATTAGTGACCACTGGGTGGCACCAGCAGACAGCTGACGTGAAAGACATTCCCTACACATCTTGGGTTTGTTGGGAAACTGTTTAGCACTGATTCTCCAGATCAGTGCTGGTTTTGCTGTTGAGTTCACATGTGCTGTTATGCTGTGTAGGATGATGTTGGAAACCTGCTCTGCACTGATTTTCCAGACCAGTGCTGATTTAGTTATTGGGCCTTTTACAGTCTGTTTTTATTACTGTTAAAAGTTCTGAATACTACACTCAGACTCGCACTTGCGAACAGGGAAGCATTACCCCTTCAGGGTGCCCAGGGAATAGTGCATGATTTCCCAGAAAATGGGTGGGGGCTCGAGCTGGCTGGTGGTATAACATTATTTGGAAACCTCTAGATATAGAATCCGGCTCTTGTTCTGCCATCTCACCCTGGCAGAAGGGTTGCATATGTATATATTCTATCTCCATGATACACCTACACTTTGAATACTGCATGTAGTTCTGGTACATCTCCAAAAAGATATATTAGAAAAAGTCAATAAAAATATTAGGAGTATGGAACAGCTTCCATATGAGGAGGGATTAAAAAGACTGCAACAGTTCAACTTAGGAAAGAAACGACTAAGGTGGAATATGATAAAGGTCTATAAAATCATGGATAGTGTGGAGTAAGTGAGTAGGGAATTGTTATCTGCCTCTTCATATAACACAAGAACAGGGGTCACCCAATAAAATTAATAAGCAGCAGATTTAAAACAAACATAAGGAAGTATTACTTCATATAATGCATAGTCAATCTGTGGAACTCATTGCAGAAGATGTCATGAAAGACAAATGTACAACTGGGTTCAAAAAAGAATCAGAAAAGTTCATGAAGGAAACTTCCATTAGTTCCTATCTGCCAAGACTGTTAGTGACGCAGCCCCATACTACATGTGTCTTTAAATCTCCAGCTGTCAGAACATGGGACTGAATGACCACAAGAAAGGAACTCATAAAAGTCTTTGCAATGTTGTAGATTCTTGAGAAAATACAACGATCAGTGGACAAACCTTATGTCACAACTAATTAAGAAACTGTGTGAGTTGTTGAAAATCAAATGTCTGAGAATGGCTGTTCATAGATCCAAAATTGAATGCTGTAACAGGATCCTGAAGGAGATGCTGAGAAACAGCCTGACTGAAGACCCTCAACACTGGGTTCAGTTGTAACTGCTTCTCCTATCTGCAATGCACATAGATTTCCCCAGACCTTGGGTATGTCTACACTGTGCGTTTAAGTTGACTTAAGGCCCCCTAAGTTGACTTAAACAGAGCCCTGTCTACATTGCAGGGCAATAAAGTCAACTTTAGCATTAGTTAAAGTCAACTTTAAAACTCCCACTTATAAAGTCAATTTTACAGTTAAGTTGACTTTATAAAGTCGACTTAAGGCAATGTGGAGGGGGAGTTGCCTTAACTCGAATTTACTGGTCTCCCAACCACAGAAAACATGGGGTTGGGGGCTGGCTAGAAGGCACAACACAACTGGGAGCATTCCCAGCTGTGTGCAACCCAGCCAAACTCCCCATGTTCCCTGACTGATCTGGCATCTCCCCCATTCTGAGCCCGACCGGGCATCATAGCCCAACCAGGCATTTCCCTGGTTCTCAGCCTCCAGCATCTCCCCAGTTCTTAGCCTGACCCTGCCTGTCTCCCCTATTCTTAGCCTGGCACCATATGTCTCCCCCATTCTTAGCCCGCCCAGCATGTCTCCCCCATTCTCAGCCCAACCCTGCCTGTCTCGCTCCTTCTCTGCCCAAACCCATGTATCTCCCCCTTGCCATTCTCAGCCCAGTCCTCCATGTCTTCCCCTTCTCTGTCCAAACCTGTGTGTCTCCCCCTTGCCCTTTTCAGCCTGACCCTGTGTGTCTCCCCTTCTCAGAAGACCCCCCCCACATTGTTGTAAAAAAATATGGAGTCCGGAGGCACTGTTTAAGACTAACAAATTTATTTATTGGATGAGCTTTCACGGGAGAAAAATCCCACTTCATCAGACAGTTTGAAGATGGGGGAATTTACAGAATGGTAGGAAATAAATGCAGGGGAGTGTAAGACATAGGATCAGGTGATGCTCTAACAGCAAATCAAAGCAGTTGTTAAGATTCAAACACTGGGAAACAGCACATGGAAAGAAAGAAAAAGTTGTTATTTCTTTTAGATAAGATTGTGTGAAATCAGGATTAAATCCTGACTATGGATTTTTTCCCCCATTATAACAGGTGATTTGACTTCATCTTCCTCTATGTGCTGTTTCCTGGTGTTTGAGTCTTAGCATCTGCTGCACCCTGCCCTGGCAGTCGCCCTGCAGCACCTGTTCCAGAGCCAGAGGAGTCTGGGCAACACAGGGAGGGTGCGGTGTGCTGCGCTGGCACATCACTGGGCTATGTCAGGCTCCCTGGCCTCCCTGTTGCCACACACAATATGGAGGGTGTTGTGGTCACTCACTTCCTGTAGAAAAGGAGTGGCCAGAAGGGAGGGGCACTCTGCTGTGGTGCCCGGGGGGCCCGGTCCCCACCGTCCACCACTCCCAGGGCGACCTGGCAGCTGCCAGTGTGGATGTGGGCAGTCTCCTGGCGTTTTGAGTGTGGACATGCTAAGCCAGCTTAATAAAGTCTACTTTAAGCAACTGTATTAAGCCAGCTTAACTGAACCCTCTAGTGTAGACGTAGCCCTTGACAGGTTCTCATCCTCTAAGTTATTATATAGGAGACAACCCTGGGAAATCCAAACTTAGTTTGGGAAACCTGAGAGGAGCAAAAGCTGAGAGGCACCTGGATAGCACAATACATCCTCACCATCATGAGAAGCTGAAAATACTAGGAGCTTTCAAAAAAGGGAAACCTTGTAAAGGCCCAAGAGCACCAAGCCTATAAGACTCACTCACCCTCATGAATTTCAGTCTAGCAACAGGGTACTGCATCCGTTACCCCAGGATTCAGACATGATTTTCTGGGGAAGCAACTCAGATTATTGCAAGTGATCTGATCTTTCCCTTCCATATTCTCATCATGACCTGGACGAACGCCACTGATTTACCCTCATACTGAGATGGAGCCCAGATGGAAGTTACGCAACAGCCATCATCCCCTGTCCAAGAAGATGTGGGATGTCATACATCGGGAACTACATGTGATGTTTGATCTTGGAGTGGCAGGAGAATCTCATAGCAGATGGCAAAATCTCCCTGTTTTGATGCCCAAGATAGATAGGGAGAAATGAGGAGTGGGAACAACTCTGGAACCAGGAAGC
Source organism: Podocnemis expansa (assembly GCA_007922195.1). Taxonomy (NCBI): domain Eukaryota; kingdom Metazoa; phylum Chordata; order Testudines; family Podocnemididae; genus Podocnemis; species Podocnemis expansa. Next base: position 6,955,565 of record ML681993.1, on the reverse strand, counting down.
CTCAACTTGGCAGACCAGCTGAGCATGCTCCAGTTGGATGAGGTGTTTCAAAGGAAGTCGCTTCAGCACAGCAGGATAGCAGGCAGAGAGAGACAGACTTGCACTTGATGCTACAGAGGACTTAAGTCAGGAGAGTATTCACAAGAGGAGGCCTGCTATATGTGGACCATGTTGCATGGGGCAACCACAAGGCATGACATAGGTTGCTTTTCTTATGGTGCTGAAGAGAGATGCTGCATTGAAACCTGGTGGAGTGGGAAATCCCAGGTTCCCCAAACCCCCAGGCAGGACTGCAGCCACAGATGCTATCAGGCTGGTACCTTCACCTGCTCCCAGAAGGCTGTGCATGAATGGAAATCCTGGTGTGGATAAAAAAGATGCCTGAATCTAGTTCAGTTTAGCCACAGTGTGTTAATGTAACATGTTATAATGCCAGGTACATAGAATAACACAATAGCTTGTGTGCATATGTGTATTCTTTCCCTACCCCCCGCCCATAACCAGACATGTTTCTCCCACTCACAAACTCACAAGAATGCAAAGAAAAAGACAAACGGTGACTCTGCTTCCCCAGAAGAGACAAAATAATGGCCTATTTCAGATTCATTTGAATCCTTCCCACCAGTTCATAAATCCGTAAATGCAGAGATGTCATTTTCTCTGAAAAAGAATGGAGAGGAAGTAAGCAGCCTTTCAAGCGACTGCAATCTGGTTCCTAGCAACCATGAGTGGCAGCTGCAACATAAAAGAACACTAAAAATACAACATAAATTGTTCATAACAACAATAATGCATTAAGATTATTACCTTCCCTTCAGCCTTTAAGACTGCTTGTGTATCATCACCTCACTAGTAATTTCCTTAAAACTTTGGTTTTATATTGATCAAATAATGCTAATGCTCAAACTTGAATGAAAGGAATTTGTGATTTACTCTTTTCCTTAACAGAGCAACTCAGTTCAATGCCACGAAAGGACATCACATAAAATCACTCTTGTGGAAAAAGCAACATAAAATAAATAAATTCAATAAAATTAATTCTTGTTGTAATTCCACTAATTTCACTGAAGTTCTACCAAGGATGAATTTGGCCAAGTACATTGTACACTGCAATGGATCTGCTGATATCTGTTTACGTAGATAATTATCTGGTCCTTAATATTGTGTTCTAAATGCCTCACAGTAATAAGTGCATTTATTCTCACAACTCCCCTGTGAGATTATCCCCATTTTCTGGAAAACTGAGACACAAAGAAAGGTGACTGCCACAGGAAGTCCGTGGCAGGAGACCTAAGTTTCCTGGTTCCAAGGTCAGCTGTTTAACTAGAAGGCTATTTAATCATTCTCTCTCTCTCCCCCATGAATCTCACATAATGAAACTGGCACTCCCAGAACAAAAAACATTTGGCTTTCAAAGCCTCCAAGTCCATAAACTGCACCATGTATGCACCTACTCAAGAGAAAGTTTAAACTATTGTACATAACTACAGATCCCAGCTTTCCATGAGAGAGCTGCAGAACTGCTTGAGCTAGGGATTGGCTGGCAGAATATGGGAGGAATAAACCTCATGTGAAAGATCCACTTACCCCTCACACACCACAGTTCCCAGTCAGTCATTATTCCAGTCTGAGAGTGGAAAATCCCTACATTTCATCCAAAAGAGGACTGAGATAGGGTACAGTCATAGAATCATAGGGCTGGAAGGGACCTCACGAGGTCATCTAGTCCAACCTCCTGCCAGAGGCAGGACCACTCCCACTAAACCGTCCCAGTCATGGTTTTGTCCAGCTGGGCCTTAAACACCTCCAAAGATGGAGATTCCACCACCTCCCTAGACAGCTCATTCCAATGCTTTACCACTCGCTGAGTAAAAAAGTTTTTCCTAATATCCAGCCTCGACCTTCCTAACTGTAACTTGAGACCATTGCTCCTTGTTCTGTCCTCCATTACTACCGAGAATAGTCGAGCTCCATCCTCCTTGGAGCATCCCTTCAAGTAGTTGAAGGTTACTATCAAATGCCCCCCCCCAATCTTCTCTTCTGCAGACTAAATAAGCCTAATGCTTTCAGTCTTTCCTCATAGGGCTTGTGCACCAGCCCTTTAATCATTGTGGTTGCTCTCCTCTGAACTCTCTCTAGCATGTCCCTGTCCTTTTTGTAGTGGGGAGCCCAAAACTGAACACAGTATTCTAGATGCGGCCTTACCAGTGCAGAATAGAGGGGAATGATCACATCCCTTGATCTGCTGGTAACACTGCTTTTGATGCAGCCCAGTATGCTATTGGCCTTTTTGGCAGCAACAGCACACTGCTGACTCATATCCAGCTTCCCATCCACCATGACCCCCAGGTCCTTTTCTACACTGCTGCTACTTAGCTGAATGTTCCCCAGCCTGTAGCAGTACATGGGCTTTTTCCATCCTAAGTGTAGGATTTTACACTTGTCCTTATAGAACCTCATAAGATTTCTATTGGCCCACTGTTCCAATTTATCTAGGTCTCCCTGAATCCTGTCCTTGCCCTCCAACATGTCTACTGGTCCCCCCAGCTTGGTGTCATCCGCAAACTTACTGAGAGTGCAGTCTATTCCATCATCCAGATCACTGATGAAAATGTTGAACAGAACCAGCCCCAGGACCGACCCCTGGGGCACCCCACTCGTGACTGGTTGCCAGCTAGACATGGAACCATTGATTCCTACACACTGAAACCGTTGATCCAGCCAGTTTTCTGTCCACCCTATAGTCCACCTATCCAACCCATACTTCCTTAATTTGCCAATGAGAATGCTGTGGGGAACTGTATCAAAAGCCTTGCTAAAATCAAGGTATATCACATCAACAGTTCTTCCTGCATCCAGAAAACCAGTCATCTGATCACAGAAGGAAACAAGATTGGTCAGGCTTGATTTATCCTTGGTGAATCCATGCTGACTGTTCCTGATCACTTTATTTTCCTTTAACTGTTTTAGGATAGATTCTTTGAGAACCTGCTCCATAATTTTTCCAGAGATTGAGGTGAGGTTGACAGGTCTGTAATTCACTGGATCCTCCTTTTTCCCTTTCTTGAAAATAGGTACTATATTTGTTTTTTTCCAATCGTCTGGCACCTCCCCCGTTCTCCATGAGTTTTGAAAGATACTGGCCAGCAGTGCTGCTATCTCATTGGCCAATTCCCTTAGTACCCTTGGATGCAATTCGTCCGGCCCCATAGACTTGTGCACATCCAGTTTCCTTCAGCAGTCCCTAACGTGACTTTCCATCACCAAGGGCCTGTCTTCTTCTCTCCAATCTGCCACACCCATGGTAGTGGGCTGGGAGCTGACCCTGCCTGTGAAAACTGAAGCAAAAAATGCATTGAGCACTGCAGCTTTTCCCTCATCCTCTGTCACGAGGATGCCGGCCCCATTCAGTAAGGGACCTACGCCATCCCTGATCTTCTTCTTGTTATTAACATACTTATAGAACCCCTTCCTGTTATCCTTTACATCCCTCGCTAGCCACAACCCCATTTGCCCTTTGGCCTTTCTGATTTTATCCCTGCAGTCCCTAGCAATATCTTTATATGCCTTCTTAGTCATCTGACCAAGCTTCCACTTCCTGTAAGCTTCCTTTTTATGTTTAAACTCAGAGCAGAGTTCTCTGCTAAGCCATTCTGGCTGCCTCACATGTTTGCTGTTCTTTCTCCTAATGGAATGGCAACTTCCTGTGCCCTTAGCAGGGTTTCTTTAAAATATAACCAACTCTCTTGGACTCCTTTCCCCTTCAGATTAGCTTCCCAAGGGATCCTGCCCATCAGTTCCCTGAGGGAGCCAACATCTGCTTTTTTGAAGTCCAGGGTTTGTGTTTTGCTTCTTTCCTTCCTTCCTTTAATCAGGATCCTGAACTCAACCATGTCATTATCACTACTGCCTAGCTTGCCTTTTACCTCTACCTCCCTGATCAATTCTTCCCTGTTTGTGAGCAGCAAGTTGAGAGGTGCAAAGCCCCTAGTTGGTTCCTCCAGCATTTGTACCAGAAAGTTTCCCCAACACTCTCTAAAAACTTCCTGGATTGCCCATGCACTGCTGTAATGGCCTCCCAGCAGATGTCAGGGTAATTGAAGTCCCCCATGAGCACCAGGGCTTGTGATCTAGAAGCTACCGCTAGTTGTCCACCTCATCCACATCCTGCTTCTGGTCTGGTGGTCTAAAGCAGACATTCATCACAACATCCCCCTTGTTGCTTTCCCCTCTCAATGTAACCCACAGACTTTCTACTGGCACGCTTCCACTTCCATAATGGAGCTCTGAGCAGTCATAGAGCTCTTTTACATATAGTGCTACTCCTCCCCCTCTTCTTCCCTGCCTGTCTTTCCTGAACAGTTTATACCCATCCATGGCAGAGCTCCAGTCATGCACACTATCCCACCACGTCTCCGTTATTCCAATGATATCATAGTTCCTTGTCTGTGCTAGTATTACCAATTCTTCCTGCTTATTTCCCAGGCTCCTTGCATTAGTGTATAGGCACCTAAGATACCAGGCCGATTTCCCTACTTTGTCACTTTGATTTTCAATTCTATTACATATACCTCCTCGCATTTTTTCTTGGAGTTGTCCTCCCCCACTCTTCTCACGTATTGGGGCTTCAGTAGAACACTTAAGACAATTATTTGATTTCCCCCCCCCCCATGTTCCAACTACCTTCTCTTTTATTCCTGGTGTTACAGTCCCAGCACCCCCCAAGTTCCATCCCTTCCCCCAGGTCTCCCACATTGTCACTTACCTGTGGGCTTTGTTCTCCTTCCCCCTTTGAACCTAGTTTAAAGCCCTCCTCACTAGGTCAGCCAATCTGTGCCCAAATATGCTCTTCCCCTTCCTGGACAGATGAAGGCCATTTCTGCCTATCAATCCTCCTTCCTGAAACAGTACTCCATGGTCAAGGAAGCCAAATCCCTCCTGACCACACCATCTTCGCAGCCAGTCCTCCCTTTTAAAGACAGTCTCTTTTCTTTTTAATAGTTCTTCAAGGGGGAGTTCCCCTCTGACTTACTGGAAAAATCTGATTGTTCTTATGTCCTTCCACTGGAGGGATCTGACAGATGTCATATGAAGGAATAGTTCTATTTTCTCCTCCTCCTCCCTACAAATCTGCCGATATCCACATTTGTGGACCATTTCTGGCAGATCAGATCGGACGGTCATGGAGGTTAGTGCATGACTGGAGCAGCTGCCAAGCATGGGTACAGGGAGCAGCTAATCAGCTGTTAGGCTGCAGACCGGGTTCAACAGCTGTTAGGTGGGTGGGCTCATCAGTTGTTTGGAATGGCAGGAGTTCAACAGCTGATGAAACACTGCAGGCTCCAAACTAGCTGATGTGAAGATTTAGTTAAATCTAAAAGGTGGATTGCAGGTTGAGTAAAAGTTTATTTCAGCGGATGTGGATCAGAGGAGGAACCACTTATTTAGATCTGTGCAGGGTTCTCTCCATTAGTATTAGGATGGGGAGGGAACAGAATTGTCTTTAGAATGATAAAATCCTGTTTCCCTAGCTAAACATCTTTAAAAAATCCATCTGATTTTTTTTTTCTCTAGCTTGTGAAAAACCCAACTGTACATTAGGATGCAAGTAACATAGCCAGAAGTAATGTTCACAAGCTCAGTGGCCTTATATAAGGGAAGAGACATTTCTTCAGCAATCATACCAGCATCACTGAGCTGCTAATGAAAAAACAGCTCCTCAAAATAGCACTAGCCGGTATTAAGGCGTTTTTCTAGACTTGGCTGTAAGTATTTTTAATTCTCTAATGTAACAGTTATAAAGCTACAGTGCACAGATTCATATTGTTCAAGTGACAATTTAATGCCTCCATATATTTTAATCTCATAGCAAAATTGCCTTATTAAAAATCAGAATTAAGGCTACAGGGGTATGTCCACACAGGGCTTTTATTTCGAAACAACACCGGCTGTTTCGAAATAAAAGTCCCTATGTCAAAACGACATTTTCTTGTTTCGAAAGGAGGGAGCTCCTCATTTCGAAACAAGAGCCCTCCTTTCGAAACAGCTTAAACCTACTTTCCTTTCAAAAGGAGGCTTATTTCGAAACCAGTGGTTTTGAAATAACCCATTTGGACATGTTATTTCAAAACAAAGCGTGCTTTGAAATAACAAGGACCTCCCTCCCAGGGTGCATAGCACCCTGGAGGGAAGGTCCCACCCCCCCTTCAGCACCATGGCCAGGGTGCTGAGTGGGGTGCAGGGGGTCGGAGGCTGCCCCAGCCGGCTTCCACCCGCTTCCCCTTGCTGGGAGCAGGGGAGGACGGCAGCCTCAGCCCCCTTTGACACCCTACCCCCAGCAAGGGGAAGGGGGGAAAGCCAGCTGGGGCTGCCCCCCAGCTTGGGGCACCCCACCCCCCAGGCATCCTCTGCCCCCCCCCACGCCCCCGCCCCGCCCGGGGGGGGGGCCTCCCCCCCCCCCCCCCCCCGGCGGCCCCCTCCCTGGGGGGGGGGGGTTCCCTGGGCCCCCCCCGCACCAGGCAGGAGCCGCAGGGCGACAGAGAAAGCCCCCCACGGCAGGCAGAAGCCACGTGGGGGAGAAGTCCCCCGCGCCCGGCAGGGGCTGCAGGGGGCGGAGGAAGCCCCCTTGCCCCAGGCAGCATCCGCAGGTGGATGGAGGAAGCCCCCCCCCGCGCCCAGCAGGAGCCGAGCAGGGGGGAATCCCCACGCTGGGCAGAAGCCATGTGGGGGGGGGCGGAGGAAGCGCCCCCACACTCGGCAGGGGGCACACGGGGGGGCACATGGGAAGCCCCCCTGCCCAAGGCCGGACCTGTGGGGGGGGCAGGGGGAGCCTCCCTGCCCCTGCAGAGGCGGCGGGGGGGGGCAGGGGGAGCCGCACTTCCTCCCTCGCCGGAGCCGCAGGGGGCAGGGGAATCCCGGGGGCGGGGCTTCCCTGGCCCAGCACAGGGCCTCCCTCCCCCTCCCCTCTCCTATTTCAAAATAGCATGTCACACTGGACATGCTATTTCGATTCCTTCCTTTTCCCCTTATTTCGAAAACCACTTTTTTTGTTATTTCGAAATAAGGTGTTTTGAAATAAGGCTTTATTTCAAAACAGGCTTGTTTTGAAACAAGGCTTTATTTCGAAACAAGCATTTGTGTGTGAACATAGCCCAGAAGCCCAAATGTCAAATTATACAAGAATGATAATGGATCAACTAATTAAGCAATCATTTTGCAAACATCTAGATGATAATATGGTGATAAGTAACAATCATCATGGATTTGTCAAGAACATATTGTATCAAACCAATCTAATAGCTCCCTGATAGGTGAACAAGACTTTGTGTATGGGGGGAAATGGTAGATGTTTCTACATCTTGACTTCAGTAAGGCTTTGTTACTGTCACCCATAACCGTCTCAAACGCAAACTGGGGAAATATAAATGAGATGCACTTTATGGTGTTTAAGGTGGGACATAACTGGTTGGAAAACCATCACCAGAGTACAGCTGTCAAAATTTGTATTATAAGCAAGACGCAGCAGACATCTATGGAGAATCATTAGTTTCAGAAACAAGTATTTATTTCTTTGTTTGGAAGGTACCTACTCACATAAAGCTGAACAGAAACAAATAGCATACTTGGCAAGATATAGATCTCATATTTTATGGGACTCTTCCATCTTTGATTAAGTGCCGTAACTGGGGAGAAATAAGAACAGAATTTCTTAGCTGTTTCTTGCAGTTTAATTACTACATCCTTTTCAAAAACTGAGCAAGATTTACCTATGAAAGCAGAGATTATTTCTGAAATCAATCAAATGCTCCATTACAGAAAAAGATCAGATGAATAATTTGACTTAACGAAGATTCTTTGGATTTAGGCTTTCCATCTATTTTCTATCAAAACAGCTGCTTTGCAAATGAAATGAACTGTTACATCATGTAAGCACAGTATTGGGGCTGTGCACCAAGCCTATGAAGCCACACGTAAGGGCTTTTACATATTTGTATGCACCGAGGGGTTGCTGCTTTAGCACACAGCCCCACCACTAACAATCATTTACCTTAGCAGTAACGGATATATGTCATCCTACATCCGAAGGCCAAAATGTAACAGCTATTAAAATCAGTAACATCAGAAAAGGCTTAGTCTTTATGAAGACACAACCTAGCTTTAACTCAGTCAAAACTTGGTGGCACTCTCTGCCCTTCTACAGAGCACAAACTCTACTCCCTTTCTACTGGTGAGGGCCCCTGACACCTTCCCTCTCTCCCTGCCTCTCTCATCTTTGCCTGGTGACAGTCCAGTTCCCTTCCCTCTCCTGAACTCGTACGGTGTAGGTGGTGCAGTCGTGCACTTACTTAGCCATAGAATCTTGTCAACATCTGCAGGGGCTCTTATACCTTCCCCTAAGTGAGCCATTATTTTTTTCATCTAAGACAGTGGTTCCCAACCTCAGGTCCGGAGACCCCCAAGGGTCCACGGACATGTTGCAGGGGGTCCATGGAGTCTCTCCCTACTGGGGCCAGAATCCAGCTGCAGCCCTGATGCTCCTTGCCAAGGCTGCCTCTCCCCGCCCTTAGCTGGATCCCAGCAGGGGGATGGGGCCATGTCAGCACCCGGGCATGGGCAAGGGCAGGGGGCCACAGCCACCATGGCTCGGCTCCCCAGCGGTGTGGGCCATGATGGCTGCAGTGCCGCTCGCCGGCTGTCCCAGCAGCGCCACCAGAGTGACACAGGCCAGAGTCTGCCTGGACAGGCCAGATTACCTAATCAGCCAGCAGGGTCCACAAAGATTTTTTTTTTTTTGTTTGTTTGTTTGTTTGTTAAAAAGGGGTCCCCAACCTGGAAAAGGCTGGGAACCACTGAAAGGTCCAGTCTCTTCTCACTCCATTACCCCCACCCCCAGTGTGGGGTGGTCTCCCTGGTAAGCCTCTCCATCTTGCCTCAGTATTCTTCCTTCTTCCCTTCAGGTGTTCCTGTTGCTGTTCGGGGAGAGGGACAGTCATCCCATTCTACTGACTTTGTCCCCCACACCAACTGCCTGTAGCTGAGCTTGCTTTTCCTCTGATCTCTCTCCCTTGTACCACAATGGGAACTCAGGTGCAGGCAAAACTAGAATCTGGAGCAAAAGAGATTTAAAAAAATAATTTAAGAGCTGGGGCTACAGAAAGTAGTTAGAAAATACAATAAAAGGGATTGGAATGAGAAAACCAATGGAGCAGTGAGGGGTAAATACTCTTAGCTCTTTCTCTCTGCCCTTTGCTGTAATGTGTCTGCTTTAGATATAGCAATTACTCACAATATATTTGGGAGCTCTTGCCGTATTATGCTTCTGTTTCATTGTGGGCCAGTGACTGTACATAATTCCATGGGAAAGGGTAACCATAGCTCTTCCAGGAATTAAGAACAGTGGGAGGTAATTAGGCAAATTCTCTCGGGTTGTAACATCTCCAGAGATCAACAGATAAAGAAAAGCATTTTGGGTAAATAGTCTGAGTTTAAACATTTGGCTTTCCTTCTGATCTGGCAATTGGACAGAATCTTAAGACCACAAGAATGACCCCAATGGTCAGACCCATCTAGCCCAATTGTCACTGGAGATCCTTCAGAGTCAAGGATGATCACTTTCACAGGTATTAAGTTGTATGGCTCTTTTAGGGACTGAGGAGTCTGACCCATTGACAGATGTTGCAGGTGATGTTCAAAGTCGGGATTGGGCCATGATTGCTGCACAATAGTTTTCTCTCCTTTCTTTTCTGGGGTATCTCCATGTCTAGGGCACAGCGATTTTCCTCAAATGTGGTCATTCCTTCTCTGACAAGTCTTTGCCAGTTAGCCATGTCTATGGATACTGTCTTCCAGTGCATGATGTCAATATTACCTTTCTTGATCTTGGTCTTCAGAGCAGGGCTGGCTCAAGGGGTTGTGGAGCCCTAAGCCAACTTTTTCTTTTGCACCCCCATCAACAACTCTGTACCTGGAGCGAGTGTGAAGGGGCAGGAGGGATGGGGCCAGGCTGGCAGTCATGTGACAGCAGGGCCAAGCTAGCTCCCCTAAGCTTCTGCACCCTCAGCCAGTGCCATACTGGCTCACAACTTAAACTGGCCGTGCTTCAGTGTGTCTTTGAAGCGTTTCTTCTGTCCACTCTGGTTCCTTTCTCCTTTGGTAAGTTGGGCATACAGCAATTATTCTGGTAGGAATGCATCTGCTTCACTTCAGTTGGTGCCAGATAATCAGGACCTCAGTAATGAAGATGTTGGCCTCTGTGGGTATGTCCACACAGGCTTCTTACTTCGAAACAACAGAGGTTGTTTCGAAATAAGAAGCGGCATGTCCACATGACGCACTGTTATTTCGAAACCGTTAAACCTTGCATCTAATCGAAATAGCCGTTGTTTCAAAACGGTTGTTTCAAAACAACAGCGCTTGGACACTTTGTTTCGAAACAACCCCATTGTTTTGAAACAACTGTTTCGAAACAACATGTCTGAACAGCCTTGTTTTGAAATAACCATTTCAAAACAATGGCTATTTCAAAAGCAGGCTTTCCCTTAATTCGAATTAACAAACTGTTAATTCGAATTAACTTATTTCGAAATAACTCATTTTGAAATGGGTTATTTCGAAATAATGATGTATGTGTGGACATAGCCTATGAGATCACTGACAATAGTAAAGCAATCTTTCTACTCTATGTTGAGGAACAGCCGGATAAAGCTCTAGTAGTGGCGTTCCAAACTGATGGGAGACCTGTGGTAAACTTTTAGCATGTGTGTTGGAATTTTGCTGCTTTTTGTTTTCTTTGTCATGCTTTCACTTTAAGAATAAATGCACTGACTTATAAAGAGCTGTTTGCTATCTGGTGACTGCTAGCAATTACGCTGTCTACAGCTGCAAAGTGAAAGCACAGCACAGATGCCGGTCTGTTTAGGCTATCTGGCTTGCTGGGAATAACTCAGTGTAGGCAAGAAATTGTGCAGTCTAGAAAAACCCCAGTCAGAAGTGAGACAAAAATGGGTCTCCACCCAAAAGAAGTGATGGCTGAAAAGCCAGGAGCCTATTGTGGGTGTCTTCGCTGGACCATGGAGAAAGAAATATAGGTGCAGTCGCACTCCATTGCGACAGTCACAGGCTGAGTTCCTTGGGTGCAGGTGTAGGCAGCATGAGAGTTTAAATGGAATGATGATTCCTTTTCTCACTCATTTCCAATAAAAACCCTTTCTGAATGTCCAACACACTTCAAAAACATTTCTGTATGTCTACCATATTCCCTACATGACAGAAGTCCTGATTTTAACCTCAAGTATCTGGTCACATGATATGAGAACTCAAGCAGTGAGATGCAGCAAAGTCCTTGGTGATGGCAGATACAGGGTAGAAGAGTGGGGCAAAAAATCAAAAAAAAAGCATGAAGTGCTTGGGATACACATAGCGATTCATTTGATGCAAGAATATTAGATAGCACTGTTGAGTGGTGATGACACAAAGTTTGAAATGGGAGGTTTGTCACAGGGTCTTATGACATGGCTTCACAGGAACCTTGCTCTTATATCTTAACCTAGACCTGATAAAATCTGTCTAGAGTCCCATTTGCCTGACAAACAAAACACCAACCAAAGCTGGGTAATTAAATTCCAAAGGAGTAGCCGTATTAGTCTAGTTCAGCAAAATGAACAAGGAGTACCATAGCAATTTTAAAGACTAACAAATTTATCTATCTCATGAGCTTTCCTGGGAGAAAATCCCACTTCATCAGACACTTTGAAGATGGGGGAACTTACAGAATGAGAGGAAAATAAATGCAGGGAAGTGGAAATCACAGGATCAGGTCACACTGTAACAGCAAATCAAAGCAGTTGTTAAGATTCAAACACTGGGGAACAGCCTACAGAGAAAGCTCTTTTCCCATTACAACAGGTGATTTGACCTCACCTTCTTATATGTGTTGTTTCCAAATATTTGAATCTTAACAACTACTTTGACTTGCTGTTACAGTATGATCTGATCCCATGACTTACACTTCCCTGCCTTTATCTTCCACTCATTCTGTAAGTTCCCCCATTTTCAAAGCATCTGAGAAAGTGGGATTTTCTCCCAAGAAAGCTTGTGATAAATAAATTTGTTAGTCTTTTAAAGTGCCACAGGACTCCTTGCTTATTTTGGTTAATTAAGTATAAGTGAGCTAATGTAAAAGGCTTGTTTAAAAGTTTGCCATTAGCACACATTAATTGTTTTTAAAGGTTTGACTAATAGAAAAAAAAATACTAGGGTTCCAAAAAGAAAAATCTCTAATTATGAATTGATTTTATATGTAAAGAATTAAAATAGCAAATTAATAACCTAAATCTCTCTTGGTCTTTATGTTGTTTGTATTGAAGTTAACTGGAAAGGATTTATTTAAAAAAATATTAGCATCAAACATTTTTAAAACGACAAAGGATTACCTTTTGATGGGAAAACCCTGTTCTTCTATCTTTACGTATAAAAAATTTTAATTGATAATTCCCACTGGAGTTAAGAAGGTATCTCTAGATTTTAGGGAATAACAAGTTTGTTACAGTCATGTGATTAAAAAAAAAGGTCTAAAGAGTTTAATCAAGTTACTTGGCACATTAAGAATTCTTTTCATCTGGAACTCATCCAATGGATTTTTTTTTGAGGGGTGGGAGGAGGAGGTATCTGTAACAGTTTACAAAATGGCTCCGTAATCTACTTCAGGGTGTCATATTTCTATTTATATAATCATACCCAAGGGTAGAATACAAAAACCTCCAAATGGTTTGTAAGTTAAAACATTAAATATATCATTTTTTAAAAAATATCAATTAGTAATGATGAACTGTTAGGAAAGTCATTTTCCCATAAGTATGGAAAGAAAATGAACGGTAAACACAGCAGACTTGCTGGGGAAAAATAAATACCCAACACACACACTCCAAGGTGATTTTTCACATTTTACAAATTTTTAATTTAAGTAAATTGTGGGAAATGCTATGGAAGTATGCTATTGCCTATTGCATACATGTGTCATACTAAATACTGATGATAATATTACCTGTAATATATGCTTCTGTGTAACTTGTTTTCTGCCTGACATTAACTGGAGATCAATGTTCCCTCTAAGCTGCACCAGTGAGCAGCAGCACAGCTGCTGCCGCTCACTGGCACAGCAAGCCCTGACCCCAGCGCAGGCCCAGCAGCCACAAGCCATGCCTGGGCCCAGAAACATTTCTCCTGGGCGCCAGGAAGCCTGGGGTGGGGCTGGCAGGGAGCAGAAGCGGAAGCAGAAGAGCCAGGGGATTGGGGCTGGCAGGGAGCAGAGGAGCCGGGCGATCGGGGCTGGCAGGGAGCGGAAGAGCCGGAGGATCGGGGCTGGAGGGGAGCGGAGGATCAGGGCTGGAGAGGAGCGGAAGAGCCGGAGGATCGGGGCTGGCGGGGAGCGGAGGAGCCGGAGGACCGGGACTGGTGGGGAACGGAGGAGCTGGAGGAGCGGGGCTGGTGGGGAGCGGAGGCAGGGGAGTGGAGGAGCTGGGGTGGGGGCTCCCAGGCTGGGGCAGATTAGAAGTGGGGGTAAGCTCATGCCACGCTGGGGGGGGGGAGTGTTGATGTGTATGGAAACGTATTGTTTCCTTTTCAAGTCATTGCTGCCACATAGGTCAGTGACTCCCAATGTTTTCTCTGCCATTGCAGTGGCACTCCTTGCTACCTTTAATTCATCTGAGGCACACTGCCATATAGTTTCCAAATGAAGCCATATATTTTCATGAGCCAATCCAGAGCTCTTTGAGTAGTTTTTCAAAAAATTCTGTGGCACACCTGTGTGCTGTAGCACACTGGTTGGGAAACAGTGGGATAGGTAGACACAACACACAAATTCCACCCAAGATTCAGAAGAAACACAGAAAACTGTATAGAACCTTATGTTACTTTATGAACACACAGCATTTTTACAGCACTTTCCATCCCAGGATCTCTCAATGGCTTACTATACTAGGTATTCACACATGCTTGGCTCTGTGGTATCCAAGAGGCACACCCCACCTTGTGCTCACATTTAAGTGAATGGCCATGACAATACATTATAGGCAAACTACATGTGTCCTCCCATTTTGATATCTTTCCCAAGTGCCATAAATAATGGTTTTAGGAGGAAGTGTCCCCTCCATGTATTTTTAGCACAGCTCTGTTTTGAGTTGGAGGCTGGTAAAGGAGAGTTCAAAGCTTGCAGACAAGAACAACGCAAAACTGGTAGATGGGGATTGTAGCAGAAAAAGAAGGCAGCCTGATTTAACTTTTTAAGTAAAGTGGAAAAACTGTCATTGACCTTAATTAACATCAACTCAAGTAATATATAGGCCTAAATCAGGGTGACTTCATTTAGCTCAGTGAGTGAGATCTAGTCAGAATTGGCACATTCATTAGGAATCTGTAAAAAAAAAAAAATAATAGATTCTTGGCTATTGGTGATCATCAGCTCTTATCTGTGTAATTTCTCACACATTTGCTTAATTTTCCCATCTTCTAAAGGTAAGCTGAGATTACAGACAACCAAAAAATCAGAAGCCATCCCACAAAGCAGCTTCACAAATTCATAACACAAAATGACAAAGCGTACAGCCAACAGTTTTGTATAAGCCAATTGCAGTGATGTCTAGAAATATAAAGATATTGGAAGTTTTAAGATGGCATGGCTAAATTAATTAATTGCAACTGAGACTATGGAATCTGGAGAGGTGCAGCATGTCAAATTGGGTGAGCTATTTTCTTACTCTGAGGACAATGGTGTATTACGCTCGTCATGTGCGGAAGCCAAGACAAGCTGTGATTTTGCTAAAGGAAAGACATGGAGTTCATGGAAGATTGACTATTTGAAGAGGCATCTCAATCAGAAAATCTATACAATGTTCCCTCTCTAAGCTGGTGATGCAACTGAGCAAGTTATGGATGCACTTGGGGAGCCGATGGGCAGCGGCTCAGGGGCCCAGCCCAGGCCCAGGATCTTGCTTAGTTGCATCCATAAATTGCTCAGCTGCATCACCGGCTTAGAGGGAACATTGCTGGAGATCTGACCAAACTCCTGTTGAAGTTAATGGGGGTCTTTCCACTGATTTAATGGGCTCTGGAACAGGCTCTGTGAGAGCAGGTTAGGACATTCAGACTCCTAAGTTCTTGATTTGTGCAAGTAATTGGGTATCTGGACATCTAATAAGAGCTAAGGAACTTGTATGTGCTACTGATATTTGAAAATGGGAAGCAAGGCTTTAAAGATCTTGATAATTCCCACCCCACCCCCACGACACCTGCAAATATTCCCTAATGATTTTCACAACTAATTTAGAGGTAAGGTTTCTAAATTGCAAATTTTACCAATGAAAATAGTATAGAACAATAAGGTAAGCAGTGAAAGTCAACACTTCATCTGCTTTCCATTCATCAGCTCTCCTTCAGAAGCACAACTGTATTCCAATCTCACTGCTCACCTACCCTATCTCCAAATAACATCTGAACAACCAACATACAATCTTAATGCCCACCATGGTTAGCGGTTAATGTTCATGATTAATACAGAAACATATGGGTCTCATAAATTATACTGCACGTAGTTTTGTGTGTGTGAGCGAGTAAAACTGAAGTGCATAACAAATTTGCAAATGATGACTGTGTTATCTTTTCAGGTGTTTAGGAAATGTAACATGAATGCTAGTAATCATTTTTATATGCAAATCATAAAACTGAAATGTGCATTTATTTATTTGTGCTTTGATCCTATTTATGGTAGAATTCAAAACTTTTTTGTTTTTTTCAGAAAGAAGGTGTCTCTAATGGGCAGAGAGAAAGTATTAGTTTTGGGGCTTTGTTTGAGAAGTATAATGTTAACTACATTATCTGGATGTCTAATGGTGGGTTTTTTAACTTAACATTCTTGAAAGTTAATGTGTCTTCATTTCACCTTAACAAAGTTATCTGTGAATTTCTGATACCTTCTCCTTCATCTTCCATTCCTACACCTCTGTCTTTCTTATGTCCCTGACAGGTTGTATCACATTCAGTTCAGTTTGGAAGCTCTTCAGGACAGAGGCTGTATTTTCACTTGCTTTGCAAGGGACCTACTGTGTTTTTAGAAGCTCATAAATAATAAATAAAATGAGAAATATGATGATCGAGAGAAATAGTGTGAAATTCCAGTACATTGCATTTAAATGATGAAATAATTTAAAGTGAAGTTATATTTACTTTTCAGCTTGATACACTTAATTAAATGCACATTCAAGAAGACACCATAAAAATGAGCAGAGCAATTCAAGTGGCATATATTGTATATGCCATGTATTTACTTTACTTGTCTTCTATACAAAATCCTTTCTACTGTATGGAAATATTATAGATCCACATCTAAAAGGCTCTGCCTACAGGCAAAGACTTTCAAAGCAGTGGGGAGATTTAGCAACACATCTTCTACTGAAAGAATTAAAATAATAGGTACAAAACTACTCTTGGAATTGCTGAAGAACACTGTCATTAATTCTAAGAACCAGACTGTATTACTGTACAAATAGTGTTCAATAATAAACACAAAGCTATGAAAATGAATTTTATAGTTACAATAAACTGATGAAATTCCCTCTTTTAATTGTACTTGTTGCCAGGAAAAATAAACTACCATTTTCCAATAACCATAATTTCCAAAATATCAAATGTACATGTTTTAAACGAAAAACATTTTGGAAAATGCACACATTGCTAAGTAATTTGAACTATAAACATTTTACATCCATGCCTTAGGATGTGCAGACAATCATTTGTCTTAAGACAACATAAAAGCTTTTTTCCTTGTATTTGGAACATTAGGGGTAAAATATTGTCCACTGAATGCAGTGACACAACTCATATTTGAGTTCAGCAGGGAAAGGATTTCACTATAGTCTCTACTATGCTTCTGTGAGTGGAAAGGGAGCAGACATGGTGAAACCAAAGGTGGGGAAAAGCATAACACACTGTCTCTTTCACATGCTATCCCTATCCCATTTGGATGCCTTTCTGCTGAAGGTCTATAAAGCTAGGCCACGATAATACTTAAGGTTGGGCTGAGAAAAGTAATTCTCCAAGACACAATTCCCTATAAATTTCCTTTTAGAAATCTGATCTGGAGCTCGCGCTGCAAGAAGTAACCCACCAGGCTTCTGTATGGGCTCAGCAGGCTGTCCAAAAGTAGCAAACTGCAGGACTAAGGCCTAAACTGATATGGCAATGCCTGTTTTGTTCCTTTTATTTGTTTATTTATTTATTTATTTTCATTATTCCTCAGACAGAGGAGTGTTGGGGGAAGAGGTCTGAACATAAATAAAACTGAGAATCAAAGAGAGTCTTCCATAAGCAAACTATATTTTGATCTAATTGAATTTGATTTCACTATTGTGTCAGGTTAATATGAAGCTAAATTGTGTAAAAAAAGCAAGGAGTCTTGTGGCATTTAAAGACTAACAGATTTATTTATTGCATGAGCTTTCGTGGGAGAATATCCCACTTCATCAGATGCTTGGGATATTCTCCCCCAAAAGCTCATGTGATAAATAAATCTGTTAGTCTTTAAGTGCCACAAGACTCCTTGCTTTTTTTTTTTTTTTTTTTTGCTTAGCTAGACTAACACTTTGGAAATTGGCTAAATTGCATAGTTTCCCTTCTTTAAGATAAGACTATTTGAGAGCTCTTTATATTGTATTGTTGTTGCTGCCTTTGTTCCCTTCAAAATATTCACTCTGAGCTGGATTCTGCCTCCCTTGAATAGTACTTCATTCCACAATGCCCCACTGACATCTTACATCAGTGGCAGCACTTGATACCCTATATCAGCAAAACACGTTTTATGAGATTTAAGGCTGCACTTAAGTATTTCATTGAATTGAAGGCTCACTGAGTAACAAAACACACACACACACACACACACACACACACACACACACACACACAGAGTTAAGAACATTACTTAGGTTGCAAATCAAGCAGTAAAAATTAGGAATTATCCATGCAACCTAATGCAGTTTCCTTGGACAGATGCATTATGATACATATGATGCATTAATTGCATTATCACATGCTATTTTTTCCACTGATCCCTGGGCTTACCCAGCACACATGACAGATTTTCCCTGAAGGTGAATCAGGGTTGTGCAGTGATGGAGAGCTCTGTCTGTAGGATCCTTACTTTACACACTGCAAAAAGTAGAAAGTGTGCAGTGAATAAGACAGGGGATTTCACAACAAGAAAGGAAGGTTTCATGGTTAAGGAAGCTGAATGATACTACTCTGGAGAACTAGATTTTATCTTTGCCTCTGCTGCTGAGTTCTTAGGTGATACTAGAAAAGTCACTTAACCAAACTTTTCACAGATTTTGTTCCTTATCTTTTAGATGTCCAGTCTGAGATACTGGGGCCCACTTTGCAAAACTGCTGAGTGCTCATGACTGCAACTGATGTCAATAGGAGCTGTGGCTAGACATATAAAATACCAAATAATGCTAATACTCAGGAAAATTAGATTCTAGGCATCTCAAATTGGGCATCTAAATTAGTGGATACTTTTGATCTTAATTCTCTATGCCTCCATTTTCCATCTATAAAATAGGTATAATTATACGACTCATCTCAAACTGAATTACATGCAAAGTATTTAGATTAGTGTTTGATTTGTATTTATAGGTTGTTTTTTTTTAAATCCCTTTACCTTCTTTGCTCCAAAAAGGAGACTTTATTCTTTAAGTATCTGTTCCTGATGGTGTTGGTTTCTGTAGATACCATATCTGTTATTTCCTTATTGATGGTTGGACACATTTTCTAATAATAGCCCTTTTATAAGCTTTGAAATTCTATTCAGGTTTCATGATATTAAATGACAATTCACATTATAAGTACAAGTAGATGCATTAGAAATGTGTTTTTGTTAAATGTCAGTAAGATGTGCAGCCTTGTTAAGAGAATGATTGTACTTTCAATATTTAAAGAAATGTATGCCTGATTCAGCTTACAAGAAACAATCTATTAGAAAACAAGCATATGAAGCTGAAGAGTAAATGGCTGGGCAAAGTTCAATATGCTCCAAATAAAAATAAAAACTTGGGGAGGATGGGTGTCACTATTTTTATACTTTCTTTTTACCCTTTAAATACTGTGAAACCATTATGGATGAAGATAGAAAGACACAAAATATAAGTGACCTACCGAGGAACCTATATAGCAATCATTACAGTAGCATCTGAGTATGTACAAGTTGTGTGAATTTATCTTCATATGATCCCATAAGGCAGTAAAATACCATTCTCATAATTTTTACTGATGGAAACTGAGACAAGAGGAATTAAAGTTCTGATTTGCAGCTCAATTTGTGCTGTGGATACTCTGAGCATATGAAAAAAAAAAAATCAGACCTTATGTGATCTGCCTTAGGTCACACGGGAAATATTTGGCAGAGAAAAGAACTGCATTCAGAGTTCCTGAAGTTCATTCCAGTACCTCAAACACAAACTCATCTTAAAAGTTGGTCTTTCAAACATCACCAGTATCAGCATATACTTTATGATCCAGACTTAATCAGCCTGTTGGATACATAACTAAAGACCTGCCTTTACATTTAAATGAATCATTCTTTCCATTTTACTGAACATGTTGCAAATGTGTGATTTGTGGCTCATTATTGTTATAGGAAATTTATACTTCATTTTATTATGTACTGTCAACTGTATTGCAAATTTCATGTACAATTATTTTTGCAAATAAAGTGCTATTAAGTGCAGAAAAATTTATTTAAAACACTAAATAATATACAAACATTTGAAATAGGCTGTGCTAGTGTCTATATTGTCAAATTCCTACTTATAAAAAAGTTTATCTTCAAGCATACCAGGGCAGCTGATGAGTATTAGGGACAGATACATCTACATCCTACCAAAAAAGATGTCAGTTGTTGGCTACACTATAGATACTGCATAATGCTCATGCAGCATCTAGGGTCTGACTTAAGTACAGCGGGTGCAATATGATTTGCTATCACTGGAGTAACCTGGGCAGAGGAAAACCTCCTCAAACTGCTCCAGCTCCACAAAGCAGCAGAGGGAGCAGTAACACCAGGAAACTGAAAACTTTTCAGGAGTAGTTAAGATCACCCCTACAGAGGCAATGTACAGGACTCTACCCAGCAGTTTCCCCAGTGCCCCTGTCCCTGCTTCAGATTCACCGTAACATGTGGAAGTTCTGCCTGGGCAGAGGGAACTAAGGAGCAATAGAGAGAGGGGTCTGAATTGTGGTGTTTGGAAATGGGAATCAGGGAGCAGAGGGAAATGTTCAGGGCCCAAGGTAAGAGAAGGGTGTGAGGGGTGGTGGTTAAGAGTCTCAGGTAGGGTTTAGAACTAGGACACCACAGTTATCACAGTTCATAGCCTGGATATGGGAAGTTTTTTGTGCTAATATGCCACCAGAATCTGAGTTTGGTGCTGGTGGGAGGTAATTTTCTGTATGAAGGAGGGTTGGGTTGGAAGGAGAGCGCTTAGGAGCTGTGGGAGAGCTTTGAAATTTGGAGCCAAGAAGATAACAGGCCAGGCTGAACAAGCCAGGTTGTGCCTGAATGGAGAGTAAAGGGGATGAACCAGATGAATGGGATACATTGATGGTGTGTCAGTGAATGAGTGGAGTAGGTGAATGAATATTCATATGCATATATGACAGAGGGCAAGGGAGACAGGAGCCAGAAAGCCAGGCTGAAGGAGTGTAGAGAGAGAGAGAGAGAAGAGATTGGGGTTGAGGGGAAAAATAAACAATCAAGCAGATGCATGAGAGAAGAGGTACCATTCCCTTTAGTATGATCTGGCCTGCTTTTATTCTAAAAGGGAGAAAATGACCAACTTTATTTCCTACTTCCCTGTGAATCTGCCCCATTCCCACCCAAAACCCTAGTGTTTCAGTTTCTTAATTTGCACATCTGGGAAACCTCTAGGATATGGAGGCAAAGGAGAGAGCATGTGGGAGACTCAAGTATCAGCACCTATGCCACCCACGTTGAGTACTAGCTTTCAGCATAGTAGAGACCACTGTACAAGCTAGCTAATGTAACTGCTTGTCTGATCCCTTGCTTTTTATATGCCCTATGCTAACAGAAGGAAATGACTAATATAAAACCCTGAACACTCTACAATTAACAAATTGCCCACTTAGGGATTAAGCATACCAGATGGCATACTAACAAAAGAATATGTTGAAGAACCTAAAGTGTGCAGGAGCTAGCTTTATACAATACCATTTGGATCTTGTGGAGTTTGGTGCTCAAAGGATGAGGTGGAGATTAAATGAATGAAGACTGATTCTGGGAAACAATTAAAAGGAATTCTAAAGCAATGTAGGTGTAAACATGAAATATTGGGGAAGCA
Organism: Podocnemis expansa; assembly: GCA_007922195.1. Taxonomy (NCBI): domain Eukaryota; kingdom Metazoa; phylum Chordata; order Testudines; family Podocnemididae; genus Podocnemis; species Podocnemis expansa. The sequence goes on along the minus strand of ML681993.1, from coordinate 6,934,164 downwards.
CCAGATTGTCTTTGTGTCAGCTCTGTGTCATCTTCATCATTCTAATCATAGAAGTTAGAAACGAAAAATGTCTGTTATATCATCACTTCAGCCCTGTCGCTGCCAGGACTATTCCTTATAGTATAAAACACTCGAAAGTGTGCTATCTAGTTTGTAAAGCCTCACCAGATCGTAAGTAAGGGAAATGCTACCACTTCCCTACAGAGAGTATTCCAAAAGCTACTATATTGCAATGTCAGCCTAATTTTTCCCTTTCTCAGTTTTATCCCATTACTCTTCATAATATCCCCTTTGTACTACCCCAGTAGCTTCCATCCTTAATATTTACATCCTTTAAATAGACAGAATTAGTACCCATGAATCTCAATTTCTAATTTTTATATGCTGTACCAACATTGCTTCTCAGAGTCCATATATGTATAATAGGAAAGAAATTGGGAAAAGAGTTTCAGCAGGAATCCAAAATTAAATGAACTATTAAAAGAGAAAAGAAATGTGAACTTTGGCCAAAATTCCTCCTTTACTGTCAGCAAGCCAAATTCCACTATCTTTAAGAGGGCTGACCTCTTATAGTTAGGGTTGAATATGGGCCATTAGCTGTGAGCTCTTGGATGCTTATGACTGTAATAGGAAGAATTAATTAAAATAAACCAAGAAAAAATAAAGGCTTAAAACTAAAGCTTTGCAAATATTCTCAAACCAGGCCTCAGGTTAGAAACATATTTTAGCCTCTGCTTGAGAATGGTTGCAGCCATGGGCTGAATTTGTTCACACAGATCAGAAGTTAGTAAACATTCTTCCTCGCACCCAATCTCTCCCATCCCTTCTCCACATCCATAACCTATCCTACAATCAGTGGTTAAAGTATAATTCAGGAAGCCCCGAAACCCTCCTAAATTGGCAGGCCCCCCTCACGCCAGGGCGGACACCCCTCACGCTGGCATGGGCCCCCTTCACCCACCCCAACTACTCAGGGAGATAAAGCATAATTTGGGGGCCCTAGAACCCTCCTAAATTTCTGGGCTCCCCTCACATAGGTCCAGGCCCACCCTCACGCGGGTCCAGGCTCACAAACATCTGCCCCCCAGGCAGGTAGGCATGTGTGACCACTTCTGAGTACCACATGCATCAGTTTTCGCTCTGTTCCATCCACCCCCCAGCTACACACCCACTCAGCTACACACCCACCGCACCCACTTTCAGCCACACGCCCATATCCACCCACATCGTGCTACACACACACCCATACACACACACACACACACACACACTCTCACCCTGCCCCACACAACCCTCAGCAGCATTCCCTGTCCCCCCAGCAACTCTGTGCCCCCCCAACCCAGAGGCCAACACCCTTCTTCTCCCATGCCCCACTATGGGGCTCCCCCAGGCCCAGCCAAGGCCTTACCTCAGCTGTTTGCAGGCTGGCTGACTGGCTGGAGGTTGCTTCCTGGCCACAAGCTGCTCCTGCCCTGCAGAAGGGAGATTTACAAACTCCCAGTCTGCCCTCGCTCTCTGCTGGCTGGGCTTACAGTAGAATAAGGCTCAAGGTGGACTGCACTGGAACTCTGTGTTCCGGCTGTTGTAGCAATTTTTAGGGACCCCAGAACTCTGCATTCTGGTGTGTTCCTCTATTTTTAGGGGGCCCAGAATGCTGCTCGTCTAAAAGTAGGGGGCCCCAGAACGGCAGTCCAATGCATTCCCCCTTACTTTAACCCCTGCCTACAACCAGCTACACAATCCCCCTCTCCCAAGATCTGAGATGAAAGTGGGCAGGATGGGAGCAGGCCAGTATGGTGGAGATACACCATCTGAGGCAAGGGTCTCAAACTCAAATCACCATGAGGGCCACATGAGGACATATAAGTTAGCCCAAGGGCCATATCACAGCAGGACTACTACGGTAGCCCAAGGGCCACACCACTGAAACCTTTTCATACATCAGTATTGCAAATATTGATAGCAATAGTATCACTGTGGGCTGTAAGAAATAACTTTAGGGGCCCCATGCAGCCCTTGGGCCATGCGTGAGAGACCCCTGAGGGAACAGTGGAATAGCCTGTTGTGAGGGATTGTGCTTGGAGGTGTGAAATTATCTCCAAGTGAAGCTGCAGTAGCTACTTTGTTTCCAAATCCTGTCACACTGCACAGTTCAGCGCAAGACGCTTTTCATAACCCAGTCCCTTCAGGATTCATGGCGGTTTAACTGAGAAAGAATAAGAAGAGAGTACCCTAGGGTTCTGAAAGTTCTTAAGTATCTGAATAATTACGCTTAAATGAATAGTCCACCTGAAGCCAATGAAGTCGTTCACTGAATTAAACAACCTGATTTTCAAAAGGTATAGGGCACCTTTAGGTTTCATTGACCCCAGTGGAATTGATGGGCGAAATGTACTTCTGAAAAATCAGGCCACAAGGTATTTGCAGAATCAGGACATCATGCCTTTCTGAAGTTACAATGAAGCAAAATAGAGGAACAGTGTTTCTGACTCTACACCTTCACTATGAGTTAAAGGAGTCTGAGCAGGTAGCTGAGAAGACTGAGAAAGTAAAATGAGAAAAATTTGACTCAGAAACCATTTTTTTCTGTCATCTATATTTGGGATGGAAAAAATCCCCATCTGAAAATATAATATTCACTTAGTGATTTTAAGGATTCTCTGTAAAAAAAAAAAAAAATACGTAAAGAGTGGTCCTAATTGCTTTCACTTAAAACACCAAAAAAGATGCTAGAATCAACAATACTTTAAAGAGTTTATTAAACTTTATGACTCCTCTGAACTGATGTTATTGACGAGTGGTTAATCAAGCTATAGCACCTGATCTGTTTTTAACTTTACAGTAAAATGATGCCTTTTTGGGGGAAATACTTTTTTTTTTAAATGTGGGAAACATGGGGGTAGGGAGAAACTAAGAAAGAGGGGGAAAACACTAGTTTTATTCTAAGACTCTGTAATTCTTTGCTTAAATTTGTCACTGGAGCTATTGCACTAAGCAAATCATGCTGCTGCTTCAAACACTTTGATTGCTATAATTGTGCTAAACAAAGTAAAACAAAGTGACAATTTAAATAGCTGTTTTCAGCTTGAAGAGATTTGAAACACTGGACATATTTATCCCCAGACACTGAGTTTTCTAAAGGAAACAGAGATGTACCTTAGTTTTAGTGGCATTACTGAATACTTCAACACTGACATCTCCCTAAGCAAGTCTGTAAATGCAGATTATAGCACAAGTTCTACCAAATGTCCATCAATGAACAGAATTCTAAATCACAGTAAAAAAAGCCAAGTAAATTGGCAACAAACCCAATCTTTTGAATAGATTATAATATCTTAAAGCATTTAGAATGTACTTTTCCTCTGATGGGTTTCATAGCTTTCATTAACTAAATTATTTAACTATCATGCTGGAAGAATTGTGGAGGAAAAGGAGGGAAAAATTCAGGGACCTATTGGGACTATAAACATCTGCCAAAGATCCCGAAGTTTGATAAGCCAGGACTGGTAACATTTATGCCTCTTGGCTGCCACAAGTAAACTTCAGAGAATTTCATATAAACCTCTCCTACTAAGTTCCAAAAGGGTAGCCGTGTTACTCTAGTAAAGCAAAAAAAGCAAGGAGTCTTGTGGCACTTAAAGACTAACAGATTTATTTATCGCATGAGCTTTCGTGGGAGAAAATCCCACTTCATCATATGAAGTGGGATTTTCTCCCACGAAAGCTCAGTGGGATTTTCTCCCACAAAAGCTCATGCGATAAATAAATCTGTTAGTCTTTAAGTGCCACAAAACTCCTTGCTTTTTTTCCCCCCTCCTAAGTCATCTTCTAAAACAGAGCTGTTTCAGGATAGTGGGAGCTGGAGATTACCATTGGCTCAAGCTTCCATTCCCATTTTCTATAGGGACCTATCCTTGTTCCCTGTGGTGTCCTGTCAGATACACCTACCATGCCAATCCTATCGGAACCTTCAGGGGGACAGAGGAGTAAGTTAACAGAGGAGTTGAGGCAATTGAGAGCAAGTATTTTTCCTTTTTTGTTTCTTACAGGGGAGGAGGTGAAAACCATTTCAGGAGTGGGAGAAGACTGCCTTGTGCCTCAAAAGCTCCCAAAGGAAGCAAGGTTGTAGAGCACAGACATGAGCGCTTTGGATGTTTTCAATATATAACTAGGAGCAGGTACTGATGAATATGGCTCTTCCGGAAGGAGCATTTCTCTCAGCATTCTATTCAATTCTTTCCTCCTTGGTTTGCAAGCAGATCCCATGTTGAATCACTACTTTCTATGTTCCAGTGAGAAGGAGGCCCCCAAGGTACTCACTAATCTTTCTGACATAGGTCAAGAGGGAGTGCCCAGTCTACTACCTCACCTTTGGAACATCCACAAAGGTGTGCCAAGTCCTGTCCTTGGCTTCTGTCAGTCCAGGTGGGAGGGATGTCTAATGCAAGCAGATCTACGACCTAGACACTGCTGACTTTTTGTAGGTGCAATTCTTGTAAGCAGAGTACCAATGCCCCACAAAAATAAATTCTTCTTTACATGTACATGTGTTAAGACTGCAGTGGAGAAACAGTCATAGAACTCAGGGATGGCAGAAATTTATTTGGTCAACTCCTTACCAATGTAGGATGGCTTCCTAATGAACATTTTCAAAGGCTGTGTTTCGCTCAGTCAAATTGCAAGAATCATAGGTGATCGAGCTTCCACAAACCAAATGGGATGCTATTACACAGCTAACAAATCTGTCACAAAGATTTTCCTCATATTCAATAGAAATTCTTCTTTTCTCAATTTCTGACATGCATGCTACAGTAAATTAATAAGCAAATTTCTCCATACTTACTGCTTTATACTTTTGAAATATTTATACACTGTTTTATCCCCTATGTTGTTAGTAAGCCAAACTATTTGTATTGTGGTAGCACTACTGTACCGCCAAAGTCAAGACTGTATTCAGTTTTGCACTTAATGATCTTTCACACCCTCTGTTTTATATGAAAATCAAAGTGCATCTACTCCAAATTATCAAGCAAAATCTCTGAACAGAGCTTGAGTTTCTAGGAGCATCAAGAAAAGCATTTCATTAGTTTCTGTCTTCTAAGAAACTAAATACTGTCCTTCCCCATACCCTGAAAATTCACATTTTTAGTTTCATAGTTGTTTAGGAGCTATGGTCTACCTCAGAGCTTGCCACAGAAGAGGGAACATGGCCCCTTCCCTTGCTGGACAGTCCCAGCAACTGCAGGGCACAGAACCCAGAGATAGAGGAGCAGGGCGAAGACAATAACCAGAAGTACAAAAGGTGGGCCCTACCACTCAGTTGAGGAGCAGCAGCAAAGGGCTGCAGACATACTGGGCTGGTGGCTCGAGCCTGCCCCAACAGAAGTCTCCTCCCACCCCTGGAATGAGGGGCCCTGTCAACTGGCAGACTTGGACCTCAAGGAGCTGCTGGAGCTTCCTACAGATGGCAACCCAGAGGACCCGTGTACTGACAGTGGCCCTGAGGAACTGATGGAGCTACCTACAGACAGCAACCTTAAGGAACAGCTGGTGCTGCTGACAGAGGAGCCTGAGGGGATGTGTGTCCTGTCTCTTGTGGACTATCCCAAGGACGGCTGAAAGAGGGACTGTCATCCAGGAACTCACTGGGAGAGAAGGGAGGGAGTAGCCAAGGGTTAAAGAAGGCCAGAATGCACCAGAACGGCATTCCAGGGCTCGCTATTTTTAGGGGTTCGGTGTTCTGAGGCCCCAAAAATAGAAAATGGAGCTGGAATACTGCATTCTGGGGCCCACAATTTAAAAACAGCAGACCACGGAAGAAGAGGTTGCTTACCTCTTCCCGGTGTTCTTCGAGAGGTGTGCTCCTGGCCATTCCCTTGTAGGTGTCTGCACGCCACGTGCACGGCACGCCGGAACTTTTTTCCATAGCACCCTCGGGGCCGGCTCTAGCGCCCCCTGGAGTGGCGCCTTAGCCACTCCCTATATATTCCCCAGCCGGCCCCTCTCCTCCTCAGTTCCTTCGACCCTGACCGTAAGCGGGGAGGCGGGAGGGAGCGGAATAGCCAGGAGCACACCTCTCGAAGAACACCGGTTACAAGTAAGCAACCTCTTCTTCTTCTTCGAGTGCTGCTCCTGGCCATTCCCTTGTAGGTGAGTCACTAGCCTTACCTTAGGAGGTGGGAAACGTCACAGGGATACCTATTCCAACACTGCTGTACCCAGTGCTGCGTCCTGCCGGGCTTGCTGGGTGACAGCGTAGTGTTGCGCAAAGGTGTGCGGCGAAGACCAGGTCACCGCCCTGCAGATCTCAGTGATCGGGACCCCTGCCAGAAACGCTGTTGATGTCACCTGGGCCCTTGTAGAGTGGGCTGTGACATGCAGAAGCGGTCTCCCTGCAAGCTTATAGCACTCCTTAATACATGCTATAATCCATGTTGCGATTCGTTGCGAGGAGACGTGTTGCCCTCTCATCCTATTAGCGACTGCCACGAATAGCTGGGGCGACTTGCGGAATGATTTCGTCCGATCAATATAGAACGCTAGCACTCTACGTACATCCAGCCTATGGAGCCGCCTGTCACCCTCGGACACGTGGGGCTTGGGGCAGAGGACCGGAAGGTATATGTCCTGGTTGACGTGGAACTGCGACACCACCTTGGGTCTAAACGCCGGGTGAGGGCGCAGCCGCACCTTGTCTTTGAAGAAGGGTGTATAAGGAGGGTCTGCCGATAGGGCGCGCAGCTCAGACACCCTCCTTGCCGACATGATCGCCACTAGAAATGCCACTTTCCAGGAAAAGTAGAGTAGCGAGCATGACGCTAGCGGCTCAAAAGGAGGTTCCGAGAGACGGGAAAGGACCAAGTTCAAGTCCCATTGGGCCGTTGGAGTGCACACTGGCGGATACAGCTTTGACAAACCCTTGAGAAAACGTTTCACTATGGGTAGTGAGAAGAGCGATGGGTGCTCGTCCACCCGGCGAAAGGCTGCTATCGCTGCCAGATGAACCTTTAGGGATGAGAGAGACAATCCAGATGACTTTAGGTGCCAAACGTAGTCCAGGATGGCATGAACAGGCAGTGAGTATGGATCCCTGTCTTTTTCCTCCGCCCAATGCACAAAACGGCACCACTTGGCCACATACGTGGACCTTGTGGAGGCCTTCCTGCTACTGCACACCACCTGCCTCATCGGGGACGAGCATAGTTGTTTGCCGTTAACCATGAAGGAGCCAGGCATGAAGGTTCAATGTTCCCAGATTGGGGTGCAGAAGCGAGCCATTGTCCTGCGACAAGAGGTCGGACCGTTAGGGTAACGGCAAGGGGTCGCACCTGGAAAGCCTCAGGAGGGTCGTATACCAATGCTGCCTCGGCCAGGACGGGGCCACCAAGATGACCGTCGCTCGTTGAGCCTTTATGCGCTGTAGTGCCCTGGGGACCAGAGGCGTCGGGGGAAAAGCGTACAACAGCCTCCCGCTCCACGGGACTTCGAAGGCATCCCCTTTCGAGCCCGGGCCTAGCCCCTGGAAGGAGCAGAACTGGGGGCATTTGGCATTGCTTGGCGAGGCAAATAGGTCCAGCATGGGGTGACCCCACCTCCGGAAGAGTTGAGCCGTCACTTCTTGGTGAAGAGACCACTCGTGGGTCAGGACCGTCTGCTCAGGCCATCCGCTATGGTATTCTGGAGGCCCGGGACATACGAGGCGACAGGGTGAATCCTGTGATGAATACAGAACTCCCAGAGGGCCATGGCCTCCTGACAGAGTTGTCTGGAGCGGGCACCCCCTTGCCTGTTGATGTAAAACATCGCCGTTGTATTGTCCATCTGAACTGACACCGTCCGATCGCGAAGCTGGTCTCGAAAAACCTCGCACACTAGGCGCACTGCCCTCAGCTCCTTGACGTTGATGTGGAGGGCCGACTCCCTTTCTGTCCACATGCCTTGGGTTTTGAGAGCGCCGAGATGGGCACCCCACCCCTTGTCCGAGGCGTCGGACATTAGATGAACCAATGGTTGATCTTGTTGAAAGGGGATCCCCGCACAGAGGTTCTCCTCGTGGGTCCACTATCTGAGGTGCTCCAACACTGACGCGGGTACCGTGACCATCCCATCCATATTGTCTCTCACAGGGCAAAACACACTCGACAGCCATAGGTGGAACGGGCGCATGCGGAGCCTGGCGTGAAGAACTACAAATGTACAGGCTGCCATGAGGCCCAATAAGCGCAGGCACTCCCGCACTGACACTAGAGGGAACTTCACCAGTGAGTTTACTGCCTTTTGAATGTCCTGGAACCGGGATGCGGGGAGGGACGCTCGCCCTACAGCAGAGTCCAGACCCGCCCCTATAAATTCTATTTTCTGCGTCGGAGATAGCACCGATTTTTGTGTGTTGGCTAGGAGGCCTAGCCTGCTCAATAGTGACTGAGTTACCATTAGATGGTCCAGAGTCTCCTGTGACGAACGGCCCATGAGCAACCAGTCGTCCAGGTACGGGAAGAGGCTGATCCCCTTCCTCCTGAGGAAGGCGGCCACTACCGCTAGGCACTTCGTGAAAACCCGTGGTGCTGCCGAAAGTCCAAACGGAAGGGCCGTAAACTGGAAGTGGTCCTTCCCTACCACAAAGCGTAAGTACTTCCTGTGACGCGGATGAATTGCGATGTGGAAGTATGCGTCCTGCAAGTCGAAGGTGGCGTACCAGTCACCTAGATCCAGAGCGGGAATAATGGAGGAAAGGGAAACCATCCAGAAACGAATCTTTCGGAGGAAGCGGTTGAGGCGTCTCAAGTCTAAAATTGGTTGGAACCCCCCTTTCAATTTGGGGATCAGAAAGTAACGGGAGTAAAAACCTTTGCCCCTCCTGCTGCGCGGGACCGCCTCCACTGCCCCTTTTTGGAGTAGGGCCTGAACCTCCTCCTTTAGCAGGCTTGCAAGCGTTGGGTCCCCTGGTGTAGTCCAAAGGCAGGATGGGGACGCCTGCGGGGGCAAAGAAGCAAATTGAAGGGAGTAGCCATCCCAAATAGTTCTGAGGACCCAACGGTCTGAAGTGATCTTTAGCCACTCTGGGAAGAAACAGGAAAGTCTGTTGGAGAAGAATGGAGTCTCTGGATCCGGCCTGAGTGGTACGACGACCTCGGGCTGACCTTCAAAAGCCCTTTTTCTGCGGCGCCGGCTGGCGCGCACCCCCCTGATCACCCGACTGGCGTCCCGTAGGCCTACGCCCTCCCCTACTGCGACGCCTGTCGTCCTCCTGGCACCTACAGAATAGCCTTGGGGGCGGTGGCGGTTTGAACGGCTTCCGTTGGGTAGCTGGGGTGTGAAGGCCCAAGGATTTTATCAGCGCCCTAGAATCTTTCAGGGTCTGCAGTCAGGCGTCCGTCTGTTGTGAAAACAGATCCGGGCCCTCAAAGGGAAGGTCCTGTATTGTGGCCTGTACCTCCATGGGGAGACCCGAAGCCTGTAACCAAGAGCAATGTCTCATGGTCACTCCTGACGCCATTACTCGAGCTGCCGCATCCGCTGCATCCAGTGCGGACTGAAGGAGAGCCTTAGTGACCACTTTGCCCTCCTTGATGGATGCTGAGAGGGTATCTCTGGTGCTCTGGTCCAGCTGATCTGAAAACCTGTCCAAAGAGGACCGGGCGTTAAACATGTACCTGCTTAGGATAGCTTGCTGATTCGCTATCCTGAGCTGGAGGGCCCCCGGTCGAATAAGTCTTACGGCCAAACAAGTCTAGGCGCTTCGCCTCCTTTGCTTTAGGAGTCGATGCCGGGTGGCCATGCCATTCCCTCTCATTCGCTGCCGCCACTACCAAGGAACTCGGAGTGGGGTGCGAGTAAAAATGCTCATAGCCTTTCGAGGGAGCAAAATATTTCTTTTGTGCTCGCTTGGCTGTTGGGGCAATTGACGCCGGAGTATGCCACAAGGCCTTCGTGGTATTTTGGATAGTCTTAATAAAAGGCAGGGCAATACGGCTCGGGCCTTCAGGCAACAGAATGTCCACCATGGGGTCTGCGTCCTCCACAATTTCCTCTGCCTGCAATTTTAGACCCCGAGCAACTTGGCAAAGGAGTTCTTGGTGAGCAGAGGCATCGTCCGGAAGGGAGGATGGCTTCGCCCCTGCCACAGCCTCATCCAGAGGGGACGAGGAAGATTCCGCCGGGTCGAGAGTCACCAACTGAGCCCCCGATTGAACACTGTGGGTCCTGCTCAACACACTGATTTGGTCTTCTCCCGGGAAATCTGCCTCGGAGCCATCCCCGGTACCGGGGGGAGCACTTACGGTCGCCGATGGAGGTTGGTGGCTCTGCGGTCCCACCATCGGACCTGCTGGCCCTTGACCTTGATGAAAGGCCCACGAGGTCCAAAAAGGCCATTGGGCACCCGGTTACCAGCTGGCCCACTGGGGTTGAAACGTAGGAGCCCCCTGGGTTGGTTGTGGCGGCCGCGCGGCTTTGTGACGGTGCCTCAGTCCGGAGTCCTCCGCGGAGCTCGACGAAGGGCTGCTCCTTGGAGACCACGGTGGTGCCGTAGACGACGGTACCGGTGAACGGTGCCCTCCAGAGCGACGACTCTCGCGGTGCCATTGGTCGAGGTCCCATGGGGCCGGTACCAGAGACCAGTACCGGGGGACCCCTGCCGCCACCACCACCGCGGGTGGGACCGGAGAGCGGTGCTGACGGGATGGGCTTGGTGCCGCATGAAGCGTTTTCGCCGGAGCTCGGAGCGGTGTTGGCTTCCCGCTGACGGTACCGCTCCCGGTGCCGGCGGACTCGGCCCCAGGGTCTGAGGGTCCCCTGGCCCACACAGTTCCTGCACCGCTGAAAAAGCCTCCGGAGTGGTAGGCAGCACAAGGTCTTCGTCCAGACTCTCCCTCGTAGGTGAAGCCACCGAAACCGGTCTGTACCAGATCTCTCTGGATTCCGGTGCCGGAGAGGGAGAGCGAGCACTAGTTAAGTCCACCTGTCCCTTGTCCTTTTGGCTCGCAGAGCTGCGCCGAGGAGAATGCCCTTTAGGCTTCTTCCTTTTTGACGGCACCGGAGATGCCGAGCGGTGCCGAGGCTCTCGCTGCTTCTTGAGGGCGGGCTTCGGTGCCAGTGCTGACACCGTCAATGCCGCCGGAGCGCTCCGTACCGACAGTGCCAAACTCGATCCAGATTCCGCCGGTGCCGGGCGTAGGGCTTCCTCCATCATGTGGAGCTTCAAATGCTGGACTCGATCTTTCTGCGTCCGCGGTTTAAAGGCTCTACAAATTTTGCACCGGTCTGAAAGGTGAGCCTCCCCCAAGCACAGTAAGCAAGAACTGTGCGGGTCATCTACTGGCATCGGCTTTTTGCAGTGCCCACATGTTTTAAACCCCTGGCACAGCCCAACCCCAAGCCCGGGGCGGGCACAACGAATCCTAATCTTAACTCTATAAATACTAAACTACAACAAACTACTAACAACTAAATATCTATATACAAGCAGGTAGCTATGAAGGCAGACTGCAAGCAGTCAGACAACGTTCCAGCAACCGACGGGCGGTAAGAAGGAACTGAGGAGGAGGGGGGCCGGCTGGGGAATATATAGGGAGTGGCTAAGGCGCCACTCCAGGGGGCGCTAGAGCCGGCCCCGATGGTGCTATGGAAAAAAGTTCGAGTGTGCCATACACGTGGCGTGCAGACACCTACAAGGGAATGGCCAGGAGCAGCACTCGAAGAAGAACGCAATGTTCCAGCTCCATTTTTTATTTTTAGGGGTCCTGATGACGTGCTTCTAAAAATAGCAGGCCTCAGAATCCCATTCCTGTGCGTTCTGGGAGGCCTGTTCTGAGCCTGTTCTGACTGAGCATGCTCAGAGCTTCTAAGCATGATCAGTCAGAGCAGGCTTGGGCCGGAGCCTCAGCCTGGGCTGGGGCTGCTCTGCAGTGCATGATGGCCAGATAAGGGGGCCCTGGAGAGGGGCTGTGGCAGTATTCTCCCCAGGACTTGAAATTGAGAGGGGTGCAGAGGGAGGTTTAGGGGGTGCTCACCAATTTGGTATAACACTGTGACTAGCTGACAACTTGTGGGGTGTTGTGAAAATTGGGGGGGGGGGGAGTTAGGGAAATCTCTGGTTCAGGGCCAGGCGAGATGACCCAGCAAGGAAAGGGCATGGGAGAGGGGGTCAGCCCAGGGCAGTGGGGGAAGACAGTGCAGCACAGCACATGGTTGGGGAAGGGTTGGGGGACCAGCAACGAGACCGGAGGCAGTAGCTGGGGTGGGAGATAAGTGCATGGGGGGCAGTAGCTGGAGTGGGGGTACACGTGTGGGAGGCAGTAGCTGGGGTGGCGTGTAGATGTGGTGGGCAGTCGCTGGGGTGCGCCGGGGGGGGCCAGGACTGGCACAAGGGTGCTTGCCAAGTTAGGAGGGTTTCAGGGCCGACCAAATTATACTTTAACCCCTAGGAGTAGCACAACAAACCACCATCTCTCCTGAAACCCTGGGCTAACCTCGGGCTTACCTAAAACCCTGCCCCACTCAGGGGTTGGGGGCTACAGACTCTTTGCCAGCCCTGCCTTGCCTCACCTTGGTGGATCAACTTGGGGATGCAGACTTCCCCGAACCTGCCGCAAAGGAAGGACCACAACCCCCTGTCTGGATGTACTCACAATCAGCCTACAATGAACTACAAACTCTAAAATATTGTTCATAGTGAGAGTCTGGTTGGGCCTCTGAGGTTATGGAATTATTATGTTAAAGAATAAAAGGGGGAAAAAATCTTAGGATTTTATATTATAGCTACAGTAGAAACTCAGAGTTATTAACAGTCAACCATATACCTCATGAGGAACTGAACTATACAATCAGGCAGCAGCAGAGTCCAAAAAGAGGGGGGAAAGAAAAAGAAAAGGAAAAAGAAAGACAGTACAGTATGGAGCTAAACAAACTACTGAAAAAAAAACATAAAGGGGAAGTTCAAAGGTGGGAAAACTATTTCTGTGCTTGGTATCAATTAAATTAAGATTGCTAAAAGCACCATTTTCTTCTACATAATAAAGTTTCAAAGCTATAATAAGTCATATTCAGTTCTAGACTTTTGAATAAACCACCACAGCACTTTGTTCAGTTTTACGAACATTTCAGTTATGATCAACCTCCATTCCTGAGGTGCCTGTAACTCTGGGATTCTATTTACTAGTTCATGTCTTGCTTAGCTGAAGGAAACCAAGATTCACAACATGCCTACACTGCCTTCCAGCACCCAATTTCCAAGGATGAGTTGGTGTGATTTTTTTCAGAGCTGTGCAAAACAACTAGTTTGGGAGAAATCTGACTGGTTAGAGTGGTGGGCAGTTTGGAGAAGAGCATGCTGGAGGGATGTCCTACTGGGGCAGAGTTAAGTTAGGAATATATTATTTATGTGCTGGTTGTTGTAAAGGTCATCTATGCGTCTCTGGGTGCAGTAAAAATTATGTCATGCTAAATACTATGACTTTTCATTTCCTTCCTTCTGTGGGTTTGTGTTAGGTATGTCAGGTACATTGCAACTTTTCATTCACACAGAATGAAGGATTTTTGGTACTAATTTATTAGAATCAAGGCCTCTCTCTATCAGAAGAAATACTAACACAAAGTAAGAGACAGTCCGGGGGTGTGTGTGGCTCTTTTAGCCTATTCTCATATGGTAAGTTGATCCTTCAAGACCAGTGATTCTCATCCAAGGACATGTATATCCCGGGGGGGGGGACACACCCAGAGGCCTTTCAGGGGGTAGAAGATCAGCTCATCTAGATATTTGCGTAGTTTTATAACAGGTTACATAAAAAGCACTAGTGAAGTTAGTAGAAACTAAAATTTCACACAGACAGTGACCTGTTTATAACACTCTATATACTATATACTGAAACGTAAGTATGATATTTACATTCAATTGATTTGTTCTGTAATTAGATGGTAAAAATAAGTAAGCAAACAATTTTTCAGTACTAGTGTGCTGTGACACTTTTGTGGTTTTTTGACTGATTTTGTAAGCAAGTAGTTTTTAAGTGAGGCAAAACTTGGGGTACGTGAGATAAATCAAAACTCCTGAGAAGGGTACAGTCATTTATAAAGCTTGAGAGCCACTTCTAACCCTTTGATCATTTTCACTGGTCTGTTCCAAATTTCTTCTAATTTCCTCCAAGGGAAATGTAAAGTTCTCTCTCCCACCCCCACAGCTCTTGTAGAAACCAAGGTCAGTATGCTTCCATATCAGGAAAATAACCAATTGACTCATTGACTCACTGCCACTGGAGGCCTATTCTGCTTAATTCTGCTTAATAAAGACTAACTGATCATTTGTCTCTTTTCCCCACCTGACTGTAACAGGTTATGCCAGGCAAAGGAATTCCATCCGTCCACTCACCTCGCCATTCTGCTGCATCAGTGCTACTACATGCAGGCATGGCCAAACTGTGGCTTGGGAGCCGCATGCAGCTCTAGAATGAAAAAGTGTGGCTTGCGGAAGAAAGCCAGAGGAAAGTAGTCCCAGCCTGGGAGTTTTAAATCTCCTGCCCTGAGCATGCTCGGGGGGTGGAGGGAGGGGAGCCCAGCTTGTGCCTAACCATCAAAATGGCCATATTGGATGCTCAGCCCAGGCAGGACTTAAAGCAAGGGAAGCAAGCAAGCCCCAGCCCAGACCGTGCCTAGCCACCAGAACAAACAGGTAAGGGTGCCCTGGGAAGGGGGTTGACCAGGGGGAGCCAGTATCAGGGCCTGGGAGTTAGGGAGGGGGCCGGGACTGTGGGGAGAAGCAGCAGCATGGTGGGGGGGGTGGGGAGAAGCAGCAGCATGGTCAGAGAGGGTGAGGAGAAGCATAGCATAGTTGGGGCAGCGGGAAGAAGCTAAGCTTTTACTGTATCGTTAGGCCTAGTTTTCATGGTAATCTTAAATAATTATTAGAATCTGATATTAGTAGGATCAATATTTGCCCTCTTTTTACAATAAAATTAAAGAATGAATTTTAAATGATTGAATTTTAAACTTAGTAATTTTGGAGTAGGTAAAATATGGCTATATGCCACAGTGTGGCTCTCGAAGGGTTAATAATCAACTTGTGTGGCTCTTGAGTTCCATAAGTTTGGCCACCCCTGTACAGCCTTAGGATGGGAGTTGCTTTTGTTCTCGCTGCATTTCCCACAATCCTGTCTAGGAAGAGGAGATGCCTGGTGTTTCCATTTTTCAAAAAAGCCATCAAATGCTTCCCATAATGTAGTTTGTGTGGAGCTGGGCATATGAGGTGCCAAAATCTTGTCATCTACATTGATTCATCTCATGAAAAACACTCACTTTACCCACATACACAGTCTCTTTCTGCCTCACTTGTTCTTCCACTATGCCCTATATTTATTTTTTGGAAAGTATGGGCACCAATACATGTAAATATAATTTGTTTTAATTTCTACAATACACACACCTGCCCACCCACTCACCCACCCATGCCGAATCTCTGAAGTAAAATGCTGCACTCTTCCCCTGCCCCCCCCAAGTGCCACTCTTGGCCCCAGTAAATAGGCAACCTACATAAATGGAAACTACATAAACTCAGGTGAAATGATGCAACTTTATTTATGCCCCAGAGGTTACAGGAAGATTAGAATACAGGAAAATGTACTTTGTTTCAATCTGATACCCTAAGATTTTTAGGATTTGTGAAACCATGCAAACTGGTTGTGATAAAACTAGTCCACCCATTCAAACCAAACCAAGAATACAATCAACTGCAACAGTCTATTTGTTTCCCCTCACCCACATGAGGGGGATTTTAAAATACTCACTGATGTTATTTGAAAGAAATAACATACATTTATACACTTCTATTATATCTTGGGTCATGTACACTCAAAGGGTATGTCTACACTGGAGACTCTGTAAAGTTGACTTGATGTTGACTTTGTTAAGTTGACTTAGAGTGTCCAAACTGAAAACTCCTGTAGACTGCCTGTGTCCACACTGGCAGCTGCTAGGTCGACTTAAGGCTTAAGTCAACTTTATTAAGTCAATTTAAGGGCTACTCCCCATCTACACTGGCTTAAGTCAACTTAATAAGGTCAATTTAAGCTTTAAGTCAACCTTAAGAGGAGGAATTATAAGCACTTAAGTTGACTTAATAAATTCCTAGTGTGGCCAGAGCTTTCCTTAGGTCGACTTAAGGAAGGTTAAGTTGACCTAAGGTTCCAGTGCAGACATACCCAAAGAGAGCTCCATAAACTTTGTGTCTGCAATTCTTTGAATTTTCCAGGCACTGAATGAGATCACTTTAGAAAACTAGACAGAGAAGTCCTTAAAAATATATTGGAAGGTATTGTAACACAATTAAGTAAGCTGGGCCTGATTCTTTTCACTTATAAAACTGTTAAAGCCACTGTGAGACAAACACGGTCTAAAAGTATACATCTTTTAGAGAGAGAGTCTATTGATTTAGACAGGTGTATAGACACTAAAATTAGGGCCACAGTTCTATTTTAACAACAAGCATTTGCTATGAAAAGGAAAGAGAGAAAAATATATTTCAAATTCCGTACTATTACTGCCGTAATCAGACGCCCTACTGGTTGATCCTCTATATCACTTTGGACAGGAGGTCATCTCTCTCTTATTCAGCCCAGGAGTCCTGTGGTGCTTTTAAAGACTAACAAATTTATTTATCGCATGAGCTTTCATGGGGGAAAACACCTTTCTCTCCCATGAAAGCTCATGTGATAAATAAATTTGTTAGTCTTTAAAAGTGCCACCAGACTCATTTGTTTTGCTGAACTAGACTAACACGACTACCCCTTTGGAACGTATTCAGACTATTACTAATGATGCAGCTAAAATAATCTCCTACTCCTGTTGCTCTGATCATGTCCTCCTTACCCTTTGCTAGCTTCCTGTCTTTCTACATCAAGTTTAAGCTTCTTGCCTCATTTTCAATGTGCTATCCAATTCTTTAATACATAAACATATACATAATATAACACAGCATGAAATAACTCTTTTGGAAAAAGCTGTTAGAATTTTGGTTTGTCCTTTACTGTGATTGGCCAGAAGTGTTTCATCATTTTGTGATCCCACTTGCATTTTCCAGTGATAGGCCCAAATGGTCTATCTTTTAAATTCCGTGGTACCATATCACACAGACTGAGAAAAAAAATGGGTAAATGTGAATTGGAAACTGTAAGAATAAATTCATCTGATTTTTTTTTTAAATTCAGTTCCTTAACAAAACACAGGTGGAAATAAATTTCACAAATACACAAATTTCAAGATAGAACAGGTAAAGGTAATTTTCTTTCATGCATACATGCTACACCAGTTCATAATACTGTATTTTCCTTACAACTCTGTTGACATACATAATGCCATATACTGTGACAGAAAGACAAAAAGAAAGGACTAATAAAAGTCAATCCATCATCCAACTACTTTATGATTCTTTACAGAGACAATTAACAGAAAAATACAATGTGCCTCTAAAAGGGGATTAAAAGATTAAACTGTTTCCAGTAGAGCTTGAAAAAAATACTTTTCTGGCATCTTGTGTTCAGCCTTTCAGAATTCCTTGGACTGAGAACCTCCCAGTACATTGGTAGGTGAAATTCATGGTGGGCAAGAAGTTATAAAAACCTAATTCTATTAAAAGTCTATCAGCAGCATCAGCAAAGTAATTGAAGAAAGTGGGTTCCTCAGCATGCAATTATGACAAATGATTCATGTCAAAATAGAAATCAATTATCTTCTGGGACAAAAAACAAAACAGTATTTGTAATCAATGCCATTCATGGGGAAACAATGACAATAAATAATAGGACCATAGGTCATCTTTGGGAATGATGAAAAAATGCAAAGAAATATTCAATAAAAAAGTCATTAGGGAGATGAAGCCAGCCTGTAGTTAATAGTACAACAGCAGTGCTATATTAGGGTGGATTTGCAAGTCAAAACTGCAAAATGCTAGTAATTTGGGGGGATTAAGTCTAACTGACAATTTCTATCCACTCTGAAAACCACAAGAAAATTGAGCATGGGGGTTTTGAGATTACAGGCTCCTTTAAAAACCCCACACTAATGCCCAGTATCCTTGGCCTAACTCTAGAGAGCTTTATTTTTACACACTTCTGTCTTTTGACTAAGTAACAGAAGTCATCTAGTACAGAACAAGCTCAAGGAAAACAACTGAACGCCACTGGTCATCAGCTACGACCCCCAAGTCAGATCTCTACAGCACATCAGGAATCTACAGCTTATTCTACAAGATGATCCCTTACTCTCTCAGGCCTTGGGAGACAGACCTTGCTTACAGACAGCCCCCTGACCAGAAACTACAGACCATACAACAGAAACACTAAAGCAGGCACATATCCCTGAAACAAACCAATTGCCAACTCTGCCCACATATTTATACAAATGACACCACTGTAGGACTTAATCAAACCACCTACTCCATCAAAGGCTCATTCACTTACTAATCCACCAGTTGGATGTATACCATTATGTGCCAATGATGACCTTCAGCCTTATACATTAGACAAACTGAACTGTCTGTGTGCAAAAGAATAAACGGACACAAATCTGACATCAGAAATAGCAACACTCAAAAACCAATAGGGAATCACTTCAAACTCTCTGTTCGCTCTGTGAAAGATATGCCTGTTACAGTACTTAAACAAGCTCACCTTAAATCAAAGCTTCAAAGAGAAACTGCAGTTAGAATTCAAATGCAAATTTGACACTATTAACTTTGGTTTGAATAGAGATATGAGCTGTCAAACATTGATTTTCACTTCTTTCAACTTCCCCACCGTCTTATATGTTGTTCCATACTATTTGAAATAGTCTGACCTGATACTGTCATTGACATTTCACTCCATTAATCCCCCCCCCCCCCCCATGCTGTAAGTTTTCCATGTTCAAGTGTTTGGCAAGCAGGATTTCTCTCACAAAAGCTCATATGATAAATAAATTTGTGCCTGTAAAAGTGTCACAGGACTCCTTGTTTCTTCCAGTGGACCTGGAACTCCCCCCCCGCCCCCGGCGTTCTTCTGCGTATAGCTATCTACTTGGCTGTTTATGTGACCTACATATGTAGTATCCTGGGACTTCAGCCTCTTCCTGGTGGGGGTTTGAGGAGGCCTTAGAGGCTCTGCTCCTCCTCTCTCTCCGAGGTCTCAGTCCCTGCTCCATCATAGGTTGGGAAGCCAGAGCTATGCAGTATGCAGCACTGGCAGTTCCCAGGCTGTAAGAGCTGCCTGGGAAGGGGAACCCAACTCTGGGGCTGGCACATTTGCAGAACAGCGACCATGGGAGGCAGGGCCCAGGAGCACAAGCCACTGTGGGGAGCCTTAGACCCTCCACCTGCTGAGCAGCATGCCTGGTGGGCAGCGACACAGGCCGCTTTCCAGCACCCCTGCTCCAGCTTACTTCTCCTCTGCTGCTGGGCACCTCACATCATTCTTGCTGCTTTGCCTTCAGAGCTGCTTTTGGGGTAGGGAGGTCCATGGCAAATTTTGGGGTTCCTATAAGCCTTGCAAACACCTCCTAGTAGTATCTGACCACCTTATATTACCTGCATGAGGTAGTGAAATATTTTTCTATTTTACACGGTCTAAAGAAATTTTATAGCTAAGACAGGAGTTGAAGCCTTGTTTCCTGAGTCCCACGCCAGTAGTCCATGCATTGGACCATCTTCTCCTCTCTGAGAGGAAGCACCATTTGTTAAGGAAATAAGATAATAAAGTCTGGATTCTCTAGTTTGTGAATTATTTGCCTCTTGTATCTGAAAACTGACAGACTATAAATGTATCACTGAATGAATAAATGGAATTTCATCAGTACACAGTTCTAAATTTTGAAAGAGTATCATATTCTGTGTTTGAAGTAACAATATTTAAGAGCTCAAAGAAGAATTAAGAAAACCTAACAAAAGTCTTTATTAAGGAATTTAATTCAAATTATACAAGCAGAAAGTCTTCACTAACCTTTCTCAAGAACTCTGCCCCCTTCAGTATACTGAATAACAACATGCTCAGTCAATAAATGTCAAGTCAGATATGTTATGTATTCAGAAGAATCCTCAGTGGATGAATACATCCTAAAAATAGACACTTATCAACGAATCCCTGAAGCCAGATTAATTCTTTTATGGGTGTTATATACACAACATTTTACGTGTCTGTTAAAAATGTGGAAAAATCCCAAACGAAACTAAATCAACAACAAACACATCCCTATGGAAACAATGACTGCAACATATTGCAAAAGCTGCAGCAATCTATTATATTTTCATTTAACCAATGGTACAGTTGCATTAAATACTGCATCATAAACATATATGCAGGAATTTATCTGATTTTTAGAATGTATTTTTTAGGGGCAGAGACTGTCTTCTTCTCAGTTTAGGAAGCAACTTGACTTAATTTGTATAGTACTACACTATAAATGACAATTTTTTGCATTGTTTTCTTTGCTTGTCACTGACCTGCTGCAAGGTAGTAGTTCCAAAGGGGTATCTGTGTTAATAAATATATTTGTTAGCCTTTAAGTGCCACAGGATCCCTTGCTTGTTTTGTAAGGTAATAGATAATTGAAAATCAGCTGGCTGTTGTACAAAAGGATGGAGTCACATCAATCTATCAAAATAAAATAACTATCTCAATGGCAAAAGTAAAAAAGCTACAGCATTAGCTGAAGCATGAGGTTCTAATTCAATGGACCACCATTTATCATATGCTTTCAATTGATTTATGAAAAAGCGGTACCTTACCTGAAGACATGCTGGAGCTCTGCCCTGGGGTTTATTCACATCAACAGCCACTAATTGCCATCCTCCAGCAGCATCTTCATGAAACATCTTCAAGGAAAAAATACTTGTCAGAAGCCTTTTACAAACTGATAAATACAACTGAAGCTAGTGATATGTTTTGCTTAGGCTCTGTTCACATTCTGCTCTCTGTCCTCTTAAAAAAAGAGAAATGATTCTTGCTGTTACAGAATATGCAAGATAGAGCTACCACTCTCCAATTTTCATAATAGTTGTGCCAGAATAATAACTTTTAGTGTTCAGAATTTCACTCAGATAATATGAAAAAAACATATTATATCTACCTAATAATTGGTCCTAATATATTAGTAGTAATTCTACTAACTAGTTCAGAGTTGGTCTGTTCAGCACGTGTTAAGTAGACTTTCTTAGAATGATGATCCTTGACTATTCAGCATAATTAGAAAAAACCAAGCCATGTTGTGATGTAAAAAGCAAGTTTCACCATGGCCTTTTTCAGAACTGCTTAGGATTTACACCAAGGGAGCAGTAATAAATCACATCATGCCTTTTATTGAGAAAAATATTATACATCAAGGGGCAGAATCTGAACTTTGTCACAATAGTGCATATCCAGAGTAACTCCACAGCAGCTCAGGGTAGCTACTCTGAAGTGGTGTAACTAAATGTGTGGAATGAAATTCTGGCTCCACTGAAGTCATTGTGAAACTCTCATTGACTTCAATGGGCCAGGATTTCACCCCAGCCTTCAAAAAACAGAACGTGAACATAGAACAGCTTTTATCAGTAGTCAGGTATTAAAAAGATGTAGGTTGATTGGCATAAGAAACAGTTTGCTAAAAATCATTAACAGAAAATGTGTGTTTCTTTGAAGACAATGAGCTACACTAATCTTTTACTCATCATCTGAGAGAACTCCCTTTATACCACTTATGGCTCATAAACATCTGAGAATCAACTTTTCTGTGATCAGTAGTAGGCTAATTTCCTGCTCAAATTAATTGATTTGTCAAGCAGACAAATGAAGAAAGTCATGTCAGCAAATGTGAAGAAGACAATTTTGCCAAGACCACTTCATGCCCCAAAAAAGAAATGTGGTAAATTTTTGTATGACTCTTTGTTTTAGAAAGGCTCCTTTAGACAATTCTGATTAATACAGAAACAGAAGCGGTTAATCTAGACCCCCATTATAACAGTGCTTCAGACATCATCACTTTTTGGAATGAAATGTCTACTTACATATCTATAGTCTACAAATCATTTTTATTCTATAATATGATGGTATTCATATTTAACATGATCGCATTCTTCTGATCTAATTATGTTTCCTTAGTGCTTCTATTATCCTGTTTTCCCCAAATGTGACTGTGTTTACAGCTTCCCCATAGAGACTTTTCTGACCCAGACCTTAGTTTAATTCACAGAGGCTGTAGCATTAAAAGTAGGGATGTGACAGATACTAAATCCAGATTTGAGTTGCACATTGAGGTGCTATCTTTCATGTAACCACCCTCCCACAGAACTACATTTGGACTGGGCCAGATTTCAGCTCAAACCATGGCCTCAACAATAACTTTACGGCAATGAGTTTTATAAGCAAAGCATGGATTGTGCAAAAAAGTATTTCCTGCTAGGAATACTGTTAAGGAGTAAATTTTAAACTGATTAAAAGAAATATGTTCTGACACAAGCTGTACTTAAACTCAATGTCACAAAACACCAGGGAGGCCAAGAATCTAGTGGGATTTACTAAAGGACTGAACATTCATATGGATGACAAAAATTTCCAGAGTTATAACAGAAACATTTGAGATAGGCTGCTCCCAGAATCTGGTCCAGTGTGCTACTGTGTCACCCCCAGTCCCGATTCCTGAACCTCAACTTACACCCCTTGCCAGGTGACTACTCACTCCTGAGTCAGTCCATACCTGCCTCCTGTGTGTAATCGGTCCCAGGCACTAAGTGGGCACCCTTTGGCCATTCAGGAGACAGTCTCCAAGCAAACACCCCCAGCCCCAGATACCAAACTGGGAACTTCTGTTCTACAGGGATTAGGACCCTTTCCCAATCACCATAAACTCACCTGTCTATTTAACAAAAAATTGATTATCCATCCTTCCTCATTCACACACTCTAAAGTCCATACTGCTTTAGATAAAACAACTACCCTTGTTTATTGATTAGAATATGATTTTAAGTGAATATTTAGCAAATCAATGCATAATCATTCAATACAGCAGTTAGGAGTTGCCACAATCAAATAAAAGATATAAAATGCATGCTAACCTAACTACACTACTACATCTACACTTGAGCTCAGCTGTGATAGTTTGTAGCCTTCTCTGCCTATTTCTCGGCAGGGCCCAATTCTTCTTGCAGATGTTTCAGGATGGAGAGTCCCTGGCAAAAAGTCTGGAGCAGCTCCAAGCATCTTTATTTGTTTCCAGTGTTCTTTCAGCCCCCACCCATGCCCCAGGACAAGGTGATCCCTTTGTTCTACCTAAACCAGGGACCTCAATTTGTCTTATCTTTGTTACCCCCTCCAGGTACTTGCTTCCAATGCTGATTGGGAAACAACTCTGATTGTTCCCCTCCTCCTTGAGCCATCTAAAACTTGTTTCACTTCTGTGCACATTCATGATACTACAGGAAACATGATACCATAACCATTTGGCTGAGCATTCAGAAGGGAACCTTGCATGGCATAATTGGCATCATACCACACAATTACACTGAAAAAGTGAACAGAAAAGCTACATAGATCATAACCCATGGGTGCCTGGATGTGCATCCTGTGACAACACCAAACTAAATAATTTTGGAAGAGATTTTTTCATTATTCTTATGGCAAAAAGAAACATTTCAATATTGGGAGACTGAAATAAATTTTCCTTGTGGGGAAGCTTCCCATATTTGCCTTCTGTAGGACCTTCTGCATGTTCCTCTCAGAAAGGTAGTATTTGCCACTGCACTAGACAGAAAACTGGTATAAAAAAGCATGGCCATTCCTATGCTCTAGGTGCTTAAAATAGTTACTGGGATGGTGGAGCAGAAATTTTAAGTCTGGACCAGTTACCCCTCATACTGGTCTTTCACTATCAATGGCTCTATCCTGTTACCTAAACCTAAACCACACTCATCTCCTCTCCTAATGTGGCTCCCTCTCATCACTGACTCCAGTTTCAGCACCATCTCCCACTACTGTTGCTTCTTCCATGCTGAACCTTAATATCCTCACATCAAATTCCCTTCCATTGTTGTTCTCTCCCCATAACAGCACCACCTCCTCTCTCAGCCTTTTTTGAGCTTCAGCATCACCACATCCAACACAGACTCCAGCCAGCTGTTGGAACACCAGAACTTCTTCTCCAGAAACCATACTAAGTAACAACCCAAACTTCCCCATCTTCAAAGCATCTGGCAAAGTAAGATTTTCTCCCATGAAAGCCCATGTGATAAATAAATTTGTCTTAAAAGTGCCAAAGTATTCCTTGTTTGTTTAGCCCAAATTTCAAAACCCAATTATTATATGGAAACAAAAACCAAAAAGACTAATAGAAGACTGACAAACTGGCAGTCTGTATAGTATAGAGCAGGGATCAGCAACCCAACAGATAGGAAGAGACATTTTAAAAAATTCCTTCAAATAACCCAAGCTTTTAAAGAGTCACAATGGATGTAGCATCTGGGGGTGGGGTTGAGCAGGAGGTACAGGGAGATGGGCCAGGGCACTTGCCTCAGGGTCCTTTGGCAGGGGGTGGGGGGAGCCTGAAACCAGGAATCAGGTGCAGCCCCCCCCCACAGGGTCCCTGGTGGTGCTGGAGAGCCCAGAGCCTAGCATGGGCCACCCTAGGGTTCCCATGCTGCTGGTGGGGAGCCAGAAGTGTGCCACACACAGGGTCCCCTGGTGGCAGGGTGGGGGCCTGGAGCCCAGAGCCACAATGGGGTGGCCAAACAGTTGCATGCTGCCCTGGAGCCACAAGTTGCAGACCCATGGTATAGAGCAATATATGCACTCTACAATTGGCCTGATTATAAACTACTATAATCATACTGTTTAAAAATAATCCTTCTGAATGATGTACTTTCTACTGTAACATAAAATGTACTGAGATGAACAGTAATGATTAGGGATTTATGGTTTATTAATCTCCAATATATTAAAAACAGGGCTGTGCGTGCCATATCTCAGTATTCAGAGCTATCAGTACTCTACCTGGGTTGTAGCTGTTGAAGTGGTACTGCTTCTGGAGCCCCACATCTGCTGGAATTGCACTCTTATTTCAGCAAATGTTTCAATGATGACAGCAATGAACACATTCTACAAGAAGAATTAAAAGCAAAGGCTTATCCAGCAACTCAGCAGGTGGAATAGAGCAGAAATTCACTTTAACATGATTTATATTCCAGGCAGGTTTAAAAGAACAAATTGTATAGTACCTTAACAAGCCAGGCAAGAAAGAAAATTAAGGTGATGAAATAGAAGTAGGAACGCCATCGGGGGAAACTGTCAATTGCTCTATACATAAGGAAAACCCAGCCTTCTTGAGAAGCAGCTTCATAAACAGTAAATATGCTGGTGCCTGTTGATGAAAAACAAAATATATTAAATTAAAAAATATAAGCATTTTCAAGATCCGAAAGCAATCACCTTTCATACATTTCCATATGGTAAATGATATAAGCCCCACAAAAGAAGTATCTCTTCATGAGTACTTGCATGTTATTTCTTCTTATGATTGGATCTAAGTTGTTATTTCATTACAGTCTGCCACATTCCCCCTTGGATACAGACACACAGCCCTGTGGATGACTTTAGTGTGAACTGTGCAAATGACTCCAAAGGCAGAGCTCAGCCAACTGTGTATAATCTCAGTACTATCTGAGACAAAAGGAGAATTCAATTGTCAGGACTGCGGAACATACAAATAGGATAAATTAGTCTGAATTATTTTGTATCAAGAATACCACAAGGTATGGCACAGGTAATCACATTGAAGTATTTACCCAAATGCATTTGAACACCAAAAGTGCACCCACCTATTACAGCAAGGGGCGGCAAACTTTGCCGGCCCCTGTGTCAGTCCCGCCCACTGCACCCTCACCAGGTGCTGCAGGTGGGACCAGGCTTCAGATTCCCGGTTGGGTCCTGGGCTGGGCTGGGGGCCAGGTCTTGCTGCGGGGGGGGGGGGGGGCAGCCTCTGGTTCCCGACCAGGGCCAGGGCTGGCTCCCGCTCCTGCCGGCAGGAGGCAACCAGTTCCCATCTGGGTCTGAGGCCAGCTCCCACCAGCAGCATCAGCTCTGGGTGGGCCGACCCAGCCCACTCCCCTCCTACAGCTCTGCCAAGGGGGGGGGGGCAGAGCCAGCAGGGCCAGGAGCCCAGAACTGAAGCTTTTTTCCCCCAGCTAGTTGCACTCTCCAGCAGGGAAGTGCGGCCTGTGGGGGCCCGGAACCCCAACACATGGCTCTTGTGGCCCCAGGCTACACTGGGGGCAGGGCTAGTGGGGAGCCTAAGCAGTGCCATGTGCTGCTCAGGCTCAACCTGCATGCCATCTTTGGCACACATACCAGGGGTTGTCATCTCCTCTATTACAACCATGCCAATTAAGCATCTTATTGCTTTTATAGAAATGTTTTTACAAAACCATTTTAAAATTGAAATTATTCAGTCTGAAGAACTCGGGTGGATTAGAAAGTTGTGAGTTTATGTGTGGAAAGAAACATAGTGGACATAAAAATGTATAGCTATAAGTTATCATCTTTTCCCAGTTTTAAGGAACTACAAACTTTAGGAACCAAGAGGATCCTCAAGTCTGCAGCCAGTTTCTGGAAACCGATTCTTGTGCTTGTCATCCAACAACTATAGGTTGAAATACAAAGAGGAGAGTGCTCAGTCTCTTCTGCAGACTACTGACAGCCATTCTGATATTATTTCTGTAGAAAGGAGATTTAATTGGTGCAAATAAAGAAAAGCAGTTTAAAAGCTAAATGTTAAGTATATGGAAGTAAATGGACCAGTGAGTTCTTACCTATACAATTATGTCAAATATTGAACAACTATAGCAACTGCTAGTCAACCAGCTCTCTCCTCTCAAAGCAAAAAACAGAAGCATGTGCGTAAGTTTAAAAATGAAATAAAGTAGTCTCATTATGGAACTGATTAATGAGCTTACTGAGTTTTGTACTGAATTCTCTATTTATAAGTTGTTATAAAACATTGCTCCAAAACATTTTTTTTTTTTGTATTGGGACACAATCTGGCAAACCTTCATAAATAGAATGACTTAGCTGGAGTTAGTCTGCGTTGAGCAGGGATTGGACTAGATGATCTCCTGAGTCTCTTCCACCCCTAATCTTGGGCCTTGGGTTTGGGGTTTTATTTTTTTTTTCTTTTAAATGTATTTCATTATGTTGGTTTGTACTTATCTTTATGGTAAGTGATCAATAACAAAGATGGTTAGCTGAAATCAAAACTATGGGTATAGCCCAGTGAGCTCTCAGCCTGTGGCTTGGGGGCCAAAATTGGCCCATGGCTCCCCTCCTGCTTCCTCCAAAACTAAAAAGACTGAAAACAGGGCTAAAAGACTGGTGCAGGTTCCTTGCCGCAACCAAGGGGATAGGAGATCATCACTCCTCTTCCCCTGGTTGTAGCAGGGAGAATAGCAATGTCGCACTTGGGGCCACAGACACTGGGGCCCCCGTTGGTGCCAGTAGGAGGGGAAATCAGTGATCCTCTCCTCCCAGCCCCAGCAGAAAGCCAAGATCTTTGACTGAATCCCTAGGTGCTGTGGTCCTGGCTAGAGCCAGAGGGAGGGGAGCACTGATCTTTCATCCCCCTGGGTGCAGCAGACAGACATTGCCTAGAGATCATGGCGAAAAGAACGTGGCTACAGGATGCATGTGGTTTCCCTGCTGCAGCCAGGGAAGCAAAAGTTCAGCAAGGAGGTACCCTCTTCACTGAACTCCTTCAGTCTGGTTGCAGTGAGTGGGGAGACAGCTGCTAGCGGTCTCCGTTGGCCCTTCAGAGCTGTAAAACTGATATCTGCGGCCCTTGGGCCAAAATGGTTGGGACCCACTGGTACAGATTTTGGCACCTGGGGCAAGCACCCTGAAAAATGCCATCCCCCAGCCTGGGGCCCCATGTGGCCCCAGCCACTGTTAGAAGGTGGCAAGGAGCAAGATCCATCCCCAACTCCCTTCCCATGGCAGCTAGGAATGGACCTGGATTCCAGCCACTGAATAGATCCAGTTCTCCCCCTGCCCTGGCACCAGCATCCCCTGAGTCCCCTGAGTGCCATCTTCCCTTACCCTCCCACCCTGCTGTCAGTTCCCTGCCCTGCCCTGCCCTGGGCACTCCCCTAGCCCCCCCCCACCCTTTCGCCAGCTCCCTGGGCTGCCCTGGGTGCTTCCCTAACCCCCCAACCTGTTGCCAACTCTCCATGCTGCCCTGAGCTCCTCCCTAAACCCCCCAACCTGCCGTCAGCTCCCCGTACTCCCCTGAGTTGCCCCAACCTCCTCCCTACCACCGGATCCCCCACTTTCCCGGGCTGCCCACCCCTGTACCTTGTTCCCAGTGGCTGCCCCCCACCTTCAGGACCCTATTACCTGGCCACCAGAGTGGCCATACCACAGGCTGGGCTCCCCCCCAAGCACACTCAGAGCGTGCTCAAGGCAGGAGATTTAAAAACTCCCTGCTTGAGGCAGCTTCCTGCCAGCCAGAAGACTGTATCTTTTGGCCAAGTAGGTGCTGGGGCAGCTGGCAGCACTGGCTGCATGGGTTAGCAACAGACCACGCAGCCTACAGAGGGGATTGCATGGCACCCCCTGAAATTTGGCACCTGGGGCTTTGCCCCAGCCTAAGTTATGTCCCTGCCACTGGTGTAGCCTTTCATGTTGACCAGTTTTGTAACATATTACCTGTGACTCGCCTGGTCTATTTCTAGTGTTTAGCTCTTGCCCTTTGTCTGATACTTAGACTGTAAGTTCTTCGAGGCAAGGACAAGCTTGTTTATTATAGCACACTGTGGCCTTGGTCTCTGGAGACCTTGGGTGCTTTTGCAATTCAAATAATAATGGTCAGCCTGTAATGAGCATCATTCAAGCAGATACTTGCCCTTGCACAAAAGCTCCATTTAAGCAGTGAGGAGCCCATTCACAATAAATTCATTGTGCACAGGGACTCTCATTTTTACTACAGATAATAGTGGCATATAAGGGCTGGATGGCATGTGGGGGGCAAAGCTCACATTTGCACACCCCCATGCTTTGCTCCCCACATGGGAGGGGGGTTCTGTATCTGTGAGGGAGGTGTGCATGAGGCTGAGGAGTGCAAATGCCCCCACCCACACTTACCTGCAGTTGCTCCCACCTGGCACCAGCTCTGATCGGGGGCAGCCTCTTCCTCATGGGGGGGGGGGTTGGGCATGCTGACCCTTCCCAACACAAGAGGGGCGTGGTAGGCTCTGCACCTCTCAGAGTCTCCTGCATCTTGTGCTGGACCAGCCAGGGCTGGATTAAAGCCCTGGGGGCCCAGGGCTGCCCACTCTTGTGCCCCCCCACCGTGGAGGTGCCCTGGCACTTGGCACTAGGGGAGCCAGCAGGGTCTGCAGCCATGCGCCACTGCTTGAGGAGGGGCCCGGTGGGTGCTGGAGTGGCCTCAGCAGGTCTGGGGTGCTCCAACTGACATGCAACACAGCCTGTGGCATCAGCGTTCGAGGGCTCGAAGTGCTGTACAGCTGCCATACCAGGGCCCTCGCAGCTTACTGAGGGTCCCAGTCTGGTGGCCTGACAGTGATCTGGGTCCTGGAGGACCACCGCTGGCCAAGCCAAATGCCAGCCGACCCCAGCTCCCTAGGCAGATGAGCCAGTCTCGGGATGGGGAGAGAGAACCATGGAACGTGGCCTCTGGCTCCAGGATCCTGTCCTGGCCCCCACCCATAGTGCCCAGGCCCACCTCAAAGGCTAATCCACAGCTGCAGACCCAGCTGCCCCCTCCAAAGCACTGAATGCTACCCTGTCTAGTGTGCAGGGGTAGCATTAATCTATCCCTGGGGCCAGCCTGGTGCCCTTCTACAGCAAAACAACCTGGGGGGCTGGCCCCCCTCTGTCCTGGTACACCACTGAGATAATATGGTTTTTTGCCTGTTACATATATGCCTTTCTCCTGTTTCAGATCTGATCACAATCTATTTCTAAGAAAGTATTCTACTGGGAAACACTGAACTGGTGCTTCTGTTATTATTTTTCTTGATTCTTCCCAACGAACAGCCAAGAGGCGCAAAAGTCAGAGAGTCAGGACAGATACGGTCACTGAATTCTAATTTATAGAAAATGTGCATTTATAAAGTTGTTTGGGAGAATTTTTGCTAATGTCTGATGATCAAATGCAAACAGTCATACTGTGAAGTCAGAAGATCGGAATGGTAAATATTAATTCTGGGCATCTGATCACTAGCATGCTTGGAAATGCCAGACTTCTGTCCTAAGTCCTTGAAAATTATTCAAGCCTGACTTATAAATGCAATTTATCTGCAGTCATTCAGGCTGTGAGTGCTCCACCGTTGTTAATGACAGAGCAAAAAAACTAGTTAAGACAGGAATTCAAAAAATATGAAGAAATACATCAAAATAGTAAGCTTCTTTCCTGGTTTGAGCTACTTCTTACTTCGATAATTTGCTGTTGTAAATGGAAAACCATAATGAAAACAGCTTATCTTAGCCTTTACTTTTTGTTTTGTGCTCAGTCAGTATAGAAGCAATTACAGAGCTGCAGCAGTAGAGTTGCTTGGGAAAGAACTCAGCTCCTACTCTGGAACTCTCGACAGCCAGCACCTCCAGAGATGTATGATAAGCTCACCAAAAAAGGAGTAAGGTCCTTGGCCGGTGTAAATAGTCATAGCTCAAACTGAAATAAAGACAGCTCCACTGATTTATATCCAGCTAAAGATCTGGCCCTATTATTGCTTTTTGACTTAAAAAGCCAGCACAATTTGCAACATGAATACAGGTGAAAATAATTTCCTTTTGTTTGGTTGGTTTTGTTTTTTTTACTGGTAGGCAGAAGTTCATAAACATCAAGCTTCAGAAATGGAAAAGAAAGAAACAATGAAACATACAGGCTCTGCATCTTTATAAAGAAATGTCAAGTGGGTCTGAGTAGCAGAACAGCAAATCCTGTTCTACTGTTGATATCTGAGGAGGTGCTGTCGTCTTCATGAACAAATCGGATTACAGTCAGGAGGTTTATAGACAACTCTCCAACAAAGCATTTCTCTGACTCCATTGAGGAATACCAAAAGGATCTACACGACCTACTCAAAAACTCCCCAAAGCAGCACAGAACAAATCAAGACAGACATATCCCTAGAACCCCAACTATTCTATCTACTACCAAAAATCCATAAACCTAGAAGCCCAGATGCCCTGTCACCTCAGGCACTGGCATTCTTACAGTGGTCTTATCTGGCTGTGTGGACTGTCTCCTCAGACCCTGCACTACAAACATTCCTAGCAATCTTTGAGAAATCAAGGACTTCCTGAGAAAAATTCAATCCTTCGGTGACCTTCCAGAAAACACTATCCTGAACATAGAAGCTCTGTACATCAACATCCCACACAAAGACAGATTACAAGCCATTAGGAGAACTATCCCAGATCATGTCATGGCAGGCCTCATGACTGAACTCTGTGACACGCACAACCATATCAGACTTGAAGACAGTTTATATCTTCAAGCCAGCAGCACTGGTCCCACAATATGCCAATATTTTTATGGCTGACTTAGAACACCACTTCCTTCTGTCTCATCCCCAACTACCACTTCACTACCTAGGCTACACTGATGACCTCTTCATCATCTGGACCCACGGAAAGGAAGCCCTTGAAGAGTTCCACAGAGATTGCCACAATCTCCACTATCAGCCTTAGCCTGGAACACTCCACAGAGGAGATCTTTTTTCTGGACACTACAGTACAAATTAGTGATGGACACATAAGCACCACCCTATACTAAAAACCTACAGACCAATATATTTACCTATATCCCTTGAGTTTCCATTCAGGACACACCACTTGATCCATTGTTTACAGCCAAGCCTTAAGATATAACCACATTTGCTCTGATTCCTCAGACAGGGACAGACACCTTCAGGATATCTATCAAGCATTCTTAAAACTACAGTACCCACCTGAGCAAGTGAAGAAACAGATCAATAGAGCCAGATGGATACCCAGAAGTCAACTACTGATCATTTACCTGCAACCCACAAGTCAAACCTCTACAGCACATTGTCAAGGAGCTACAGCCTATTCTACAAGATAATCCCTCACTCTCTGAGGCCTTGGGTGGCAGATCGCTCCTCACGTGCAAACAGTCCCGCAATCTTAAACAGATACTCACCAGCAACTACAGGCCTAACAACAGAAATATCACAGCAGGCACCCATCCTTGCAACAAACCAAGCTGCCAACTTTGCCTACATATCTGCACAAAAGACACCATCATAGGACCTAATCAAGCCAGCTACTCCATCAAGGGCTCCTTCACCTGCTCATACACCAATGTAGTTTATGCTATAATGTGCCAGAAATGCCTCTCCTCTTATATACTGGACAAAGAAGACAGTTTCTGTGTAAAAGAATAGACATAAATCTGACATCAGAAATAACATTCAAAAACCAATAGGGGAACACTTCAATCTTGCTGATCACTTCCATCAATTATCTGTTAATAGCTGTACTTAGGCAAATGTATAACAATTCAAAAGTTTCAGAGAGAAACCTCAGAACTGGAATTCACATGCAGATTTGGCACCATCAATTTAGGGTTAAATAGAGACTATGTTATTTTCCCCATTGCAACAGGTAATTTTGCTTTCCTTTTCCCCTCATCTCCCTTCTACATGCTGTTGTCTAATTTGAATCTAAACAACTGCACTGATTTGCTCTAACAGTCTGACCTGATCCTATGACATACACTTCCCTGCATTTATTTTCCTTCCATTCTGTACTTTTCCATCTTCAAGAATCTGACAAAGTGGATTTTCTCCCATGAAAGCTCATGTGATAAATACATTTGTTAGTCTTTAAAAGTGCAACTAGACCCCTCTTTTGTTTTGCTGAATAGCTCTTGTTAATGGATGACTGAGCGCCCAGCAGAAAACTTTCCTTTCATTGTGCAGGATACTTGAATACAGATTTAGGGAAGACACTTAACTCTGTTTTTGCTGCTTTTTGTCCTTTCCTATGATTTTACGTACCAGGGAGTGCAGGAAAGAGCTCCAAGATGGACTTCAATTGATTAAAGTGAAAAAAGATAGATTGCAATTCTTAAAGAGGAATAAAAAAGTAAGGTATTAATTTCCTGTGAAGAAAATAGTGACAGAAATAGGTGCTGTCTAGACTATAACATGTTGCATATGATAGAGGACATTGCAGTGTTTCAGATGGGGACAGAACCTTTCACAGAAGACTCACTCAGTGCCATACTTAATAGAAAGAAGATACCCTATCAGCAACTTTGTGACATCCACAGCCACACCAGACTTGAAGATAATTTATATCTTCAAGCCAACAGCACTGCTATGGGTACTCACATGGCCCCACAATATGCCAACATTTTTATGGCTGACTTAGTATACCACAAGATCATAAACTTTATATAAGGCATCTTCAGACTCTGGTGTGGTGAAAGTACAGAGACACACAAAGACCGTTGCTCTTGAACTGACTTTATCAACAATAAGTAGGAAGAACAGTAGACTAGAAGATTCTGTAACCTTCATTATTATAAACATTATAATATACAAAAACATTTTTAAAAGTTAAGTTTGCAAAGATTTTTTAAAAGTATGTCATGTTCTCAGACAGAGTGATCATGCATACATGTTGGTTCCAGGATATTTGAGAAACAAAGTGGGTGAGGTAATATCTTTTATTGAACCAACTTGTTTTGGTGACAGAACAAGGGGCTGGTCTACACTGCAGGGGGATTTTGACAGCATACTTAGAATAACTGCATATCTCCCTTCAATTGACCAATGCCTACTCATTGAAGGGTCTACACAACGCTGAGTCGATGGGAAATACCATCTTGTCAAATCAGTGCTACACTATTTGCCAGACAGATCTTAACAAATCGACCTCCAGCTAATTCTGGCTTCAGCTGAGCCTGTCTTTACAGATGTTCAATCAAACGTGCACAATCGATGCTACGCTGTCAGAGGTGCTGCCAACAGTGTAGCCTAGCTCTTCTTGTATGCCTCTCTCATAAAGAAAAGTTGGTCCAATAAAAATACTACCTTGCCCACCTCCCCATATTCTCATATAAGACTTGAAGTTTGGTGATGCTTTTAGATGTCCAATATGTCTACTTTTTGGGATCCTGCTCAAACTGCAGGCTCATTATCAAAGACAAATTAATGATCTGGATGATGGGATAGATTGCACACTCAGTAAGTTTGTGGATGATGCCAAGCTGGAGGGAACAGTAGACACCTTGGAGGGCAGGGACAGGATTCAGGGAGACCTAGACAAATCGGAGCAGTAGGCCAATAGAAATCTCATGAGGTTCAACAAGGACAAGTGTAAAGTCTGCACTTGGGATGGAAAAACCCCATGCACTGCTAGAGGCTGGGGAGCAATCAACTTAGCAGCAGCACTGTAGAAAAGGACCTGGGGGTCATGGTGGATGGGAAGCCGGATATGAGTCAGCAGTGTGCTCTTGCTGCCAAAAAGGCCAATGGCATACTGGGCTGCATCAGAAGAAGTGTTGCCAGCAGATCGAGGGATGTGATTGTTCCCCTCTATTCGGCACTGGTGAGGCTGCCTCTGGAATACTCTGTCCAGTTTTGACCTCCCCACTGCAAAAAGGATGTGGACAAATTAACAAGAGTCCAGCGGAGGACAACAAAAATGATCAAGGGGCTGGAGCACAAGTCCTATGAAGAAAAACTGAAGGAACTAGGCTTTTTAGCCTGCAGAGGAGAAGACTGAGCAGGGTTTGATAGCAGCCTTCAACTACTTGAAAGGATTCTCCAAGGAAGACAGGGCTCGCCTGTTTTCTGAAGTAACAGAGGACAGAACAAGGAGCAATGGTTTCAATGCAGCTGGGAAGGTCAAGGTTGGATATTAGGAAAAACTTTCTTACTAGGAGAGTGGTGAAGCATTGGAATGGGCTACCTAGGGAAGTGGTGGAATCTCCGTCTTTGGAGATGTTTAAGGCTCGGTTAGACAAAACCTTGGCTGGGATAATTTAGTGAGAGTGGTCCTGCTTTTTTGTCAGGGGGTTGGACTAGATGACCTCATGAGGTCCCTTCCAACCCTATGATTCTATGAAATGTTTCTTTCATCCATACACATGGCAGAAATTTATAAATCTTTCAGTTTTTGTATGTGGGAAAGTGTTTGTAATATCAGGGTGGAATTCTGCTCAACTTACGCTAAGTACTTTTATGCTTTGTATGGGAACTGCCACGGGGTTTTCAAACTGCACGTGGGACACAGACAGAAGGAAGCAAAGAGTCTTCTCTGCTTACGGGCAATGAGGCTGACCATACCCAGCACTGCTGCCAAAACTGCTAGTCCTGGACACATGCCCCCAAGGCCGAGATCAATAGGGAAAACAATCCCACATATACAGGAAGGAGAGTAGAGGGAGTGAGAGAGACAGGGAAAGAGACAAAGAAAGAGTGCGAGCCCTGGGGTTTAAGGGCTGATTGACTCATTTTAAGTTATATTGAACAAGTCTAATTTCAGATGAATAGAGGCAGATGAGCAAGGAGAAAGCGAGGACCTCTAGAGAGACTGTCCAAGAGCAGTTGACAGGTACACAGCAATGAAATGACGAAAGGGAACATGTCTCCTTCAATACAGCTGTTTCTTTTAGATTCACCAGTTGGAAACAGTAGCCTCAAGGGGCATGAAAAAAGTAATTGTTTTAATATGTTTTCTTCCCAGAAGATAGATGATTGTAATAAAAGGTAAGAATTCCATTGGTTTTCCTGTCTAGCTGAGGAGAAAGGACATGTGAATGTTTCCCAATGTGCAGATAAATCAAATGTATCATGTAGAGCACTCTTACTGGAAAGAAAGAAAGAAAGAAGTGCCTATGCGGCATCTTTGCTCAAAAGAGTATCAACAGCCTTGTCCACTGGATATATGTCCACCTGCAAGTAAACCAAATCTACCTGCTGAATACATGAAGGCTGTTAAGAAAGTCCTTTCTCCCCAACTCTGTGCCTAAGATACCATTCCGTTGTATATGCTGCAGAGCTTTAGGATCTCTTAAATAATTATTTATATTTCATGAAATATACATGATGGTTTCTGTCTCTAACCCTTTCCTGCCTCTAGCACGGAATCACAATTCACTGTATCAAGATCCCTGTGAAAATTGATACAACCTTCATGCTGTGAAAGAGGAAGGGAACTATGCCTATCGTTTTACAAATAGGAAAGTCGAGGTGACAGGGTGAAGTGACTTGCCTACAAGCACACAGCGAATCTGCAGCACAGTTGGGAATAGAATCTCACACCTTAACTACAAGTCTATCAATCCTACACTGACAGGTAGGCAAAATGCATAACCCAGGAGGTGTCTTCTATTTTTAATTAATGTAATTACATTGAATGATTTATAGTGTCCCTCATAGAACATTAGAAATGAAAGAGGAAAGTCAAGATTTTAAGTCAAGATGAATTCTGGTTTATTCCAACCATCTTGGTTTACAGCTATTTTTCTAGAGACGCTTGCCTTATGCACCTGTTCCAACTGTTACAACTGAGAAGGAAAATTCACTTGAAAACCTCTGACCACAATCTGCTGGATGAGCTTTCACTTGCCAGCCTGCCCATGTGATGAGCAGTCCTCTTATAGAAGAAGTTTCAAGGTTCCTTCTTAACACAGGATTCCTTGTTTGTTTCTCCCTCCATATGGGGAACTTCTTGTTTGTTTTCCCCTCCTTGAGGAGCAAGCCCAGTATTCTCAACCATGCTCATTTGGAAAATGCTGTAACTTGCCCGTTGTGACTCCATCCTGTACTCATTCTCCATTATCTGGCTCCTATTAGATTAGGGTTCCCCTACAACATGCACAGTGTTTGTGGTTTATATAGATTATTCATTTAGGTAGATCAATCATTCTGTAAAGGCAAGCTCCAACTACTTCTCTCCCCTTTATTCTGGTTTGGGCATATTTGTTTGTAAGTATTCGATTCGAACAGAATCCTCTCTTTTCTTTGAGGTTTTCAAAGATGGAAAATAATTTCATACCTTTCATTGCCACTCAGCGGAAGATAAATGATACTACAATTTGTGCGACTGCTATTAACAGTGAGTTACAAACTAAGTGGGAAGCCCTTGATATTCAACTACCTAGTGCGTATCAGTGAGTCCTTGCAAACCAGCCTTTTTTAATGTATGCTTCTGTGTCTAGATTTAGAGATACTCTGATAGAATGATTAGGGCTGTGAGAAATGATCTTTCAATACACTAGAAGAATATTTTATCCCTTTATGTGGGGGAAAAACAGGAGATATTAGTTTTGTAGACGTTAGAGACAAGTTTGAGCTTACCACTTTTCTTTTTAAATTATATAGTAATTAGACAAATGAAAATACACTGTTTACCATTAAAACACAAGGAATGTTTTATTGCTGCCTGTAAAACAGTTTAGTTTGTATACCACTAATTTTTAGTAGTAGCCACCAGATGGCGATCATGCACCTTATGCACACCTGTAACACAAGAGTGTGAGCTGACAGGAACTGTGCATGCTCTCTAATGCCAACCTCAAATATTTTACTGTAGGGGATGGTTCTGATTTCCAGAGAGGACACCACTATACTGGTTTTCTTTATTCTCATTTTATTGAGTTACATATTGTACTCTGTCCCTGTACACCTTATGAAGGCGTTGGGGAAGGTTACATCCAAAAAGAAATAATTTATCTTACCTCTGTAGAAATGTTATCAACCATGACCATTTTTATTCCTGTGCACTGAGAAAGTCATTATGGTAAATACTCCCATAAAGCAGGGATAGTCTCAATGAATAGAATATTTTAAATGTATTTATTGTCTTTTGATAGTAAAGTATTCAAAAAGACTTTGAGCAGGTCATGGATTCTTCTGGTATCTTACAGTGAGCTATGCTGGAACCAGAATGAAATAGGAACTGCCCAAGAATGTAAGAACAAAGCTGGATAAATTTCTGGGGAAGCAAATCTTTAGATGTTGTTGAAAGTACAAGAAGATCAAATCTTGAATCAATGGATGTGTCAATGAATGTTTTCTTTTCCTTGCCACTCAAGTGATTAAACATTATTTTTCAAAACCCTATCAGCTAGTCCATGGGAGGCACAGGGAAATTAAAAAAGGGTCATTGCCATGCTTCCCACTCCAAATGCCAACTACT
The DNA here is from genome assembly GCA_007922195.1 of Podocnemis expansa. Taxonomy (NCBI): domain Eukaryota; kingdom Metazoa; phylum Chordata; order Testudines; family Podocnemididae; genus Podocnemis; species Podocnemis expansa. The sequence continues at coordinate 6,895,990 of ML681993.1, read as the reverse complement.
GTTTGGCTGTTAGGGAAGAATTGGCAGAAGAGTAATTAATTCCATGAAATGTTCTGTAGAACATGGCTGTTTTCTCTATGTCAGGCATTCAGGAGACAACAGAGTCCACTTCTGAAAACTGCATCTAGGTTGCAAATCCTGTGGAAACATAGTGACCTCAAATATATAGGGTACGTCTACACTGGAAGCTTGTAAGTTGACTTAATGAGATTGACTAAGTTGACAAAGTCAACCTTGTTAACTTCAATTAAGAGCGTCCACATTCCAAACTCTTGTAAACTGCCCATGTCTACACTGGCAGCTGCTAGGCTGACTTAACACTTACATCAACCTTATTAAGTTGATTTAAGCCGGTGTAGATGGGGCGTAGGCCTTAAGTCAACTTAATAAGGTCAATTTAAGGGTTATGCTCTGTCTATACTGGCTTAAGTTGACTTAATAAGGTCAACTTAAGCATTAAGTCAACCTAAAGAGGTCATGTTAATAGGTCGATTTAAGGAAGTGCTTAAGTTGACTTAATAAATTCCCTGTGTGAACATAGCTTTCCTCAGGTCAACTTAAGGCTCCAGTGTAGACATATCTATAGTGTCTTCATGTCCTGGGTTTTTCATTTTGAAGATCTGGTCATCCATGAATGGGTAAATAAAGCATTAAGACTGCTTTGGAAAGGACCCTATTAAGTGAGGATGCACCCTAGGATGCAAGGAACAGCTTCAGATAGAAGCACCTAGGATCTCTCTACCTTGTGCTACAGAGTTAGTGGCAAAAAAAAAAAAAAAAACTAGAGTAGGTTGTTACTTAGATGATTTGCAGTAAATACTTTGATTAACTTTAACTTATTGTCCACAAATCACTCACAAGCATGCTAAGATTTGTATAAATTTGTTCATTATTTGCAATTGTTAAATGAACAGTATGGATGAATGAATTTTGGTTTTTAAATTGTCTGCATAACGATCACTGTGAACATTTGCTATTCATGATTCCCACACACAACTGATCTCTTAACTCATGCAGCAACTGTTTTTGCTCCCTGATTTGAGGATTTAAGCTTTATAAGCAAAAAGTCCATTTTGGATTATAACTGAAAGTTTTGTGTGAATAGCCACACAAGATTTTCACACCAGCCACAAGAGCACTTCCGGTGTGACTATTCATAGCTTTTTATTCACACTAACTTTTGTAACACTTCTGCCTTTAATGAACATTCTTGAGAATAAAACCTTAACAAATAAACAAATGAAAGGGAGTGGGAATATCAACAAACTGAACTAGCATGTTTTATTTGTATAAATATTCATTAATCTTCCTTTCTTTTATTCATATGGCTCTAGTGCTAATAACCTGTCATGCATCCATTGCGTTGGCCTTTTGGGTGGCAACTTTGAAAAGTCTACTGGCATTTCAGGAGAAACAAAGCATTGCTGAACTGAAAAAATTGTTCACACCATACATATCACCATCTGGTACTCTCACACAGAATTGCGAGGAATTTAAAATAGAAGGATCTAGTTTCTACAAATACCACACAGATCACATTGGCTGTCACAAAAATAACTTAAAAAAGAAAAAGGCTTCTGTACATAACTTAGTGAGCTTGTAACCACGGCCACTATGTAGAGAAGAGAAAAGCATCTTTTTATTGTTCTATATTGCATTACCAGAAACAAAATAAACCAAAAAGGGGAAAAAACCAAACCCACAACAGTCAAACTCTGTAAAAGAAAAAAACTTAATTACAATCTTAAATTATAGCATTTAAGTAATATTACTGACAAATAACTGCTGCTCTCAATGAGCATATTATCCAAGAACAATGGGTGGCCTGCCACTGTTGCTAGTGGTTACTCAATTTAGTTTTCAAACTTGCCTTCAACTTTCAGCAAATTTATGGGCTTCAATCCTGTACAAAAACCAGAGCAGAAGACTGTCACAGTGACTAGGCTAATTGCAGATCTGATTTAGAGTGACTAGACATTCTGATTCTACAGGGACACTTCCAATGTTTAGGGCTTTTTCTTATATAGGTGCCTATTGTCCCCCACTCCCAGTCCCAGTCTCGCTTGCTATCTGGTCACGACCATCTTAAAGCAAAGCATTATTCTGTTATAACCAAAGAATTTCTGAGAAAACAGACCTTAAAACAACAAACTGTCTGCATGCTTCTCTATTCACCTCCGGAGGCTTACCATCCCTTGGGAGCAGCTTTCAGACACTCCTAAAGGAGCTGTCCCTGAGATTGTCTACGCTGGGGATGTATTATACTTTGATTTTAGGCTGTTGAATTTCAGAAAGTGAAGGCGAGTGATCACAGCAAATTGCTTGCTTGGCGTCTTGTGTCCCCACTGCTCCTACTACTTCCTGAAATGCAATGCACTGTGGATATTAGGCACAAGGGCTTGTGGGGGAGGCAATTGTCCTCCGCTTACTCCTCCTCTCTTCTCTAAAGGAAAAAAATCTGTAAAAGCTTTCCTTGCTGTTTTTCTGCTGCAGGCACAACAGAGAGGCACAGTGCCACATGCAGCAAGAAGAATTAATTTAATCCTCCCAGGGCTGCAGCCAGGGAAGAAGATTGGAGGTCCCCAAAAAAAAAAAAACCAACCAAGATTAGAGCTACTTTCTGGTTACATAGACCCAAATTCAAATTGCAGATTTTGACCTCAGTGCTATACCACTTCCAAGGGTGGTGTTAGCAGGCAAAAATACAGTTTTTTGTTTTTTTTTAATGTACTGTTTAGACAGTGGAGACACAGGCTTCAGAAGGTTGAGGTAAACAGCATTACTTCAAACTTCACTGTCAGTATAGACCAGCAAAACAAACAAGGAGTCCTGTGGCACTTAAAGATTAATACATTTATTTATTGCATGAGCTTTCATGGGAGAAAAATCACACTTTGTCAGACATTCCTCCCCTTCTGTAAGTCTCCCCCTTCTTCAAAGCACCTGATGAAGTGGGATTTTCTCTCATGAAAGCTCATGTGATAAATAAATTTGTTACTCTTTAAGCGCCACAGGACTCCTTGTTTGTTTTGCTAAACTAAACTAACATGTCTCCCCCTTTTGAACCTGTCACGTAGACCAGAGCTCTGTCATTCACATCAGACTCTCTCACCAGCAACACTCAACCCTCCTAAATTCCCAGGCCCCCCTCAGCAGGTCTGGGGGCCCCCCTCACATATCCCAGCTACTGCCCCCAATATCCATTCCCCTGTCCCCAAAATCCACCCCTAGCCCTCAGTACCCACCCCCAAAATATACTCCAGCTCCCAATACCCAACAAGCCCCCAATACCCACCCCCAAAATCCACCCCTACCCCCAATACCCAGCCCCAGATCCCAATATCCATTCCCTTGTCCAATATTACCCAGACCCCAATACCCACCCCCTAAATCCACCTCAGCCCCCAATACCTATCCCATCCCCAATATCCACCAAGCCCACAATACCCACACCCAAAATCCACCCCTGCCTCCAGTACCTACCCTCAGCCCCCGTAATATCCATTCCCCTGTCCACGATATTCCCCAGCTTCCAATATGCAGCCCTAAAATCCACCCCCAGCCCCCAATATCCACACCCCAGTGCCCAGTACTGCCCCAGCCCCCAAAACCACCCCTCTGCCTCCAATACCCACCCCCAATGCAAGCCAGGCCACCCCAGTACTTACCTGCAGCCATGCACTGGGCTGGGAGACAATCCCTCCTGCAGGCTGCGCTTGGAGGCTTCTGCCTCCAACTGCAGCCTGTGCAGGCATGGGGGAGCCAGGCATGCCCCACCTCCCACCATTTTCCCCTGCCTGCCAGAACACAGCAGAACAGTCTTCTGGGGCCTGCTATTTTTAGGGGCTCAGAGTTTGGGCCCCTAAAAATAGAAAATGGAACGAGAACACTGCATTCTGGGGCCCACTCTTTTTAAATAGCGGGCCCTGGAATGCAGAATTCCGGCTCCATTTTCTATTTTTAGGGGGCCCAGAATGCTGAGCCCCTAAAAATAGGGGGCCACACAATGGCGTTCCACCATGTTCCGGCATACTTTAACTCCTGACACTCAACTCCTTCCTCCACTCTCTCTTTCAGGCAGTGACCCTTTGATTTCTAGTCTTTCATTTACGGCCAAACAGTTATGTACCTTTGGGATGGAGCCTAGAAGTAGGCCGCTGTAACAGTTTTTTCCAACAGCCTCTCATTAAGCTAGACAGATATATTAATACAGGAACATCTAATAACCCAATACAACAATAAAGTGACTTTACCTCACTGACAAGAGTATATACAGTATTTCCCAAATTCATACATATCAGTATTTTTAGATCATTCCATAGCAGTACCACATTCATCACAAAGACAACAGGTTTTCAAAATTATTTTACAGTATACGTTAGTTCCTTTGGTATTTCAAAGAGTTTATTTCCTAAAAGAAATCTAACAAAAGCCAGTAAGTTTCCCTATTTTACTACAGCAAAATGGGTGAGATCTTATACTTGGAAAAAATTTGAAGAATTCCCCAGTCTCCTTATGTTAATGTCTGTTTCATGAAAGCTATGGCATCCTTTTGGGGCAGAAAAAACATGTGCATCTATTGAACAAACCTGTCATACAGCTGCTTGGTGATCTTTGGATTTAATTAAGCATTACACACTAGACCTAGCAGCTTCAGCTCTCATGCCACTTTCAGACATTAAGTCCTTAGGGGAAAATCCTCCTGTCAGATCTGAAGGTAGATCAGAGACTCAGAGTAAATGAGGACTTATTTCAATGTTGCTAACGTTGGAAATGTTCTTTCTCTGGACGCTTCATGATCCAAGCAGAGATTGGCACCTGTCAAGCATTGCAACTCTTTTAGACACAACATTTATGAAAAAGGACAGTTGAACCAACATGAAGTTTGTTTGCCTCAATTATTCTAAATCTAGGCAAGCATTTCAGTTTGTCATTTCAGGACAAATACTACTTCAGGTGCAAACAAATTTGCTCTATGAGAAAAAATAATTGGCATGCCCAAGTTAGTACCATGTTGCAGACTTCAGAAGACGCACAAAGATACCCACATTTACCACACTGACCCCTGAAGGTGGGGGGGGGCAAGGAGTCCTGTCACACTTAAAGACTAACAGATTTATTTATCACATGAGCTTTCATGTGAGAAAATCCCATTTCATCAGACACTTTGAAGATGCGATAAATAAATCTGTTAGTCTTTAAGTGCCACAGGACTCCTTGCTTTTTTTTACTGGACTAGACAAACACGGCCACCCCTTTGCAACTCTGAAGGTGGAAGTATCAGTGAACAAATAGCAGCAATAATGGTCCACAAGTGGAAAGTTGCCACAGTAATTCACCCTCCAAGTTGCTAATGCAAGATAGCATCTTGTGATCCGTACAATCTGTCTCACACAAAACTGAAGTACATATAAGGATATAGATACATTTTCCGTATCAGGGATCTTGATTGTTAAAATATTCACTTTTCAGGCCCAGAAATGAAGGACAGAAAAGTTGTCAGCTTCCATCTTAAAACAGCAAATGTTGTAAAAATGGCTATTCCTAGTGAAATGTCTCTGATTTACAATACCAGTCAAAGTACAGTTCATGAGTGCTATACTAAATGTTATGACAAAATAGTGTAATATAAAATCTATTAAGTAACACCAAGGGACTATAATTTAGATTAATTTATTCCTCTGAGAATACCCTACTTCAGCAGTTGCCAACCTTTTTCTTTCATGCAAACTACTACATTATCATCAAAAACTTTTGCGGACCACATTCTAACTGCCAAATGTGCAAAAAGCATCGGTTCACATTGGCGTCATGCAAAAGCACCACAATGCAAATTCAAAGAATGTTATATTACACAAGGATGTTTGTGAAACATATTACACTGTGAATAATAATATAACATCCAATATGATACATAAGCAGTACATGGGATTATATTACTATTCCATTAACTCTCTCCTCCCACAGATCACCTGCGGAACCCTCACAAGCCACCAGTTAAACAAACAAGGAGTCCTGTGGCAGTTAAAGACTAATAAATTTATTTATTGCATGAGCTCTTGTGGGAGAAAATCCCACTTCGCCAGATGCATTGAAGATGGGGGAACTTATAGAATGGGAGGAAATAAATGCAGGGAATTGTAAGTCATGGGATCAAGTCACACTGTAAAAACAAATCAAAGCAGTTGTTAAGATTCAAACACTGAGCAACAGCATATAAAGGAAGATGAGGTCAAATCACCTGTTGTAATGAGAAAAAAAAAATCCAAAGTTCCTATTTAGCCATGAAGCAACACAGTCAACTTTGCAAATGAATTCTAGTTCTGAACCGTGCCTTTGAAGCCTTGACCTGTTATTCATTTGGTTGAGCACAGCAATAAGTAAATCATCAATGGAGTGATCAGGAAGATTGAAATGCTGACCCACAGGTTTTAGAATGTTCTGATTTCTGATGTCAGATTTGTGCCCATTTAGTCTTTTGCACAGAGACTGTCCTGTTTTCCAATATATAAGACAGAGGGGCATTTCCAGCACATGATGGCATAAATCACATTGGGGGATGAGCAGGTGAATGAACCTTTGATGGAGTAGCTGGTTTTATTAGGTTTTGTAATAGAGTCTTTTTTGTAGATACTACATATGGGCAAACTTAGCAGGGTGATTTGTTGCAGGGATATGTGCCGCTTTGATGGTTCTATTGATACGTCTGTAGTTGCTGGAGAATATCTGTGTTGAGGGGCTATCTGTAACACACTGCTCTACTTTGCTAAAGAATGACTTTCTACTGTGCAAATATTAAAACACTTTATGTAGTAAATTCCTTTTGAAGTGTATTATAAAAGTGAAACTTCAGAAATTAAAGACACAGAAATCCGTATTAAACTCCTGTGGTTGAAATGAATAGCAGAAAGCAGCAGTTTGTTATCTGAGGTAAGCAAACGTGATATTTTCAACCAGGAATATTACATTTTATTTTTATCTTTAATCAACAATATATTAAAATAATGGGAGTATTTTGAACTTAAAATCAGTGAGTGGGTGCAGTGATGGATGTCATTGCCAGGTAGAAAGCTGAATGTGCACATTTTTTTTGAAAAACTTACGTAGTTCACTGCTGACTTTCATTGTCTGTCAACCAAAATCATTCAATTGCTGCATTAAATTATTCTGAAAGCTGTCTTGATTATAGCAGTTTCATCCCTCACAAAAGAACTTATGAAATGGCAAAACTAACTAGCTAATATGCTTTTATTAACCAAAAGCATTTCTGCTACTTAACAACGAAGAAAGGAATCCATGTCTAGGAATGTGGAAGGGTGAGACCGAACTTCTATATAGGTGTATGCATATGTAGAACACAGAAATAGTCATATCCAAAGAACACAACTATGTCTAAACCAACTGAACTGAAATTTTATTCACAGGAAAATTTAAATGAAGCTTTACACTGAACCGATGGGCAGCTCCTCACTGGGACTACCATCTGGCAAACCAGCATTGCTATTCATGGAAGCAGAAAAATGGTGAAAAGCCGTCCCAGGAAGGAAAAGGATGATTCTTGCATAGGGAATCACGAAGAAAAGTTAACGTAATTGACTTTCAGTCTTACTGCAATCAAATTTTACTCTGCTTCACAGAGAGTGTTTCAGTGCTTGGATATTTCTAGTTTCCATTCAAAGCAAAACCCATTCTACAAAAACAACATAACCAACAAGTTTACCCTCAAATGAATATTTTTTTTTAACAAAAGAAAGTTAAAATCTAAAAACTCAAAAAGAAAAATCCTACCCTCAAGCAGAACTTTTGTTTAGAACAGACAGATGTGCAAAAGATCCCATAAAATCCACCAGGCACTTAGCTTCTGTTTTCGATCTTACATGGGAAGTCCTCATCTAGCAATGTGATGGTCAACTGTATAAAACCCTTAGAGGCAATTCAAGGATATGTTGTAGTAAATAACTTTCCCTAGTCAAAAAAAGGCAACTGGTTAATGGTGCCTTGACAACAAATCCTGATGATGTATTTTAAAATTCTGCCATTGCTTCTACACAATTCCATTTGAGGTAACTGTGACGTGTACATGTCTATTGGAATGTGTAATTTGCCCCTAATGATTAGATAAGCTTGTTCCTTTAACCCTCAGATTGTATGGGCATAGAAGAAAACTCTCTTGTTGCATAGTATGATTTGCCACTACACTATTAGACTTTCAGTACTCAGTTTTCCAGGGTGTATGGAAACCACACTGGTGGGCACACATTAAGGCCAAAACTTTCACTAGCGGCCAGTGGGTTTGGATGCATCACCTTACAGATAATGAGATCAATGGGAGCAGAGATATGCCAGTACTGAACACTTCTGAAAAACCCACCTAAAGGATTCTAAGTACAAGAAACCCATAGGAATACAGCTGACAAGACTTTAATCAGTCAGGAGTATTGGTTTACCAATGCCATTCACCCCCAAAGGAGTGACAGTTACTATACTTGAAAAACACAAACAACAAGACTTTCTGCATATTCAATAATCTGAAATGACAGCAACAGAACCTAACTAAAGGAATTTTTTTAAAGAAAAAACATAATCAATCCTTCAAAGAAGCTTCAAACAATGAAGACATTTTAAAAAGAAAACACATTAATCAGGATCTCCACACATTTGGATAATAAAAAATACTGCATAAAGTTTAACATATTTAAAGTCTATGTTCTCTGATAAGCTTCTTGCCTTCAAAGAGAAAAAAGATCCTTATGACTAAATGTAACAAGAAAACTAAAACCAGACTCATTCAATGTCCTGCTTAATTTAATGAGTTCCATATTGTCTGACATCTGTGAAGTTGCTGAAAATAATACTATTTATTTCCTTTGGTGATGTGAAAGATAGAAGTTGAACCAACACATTCACATGCCTTTGAGATGTTTAACCAATACATTAAAACACTAAAAAGTTTTGTGGGTTTCTTCAGATGAATCTCTCCTTATTCTATTGACCACTGTGTCTCAGCTGAAACTACAACTAGGGGATCTCTGTCTCAACCCTCTAGTTAGAGCACTAAAAATTTTAAATTGAGTATGTAAAAGAAAAAGAACCTGCTCTTCCTCCACAGAAACAAATGGTAAAACTCAGTGACTTGAATGGCAATAAGATAGGCATTCAAATTTTAATACTGCTTCAGAAGATAACAGGCTGATTTGAGAAAGAAAACTAATGCTTATGATCTCAGATTTCTTTTATTTTCAATTGCCTTAAGAATGATGCTTCTTGTGTGTGGTGATTTACAGTTTATCAAAACAATCTTGGAAAGACTTGCACTGATAGACTTACCATTTGGCATCCTCTTCACAGAGGAAAGTCAAAACCCTTGGCACAAAACCTCTCGCAATCGCCAAATACATATTTTTGGAGGAACATTCAAAGTTCAACAGTTCTTTATTTAAGCCTTGTTCTGATGCTCATTACTTTTAGCAAAATCTTTTTCATCTTTATTCAGTGCAGAAAACATATCAGCACACCCAGAAAAAGAATTTTCCATGTTTAACACTGTCAAATCTGACTCCTGATTTTTCCTGTGTAGTGCACACAACTTCTATCATTTTATCAGCTTATTTTGGGGGGTTATTAACTCCATGCTATGAACCTGCTTTATTTTCCTATGTGACTACCATACTTTATATTCTTTTACGTCAAAGCTTTTGACAGAAGAAGAAAATAAGCCATTGTGTTTTAAAGGTGTGTTAACAAGTGATTTGAAAAAAGGGATTTTGCATGTAATGTATTTAAGTTACATTTTAGGATTTTTTAGTGCAACAGTTTACTAAATGCTATAGAGCATACTTGCTCCCCCCCCCCAAAAAAGAAAGTTTTATCAAATGAAGGCTTCTGATACTGATGGCTGAAGAAGCACCGTTTACTGGATGGAAATAAGTGATTCATACACTGCCTAAAACTGGTACCTATGTCTAGAGATACTGCAGCAAACTGGTTGGACCCTCCTGTCCTACGTGCTGTAAATGAGAAACTTTCTGCCCTCCCCAAATTATGGGAAGCAGCGTATTTTAAATTCATATCCCAACTTCCGCAGCCCATCTCTGTCTCTCACTTAATCTGCCCTGAATACCTGATACAAAAGCGTGTTCACTGTTCTTAAACATGGCTGCAGAAAATTACTCATCTGAATCTCTATTTAGGCACCTAAATATGTGATCTGATTATCAGAGGTACTAAGCACTTGCAACTCAGTGGCTTAAATCCTTATATATAGGCATGTTCTAATGTTGACTCCTCTCAATATTCTTGTAAACATCAGGTGGTTATTTCTCTCACCTAAAGATGATGGTAAAAGAAGGTGGAACCAGAGAAACTGAATCTACGGCTGGCCATTCCTGTTGATGAGCACTGTCACTGTTCTTTTCTAGTAGCTGGTATGGCTTGCAAGGAGATGGTCAGGGACAGGCTGATGGTAAAATCATGGCTGATTCAATGTGAAAAGTGAGTATAATTTCACAGTGTCATACAGCTCCCAGAGTGATGCACAGTGCTTGGAAATCTTTGGGGAGGTTGGGGTGGTGGTGGATCCTAACTGCTGCAGATTATCTGGGATGGAATCTATTCCAAAGAAAGTACAAGTCTACATAGTTCCTCCAGAAATCTTAGATCTTAAGGAAGATGGACTGGAGATAGTCTATAAATTAGATCAAGAGGGAACTGATACTCCTCAGCATCTGAGTCAGCTTCTGATTGTGAGAGATAAGACAAATGGAGTAGGATGAATCCAGAGATACCAGAGGTTCACAACAATTCAGTTGTGTAAAACTGAAACTGGGAATGGTTCTAAGCTTTACTAGTGACTAGGAGAAGGATGTTCAGAAACTCTTAGTGCTGGCCCAGTGAAATTAATGGGAATTGTATTATGGACTTCACCAGATGGGATCAACGTTATGAGCATTTCCAAAAGTTCACCTTAGAAGAGAACCCTCCAAGTTAGGGGTGAAGTGCATAGGCTATGGTCAAAAGAGTTACTCAAATTGTCCACCAGTTGAAAAGAAAAATGTATCCAAAATTAAGGTGGAGTTTGACTCCTGATTCCATAAAACTTAGGTTGAGAGGAAAACAGAATTGACTGCAGCCACACTGATTTTTGTTTTATCTGGTAGAGCTAAGTTAAAATACTAAATGCTAGAGGACTGGGCATTGAGGATAACCACACTGAGTTTCAGAAAAGTGATCTCAGTGCTTCCAAGATTGACTTTGAAAAAGACCCTTTTTTGCTGTAGCATCAAAATTCATTTCAGACTCAGCATTAATAGCTTTCAAAAGAGAATCAGAGAAGCACCGCTGTATTATTTTATAAATTGAAGATACATACATTTGAGATTCTTTTAAGCTTTTGGCACTGATAGACTAGCAGATGGTACTGATGTGCTCTGTGTCAGATATAAACTCAGGGATTTAGGTGCTGTCAACAAGACCTTTAAGTGGTAATCCCTGTTTGCCTTGACAGAATGAGTGAAGTGGGCTGGTCAAATCCCAGACAGATATTCTACATAATGAGTATGGAATTGTGCAAGAGAAGAAAAAAATATGCAGGCATTAACTTGATAATTTCTCAGGTTACTCTGAGTAGAAAATGAATTGACAGTTAAAATTACTAAATTCCAGGGAAAGAAATCTTAATAATACCTAAAGTGATAGATGGGGCAGAAGCAACAGAAAATAAAGTTGTACACCAATGTTTGAATAACAGTTTCTGAACTGGAAGAGCAGAGAGTGAAGCAAAATTAGATGGGTGAGATCAGTAATGTCACCTACATGTATACAAAGTTTTAAGGATATGATACTGCACTGATAAAATAGCTTTTAAAAATGTTAACAGATAACGGCTCCATAAATTTGCACTTCTCTTCCAATGAAAATCTTCAGTTAATCAAGCAGAATTCACAATTTTCACATATAACCTAATGTACTACAATGTTAAAAACAAGAATTTTAAAAGGCAGACTTGTCAAGAAAAAGCAAAAACAAAAGAATCTGCCTGGGGTAAACAAATATCTTTGCAGTGATCTATGGTGGATAGTCACACAATCAAACCAAACCAAAAACCACACCATGACTTAGGAAAATAGATTTAACATAAATATTAATAAATATAAATAACAAATATCTTATATTTAGTAAAAATATTTAACTATATTAGGGATAGATTAATTCACAAATGTCAGATCAGGGGTGGGGCTTACCTCTGCGGCCTTCAGAGAAGCTTCAGAGAACCACAATTCCATCTTTGCTCCCTTTTGTTTCAGAGGGGGAACTTACTTCACACTGGCAACCAACCAACCCTGCTGGCCAGCAGCTTAAGAAGTGAAGCCATGGTTCTGCCACACTACCTGCTCACTAGGTTAGGGCGTTGAGGTACTGCATCTTCTGCTCTTCACTTCACACCCAGATCCAACAACGACACAGGTCTTACATGGCCACAGAGGGGATGAAGGAGTGCCTTTACTCCCGCTGCCCTGCATGGTTATGTAAAACCCTTATAATTACAATGAATGTGTGTATAACATCACTATGCACACAATATTCTGTGTTTGTACAACACACAGCACAATGGGGTACTGGTCCATGATTGGGACTCCTGGGTGCTACCACAGTACAAGTTACTATTAATAGTAGCAATAAAATATTTAAAGTGGTAAATAATAACTTTACTACATTATTCTTTTATATATTTTAATTAGAAGAATAAGACTCCTAGAGAGAAGAAAATCCCACATAAACTGTCACACATAAAGCTGCCCAGAGTTTTCTTTAATCAAGTAAAACTATCCTGGTAATTTGTATACTCATTTCCTCTCCTTCAAAAGCTGTATGGTTATGAAGAGTTAATTATAAGCATGTTATTTCTTGCCTAACAAAAAGAAATTTTTAAAGCATACGTATTGGAAAACTAGCAGAACATGACTCAATTTGCCTTCTTTTGTCTCATTAAGGCAAAAAACAGAACAATGTATTTAGAAAGTGGCTTGTCTGATGATGACTATTATTGGTAGTGCCCTCAAGCTGTGAGGTGTTTTCCAAATAGAAAAAAGGCACAGTCCTTCCACTGAGATCACAATGTTTTATCCCATGAGGTGAATGCTTAGAGGGAAATCAACCACTGAAAAAGTTACATTCCTGTCAAACTTTCTGCTCCTACTCCAGTTACAAGAAACATAATCACACACAGTCCCTGAAGAGACAGGCATGACCCAAAGTCCAAATATAACAATCAGGTCCAAAAAAACAGTGGAGAATGACCCCATTCTCTCTGGACAGCTGTGTCAGGAATTGTGGAATAGTAACCATGGCTTGAGGAGATATGGCATGTCTTCAGTGGGTTGCCCTTTTTCTCCTTCTTTCATGAAAAATGCACTATCCCACTTCAGTTGAAAGAGTGCAAGTGGGTCCCATCTTCTACCTGGGTTGAGGGAAAAATTAGACTTCCAGAGGAAGCAAGTTTTACAGAAGGAGTGTGCAAGGGCATAAGGAACTAAGGCCACAATTTTCAAGCAGCTGAAAAGTCTTTCAGTCTACTTTTGCAACATGGCACTTACGGATTTTCTAAACAGTGAGATAAGGTACAGTACGGAGATGTGGTTTCTAAAGCACATGAATATTTTACACATTAATTGGTCCATGTAGAGCAGTGGTTCCCAACCTCCTTGGCTTGAGAGCCACAAATATAATTTTTACAATCCTGAAGAGCCAGCAGTCTATCAACTCATAAAAAAAAATGTATTGATGTATACACCATTAAGGATTACAAATCACTACACAATTAAACAGTTTTATGCTACTGTGCTCATTTTTACATTCATTATTTTATACCTACAAATTATTCATAGCATGTCACACACTCACAGACAAAGCACTAATGTAGATGAGTGACTGCCACTACACATTGAATCACATAGCACCTAAGTCATGGAAGGTAACAAACCAGAAGACACTGACTGGGTATGTCTACACTTACAATTTAGTTCAAATTAAGGAGACTTAATTTGAACTAAATTAGTGCATGTCCACACTAGCTTTCATTAGTTCAAACTAAGGAGTTCCCTTAGTGTGAACTAAGGAAAGCCTCGTTTAAATCTATAAAACCTACCTTAAGTTGGAATTGATGGTTAATTCGAACTCATTAGTTCGAATTAACCCAATGTAGCTGTGTTAATTCAAACTAACTGTTAGTTCGAATTAACCACAGCTACATTTTCCCTATGCAATAGCGCTCCCTACCTGACTCGAAATAGCAAGTCCTGTGCATGGACATGCTAGTTCGAATTAGGGTTTCTAGTGTGGCTGTGTTAATTTGAATTAGCTTAATTCGAACTAATAATTATTAGTTTGAATTAATTAGTTCGAATTCAGTTATTTCGAACTAACCTTCTAAGTGTAGACATAGCCACTGAGTCTTGCCCCTCCTCAAGCATGGTTGGTCCCGGCTGCTCTGCCAGCAGCCCTCCCCACTCCCACCTCCCTGATACACACACACAGCCAGAAAGAAGGTGTTCAATGAGAAGGCTGCCTCTTGGCTCATCTCCTGTCCCCCTGGCAGCAGCAGGGAAATAGCATGCATCCACTAGCACTCTATGCTCCACCTCAGTCCCTAGGAATTGGTTCTTTTCTGCACCAGAATGTTTAGAGATCAGTTTCCCCTCTTTTTGGCACCAGCAGGGATCCCACTGCCTACAGACCCAGGCAAAGCACTTTGCTCTGCGCTAGACCAAGGGAGAGGAGTGTGGATCTTCTGTCCCCTTGGCTGCAGCAAGGAGCCTGCACTGGATGGGTAGCACCACAGAAACATACTCCACATTGGTCCTCAGGCAGTAGCTCCTTTCTACAATCAGCAAGAGTGGAGTGGTGGGCTACTCTGAAAGAGCCCATAGGCCATAGGTTGGGAACCACTGATGTGGAGTTTGCTGGTGTATATTAAAGGTACCATAGTGTGCTTTAACATAGTACTCTTTCAAACAGCACTTTATTAGAGTGCACCAGCAGAGCCTAACTGGACCAACTAATGTGCAACACATTAGTCCACCTTAGAAATCACACCCCCATAGAGTACATTACCCCACCATGTGGACAGGGAGAAAGTAACAGCAGCAGAATCATATAAAATAACTCTATGTAAATTATTTGTTGTAGTTCAATATAACACAACACATAATGCACACAAAGTACAACACAAGTATTTCAAACTTAGCAGTAGATTGCTGGTTGTAAAAGTACCCAATGGCCTTCTAAAATTATGAGGTTATACTTTATGACAGCCATGGAACCTGTGGCCCTCTTCTTTCTATTGTGTAGTCAAACAGAAGGGGATACTTTTGTCCACAATGGATACAAGCGCCATGTAGCTACTTGTCAAATCAGCCACAATCTGCTGGAAATGATTCTAAAAGATGAGGAAAAGATGTAAAAATGAGAAACAGAGGTCTCTCTCACCTCATCTTTGCTTACAATTTTCACAGCACCTGAGGGACAAGGAAAGGCAGATTGGATAGGGAAGGGGTCCTGGTTGAAGATGTTACCTCAGCAACTTAAATCATTTGACTGTTAAGTGGTTTTTGCATAGAAACTACTGTGGTAAAATCACTGTTGTCTGTTTGCCCAATGGTTAAGCAACCCCAGAAATTTGGATGCAGCCCTCCGATCGAGAACAGATCGTTGGAGCAGAAAGTTCTTCAAGAATGAATGTTAACATTTATTTGTTTTCATATTAATACAATGAAATTCAAAAGCTGATAATAGTTTACCACAGAAATCATTCACTACCTATCACAGTGAGCACAGCACCCAAAGACAAGGACATCACGGCATGTCTTCATCACCCATTTTAGTTCAGACTTGCTAGTCTGAACTAAAGAAGTCCGAGGTTATCCTAAACTAACCTCGGGCTAGTTCAAACTAACCTGTGTCTTTTTAGTTCAAACTAGAACATATGGCTAGTTCGAACTAAAGACTTAGTTCAAACTTATATTCGAACTAACTAATAGTTTGCGTACTGCATGTGCTCAGTTAAAGTTCAAACAAAGCGAGTAAGTCCAGACTAAATACTGGGTCTTACTAGTTTGGACTAACCTTTGCCTAGTCTGAATTAAGAATTTTCTTAGTTCAGATAAGACAAAGCCTACTGTGGCCAAGGGCTAAATTAGCGTGGACTAAGCTTCCTTAGTCTGAACTAATTTGGCACTGTAGACATAGCCAATGTCAGCAACTGCTGATAGAAACAGACATATCACTGGATTTACAGTCACAACAAAAAAGGAAAAACATGTTTCACAACTCCCTTCCCTCATTCGCATAAATCCCTTTAATAAGAAATGTTTATTAATATTTCAGCTTTGCAAAACATTGGCACAACACCTCTGCCCAGCTCAAGCCATGGTGAGTATGGGCTGCTGGGGTAGGGTGTAAAATTTCAGCCCTTATTCCATGGACATAAGTATAGGGCAACGGAACTGACTGTTCACACTATTTTACACAAACAGTGATGTGTTTAACTGATATCTGACTCTTGAGAGACACAAAGGCATAGAGACACACAGCTGCTTCTACCCCAAAGCTGCCCAGTCTGTATGCTGATAGCTTGTTTACTGCACTGTTGCCAGCAAAACTCATTGGAGAGTGGTACAGCAAACTGTCATACTATGCAGGAAGAAATAAAGCAGCCATCCCCAGAAACATTCAGAGGCGTACTGCAGAGTATGTTCATGAAAGTTTCACTAAGACCTCTCAGGAGAATACAGCTAACACCCATATGTACACAAACAAAGTTCCATGTGATCTCCACCCTCTGCCTAGCCCAAAAGGGGAATGAAAAGCAGATGTCAACTCTCGTTCTTTTTGTTGTACCTCTACCTCTTCTCATGCAAGTAAAACAATGAGAAGTCAATATGTCTGTCCTGTTAATTTGGCAGGTGAGATGAGTGTCATTTTTAAATCTGATCACTATAAAGAAAAATGGATTTATCGGAGCTCCCTTCCTCATTATCTTTTTCATCCATGCTCACCTGGTGGGACTGGCTGACTGGTGGCATCTCAAACAGATCATGACTCATGGCATGGCTAGAATCCCTGTCATACCCCACCTTCTTGTTGTTCATGGCAGAAGCCTCTGTCTTGGACTTCTCCAATGTATTTGCAGTGGTCAGCAGTCTGCTAGTGGGTCTCCAACAAACATTTCATGCAGTTCATTCTAAAAGCAGCAGGTCTGCAGATATTCCTGGTGGAGTTTCTTTGCTTTCATGTAGCTGCTGATCCCTGCCATACCCTTTTGAATGCATCCCCTGTGCAATTTTTTAGCAAATGTCCACGTTTCTATGGTTGGTCCATACTTGTGCCTGCACAGTCTTCTCCCAACAGGCCCAGGAGATCCATGACCTCTTGTCTACTCCAGGCAGGATCATGTTTAGTGTATGGAGCCGGCATAGTCAGCTGAGCCATTGTACGCAGAAATAGTAAGCTGACAGGTATGCTAGCCAAGGTGAGCAACCAAAAAAGGGCATTTCAAAAACATCTAGAGGTGTTTAAAGAGGATGGTGGCTTCTGGTCTCTGTAACCCCTGAGTAGTGGAATTTAAACTTTGTGACCAGAGAGTAGTCATTGCTGCAAAAAATCACATCGTTGGAAAACTGCTGGAGGACTGTTAGGGTTGACACAGGTCATGTAGTGTCCACACTTGCACTTCATCAACCCCAATGAGTCAAGCAAGTCACTATTCCATTCTGGGAGGGCTTACCTCAGTGAGAGACAAAGTCATGTAGACACATGCACAAATAGGTATGAGCACAGTTTCCACTCAACAGGCACTGTACTTCACCTCTCTTTGTCTCATCTTATTCTTACCTAGTTCATGAGATGTTTACACTGCTATCCCCAATGAAAGTTATTTAGGGGAAAAACAAAAATCCACACAATGGCAACAAGAATGGTAGTAATTGACATATGTATAAAGGCTTTAAAAAGAAAAATAAATGTTCCACAGAGATATCTCTTACTGAGAAAGACGGTTAAGACATAATATAGTCTGAAGTCTTCTGGATGCCAAAGGAGTTTCTGAGACTATGACAGATGTAGTTAGCTGAACTAACACTTAACCTCAGGTCTCAGAGGACATTAACTAAAAATAAGGAAACAGCAGGCTAAAAAATAAATTTAGCAAAACGTTTCTACATAGAGGGTTGTGAACTTGTGCAATCCCTTCCTATGAACAGAAATAGAAACACATAGCATATGCACCATTAAACAAGACCTGCCACTAGCAGGTTACTAAAAGGAAGGAAGATTATGGTTTATTAGAAAGAACAAGCACAAGTCCAGTTTCATCTGGATTCATCAGTTCCTGTGTATCCTGTCAGTACACATCAGAGACCAAATATGGATCTGACACCATGAAAGTACAATACATTTCAAAGGGTTTTCTATGATATTCATTATTGTAGCACACCTAAGCATTCTTTGTGCCACATGGATGGCTCTGTGCCTCCAGCAGACCCTAGAGAGTCTACCAGGCTGCAGAGAATCCCCTAATCCCTGTTATGGAGAGAACTCCTGACAGAAGCTCTGGTGATTTTTTTCCCTGTCAATGTCTCTTGCAAAGGATTTTCCCAAGGGAGCGGACAGTTTGAGCCACAATTCACAGCCTCTTACCTTTTCTATAACAAAGTTTTACTTTCACAAGTTTGTAAGTTGTTATACATACTGCCTTTTTATTGAAATTAGGCAAAATCCTGCAGATCATGGCTATAAAATGAAGGGAAGTAACACTGTGACACAAGACAGATAAGGTACTGGCAGAGTGGAGAAAGTCTGAAAACAGTAGCTTGCATCTCTGCTTTCATGATGCTGACTCTACACACCAGCAGGGGCCCGCAGGCCTGGCCTTGTTACAATGATGGCAGACCACACCCCTTTCTTTATGTTGGGATACACGTAGAGGTTAGTTTTCACGCCTTTCTCCTAAAAGGCTGATGAATTCTAGGAGAACCCTTTAAAGTAACCTGTACCGTCAAACTGAACATTTCAATTTTTTTTAAAGTAATTTGAGAAAGTAGGTGGCATTAGGATATCTTACACATACACAAGTTGCACTTTTCAACCCAAAGGATCCCAGAACTTTTTACAAATCTGTTAGTCTGCAAACCTTCTGGTGTAGGGACTAGTTCTGATCCACACACTTAGCACTCATATAATCAATATGACATAGGAATTACCTTAATCAACAACAACAAAGAAAATGGTATAACCTCGTGGATTGAACATGGCATCCAAAAAGGCTCAAGGGCACTACACAGGTTAGGAAGAAAACTATCACATAAACCTTTGAATTGAAGCTGCTACAAAGACATCTGGTAGTCAGAATAGCCATAAGTTAATAATCCTGCACTTGAGGAAAACGCAATGGCATCAATTGATGAGAATCTTTGCTCATATATCATCTAAAAGATAGTACTTTGCAACATGATGTCCCCAAAACCATAGTGCAGCAATAGTGTTTCAGAAGGAAGAGTGCAAACTTCCAAACTGCATGCTGCAAACCTTAACTGCTTTTCTTTAGAAATCCCCATCAAAATACACCCAGCCCTGAACACAGACGCAGAAAATAAAACCGTGATCTTTTAAAAAAATAATATTGCAAGAGTTTCCTATTCCAAAATATTTATAGCACTTTCTATACCAAGAATAGAAAATACCATAAATGTTTTTGTAAAATAAATCTACTGAGAGTGGTACATATTCAAAATTTTAACAGCATCCACTTAACTTTTAAGATCTGATAAGAACAAAGTCTGATTTGGTATAAACTGAAGGCCAGAAAAGCCATTAAGTTTACGGTATTCCTCAAGAGCACATCAGAATAATCAATCAATCCATACTTGGACACTTAAGTCACCAGAGTTGTACCCCTTTACTCAACTGCTAAACTTGGTGATTAAAAGAGCCTATAGAGAAAAAAACACCACATAAGTACATCTATTGTTCCCTAGTTGGAACAGGTTAATCCATGCCATTACTCAATCCTTAGACCTTTTTCTGCACTTAACAAAAATATATTTGCTTTACTAGAAGACAGAATTGTGATTAAAAATCAAATTTAACTTGACAAGTAACAAAATGACACCAACATGCAACTATGAGACTAATTTATACATACGGTATATTCTTCACTTTGACATTCTTCAAGTGATTCCATCAAACACACTTTTCTGAAGTAAGTCTCTCTGAGTGTACCAGAATCTGTCTAGTCCATACATGACAGAAATATCGTGGGTAGCTGCAGCATTCCAAACTATGCTACTCGGTCTTGTGGTTTGCCTACTTTGATCTTAATTGTCAAATTCTACAATACCTTCAAGTCATTATGACACTGTAGTTTGTATGTTGAGACCAGTATTTACATGACTGGGGCCTTAGGACACTGTGTTACTGTCTTATATTGCTATTCAATCTCTGGTGACTTTCCCACAATTATTGTGGTGTCCCTGAAGCAGATAGAGTCTGAAGCCCTTGTACATGCCTCCAGCAGTGTGTAGGATACATGTCACCACATGATGCAATGAAAAGTAGGCAGTGTCCACACTCATTGCAATGTGTAACTACAGTACACACAGCAGTGAAAGGCTCCAATGGGGGGAGAGAGGTGCAGCGAACAAGAGCCCCAGTAGTCAGAGCCTTTTCCTGCCTGCTGGAGGCTTGCAGTGGAACATTATACTGCTAAAAATAGCCGTGCAGCATAGGAGCACTGCCTGGGGATACAGATAGCCATGTAGGATATACACCCTAGATTTCAGGCAGGTAAGGCACTCTAGTCACCTAAGCTATATCTCACTGTCTAAACTATTATTTATACCCATAATAAATGGATGTGAAGTGTCTGTACTATATATAGCATTTTAAGGGCAAACCTACTCTAACCCCCCCCTCCCCCCCAGTGTGCCATCCTGATTTTCCCTTGTTCTAAGGAGGAATTATGCTCTGAAGCAGCCTTAATTGCCTTACACCCTTGTACATGGGCAAACAGGTCACAGTCTGGCTGTGAATTACCAAATTAACAGGTTTTAAATCAAATTTGTTTACATCTGTTGTACAATTATTCAGATTACAATCTCAGAGCATACTGCATGGTTTCAGAACATTATATATGTAAAATATATTATAGCTCATTTCCACTAACTTTTACCACTGCTCTCTTTTGTTTTTAAAATATCATGATGGATTGGTAGCGAGTAAAGGTCAATTCTCCCTACCTTGTGCATCTGTTGAGAGGTCAGTCCCTGTAAAATGGTCACACAGCACAGTTCTTGTCTGAAAGTGGAAATCTTCCATTTAGAAAACAATTACCTCCATTATTTAGTGACTGAAGCTTTCATCATCCAGAGCTACATTGTCTTAATGGAATTGTGTGATAATTAAACAGTTAGGATCTAATTTAGCATGCAGTGACAAGTTTCTAATAGCCCAAGTCCCTGATTTGCCCACTGGCTAAGACTTTCCTGTTCTCTCTTCTGGCTGACATTCACAATGCCTTTTATTCAGTGCAGTTAAAATGTCCGTATGGGTTACACATTCTCTTTTTCCTTTTACATATTCAGTATTTTTCCCCTTTTCAGAGAAACTGTGTGATGTTCATGGCTTAAAAGCTGCTGTTCAGCAAACAGGTATTATATAACTCTTACTTAAATTCTTCCCTAGCAGGCACATTGGTGCAGGGGTGAGTTGTTTTTATTTGAGGCAGCTCTTTTTGCTTGTTTTCTCAGTTAATTCTCATTAGGGTTGATGGTCTTAACGTGTGCTTATTTATCTTTGACCATGTGGCATTCTTAGGGAGTATGTGTTTTTCCTAATTGCTGTATTTAACCTTTAGAAGTTATCTGAGCTAGTTAGCACTCTGCCATCTCAGGAAGCAGAAGTGTCAATGCTGATTATAGCCCTGGACTCTCACAGAGACTTGAGGCAGACTATACAAAAATCCATTAGCTACCTTTGACTTTACAGAATGCAACATATCTGAGAATCTTTTGTGAAGACCTTTATGTACTACAGTCAGGACAGCAAAAACAGGTAACAACAAAATAGGCCTGGTCTACACTGCCAGCAAAATTTAGAGGCAGTCAATGGGAGTTATGCAAGCTATACTGAATAGCTTGAGTAACTACTGTTGACTTCATAAGTTCCTTTTAGTGCACCATCTCCACTGCACTGTGCCAATGGAAAAATGCATTCCCATAAACGCAGTTCTATGCCAGTTAGGGGTGGTTTTATTACATTGATTTCCAGATCAGCTGAGCATGTCTTTACTGACCGCTCAGTTGATCTTGAAATCTAGCTGACGGTAGTGAATTTCCAGTAGACATACTCATTCAGAGGCTTGCATAGTGGGAAAGAAGGAGAGCCCGAGGGGATGAAAGATTTGCTGAGATCCAAGTCTCTTCTCAAATCTCAGCTATTGAAACTAGAGTTTGGCTTTCAACTACTGCTCACAATGAGGGAGTGCACTGACAGGCCACATCTCTATCGTATCAGCTCTCAGAACAGTGCCTATTGTATGTAATCTACTAGGAGTTCTGGAAGAATACACTAAACAGTAGTTAGCTACGACATCATTTTACAGGAGGCAGGGTCATATCAGCTAAACCATAACTTCTCACCTGCCCCAAGAAGTTGCTAGCCATACTGGTGGTTCTGAGTCCCCCAGTTCTTGTGCGCTGGATGTTTAAGGACCAAGTTTGTCCCCCACTGTTGCACAAAGTACATGGGGGTGAAACAGTTCATATGTCTTCTTGCCCCACAGGAATATGCACAAACTACCATTCAGGGCTTGTCACTGGGAAATCACATTATGTTAGAATATAAGGGGCATAGTAGCTAATACAATGTTACACCATGTCACGTTTAATATAATGTCACCTGCCACCTTATTAAGCTCCTGAGATTTTATGCTAAACCCTATTGTCCCTGCTGTGTTTGTCATCATATTAATTAGCATGACTCCTTAGTACCAGGTTCTAACATGATATATTTCTGTGTGTGTATGAAACTTTACAAAACACATTCTTGTACCAAACACATTATAGTAAGCAAAAGGATTTTAAAAAAGAAACAAAATTTTATCTTGCTGTCATCGGGGGAATCGCTGGCACCTGACACATGGGGCACATGCCCTGAGTCTCAGCGCCAGTACCCCAGGTGTCCAGGCCTCCCTATCTCAGACCGGGGACCCTGGCCGGGCGCCCTCCGCTGCGCCCGCCTCTCCTGGCCCTGGCCTCAGCCCCGCCTGGGCACTGAGGCCAGGAAACCCACAGTGGCACCTGCCTCTCCTGGCTCTGAAACTGGCCAGGGATCTGGGCCAGGCTGGAGGTGGCAGGAGCCTGATGAATTATTGGCCTGGGCGCTGGAACGTGGCCAAGGGGGTGTGGCTTTGGCCCAGGGGGCATGGCCTGGGCCCGTGCCCCTGGTCTTTTCTGGGACCAGTGACCTTCCTGGCTATCATGGGTGATAATGATCTTAAAGAGCACTCAAACCCAACCTACCCTGGGTTGCATTAGGAGGTGGTGTCATAGTGCTGTTATGCAATCAGTAAGTGAGCACTTAACAGTATCTGAGTTGAGGTAGACCCAGAGGGGTAGCTTACGTGATAAATAAATCTGTTAATCTTTAAAAGTGCCACAGGGCTCCTTGTTTGTTTTGAGTTGATGTAATTTACTTGCAGAGATTCAGGGAAAAAAGTTACAACATGCATAAGAAGATGTGATATGCAACCTTCTGTTATGTGTTGCCTTCCCTGTTACTCTCTTCTCTTTTAACCCCCATAGCTTATAACATACACCATCTCAGACCTCCTTCTAACCAAATTTAGTGGGCCAAATTCTCAGGGCAGGTATCAGGGGATGTAAGTTGCATATCAGGAAGTGGTATGAATCACAGCTAGTGAAACAGACACTTGTGGACACAAAAGGAGTAAGGTGCACAAATTTAGACTCTCCTCTCAAACTGGTCAACAGTATGCAAAAACATAACTGCAATATGGGTGGAAATTTTCTAAGGTACTGTTTGATCTATTTGTCAGAAATTTATTAAAGTAGTTCCACTGTATTTTAATTCCAAGGTTGTTCTTTAATTGTCTGTTTGCTATATTTGATGCTTGCTAATCCATCCTTTAAGGATTTATATGCTGAACTCCCAGTAATAAGAATGATTCTCCACAGCATGGCTCCTTGGGTAGTTATTCACACTTATGGAAAGAGTGCAAAGTGCACAGTCAATGCTACCCACTCATACTATCAATAGGAAAATGTATCTTACCTTGTTGAAAATTTCCTTCCTTTTAGTCATAAACTTTGTAGGTCCCTCGCACTGTGTCTTCTGGGAGTGGCCATCCCTTAGCAGACCCCATAAGTATGAAACAGATGTTCCACATACATTAAATTCCTGAAGGTTTAACTAACAAGTTTATGACCCCAGTGAAATAGGAAATATGAACATTTCCTATTGCTGAGCAACTATTAACTCCACCTTAAAACATGATGAAGAAATACGTATTCATCTGCTGAGAGGCAAAGTTTGTTTCTCAGAAATGGGGAAAGTTTTATCCTAGATGGGACAGGATATGGGATCCTGCCCACTAACAAAAAGGAAGCTGTTAGTCAGCTAAGGAAATGTTTTCTCTTCTCTACTCAGAGAAGTTCCGCATATCCATTATGACGAGATGTCTAACAGAAGTGTGTAGTAGGGAGGGTATAACAAACAATTTAATAAAGAGATTTGTCTGGCCACTGCAGTACCACCGCATGGAGGACCCTTCAACCAAATGTCATATCTGAGGAATTTTGCATACCCAACTTGCAAACTTGGTAAGTGCATTTACTGATAAGCAAGTGGCTGGTTTACATATCTTTGAATAAAATGCATATAGTTCTCAGTCCTTGCTACCAAAAAATGTACACTGATGTTTGGAGGAGCTGGGAGAACTTCTGGCCTTTTAAGTTTCTGCTATGAGCTAGAGTACCCACCTTGATATGGCTACCTGGGAAGTTTTCTTACATTTTACTGTTGGATATAAAACAAAAAGTAATAGATTTTTTGAAAGATTTTATGCATTTGATGTATATATTCAATGTCTTTTTGATTTTGATGGGATGCTTTGGAAGCAGGCCAAAAATGGAAGGCCTATATCCCTCACTTGTCTATGGAATACTTAATTTACCTTGTGAATAAAGGCTGTGTTGATTCTTAAAATCACTTTTGCTTGGTAGAAGGTACAGTGCTGTGATTCTACTGATAAGACTGCTCATTCTGAAACTCTTCTTGTGGATGTGGTAACAACTAGGGAAAACATTTTTAAGGAGACGAAATATAAAGATACTTGGAACAGAGGTACAAGTGGATATTTTCTTAAGAGTTAAGCCATCTAACACTAACTTTAGGACCCAGTGGAAACTTCCCTCCTAATTAGGGTAAGGTGAACAAGACACACTTCTCTCATGAATCCTCTGATGCTTTGAGGAAAATCATCTGTTTTCCTGTTGCCTGTATAATGGTTGAGATTACAGTCCCTTGGAATTTTAGTGTTAGAGGGGTAACAATAGCATTTGCACTACAATTCCACATGTATTTCCCCTTTTTATCTGCATATTTTCATAACAGTGCATTAAATCTGGACCAAGTCCTCGAATATGCCTTTTTTGTTAAACCTTTCTGCAAGCTAAGAGCATGCCAATTAGATACTCTGAATACCCCCTTTATTTTAACAGGAGCCTTTAACATATCAATCAGCTACATTCATCCTGTGTCTCAGTAGCAGATCCCTCTGTGACAGAATTCATCCTAGTATTCACAAAATACACATACTGTAAAAATCTTCATACAAAATATGCCTTATAAGGTATCATCTGAGAACAAACAGTTTCCTGGTCAATAAGACCATGGGGAATGTATGTGGCAACATTATACGTAAAGTTATGAACAAAAACTGAAATCATGACAGAAGTGTGTTTACAACTCTGAGAAGTGGGTGAGTGTTTCTCAAAGACAAAGCACATGTTGATGCTCCTAGCCAAATATCCTCAAAGCTGAGGAGTCATCACCTACCCATGGCCATTCTTTGGCACAGTGGGGTTGGGGAAGGCAACAGAAAAGGTACATCTTCAATACAGTAATGACATGTAAAAAGAAACAGCATGAAACGTCTTTCGCCACCAGATCCCATGCAGCCTCCCCTACTGGTTTTATAAACTACATTTTGAAGGGTAACCTTCAGGAAAATGCATCTCAAAAGGGGCTGGACTATAAAAATATGGGCAAACATACCCCCCAAATTATCTTTCCTGATACGCCTTTCACCTAAGAATTAACAAGAAGGCAGCCACTGGACCTTGGAAGATATTGGGCTTAGAGTTCAGCCAGCAATGTTATTGAAACATGTTTTAATGCACTTCCCTTTGAACCAAGTCTAGTTTGTTAAATTTAGAAAGTGTTCTATTTTCTCATGAACATTTCTGAATGTAATATCTCATTACTTGTACTCTGTAAAGCCTGTTTATTTGTAATTAAATACACTGGTTTTATTCTTTCATCAAAACTAATCCAGTGTTGTGAACTATGTGAGAAACTCCATTTGAAGTGGCAGGCTGTAGTATCTTAATCCCCCTTAGAAGGACAATGGACCTAACACATCTAAACTGCTGAACACTGCTAAACAAATTTTGGGGGAAAGATCTGGGACTTGGGGTGCATTGGAGTCACCTTTCAAGTAATAACAAGGTTGACAAAAGCCAGAGTCTGACAGTGTGTGCTTCAGGCTGCTGAGAACAATGCTGCTTTACCTATATGTAGGCTTTAAGGCGGCTTGACAAAAGCCAGGTGCCAGGTCACCATGATGACCAAGGTTTGTAACCTGGCTCCTACCTCCACAGCAGAAACACGGTGGAGGAATGCCCTCTGGTGACCAAAAATAAAAGTGCTGGTGCCTAGCTGGGAGCCAATTTTTCAAGCCCTGATTTAGGGTGTTACCTGAATGCTAGCAATGTCCTATTGAAGAAGATGGGTTAGTGGCTGGGCGCAAACCCACCCACTTCTAAAACCCCTCCCCCAGCTTAAGGTGAGGTGGCAGTGAACCGCTCTTCAAATAATTTCTGGGGACAACAAATGAGCAACAGGAATGGGCGTGAGGGTGAAAGGTTCAAAACAACGGATTCAGAAGGGGACACCGAGCAGAGAGCCCCAGACAGTGTCCACTGCTCCCAAAAGGTATCGAAGGAGGCAGAGGACACCGCCCAGAGAAACTCTGCTTGGAGACATGCACGAATGAGGGACTGGAAATAGGTCCCACACCCACAGGCCCCTCTCTCAGCGAACCTCCTTTCCTTGGTCTTATATTTTTGAGTGACTCAAGTTTGAAGCTACATCAGCAAAGCACAGGGAGGCACCCAAAGTTACACAGCAATGATGACAAAGTCTGTTACTGGTCTGGATTTCACCCCAGAATGTCATGCATTCCTTGCAATAGAAGATCCTTTTGTTGTGGGAGGAATAATGGAGGGTATGCTGCCAGCAAAATCAAGTTTGAAAACCAGAGTATTATTGGCCACCACAATCACTTTTGCCCTCTTTTTTTTTTTTCCCATCCTTTGAATTGCCACTAGGAGAACTCTAAATGGAGGAAAGGCATACAATCAACCTTCCAGACATTGAATTGCCATTAGGAGAACTCTAAATGGAGGAAAGGCATACAATCAACCTTCCAGACATGAATGAGAGAGTGAATCTATGAATCCACAAGAGATTAGATTCTCCCAGTTTCTTCTTTGTTGAGTGATATAAGCTGCTGCAGCTATACTGGACATCCCTAGAACATCAAGGTTACTCAGCTCTGTGGCTGCTGCTATTAGGGCACACCTGATTGTGCTGAACTCAAGCCAGTTGAAGTTCTTTGTACATCCATGACCTTAACATGGTTTTGTTTCCTGAATGAGTTCCCCATCCTTTTCAACTGGCATTGTTTGCCATTACAATTTTCTCCAGCTCTGAAATCTTGTGGCCCTCACAGGGCCTGCTTACTTAGAGCCGCAAAGACAGGGAATTCAACTGTGCTTTGTGCAACTACACTGAAGTAGATTGAACTAAAGGGTCCTGTGGATCCAGAAAAATCAGGAATAGCTGGAGAGAACACATAGAACCCTGTGCATGACAGGATGTCGATGCATGATACCATTATGCCAAGTAACACATTAGAGCTCTGATACATGAAGTACAGAACTTGGTCTTGGTAACATGGTCTACCACAAGCATATTACATCTGACCTCTGCTTTCTACACTTACTGCCCATAGACTATCAAGTCAAATTCAAGGTCTTAGTCAGTCATCTTCATGGTCAACAACAGCACTCTTTAGGCAAAATGAAACTTTATACAATTAAAGCAAAACTGGTCTGTGCAGAAGATACAGCTTTCTCAGGGACCAGTTCAAGACTGTGAAATGAACTCACCCAGGAACTACAGACTAGCACGAACTTTACCACCTTTCTCTCTAAGTGCAGGGTGCATTTCTTCAGCCTTGCCTTCCCTAACAAATATACAACATAGTGTAGGTTAGAAAAAAAACCCTCAAAACAAAACCCTACAAAACCAAAATATTCTACTACACACACAATTCTCCTTCCAAGGAAAGGGTGAAGGAGAGATAAAACACTATACAGTACTAATAATAGTCTTGTCACTAGAAAGTACTCAGATACTAAGGTGATGAGGATGTTATAAAAACAGAATATAGAACAGATTAGTACAGTAACCAATAAAAAGCAGCAATTATAAGTGAAATCAAGAATGGATGAAAAAGATTCAACTGTTGAGCTGGTGAAATGAATACCTAATATCCTGGAATACCAGGGGAATTTATGTTCCACTGAATGCTCTTATGAGCAGTAAAGTTGTCTTTAACTGTCAGTACAAGACATCTGCACTAATCTATTCACATTAGTTTCACCTGATTGCCTGGTTTAATGCAGGAGTAAATTACTTTGGGTTTAAGACAGAAATAAATTAAAATTCTGGGAGGGTTGCTTGAGTTTTCCCAAGTTTTCAGAAACTTTCTATATGTCATTTGCTGGCACAACTGAACAAATTCCACTGTCCAGAGTTCTGCTGAGCTTTGTACGTGTACCCAGTGATACTCTAATTAAGGCTCACAAGCCACAAGTGTCTCTTTAATGTGTCTCCTGTGGCTCTTTGCAGTGCATGATATTAAAACATTGTGTGATTTAATTATTAACGAATCTCAGCTATTAACCAGTCAGGATGCTTTTACTATGTTATTAACCAATTGTGGTTGATAAAATAATAATACCTGGCAGTCATTTTGCTGTGAGGATAACATAATAAACTAAATATTTCCCGTCATACTGTTTAATGAAATAATGAATTCAAACTACTGCAGCTCTTTTGGGTAAGGCTGATCACTTAAATCTGAATCACTGAGGTCTGAGTATCACTGATGTAGTCTGATATTTTCAAAATCAGCAACTTAAATGAGGCTTCTACTTCCATATTTAGGCAACTAAATAACAACCTGAGTGTCAAAGCAGCAAGATGGACTTTAATGGGAGTTCTGAGTCTCCTGTATTTTTGAAATCAAAATGCCTTATCCAGGTCCTATAATAGGAGCTTGGCGTTAGGGTCCTTCTTTTTCAAAATCTCAGCCCTGTGACTTGTGTCCTTTGTGTTACTCATCCTGCAAAATGATGATAATCATCTTGTTATCCCAGAAGAGATCAATTACTATGATCAACGTTTAGGCTCAGACCCTGTATTTGGGTCTGTGCTGGGCCCCCCAAGGTGTCCCAGTAGCTTTTAACTTCAGAAACAGGATCTTATATACCACATTTAAATCTCTATCATTGCTACTCTGGGTACAATGCCAAGGCACTTGCAGTCTAAGAGATAATCTAAAAGATAGTAAACCATAGTATCTCTCATGCATACAAAATTATAAATGTAACAGCAATAATAATAAAAACCATTTCTAGGGTAGAGTCAGCATATCATGAAGAAAGACATTCCTTGCCCAAGTCTCCTTTTATGGTCTTTTTTTCCTTCCAAAAAAAAAAAATCAAAGTAGCCAAATTCTTCTTTGTGCTATACCTGTGCAATCCCATTGCCTTGCAAAAACATAATGTAAGTGAGAAACTCCACTGTAGTGGAATTGTACTTATGAAGTCAAGAGAAAGAATTTAGCTCTAAATCTGGACATGCAATGTAAGGAACAAAAATGAGTTGTCAAACTGCAGTTTTTCAGTGCACAGCCCACACAGACCTTTTATCTAGGAGGAGTTTTCAGCCCTCTGTAATAATACAAACCACAAAGAACACATAAGACAACACCTCTTTGAGTGCCTTGCAGTAGATCTGGAAGCCTGTCCAGAAAAATAATTGTTTGGCTAATTGTAAAACCCTTGCTGGTAAAGTTTCTAGTGTAAAGGGGAAAGTAATAGGAATGGAGGATGTTGTAAAATTTGAATGTGCAAACGTTTCAAAAAGGAAAAATTATCCATGTATAGATTTTTGTTTATTGGGAAGTGCTTTATCACACACGAAAGACATCTCTACCCAAGAACAGATCTGTCACATAAGAACAATTTCAAAAACCCAAAAAGGGTTAGACTGCAAAGTTTGTCTTTGCAGAAATCACCTACCTTTCCATGACCTTTTAGTGTAGTTTCTGCTCATATATGAACAAACAAGGAGTCCTGTGGCACTTAAAGACTAACAAATATATTTTTCATGAACTTTCTTGGGAGAAAATCCCACTTCCATCCTTCCTATGAGTTCCAACTTGAAAATTCTGTAATCCTGTTGTTTCATCTTTGGCTTTGGGGAACTGTATGATCCTGTAATGCAAATCTTTGTGCAAGTGATTAGAAAGTGGATCAGCTCTGTCAGCTGCGAAATTATCAGTGCTGTTCTTAAACTACCACAGAACTAAGCACCTTGATGAAGAGACCAAAATGAAAACATTCTTGTTTGAAGAGTTTATAATCCAAAAAACAGAGAAGATGCCCTCCAATGGATAAGGAGAAAGAGTTTGCTTGGAATATTTTGTAATTATTTGCTTAATAATAAACAACAACATATTTTACTTTCTCTGAGCTTTGTGGAGTTTTCAGAATTTATTGGAAAGATGAAGAGATGGTGACTTGGTCAGCTAGAGTTTGGAAGGTATTCCATTAGTAATGGACATTGTGATTAAAAAAAAAAAGAGTCTGGAGACAGGCATTGGAAAGATGAGTGGAGTATTGAAGCTCGCATGAAGAGGAAGAAGGAATGCAGGGAGGGTCATCTAAAAACACAAATGATTGATTCTTTCAGAATAAATCTAAGAAAGAAATATCTAAGTCTTAGAGATCCTGGCTGGTAAGAAGGCATCCACATCAGTTGATCAAGTAAAGGCTGCTGCCATAAAGATCCAAATCTTTGATGCATGAGGTAGATGGCAGTGAGAGTGATTCAAGGATAGAACTTGATATTACCCTTTTAAAAATACTCCCCTGATTATATACAGAAATTATATGGGATATACAACTGAATGTAACAAAGGAAGTGGAACTGATTTCGATTCCTTCAGATTTCCATGACAAGCCCAAAATTATATCTGCTGTCTAACAGCATAGCAGGAAGAAAAATATCTTTCTGAGGAGAAAGTCAAGATATTGCCTTTTCAAAGGTAAATCTGCACAAAAGTGATCAGAAACTTCTGGAGAGCCAGCAATGAGGAAGAAATAGCTGGAAGTATGGAATTACAGCCAGTGACGAGGTAAATTAATCCAAAAACCTATCATCGTCAAATTCTGTAAGAAATAGCTATATTTTAGGTCTGTTTTTGTAAAAATAAAAAGGGGCACAACAAATTGAGTGTAATTACAAGATAATGTCAATAGACAGGATGATGTAGAAATAAAGACAAGCATTTTAAGAAAGATAAAGGTTTAGGTGAAGCTGAGATATTTACTTTCAGAGCAAAAGTTATTAATCTTATGACAATGTTATAGCTGAATCACGTCCTCTCTCTTTTCTCTGATGTAAATTAAAGACTCAAAGTCTCAGAATTTCCTATCAGGAAGAAAAAAAAAACAACAGTTCTCTTGTACTCCCACTCTAGTGTACACTCTTGAATAACATACATGCCAGGTTATGATCAAATCAAAAGCTGTTAGAATAAAAGAATTATTTACAGGCCTAGATTCATAAATTTTAAGAGCAAAAGAGACCATTATGACAGTTTAATCTGACCTCTTGCATACCAGATGCCACAGAATTTCTCCCAGTGATTCATGCACGGAATCCATTAATTTGTCTGAGAACTAACATATCTTTTAAAAAGTCAGCCAGTCTTGATTTAAAGACTACACTTAATGGAGAATCTAACACATTTCTAGGCAAATTGTTCCAATGGTTAATTACCTTTTCTTAAAGTTTTGTGCATTACTTCTAGTTAAAGTGAACATCACTATTGTGTAAACAAAACATCACTTTAGCATTCTATCTGTCCTCCTTAATGAATTTGTAACTCTTTAACACTGCTAGAAGTTGTGCACGTTCAACAGGAAGTCTACATGTCTGTGACAAACTGAAGGGCACAAACAGGTGAACCTGCATTCTGATCATGCTAATAGTAATTAGTTTCCCAGTAAGAAGCTGATGGGGATAATTATTCAATCAGGCTGACTGACTGAGCCAATTACCCAGTCAGCCCTGGGCTGATAAGAAACAATATAGGAAGAAATTGTTAAGGAGAGCAGATGTAGGCAAACAGATCTAGCTGAGTCTAGCCGGTGGCTTGGACCATGGAGTCTTCTGTTACCCTCAGGCCTGGTGAGAGAGCCAAAAGAGAGCCTATTTATAATATTCAGCAGTTGTGAACTTGGTAAAAGGAATACAAAATAAAAAGACATGGTGAAGGTACAACCAAGGAAAGTCTGTTCAGTTTCTGCAGAGAGAAGGGGAGAGAGCTCCATGACAACACCCTGTGTCTATAATGCATGTTTACAGATTATATGCAAATATTAAACTGTGTCTTATTAACTTACACTCCCAGCACCAGACTTTGTAGACTGCACAGTTCCAACTGTGAAGGCAGTACCTTCAGACTGGGCCTTTGGGGACAGAAGTGAAGAAAGGGATACTATTCCATTCACTTTTCAAAGGAAGGAAAGACTTGAGGTTAAGGCACCAGACAGTGATTTGGGAGATCTGGGCTCTGTTTTCTGTTCTGCCAGTGTCTCTTAAAAATTCACTGTGTCTTATCTATGACCCACAAAGCAATGTTTTGTTTACCAAGTATTGATTTATGTTCACTTTCACTTCCTCACTTCTGACCTCTTTCTCTAGGTAGAAACTGAATTGTTTTTCCAAAATGCGGGTAAAAACATGCCCCACCCACTGTTATGGCCAAGATTTTTCCCCCACTGATTGGTGATGACATGACCTAAATAACAAACAGTAGGAATTGAAACTTTAGATACAAAATCTACTCCCACCTCTCCATTGAGTAGGAGGATGAGACACTTCAATTTTCTGCATCTTCATTTCAAAGTATATAAAATGAGGATGACCATAGCATAATGCTCTTACTGGCTCATTACCTGGCAAAACATCAGTTACAGTATTTTATTGGCATGGCATGCCAGGTAAGGTTTATTAGTAAATGTTGTTGTACTAAGCTTTGAAAGTATATTCATTACCATTGAAATTCACCCTTTCCCAACCATTTACCATTGAAGTAGTAAAAATTTGGCCTATATTCAGAAAAGGAAATAACTGGCGTGTTTGTTTTGTTTTTTTTCTTAAATAGGCCACTGGCCTTGGAGAACAGTATGTTGCAGGAATGTATGATAATACTGGTTAGATTTGAGGTCACCTACTTTTGATTTTATAAAACAGATCTTTCATAGGGAAAAATCATACAAAAATACTGCAGGATATTTGTTAGTTTTGAAGATGATGAGTGTGTGTGTCCATAAGAATATATCTCACTCTGTCATGTCAAACTCTGACTGCTGACATTCAGCCTCCTTGATTTGGATAGATGAGAGAATGAAAGGCTTAAGAAGAAAGAGTGGGTGCTGTAAAAGATAAAAGTTGCTGCAGTGAAAAAGACATATTAAGGATAACCAGACCAATTTGTTTTCATGAATGCTGACTGTTTGGTTAGCTGTGTGTGTCTTTTTGTATTGTTTGTCCCTTTTTCCCCTTTGAGTGTATTTTTGGTTGTGCTTTGTATTTCAATGGTTAAATAAAATGTAGCAAACATACATCCGTAGATTAATTACAGGAATCTGTCCATAAAGCGCATGTGATATTACTAGTCAGATGTTACTAATATCTGAATATAAAAAGGGCATGTATTGTGGAAACAGACTACACAAGGACAATTTAAGTGCTACATTTTCAAAAATTGTACTGTATGCACAGTACATTGCAACTGAAGGCATAAATAGACAGACACCTAGCCCTCCCTCCCCCACCCCCAAATTGCCATAAATTGCCACATGTTGTAGGATCAGTAACTGGTGCTCTATCTAATGACGTACTATGCCTTCAGCAGTCACCATTAGCTTTGTAGGAAAGCAAATTTAAAAAATGAACCTAACACTGCAACTAAACATCTTCAACATCTGTTCAACATCTTCATTAATGATCTTGATGATGGGATAGATTGTATGCTCACTAAGTTCATGGGTGACACCAAGCTGGGTGGAATGGTAGACGCAATGGAGGACAGGGACAGGATTCAGGGAGACTTAGACAAATTGGGACAATGAGCCAAAAGAAACCTCATGTGGTTCACAAAGGACAAGTGCAAAGTCCTGCACTTAGAATGGAAAAACCCCATGGTCTGCTACAGGCTGGGGTCCAATCAGATAAGCAGCAGTACTGAAGAAAAGGACCTTGGGGTTATGGTGGATGGGAAGCAGGATATGAGTCAACAGTGTGCTCTTGCAGCCAAAAAGGCTACTGTGTTACGTGTTAGCTCTCTGTTCTTGAGGAATCAGAGTATAGTATCCAGACTGTGCCTTCCCCCCATCCCCTAACCTCTGCTTGAACTGAAAACCAAAAACAGTAGGAAATGGGAGGCATCCTTATCTACCCATATCCAAAAGCCATCAGCACAGTAAATGGAGCTTTATTTGCACTGACTATGGAGAGCCAGGCTCCAAAGCAAGAACTGCACTGAACCCTGGGATTGAAGAAGCAGGAACTGCACTGAACTCTGGGATTGAAGAAGCAGGGAAGCATTGCCTGATGGCGGATCTCACACCAACACGAACAAACTCAGCAATTATCAGACCATTCTAATCACAGACATGATAATTGATACCCAAAAGACTGAGTCTGCCTGACTGTATTGTGAGCTTCTCTGAACCATTACACCCAGCCAGGAATGTGTATTGGCCACGTAAACAAGTCCTTATAAAAAACCTTTACCCACATCCAATAGTAGTGTAGTGTGTGTCCTGTGCAAGTCCTGATTGGATCCTGTCTGAATCCTGTGTGAGTCTGGATTGAGTCCTGATGCTTGGATCTAAAGCTGTATCATTTCCACTGGGATTTGGCTTTTCCTCTTCTTTGCTGATTGCTGTGGGAGCTTTGTTTCCATCCAGCCTCTGACCCTGATCTGCACAACCTGGAAACCTTTCTGCTACACAGAGTGGTGAGACCTCCCCCCACAACTTCTCTCTCTCTCTATCCCCCCCAACCTCTCTCCCTCTTTTTTTAATTATGACTCTCTCTCTAGGCCTGATATAGTAGAATCTAGGTAATATTGTAGCTGGGTGTTTTTCTTTCCTTGTATGTTTATCAATCCTGTAACTGGGTACTTTGGGGTATTCTTCTCTCCTTTGTAATTATTATTATTAGTGCAAGTTTTAGATACCTAGCAATAAAATGCCTTTTGGTATCAAGCCAGTTTCCAGACTCTTCTAAGACGTCATTCCCTCTCCTTTGTGGTCTTGGTTTCTTTATATCGCTTTGCAGCAACGCTTCTATTACCTAGCCAAAGATCCCTGTAATGCCCACAACCCTGTAAGGTTTGCTCATTGATAGGGATAGTAGCCTGA
Source organism: Podocnemis expansa (assembly GCA_007922195.1). NCBI lineage: Eukaryota > Metazoa > Chordata > Testudines > Podocnemididae > Podocnemis > Podocnemis expansa. Next base: position 6,859,844 of record ML681993.1, on the reverse strand, counting down.
TTGACTCCAGGGGCATATAAGGGTGACAGCTGACAAGTGCTGTTTTGACCCAGCCTGATTGAGTCCAGGGGCATATAAGGGTAGCAGCAGAGAAGTGCTGTGTGACCCAGCCTACTGAGTTCAGGGACACATAAGGGGTCAGCTGAGAGTGTGATAGACCTGATCCACTTAGATGCACCTATATAGAAACACAAGTGGCACACTAACAGAATTACCATCTTCCCCATAGAGAAAGCAACCCTAATAAATGAGCATACCCCGAGTTGGTGGGCAAAGTTGGTAACAAATGGCATATTGGGTTGTACTAGTAGGAGCGCTGCCAGCAGATCGAGGGATGTGATTTTTTCCCCTCTATTCAGCACTGGTGAGGCCGCATCTGGAATACTCTGTCCCGTTTTGGGCTCCCCACTACCAAAAGGACGTGGACAAATTAGAAAGAGTCCAGAGGAGGGCAATGAAAATTATTAGGGGGCTGGGGCACATGACCTATGAGGAGAGACTGAAGGAACAAGGCTTATTTAGCCTGCAGAAGAGAAGACTGAGGGGGGATTTGACAGCAAGCTTCAACTACTTGAAGGGATGCTCCAAGGAGAAAGGAGCTAGACTGTTCTCAGTAGTAGTAACACAGAACAGAACAAGGTGCAATGGTTTCAAGTTGCAGCTGGGAAGGTCAAGGTTGGATATTAGGAAAAACTTTCTCACTAGGAGAGTGGTGAAGCATTGGAATGGGTTGCCTAGGGAGGTGGTGGAATCTCCATCTTTGGAGATATTTAAGGTCTGGGTTAGACAATACCCTGGCTGGGATAATTTAGTGAGAGTGGTCCTGCTTTTAGCAGGGGGTTGGACTAGATGATCTCAAGAGGTCCCTTCCAACTCTATGATTCTATCAAACACCCAATTAAAAAAATGAACCTTCCTAATTATGAAGTGATGTACATAAATGAATCATGATTACTTACACAACTGGAAAACTGCATTATATGTTTATTAGAATAAAATCCCTTGGGAAATGCCAGTTCTTGTATTAATTTTCCATTGTGCAGATTCAGTCTTGCCCCCATTCATGTCAAATCTATTTATTTCAGTGGAAGCAGAATAAGGCCCAAAAGTAAGGAACTTCCACCGTACAACCAACCTATATTTTGTATGCTCTTCACAATAAACCCATTCTAATCCAAATTCATCCCTGATGCAAGATGGCAAATCTCTAATTTCAGAAGTGTAGCATGTATGACAGAACAGAATGTGGTCCTTATTCCAGAGCAGACTTTTCTCTAAAAGTTGTAATAGAAATTATTAAAATCAAACATGCATAACCTTTACTGACTTACAGTAAATGAAGTAGCACTAATTATACGGTAGCTGCTAGATTGCTATGCCTTTATGATTGTTATAATGACACATTTCAGGATTGAATAGGACAAGCTCTATAATAATATCTTCAAGTAAAACATCATTGCTGTTATAAAATAAAAGAGCAGAACCACACAAAAAGTCTACCTAATAATTTACCTACCTGTTGACATATAAGGTGCACCATCAACTGGAGAGTTATAAAATAGTGCTAAACTTGCCCGTTATTGCCCCATTTCTAACATACCTGATTTGGGGAATCTTATTAAGGAGACTGTGGCAAAACAGATCTGACATTGCCAGATATCCTCAGATTCCCTTAGACAACTTTAAATAAGTTTAAAGACTTGGCTATTGTACAGAGACAATTTTGAACATAAGAGTATAGGAAGATGGATGATGTCCCAGAGAACTGGAAAAGGGCAAATATAATGCCCATCTACGAAAAAGAAAATAAGAGCAACCAAGGGAATTATAGACCAGTCGGTTTAACTCCTGTACTTGGAAAAATAATGGAACAGATAATTAAGGATTCGATTTGCAAACATCTAGAAGAGACTAAGGTGCTTAGGGCTAGTCAGCATGGATTTGTCAAAAAGACTATGTCTACATTAGCCAATTAGTCCAGACTAAGCAAGCGGAGTCCAGACTAATTTAACCCACATCTAAACTAGCTGTTGGCTAGTTCAACCTAAAAAATTTCTTAGTTTGAACTACACAAAGCTTAGTCTGAACTAACAAATTAGAGTGGTTAGTCCAGATTAAGCACTTAGTGTGAAGTTTAAGTTCGAAATAGCACAATGTAGACACGGACTACTGACTTAGTTCAAACTTTTTCAGTTCAAATTTTCAGTTCAGACTACTCAGTGCAGCTAGTTCAAACTAAAGAGCTGTGGCTAGCTCAAACTAACTGGGAACTGCTTAGTTCAGACTAAGGAAATCCCCTTATTTCAAAATAACTTCTTTTTGTAGATAATTAAACTCTGGAGTAAGTTGCCTCAGCAGGTTGTGGAATCTCCTACATTGCAGGTTTTTAAGAGCAGGTTAAAAAAACACCTGTTAGGGATGGTTTAATGTGGGTACTTGGTCCTGCCATGAGTGCAAGGAACTGGACTCAATGACCTGTCATGATTGTTCCCAGTTTCTGTGATTCTATGAATGGCCTTACTGGGTTAGACCAATGGTCCCTCTGCTCCAGTATCCTCTCTTTTGACAATGGCTGACATCAGATGCTTCAAACAGAATGAATAGAGCAGGGCAATTACTGAGTGATCCATCCCCTATCATCCATTCCCAGCTCCTAGCAGTCAGAGACTTAAGGAAACTCAGAGAATAGAGTCACATCCCTGACCACCTTGGCTAGTAGACACTGATGAACCTATATCCTCCATGAACTTATCTAATTCTTTTTTGAACCCAACTATACTTTTGGCCTCCACAGCATCCCCTGGCAATGAGCTCCTCTTGTGCATTATGTGAAGAACCTGCTCTCTATTAATTTCATTGGGTGACCTCTGATGCCTGTATTCTGTAAATGAGTAAATAACACTCCCTTATGCTTTTATAGATCTCTATCATTCCCCCATTAGTTGTCTCTTTTCCAGGCTGTATAGCCTCAGTCTTTTTAATCCCTCCTCCAGTGTAAGCTGTTCCAGACCCCTAATCATTCTTCTCTGTATTTTTTCCAGTTATAAGATATATATTTTAGAGATGGGGTAACCAGACTACATACAGGATTTGGTATGGAAGTATCATGGATATAGGTAGTGACAATTTCTGTCTATTCCTTTCCTAATATGCTATTAGCATTTTTTTTTTACTACCACAGTACACTGAGCAGAAAACCCCACAGTGACTTCAACATTTTCCTCTCAAGTGGTATCAGCTAATAGAGACCTATCATCAGTGTGCATTACCGTTTGTTTCTCAATATCAGATTTCATCTGCCACTTTGCTGGCCAGTCATCCACTTTAGTGAGATCCTTTTCTAACTTTTCAGTCTGCTTTGAACTTAACTATCTTCAGTAGTTTTGTAGCTTCTGGAAAATTTGCCACTTCACTGCTTACCCCTTTTTCCAGATCATTTCTCAGTACTGGTCTCACCACAGATACCTGAGAGACCCCACTATTTACCTCTCTCCATTCTGAAAACTGAATATTTATTCCCACCCTTTGTTTCCTGTCTTTTAACCAGTTATTGATTCATGAGAGGATCTTCCCTCTTATGCCATGACAGCTTATTTTGCTTAAGAGGCTTTAATGAGGGACCTTGTCAAAGATTTTCTGGAAGTCAAACTACACTGTATCCACTGGATTACCCTTAGCCACATGTTTGTGACATCCTCCCCTCCCAAGAATTCTAGTCGATTGGTGAGGCATGATTTCTCTTGACTCTTTCCCAATAAATAGTGCTCATTTATGTGTCTGATAATTTTGTTCTTTATTATAGTTTCAACCAAATTGCCTGGTACTGAAGCTAAGGCCCAAACGCAGCTGAGCAACATATATTGCTTCCTGTGTGGCCTCCCCACCCCTGCAAAGGCCCAATCCTGCCCCCAATCCATTCTCCCCACTATGAGGGAGCAAAGGGCCGCGGATCACCAGGGCCACAAACTCCACTGCCCGCCTGGCCTCCCACCAGCAAGCACTGACCAGCCAGCCCAGACTACCCCCAGTTGCACCTCCCCAAGGGACAGAGAGGGCTGGCACTTGAGCTGCTGTGTGCAGGATCGGGGCCCTGGAGCAGCCCGCTCTGAAGGGGGGGGGGTTTGCTGGGGATGAAGCTATCCAAACTCTTCGGAGTGGTCCATGCGCCCCCAGAGAGTTGCAAGGGGGGGCAGTTAAGGCTCCCTTACCTGGCTGCCAGATCAGCATGGCCTGACCCCTGGCAGCTCCTCTGGCCAGAGGAGCACTCAATGAGCATGCGCAGAGAGTCTGTGCATGCTCAGTGAGAGCTTACTCTGAGCGGGAGTTTTAAAAACTCCCAGCTCAAAGGAGCTCTCAGCCGGCCAGAAGACTTTGTCTTCCAGCTAGGCAGGGACTGCAGCTGCCAGCTGTCTGCAGCCGGCAGTGTTCCCTGCACGAGGCAGTGCTGGGGGCTGTACTGCCACACAGCTGAGAGGGAACATTGTTTACTGGTGTATGATTACTAGGATTTCCTCTGGATCCTTTAAAAAACAAACAAAAAAATTTTTAAAAATCTGCTGAACTTTTGTAATACTCCAGTGATCTGGTACAAAGGATACTCAGTAAAAGTTCTGCACTTTCATATCTGAGTTCCTTCAGATTCTTAGGTGAATACCATCTGGTCATGGTGACTTTCTACTGTTTAATTTATCACAGCAAACAAGAAGTACAGAGGCACTTAAAGACTAACAAATTTGTTTATTGCATGAATTTCATGGGAGAAAATCCACCTTTGTCAGATACTTGACAATGGAGAACTGCAGATGAATGGGAGGAAATACATGCAGGGAAGTGTAAGTCACAGAATCAGGTCAGACTGTTACAGCAAATCAACAGAGTTGTTTAGACTCAAGCAGTGGCAAACAGCATATTAGAGAGAGGTGAGTGGAAAAGGAAAGCAAAATTACCTGTTGTAATGAGAAAAGAAACCACAGTCCCTGTTTAACTATGAGCTGATGGTGTCAAATCTGCATATGACTTCCAATTCTGTAGTTTCTCTTTGATTTGTAATCCATGTGCCTAAGCATGGCTGTTAATAGATCATCAATGGAGTGATCAGGAAGATTAAAGTGTTTCTCTATTGGTTTTTAAATGTTGTTATTTTTTACGTCAGATTTGCGTCCTTTTATTCTTTTGTACAGAGACTTCCCTGTTTGTCCACTGTGTAAGGCAGAGGGGCACTTCTGGCCCATGATGGCATAGATCACATTGGTGGATGAGCAGGTGAAGGAGCGTCCCTCTAATATGCTGTTTTCCACAGTTTGAATCTGAACAACTACACTGATTTGCTTTAACAGTTTGATCAGATTCTGTGACTTACACTTCTCTCCATTTATTTTCCTCCCATTCATCTGTAGTTCTCCATCTTCAAGCGTCTGATGAAACGGGATTTTCTCCCATGAAAGCTCATGTGATAGATAAATTTCCTAGCCTTTAAAGTTCCACTAGACTCCTTATTTGTTTTGCTGAACTAGACTGGCACAGCTATCGCCTTTGGAAGTTGTTTAATTTATCACTTTGTTCCAAAACCTCCTTTATCAACACCTCAAGTATGTATATCTCCCTCACATCCTCTGCAATAAGGCTGACACAAATAATTCACTTAGTTCTTCCACAGTGCCCTGCTGTTCCTTTAATAGATGTTTTTCTCTTCCGAAAGACCCAGTGTTGAGAATAGCTATGTCATGAAGAGGATGACATGGTTCCTGGAATAATGTTGGTCAGAGCAGCTGTGACAGTGGGCAAGGCACCAGCAGGAGAGGGCATATCTACCTGTGGAGCTAGTCCCCAAGATGGTCAGCAAGAGACGCTACTGTGCTGTCATCCTCCCATTCAATGTGTAAGGCAGCTGGGGGATTTTGTGCAGGAGTCTGGACTGCAGGGCTACTGGTACTCAGATCTACACCTCCTTTGTCTCTGATGCAAAATATGCACTCTCAAAGTTCATCTACTACCTTAAGTCTCAGTTGGGGCCAGGATGAAAAATTGCTGCCTAGAGCTCAGCTCAGGTAAAAAGGAAAAAATTCTCATTGTCCAGGACAAACATCCAGAGAAGAGAAAGAAATGAATATATATACCACCACAGCTGAGAGAGTCTGCCTTTTTAACATAACAGTACATATGACCATTTTTTCCCTAGATGTTTAACTTTTATCATTTTGACCATATTAAAATGCATATTGTTTGCCCAAGTCCAACTTTACTAAATGATCCAGATCATTCTGTATCAGTGACCCGTTCTATTCATTATTAAGCACTCTACCAGTCTGGGTTATCTGCAAACCACAGCACAGATGACTTTCAATTGTCTTCCACATCACTAATAAATATGTTAAAGAGCATAGGGTCTTCTACTAATTACTCAGGAATTTTGTTATTTATTATGATTTTATTATCATCACTATGAAAGGCAATGAGAGCCAGAGTTTAGACAACTTCTGGTTACCTGTATATAGATATTTTCCAGAAAATTCAGTCAGACACCCAGATATAAAAATTTCAGTCCAGATAATTAAAAACTGGCAGAATTATAAAACTCTGAAGCCTGGTGTTACAATGGACAACCTCAGCCATACTATTGGGTGAGCTTAGTTATAGGAGCTGTCATCTAAGATATATCAGTGGTTTTCAAACCAGGGGTCAGGACCCAGTACTGGGTCGCAGACCCTCAAATACTGGTTTGTGGCACCCTCTTCTCCTGCCATCAAAAGACTGGAATACATTGCTGAAAGATGTAATTGTTGGGACATAGAAATAAATGATTTTTTTCAACTGGATCCCAAGGAAAAAAGTTTGAAAAACATTGCTATAGATGGTCTTTGAAGCTGCAGTGTCTCTACTTGTGGTTCCCTTGAATCTGGGGAACCCAAGAAACATCACACTAGCTCTTCCATAACTAGTGAACCACCTAAGTTGTGATTATTACTTAAATCCAGTTTAACTCCTAAGGAGTTAACAGCACTCTTTAAATTGAACATATTTCTATTATTTTAATGTATTCATTACTGCTGGCACCATCTGTAATCTTACTACAGAAAAACACTGCACCAAAAGTTTAGTCGGAAAGATAAACATGACAGATTATGAAACCAATAAATATTCTAAAATTAACCAGAAATAGTAAAAAATTTACATTAAGAATTTCATTTGCACATTGTAATAACAAGCTGTTTCCCCTCCTTAAAAGATGCTGTTACAAAATTATTTAAGCACTGGGGTTCCAGACACTGTAAAAGCAGACTATGACTAGACCACTCAAGGAAAATCAATGTAGTTGTTTTTACTACTTTGTGCAGTAATCATATAAGAGAATATTGTTGTCACTCAGTATCTTCACTGCACCAACAAAACTATCTTATCTGTCTATTCTACTTATTTCATAAACATTTTCAAATGGATACTGAAATGGATTTTACCAGTAAGACAGACCTATCTCATTAAAGCCACTGTAGCCCAGCTCTTGCCTGCTTAGTCCCAGATCTTCAAGGTCCATGCACTTAAATCCTGGTGGACACTGGTAACCTTCTTCTAACTCTCTGGAACAGTGTGTATCTGGGATAGCTAAATTATTCCAGGTTACATTGCTGTGAAAAAATACAATATCAAAGTGTTATAATCAGTAAATATACAGTGAAGCATATGAAAACTGAATGCCATTCATTATTAATGAAATTTATTGTGCAATGAAAAGTCAATACTTCACATCCTGTGAAATTATTTTATTTAAAATAATTTCTCTTATTGCATTAAGTGCTCATAGAAAGGATCAGACTAACACACCTGAAGACTGAAATTCTCTTCCATTAGCTGCAGCAGTAATTACAGCAATCACATAGTACTAGATAATGACTCCAAATGAGTTGAGAACCCCATTCTACAAAGACACTTCCAAACACATGGTAATAAATGAAAATCATAAATATTAACAGTAAAAGTTTCTGACTCACAGAAGATACATCTAAACATATGAAAATAAAAATGGGCATGTGGAATAGGGCATATTATCTGCATTTTGAATATAGGGAAGAACTGAACCACAAAACGACATTTTCAAATCAGTCAGATAACCAGCTTTCACTGGAATTCATTAGAAGTTGGGCATCCAACTCTCTTAGACTTTTTTAGAAATTCCACTTAGAAACACTAAGTGACTTGCCTAAGGTTTCACAGGAAATCAGTGGCAGGTTTGAGAAACAAACCAAGATCTCCCAACTCTTAGTCCAGTGCCTTACAATCCACCATCCCTTTTATTTCATTAATATATTTTATCCATCAAGTGAATCTTTGTAAATCTTTGACACTGTTGTTATAGCCAAACATCCACCAAGACATTTTATAGACTTGAAATATTTGACTGCAATGATTTAATGGTAGGATGAGCTGGCTATTTACACACACAAAATCTCAAGAACAGATGAAAAATTACCAATGGTTAATAAAACTTCACACTGCAGTCATGTGTCTAAGGCAGGGGTGGGCAAACTTTCCACCTGAGGTCCACAGCCAACAAATGGCAGGCCACAGGCAGACCACAGGCTGCAGGGGGAAGATGTGGGGCTTGGAGGGGGTGTGGCCACACCACCCACATGGTGAAAATGGGGAAGGCTAGGAGAGGTTTGGTGGGGAGTGGCCACACATAGGGGAAAAGGGTGAAGCTGGAAGGGTTGATCAGCTGTTGCTGCGCTCAGGCTGGGCCCTCTAGTGCTGTGGGAAAAGGGTGGAGCCCAGAGGGGGAGTGGTGTACCATTGATCAGCTGAGCTCTGGAGGTCAGCTGATCAGTGCTTCACTCTTCCTCTGGACGCCACCCCTTTCCGTAGCATTCGAGGGCCTGGGCCACAGCAACAGCTGATCAGTTCTGATCAGCTGCTGCTATGCTCCAGCCAGGGAAAAGAGCTGAGCCTGGAGGGGAAAGTGGTGCCTGCCTCCACCCAGGGCTTTGCTGGGTCTGTGTGGTGGGAAAGAGCGAGTCCAGGAGGGGGAGAGGCAGCTATGGTCTGGGTCACCAGCTGGTGGACCAGATTAAAGGCCTGCAGGCCACAGTATGTCTACCTTGTATGTCCTGCACTTGGGACGGAAAAACCCCATGAACTGATAGAGGCTGGGGAGTGATCAGCTAAGTAGCAGCACAGTAGAAAGGGACCTGGGTGCCCTGGTGGATGGGAAGCTGGATATGAGTCAGCAGTGTGCTCTTGGTGGCAGAAAGGCCAATGGCATACTGGGCTGCATCAGAAGCAGCACTGCCAGCAGATTGAGGGATGTGATCATTCCCCTCTATTTAGCACTAGTGAGGCCACATCTGGAATAGTGTGTCCAGTTTTGGGCTCCCCACTACAAAAAGGATGTGGACAAATTAGAAAGAGTCCAGCGGAGGGCAACAAAAATGATCAAGGGGCTGGAGCGCAAGCCCTATGAAGAAAGACTGAAGGAGCTAGGCTTATTTAGCCTGCAGAAGAGAAGACTGAGGGGGGATTTGATAGCAACCTTCAACTACCTGAAGGGATGCTCCAAGGAGGATGGAGCTCGGCTGTTCTCAGTAGTAACAGAGGATAGAACAAGTAGCAATGGTTTTAAGTTGCAACTGGGGAGGTCAAGGCTGGATATTAGGAAAAACTTTCTTACTAGGAGGGTGGTAAAGCATTGGAATGGGCTACCTAGGGAGGTGGTGGAATCTCCATCTTTGGAGATGTTTAAGGCCCAGCTAGATAAAACTCTAGCTGGAATAATTTAGTGGGAGTGGTCCTGCTTTTTTTGGCAGGGGGTTGGACTAGATGACCTCATGAGGCCCCTTCCAACCCTATGATTCTATAATTCTATGACCTGTGATCTACAGTATGTAAATAAGTCACAGTTGTCCATTAAATTGCTGTATGCAATTAGCTTGCTGCTAGAGAGGTGGTAGATTATATAAATTGTCTATTATAGGCTACAGCTATCTTTTGTACATTTGACTTTTCTTATCATTTTATAAGACTTCAAAATATTTGAAAAGTTTTCTATGTTTATCATCAAATCCTGTTTCTGGGTCTCATCCAAAGAGGAACTGCTCTAACATAAATTTTCCTTTGATACAGTACTGCTTAAGATTCTTCTAAAATTCCTCTTCTTTTAATCTAATTCCCAGAGGTGTTTTGATGACTACATTGGGCGAAGAGAGGCCTTAAGTACTTTATTGTTTTTACCTTCATGCATCATATGCATTATTAAAAAATTTATCTAAATTTGTCAAGGTGAAACTGAAGCTTCCTGAACAATTTTCCTTAGGCAAGTAAACAACTGTAGTTCCATTTTTGCATGGTGCAGAAAGAGTTCCGTATACATAGGTATATCTTCTCCAGTTTTAAAAGTGCTTTTGAAATCTAGTTCTGTGTACAAATGTCTATACAGGCATATGTATGCTCATTTTATCATGTTTAAACACATGACTGGCCTGTAGCGTGCAAAGACTTAAACATATAACCCGGTATATAAATTAATTCATCATAGAATATTTTAACGTACTGTATAAGTACTTTCATATTATACAGAATACAGATATTCTACTATAGGATTTATCATGGTATCATTCTATGAATAGTCTTAACAGTGAAAATTAATTCATTGGCACAAGCAGATTCAGAACTCATGTTACTAAGAATTAATGAATTTTACATTATGCTTTGCATTAGGAAATCCCAACTCCCAGACCAAGACACTAACTGTTTTGGGGAATATTATTAAAAGTACTGCTTGTTCAGTCATTACAGTGCATGACACTAATTGCCAAATGTTTCATTTAAACCTAGGTTACTTCGACACTGCATCTATTCTCTGAACTATGGTAAATGGTTTTCAACCCCGTTCCTGGGAGAAAAATAGCTATTTTTCTTGCCAGTGTCAAAATAATTTTGGGACAGTAAAGAAGCAGAATACTGTCTGGTACATTGGATCTTTCACCCAAGACAACATCACTGAGGACTTGTTTACTCTGAAATTCTTGCATTGATCTCCACAGATCGACACAGCAGGATCAACTGAGTGGCCAGTGTTGACCTGCTCAATTGATCCTGGAAATGCTTACCATTCAATGCAATAACTCCATCCCCGCATGAAAGGGTAACGTTGCATTGAACAGAGAGCATTTCCCATCGGTGCAGCCTAGTGAAGATGCCATGGTAAGGGAGGGTAAATCAGTCAACAGAAGATACACATTCTATGCTATGTAGATTGGTTATCTTGCATTGACGCACTGTGGCAGTGTAGACCAGGCCTGAGAAACTTATATACTGAGATTGCATTTGTGTTCTGGTCAAGTACAGCATCAAGAGAGAACTCTCAGATATGACAAGAACACTACACAGAATTTAGGGACAAAGTGGTTGAAACAATATTACTCCCTGATGTGCCAGTGTTTAGAAATGCTCAACATTTACTAAGTTCCTGATTCAGCAGAGTACAGCAGCATCTGCTGAACTTTATACTCTTAAATAGTCCCATTAGGTAAAACATTTAAATATCTCACTGAATAGGGCACTTGATAACTTACAAATTCATACAACAACATGTACAATAAAAGACTTCAGTCTTATAGCTCTACAAAGAAGAAAACACTTTCCATGACCTGGACAGTTTTCAAAGCTTTTTAGTGCAAATGCTTCATCTGTCAAGCCAATCGCCCATGGAAACCCCCGAATGAGAGAGAACTAACCCAGCATGAGCATTGAACACTAGCCTAAGGTTAACCTGAATTTCCACCAGTTAAACTCCTTTGTGGTTGGCAAGGGCTACTGCAGCCCAAGAATGCAGTAACAGCCAGTGGGTTGGCACCTGGCAACCCAGAGAAGAGGATTCTTCTCAGCTCCTCCTTCCCATGTACACCTTCAGGGCAATATGAACGAGTGTGTCTTGACATGGTACCTATAGCAAGGCCAGTCCATTGCTCCTTGTTCATAACTGCTATGGCTAAGTAAAACTTTTAAAGAAGCCAAAAGCAGTGACAGAACAGCCAGACATTCTCCGGACTCAGCTCTTTTGTTAGGGCTGTGCTTTCTGGAGAATATTATGACCTTGGCATTTAACAAGTTAGAAAACACCACAGGCAATTTGACCTTTAATTCCTTTGACCTATTTATACTAACAATTTTCTTCATCAAGAACAGATTAGGGTCACTTATAACCAATTTTTTTTGTTCTGGCATTCTATTATCTTTAACAGGCTTAATAAGGAAGATATTGGAATCCTGTAATTTTCATACCAGGTAAATTATTGACACAAGTAATAATGGAAATGAAAATATAAGGAAAGGTGCTTAGAACAGTGAAATGAGGAGTGATTAACTAGCCTAATCACTTTGTGGCATAGCAATGGAAGAATGTAAAAGAAGCAAATGTGTCTGAACCATGAGGTTAGCTGCTAAACAACTGATTATGCACGTTATTTCCCAGGGCAACAACAAGAAGATGAAAGCACTTCTAAGATCCCCTTAGCAAGTGTAAATTCTCATGAAACAAAAGACTGGCATGTGTGTTTATTTTTGTCAGACAACAATCAGCACTGTCTGAGTTATAATGCGAGGTCAAAGAAGAGGTGTAGCTACTTCGGAGCAGGCATCAAAGATTGATGATTGTTCTGAAAAGCCAATGGACAGTTAATTGGCTGTCTGTAACTACCAATTAAAGAATGGCAAAAGGGCAAGTAACCCATGAGGGAGAGACTGATGCTACAATTCAGCAAGGGACTTAACTATGTGCCTAAGTTTACACAAATGAGTAAACCTCTTGACATGAGTGTGAACATTCATTGTTTAAAGCACCTGTTCCCAGGCTTAGTATCTTGGTAAACTGATGCTGAAATTGGGAAAAAGAAATTCCCACCTTACTCCAGAAGGCTATGTAGTAGAAGTCAAGATTATGTAATTCAACAGTATACAAAAGGCAAGAATACACTTAAGTAGATGACTCAGAATTCTTTGGATGTGGCCACTGGCTCCAGAGACAAGATTCAGAGAAGAAACGGATTCAGCACATAATAGGAGAAATGAACCAAGACCTGGAGGGAGGGGGGAATAAAGAACAGCGAATAGGAGCAAATATCAAATCTACCATTCACAAAGAGCTGTGAAGAGAGAAACTAGGATAAATTTCTGTTAAAGAAGAAACACTGTGTTTCCGTGATTTTTCCAAATTTTAAATTTCGAATGGCTTGTCTGTATGAGAAAGTTATATTGGTATAAGCAAGGGTGTGAATTTAAAGCAATATAGTTATAGTGGTATAATTTCTCCCAGGGGAGTTGCTGCCCTAAAAAAAGGGTCGAGACCTGGGATACAGCTCTGTCCCCTGCTGCACGGCCCCACCCAGAGCCTGATCCAGGAGCCAAATTGGACTCATCTCATCGGCAGCCTGGCCCAAAACCGGCTTCTGCCTCTACTGGCAAGCAGCAGGCGGCCCTGGCCCAGATCTGGCTCCTGCCGCTGCCGGGGCAGGACCAGAGATGTTGGGGGACTGTGGCCCCTCAGGCCCAGTGGCAGCAACACCCCTGATTTTCCTACTTCAGGAGTAAGAGGACTTTTTTTGTTTTAGCTTCTGTTGCTTAGTAAGGGGTTTAAAAGAAAAAAAAAGCTACTTTTGTATAGGAAGAGGAGTTTCAACAGGTGTGGGGGGGGGATGAAACCAGTATAATCACATTGGTCTCATTATATTGGTCAGACCTCAAAGACTTTTACCTAGTCTTCAGTAAACCAACACACACACACACCCCTCCATCCTTTCCACAAGAAAACAGTATAAAAAAATCTACTAGAATCTGTAAATCAACAGTTAAGCCAAGCCACTACATAGTGACTGACAAATGACTTGGTAGCCCAGCTATCTGAATGCAATGGCTGATGTGAATGACATGCAGCAATTTTGCAGTTTATTGAGTTCATTTTATGCTGTCTGGGAAGCAGAAGAAAATTGTCAGTAATAAAAGTTAATCACGTGGCAGAGTCCATATTATTTTCAATGAATGTACATGCAAATGCAGGTTACTTTAGACATCACTGTAGTAAAGTAAGCATTCCAATTATAATTTTTGCCTATCTTGTTTTCAAGTAACCTATAGCTAGGATAAACGTATAAATTAAATATTTTGAGAAGAATGTGGCAGGTGATGCTTAACCAGATTTCTTTTAAAAAAATACAGCTGTTATCAAATAAATATTGTTTCTTAGGGCACAAATCAGGAATTGCACTGATTCAGGAAAGCACATGAAGTACTTGTTCTAAGTACATCTCTAGTCAACAAAGTACTTAATCATGTCTTTAAGTTCCATTGACTTCAATGGCAGTTAAGCATGTGCTTAAATTTAAGTAAGTACTCGAGTGCTTTGCTGCACTGAAGTCTTGGGAGAGGAAAATACAGTGCTCCACATGCAGCTGAGTTTCATTAAAGCTTCTGTTAGTTTCTGAATATCTTAGGATCAACATTAGGAAAGCTTGCAAAAATTTACAGCAATGAAACTATGGAGATTTGCTTGTATCAGTACAAACACCTATGGTAGATGCATTACTATACTGAAATAAAGTAGCGCTGACACAGGCAAACTGAATCTATTACCAGAGCAACTGCACTGGTGTAGGCTATGCTATACAACAGTGCAACATGTCTACATTACACATGTGCCCTTCTGTAGCTACATCAGTAGAGTTACACTTATGAATATTCTGTAATGGCCTTTGCAACATGCAAAGAATTTCACCCCATCCACTCCAAACTGGGGGGGATGTAAGAGAAACTAATCAAATGGGCAAGATCCCCAGGCACATCTCTGGAAAAGAATATGTGCTTTCCCAAAACTAGGCACCCCCCTCCCACTCCTCCTCCACTCAGACTGCATATGGACTATGAAGGTGATTTGGAAGCAAGGTTGCTAACCATCCATAAATTTATGACAGTCAGTAATAAATGTATAATTTCAACATTGTCAATAAATCCATAAATAAATGAAAATGTCCATAAAATTAAGTAGAAATTAAAATATATTGTATTTTGGCATTGATTGTTGTCACTCAGAATCACTTCTTGTATCACAAAACTACACTGATCATGATGTTATCATTTCTAATACTGAGCATACCCAAAGAACCTAAATGATCAATTAACTGTAGCTTAACCAATTGCACAATTCCAAACTCCTGTGTATACAATAGCGTGAGTGAGTACCAGTACATACTTTTGTGTCATTATTATATTGGTTGTATTTTTAGTTATGTCAGTAAAAATCTACAATATTCCTAAAAACAAAAAACCAAAAACAAACAAAAACCCCCAACCCACTTCAGTTCTTCGTGTCAGCACAAAAGTAAAATGTAATGTTGGCAACCCTGCCAGGGAGCTGGAGGTGGAAGTCACCTGCAGCTACTCACTAGTGATTTCTTGTGAGATAAAGGAGATGATTGGCTTCCAGAGTCATTCTCCTAAATCTCCATCACTCAGGGCTCGGCTGAGTTTAGGGCTATTCTGGGTACTCTTCCTGCGCTGTATAATTGCCAGAGCTGAATCTCCAGGCTTAATCTGAGTCTGATATCTTTTTCCAGGGTCAAGAAGGAATTTTTGCCTTTTGGGTATGATTGGCAAGATGTCTAGTAGATTTTTCAGTCATGTCACACCATCCTGGAGCCTGGCTGACAGCAAAAATAAGGAAAACCAGAGATTGTTTTCACAAGAAATTAGTAAACGGTGTGACAACGCACCTCTTTCATCACACCAAGGCTCGGTTTATCCCTTTGGTTTTGGGGGACCGGGAGTAAATCTGTTCCACTTCAGAGGTTGAATTCTTAATGTTGGTTTATTTACAGGGTAGGCCCTCAGATAGCCCCAAGAGGTTTCTTTAACCAAAAAATACATTTCTTAACTCCCACTGGAACACTGCCTCTTCTTATGCTGGCAACCAACTGCCAGGCACCTTCCCTAAACAGAAATAAACCCAAATAAACCCTTAACAAGAGAAAACAGCTGTTAACCTAAAAGTCTTTTTTTCTCTTTGCTGCATATAATACAGCTTGCTTCTCATTCATTCTCTGCCACTCCATTGCCAAAAAAAAGTTTTTCTTGTTCTTTTGTTTTGTTTTGTTTTTAAATCATAGGCTGTCTTTAACAGGAGTCAGTTGTCCATAATTAATCTGTGGTAACCTCTGTCGGCTCATAGGAAATGGGTTTTTTACCATTCTCTCTGAGACTAATCAACCTGCCTCCATCTACCCCCTCAGGTCTGACTGTGTTACTCATGCAACACAGTGAGTACAATCTAGATAGAAATGCTATAGCAAGCACAAAATGTTGTTGATGATGTTGATCATGAACAAGCAATAATTATTACCTATATATTTTACAAATGGGAAGCAATATTAACCAGGATCTCAATGGAATTAGCAACAGGATCTGTGATATCCTTTTTATGAATGACTTGGAGACAGAATAAACAGCACTTTTTGAATTCACACTAAACCAAAATGCTGAAGGATGCCAAATGCCCAAGAGGATAGAGCAAAATTTCAAAAGGTTCTTCAGATAAATCATGGAACAGATGTTAGATGGTAATAAAGAGCTTCCTGTACTTCAAATTTAACTCCTCATCCTGCAAACAGGTCCATGCAAGAGCACACGTATTACAGCTGACAGACTTTGGCTCCTATTGTTAATGAGCCATGTAGTGTTGTAAACATTTTTTTTCATCCTTTCAATTTTAGAGCATAGCAATTGCTTTTTTAGCCAGGAGTCTATTTAACAAACATTTAATTGCATAGAAAACCACTTAAGTTCCTTTTATCCTGCAATAACGTAACAGAAATCAAATTTCTTAAAACTGGAACAATGTCAGTTGTAGGTCAACCTTCTGCTTAGTTAAAACAGCTCTCTTCCTTAAATGTAAAACATTTGTCATATTTCACTAGATGTACAATAAATACTACTTTACATGGCTGTGTAAGTGATTTTTTTCTTTTCAGGGAGATCTGTCTAAAATGGGTCTTCACTGCTTACTTCTTAGGCATATACTCATCATGAGCCAGAGCCATCCTTTACTTATGTAAATCATTTTCATGCACATACACATCATACTGTAAGTCTTCTCTCTATATTGGTCATATTCAAAATTTGTTACAGCAATAAATCTAAAATAAACAGAGTTTGAATTCTTAATGTAAATTTTTCTACTCACATTTGTCACTATCTGAGGGAAATGATACTGAATGCAAAGATGTCATTGTTAATACACTGTTAAAGGATGTGATTTTTATAACCACAAAAGTCAGGAAATTGAAAGTTAAGATTTCCATGGCAACACTGGCCATGCAACTCTGCACATATATAGGGGGCTTTATTACTGTTGTGTTTAATATATGACATAACAGATGCTTAGTGTGGTTCCAATTGCTAACTACAAAACTGCTCTTACTATGTGGATAATAAGGTGTTTCCTTAATTTCATTCAAAATTAATCCAAAGAAAAGTGTCCCCTCTCTAGCTGAATCCTTGCAAAGAATGAAAGAGCCCAAAGTTTGTTCGTAGATTTGTCTATTTATTCCATAAAAGCATTCCAAGTGCCCAAGTAAATTTTCTTCAGATCTTAATTTTCACATGACTTTTTTGTACTGAGTGATGCAAACTTTATTGTACCAATGAAATCAAGTCCAATTTCTCCAGAAGGCATCTACTGTGCACATGACTTATTAAGTGGGAAATTTAATACTTCCATTTTATACTTTAGTTTACATTTACTGGAAGACCCAACAAAAATACCAGTAGGGCCCAGGATAGGTGTAAGTATGTTACTGCCATGGTATAATCCCCACATTTATCTTTTAATTAGAACTTTTCTTCCACCTCCAACACTTCATTTTATCATCTTCATAATAAACACTGACTGACCCTTGCTCAACGAAGACATGGATATGTTTATTAATATTAATGTCCTTTCTAGAATTTATGTAATTATTACAAAGTAGTAGGAATTTCAAAGGTTGCTCAGACCTGGTAAAATTCTGCCACACTCTGCTGTCACTCATCAATGGGAGTTTCTAGGTTTTAACGGATTACAATTAATACCGATCTCTTCTGAAAATCCAACCCACCAAGTCATCCATGGGGGCTGAGGGATGGCAGATTGCATTCAAAAGAAAATGCTACTTTCACAGTCATTACAGATTTCAGATTATTTGATATTTCAAGGTTTTGAAATCTCTTCATTGCTGTTAGTTAGCAAATATATTAAATTTTTTTTGCATAGAGATAATAATTTCCAGAGAAGGTTCTCTTTCTGATTTAGTATTCCTGTCATTCTCAAAGGACAGAATTTGCTTCCTATGCATTTGTTTACTTTAAATATTTTAGACATGCTTAGGGCTGAAGCCTTTATGCTCATGATTTGAGAATCAGTTTTCTAAATACATTCTGAGAGCTGAATTAAAATAAAATTAAAGAAATATCATCCATGCTTAATGAGCCTCAAATAATGTGTATTCAAACTCTAAAGTTTCCTAAATCATTCTTGTTAAAGGCTGGGTCTCAATATGTTTTTACTGTTGTTACATTATATGATAGGGTTGGGCATGCCCAATACCCCCATCTCACAGGGAGATCTCATGGGAAGAGCAGGAGTCAGAAGACAGGAACCAGAGGTTAATGATAAAGAAAATGATGCTGTCAAGAATCAAGCCAAGGCTAGGGGCCAGAGTCGGAATCAGGAGTTGATTCAATGTTCAGAGCAGCAAGAGTTAATAGCTAAGGGTGTGGCACAGAGGCAGGGATCTGGAATAAGGCAGAAAGGCAGAAACCCAGAACAGCAGAGAAAGACAAGAATACATCAGGTCCAAATATAGTAGCCAGCCAGGTATTCAACTAGTTGCCCAGACAGCTGCCTGTGCCTCTTTCTGACTTCAACAGTAAGTCTCAGCCAATCAGAGAAGTTGGATGCTTCCTCCAACTGGGAGCTTTGGGAGTGGTGCCTATGGTAAACTATGGTCCACCAGCTCACACTCCTTGCTGGTAAAAGAGAGTTGTCAGGGGGTAGCTGTGAAGTGAAAACTACCTGAGGACCCATGCACCTGGGTTCCAGAGATGCACTTCACCCCATCACAGCCCTTTGGAGCACCCTCTAGGTGCCAGTAGTCTGCATGTTCCTGACTCGTTTTTGTGGGAAGTCTTTGCCAGGAAAGACCAATGGACATTTTCTGTGAAGTCCCAGGAGAATTTTTTAGAACTGTAACCCTCCCAATCAATTAAATGTTGAGTTTATCCTGGCTTATTCTTGCATTACGGATGTCAAGGATTACATATTCATGATGACCCTGAACATGCATTGGCCACAGGGTCAGTTGGAGGAGACAGTTGGAGGCACCGAAGTTCTGTATTTATGGGCTCATTGATGACACCTCTGGGATTTGAAAATGTAGTGTTGGCAATCTGCATATATTCAGAATAGGATCATGGCTCAAGGCTTAACTCTGAAGGGACACATGCTCCCCCTGGTTGGGAGGAAGCCAACGAGCTTGTATTGGTCTGCGTTGCACTAACAAAGTTGTACTTGCACGGCTTGTTCCTCCTAGCACAAAAGGAGCTTACGAAGGGAAACCTACCATATGGCAGTGATCAGCAAGAAAACTGCTCCACAAAGAGATCAAGTAATAGAAGCAGGCTGGGCAAGAAAACAGTCATGGATGACAGAAAACTTCCCTAAATGCAGCGATGGGGGGCTGGGGGGGGGGGCGGAAAGGGTAAATGAAGGACAGCAGGACCAGGGAGAAGGAGACTTTCCCAACCCCTCCTCCCGGAACATTTTCTCAAGGTGTTCAGTTAGTTCGAACTAAAAAAAGCATGGCTAGTTGGAACTAAAAAGTTAGTTTGAACTAAAAAAATGCAATTAGTTCAAACTAACTTTGAACTGCTTAGTTCAGACTAAGCAAGTCCAAACTAAGCAGTTAGATGTAGACATAGCCATTATCACCTTGTATAATGGTACTAATACCTCCTTATTTTTACTGGATATACCTCAGCTGATGCATCCTAGGACATTAGCTTTTGCCATGGCCACATCACAGGTGGCTAAGTCATTCTCCTCCTCTGTCATTTCCAACCGATGCATTCACAAGCAAAAATTCTTGTTATTAGTCCTTAAGTGTATGACCTTGCACCTTCCACGACTGAATTTCATCCTATTTCTATTACTCCAGTTTACAAATTTAGAAGGACATATATTGGCACAACATGTAAAGTAGAACCCAACAGTGAGTGGCAAGCATGGCTTCAGTGTCTCCCCACCTTCCTTCTTCCTGCCATATTTTCACCTGATTGTTGAACCTAATCACAAGATACATAAACATGACTCAATCCATTGGGATCTCAACACTAGCCAGCTCATCTGCAATGTCATCTGGCAGATCCCACAGAAACTGAAATAGCTGGGCTACCTTATTTCACTGTGTCCAAACTGAGATGGAAGAAGTATTCTGAATTGTAGATGGCTGTGTCGGACCCTTGTTGGAGCTTCCACACAGGTGCCTTGGCAATGCAGGTCTGGTTGGGGTCTGTAATTCAGTTGTGCCTTGGGCTAAACCTTCCCAGTGTTAGTGGCCTTCCCCCACTTCAGGCAGGGGAAGGCAGAACACACAGTCATCTGCCTCCCAGTCATCAAGGAGGGCAAGGCAGGACACACAGTCATTTGCCCCTCAGCCCTCAGGTACGATGAGGCAGGACACCCCAGAGTCAATGTCTTCAGCCCCTCAGGCAGTGCGAGGCAGGACACCCCAAAGTCAGTGTCTTCGGTTAGGTGGGACTGGCATAAGGTTTGAGGAAAGAGGGGGTGAGTGGAGGGAAATGCAGACCTGCCCGCTCTGGCCACATGGACCACTATTGGGTCAGTGGTGCTCCCACCAAAACACACTGATTCCCCCACTTGGTGGCCTTGGCCCTGTTTTCCCTGGGCTACTTCCTCCCTACTCTCAACTCCCCTCCCGTACCCTGGAGCCCCCCTTTGCAAGGCGTTTGGGTAGGGGGATCTCAATCAAACATTCTGTGCCCCAGGTAGGGAGGTCTGGTAGGCCTTCCAGGCTGTCCCCCAGGGGTAGCTCCTCGCGGTCACAGGGGATGGGTGCCACTGGCCCGCCAGCATCTTCTGCTCTAGGTCCTGAGGGCCGTTTTCTTCTCCCCCCTTATCCAGTCCTTCAGCTGAGGGGACTTCCTCGAGGCCCTCTCCTGGGGGAGGTGAATATAAGGGCAAGTCCAGCCAGCAATCTCCCCTTCAGCTCTTCCTGGGAGGGATGCCCCCTGGCTCAATCGCACATCTCATTCTCTGTCTCCCCCTTGGCTGCCTGGTCTGTCCCCTTATATGGTCCTCCCTCCCCACCAGCCCATCTCTTTGTTTCTGGGTAGGGACTTCAGTAGGAGCCTCCTCAGGCCAGCAGGGGGAGTGCCGGCACCCAGCAGCGTTCTGCCCAAACAGCGAACACCTGACCCTGCTACAGGGTCACTGAAGATGGTTGATACTTCCCAATGGAAGGGGGCTTAGCTAGACAGCACCAACTGATTAGCCTCCAGCAGTGGAGAGGCCCAAACCAATGCCCCCTTTGTGCAAAAGCTGATTACCAGACCAGCCTCGACTTCATCACACAAGTATGTCTGAAGGCATAGTAAGAACAAGAGGGATGGCACTGGTTCATCCAGCTTGGACATCTCCATTTGAGAGCTCCATGAATGGTGCCTATGGAGAGCACTAGCTAACAAGCCCCGATGGCACCAGTGAGCTGAAAGATGATGGATGTGGTAGAAGGCCTTGTCGATGAACCAAGGTTCAAGACCTGTACTTCCTCACACCACCAAGAATTCATGAGTTAACGAACACAAGGAAGGCTATGACTGTGTTCAGATTAAGACTGATGCTTTCTGGAAAGCATGCTTTAGCCAAACCCAACTCGGTGGGTTCACTGTGGGGGTAGGTAAGTAAAATTTAATGGTCTGTGATATCCAGTAACTCAAAGTAGATGACCGAATGGTCCCTTAGGAGCTTAAACTCCAGGAATATTGGGATTCTACAGTATTTTCCTATTGTCTATATGCCATTCAGTTCAGAAGTTTTAATTATTTATACCCAAGATTTCAGGTTTTCAGTGGCTATTTTTTCTGATGTTCTGTTTCTGTAGCACCAAATTTTTAAAATTCTGGCCTCTGTATACATAGTTTAGAGTTTCACTGATTTTATTCTTATTTTTCCAATTTTGCCACAAGAAGCACATGTATAAATAAGTGTATCTATTCTGATTAACAGAGGTTGACATGCGGGTTTAAACAATGGTGGCTGATTATTGCTTGTTTCTATATTTACTTGTGTTGATAGTGCTGCTGAATTGTTTGATGAGATAATAATTGTAGACCTAAACACATATTGCACTACACTGTTGTATCTTCAGCTTGGTCTCTCTTAATACAAATAATTTGTCACTAAGATACCCTTCCAGTTTTATTACCAGCAAGAGTATCAAATAAAAATGGCTGCAGGACTAGAAAATTATTATATAGACATTTTGTACTTTGTGAAACTGATGATATAGCTATCTAAATTATCCCTGAATGGTTCTGAATGTTCGATGCTTTTGACATTCCCATAGTTTGGAGCTAAAGAAAAATAGATTAACTTTTTTTGTATAACTATCACTCATAACACAGCCACTGGACTGCACATACAGACATATCAATGAATAAGAAGGACATTCTTCCCTATGAACAGATAGGTAATCCATGATAAGCCCAACCCAACAATTTTGCATTATCAGAAATTTTTATCAGACAGTAGCCCTACAGCATCTTCAAAATGTACATGCCAATCCAAGCTCTATTTTATTCATGTCCCACAGTAGTATGAATTAAGGGCATTCACAGTCTACTGAGATTGTCACAACATGATTTGTAAGAAATTCCAAACATCTTGAAAGATCTTCTGATTTATAGTATAAACAGGGCCAGATCCTCAGCTTGTATAGGTCTGTACAGCTCCATGGGTACCAAGTGAGCTATGAGGATTACTAGCAGAAAATCTGGATACCATACCCAAAGCACCTAATTTACATTCTGTGACAAAAACCTATTCTGTAACCCATCCCATAACTACTGTACAGATCAGGGATGACCAAACTGACGGTACTCAAGAGTCACAGAAGTTGATTATTAAATCTTCGAGAGCCATGCTGAGGCATATAGTCGTACAGTTTTACCTACTCCAAAATTACAAAGTTTAAAATTCATTGCACACTTTAATTTTATTATAAACAGATGGCAAATATTGATCCTACTAATGTCAGATTCTAATAATTACTTAAGGTTACCATGAAAACTCGGCCTCTACAGTAAACAGTACATTTTCTTCTTCATACTTTTTCTTATTATCCAACATCATGTTTAGAAGGACTTGTAAAACAAGATTTTATTTCAGCAATGAGTAAACTGCATTAGGGCCTACAAGAAAATTTAAATATGCCATGCTTCTCCCCATCCTGAACACAATGTGCTTCTCCCTACCATCCCAATCATGCCACCACTCCTCTCCACCATCCTGACCCCCTCCCTAACCCCTAGGCCCTGACACTGGCTCCCATGAGCCAACTCCCCCTCCCAGGGCCCCCTTAACTGGCTGCTCCAGGTGGCTAGGCACAGGCTGGCGGTCCTGCCCCCGGCCCCCCCCCCCCCAAACATGCTCAGGGCAAGAGTTTTAAAACCCCTAGGCTGAGGCTGCTTTCCTCTCTCTGACCCATGTGTAAACCAAGTTCTTCCACAAGCCACACTTTTCATTCAAGAGCCACTTGCAGCTCCCGAGCTGCAGTCTGGCCACAATGGCCAAAACATTGCGATGCTACAAATGCATTGATTTGACTCAAACATCAAGTTATCCAGGTTTAAGACTTGGAGTTTCCTCAAGCTAGCCTGGAAATAGTAAAAGGTAAATTCATTACTTCATTAAAATGAATATTGTGCATCAGACTTGAATACTCAGGTCAGAGAGAAATAGCTTCTGCTTAGGTGGCAAAAAAAAAAAAATCAAAAAAATAAAGATGGGCAACATCTATTGTATGTTTGCAGGCAGCCAGTTCATATTTGAAAGTGCAATGCATTTTTAAGGCAAAGGAAAACAAGACCCTTCAGAGAGACTTCTGAATAAATCCCAAAAACTACATTAAAGCAGCATAGGCTGTTCATCAATACAAAGGCTTTTAATGAATTCTTGCCATATGGATTTTTCTGAGCTTTCCTTTAGATTACTCTCTTTTTTAGGAATCTAATTATTTACTGTTACGTATTCACCACCACAAACATAAAACAATGTCTGTGGTTTTCTAATGTTATTATTAACCACATACATTTCCTCCATTAAAAACTGCAGAAATTTTCAGATATGCTTGCTAATGATGCTGCGTAGTAACATTTGTGACATTATGCACAAACTGCTAGATAACTAAGCAATTACTGGAGCTTAATATCAATCATTAATTTTTTTGTATCTTAGTAAATTCTTACTTTAAACAAAGATTTTTGCAAGACTGATCATTCTAGCGAGAAACAGGAATAAATCAATACAAATGAATTACCTGAAGTTTTTAAATGATTTCATTTAAAACCGATTTTTTTTTTATTTAAAAATATTTTCTCTTAGGCTACGTTCACACACAGGGGGTTATTTCGATACAAGTTGTTTCGAAACAACTTGTATTGAAATAATGTCATTTCGAAATAAGTTAATTCGAATTAAGAAAATGTTAATTCGAACTAAGGAAAAAAGCTCAAAGCAAAATAGCATGTTCAGACAACAGTTATTTCGAAACGAGTCACCGTTGTTTCGAAACAACGTGTTCGGATGGGATTGTTTCATCACCAAATGGGGTTTAAGTTGTTTCGAAACAACAGCACCCGTTGTTTCAAAACAACATACGTCATGTGAACATGGCGTTTATTTTGAAACAACCTCTGTTGTTTTGAAATAAGATTGCCGTGTGAACACACCCTTAGAAATAAATCTATCTGAATTAATTCTGGAATTATGAGTTTATTTTTTAGCCATACGATGAATTAAAAATAAATCACTTTTTTTTTCCCCACTAGGGCGGTGGTGGAATCTCCTTTCTTAAAGGTTTCTAAGGTACAGATTGACAAAGCCCTGGCTGGCGTGATTTTGTTGAGGTTGGTTCTGCTTTGAACAGTGAATTTGACTTGATGACCTCCTGGGTCCTTTCCAATCCTAATATTTTATGATTCTATTCAATTAGATTTAAAAAAATATTAAGCAGTAGACGTTAGCTGACAAATTTTAAAGAAAATCTAACCGTTGAACTGGAGACAATCACTGGAAAAGAAGCTGGGACCAGAGTTTGTTGATGTGCTAAACCAGCTTTTCACAGCAGTAGCTTCTTCTGCAGATGACTGCAGAGAGAATATTTTCTTCATTGCAATTTATTCATCTAGTACAGTTCAATGATTAGTTCATCTGAAGTTAAGAAAGCAATTAGGTGCTGAAAGAACGAAGAATGTCTGTTTTCCTCTATCAAACTAAGTATGAAAGTATGAGAGCTACCTGCTTAAAATTTTGATGGACAGGGTAACTAGCAACAATCATTTCAATTCACTAACCAGAGGTATTTCCTTTGTTTAATAAATCTTATTTAAATGCCAAACAGGTTTTGATGGGGGAAAAATGTATCCAGCACATTTAAAGTTTTGTGTAACTAATACAAAAAGTTGATTTGTTCATTTTTAAATGAATTCCAATGTCCATCTAAAGTTTGACACAAATCATACATAAAAAAATCAGATAAGTAGGAAAAAAATACATCATTCACATTTCTCCAATTTAAAATAATTAAAACGTAAAAATTAGGAATCTGAGAAAATGTAAATTAAACTATTTATTTGGTACGATAAAACTGTACAGTGTCTCCTCTCAGTTAGCAGAGTACTAATTGTAGCATAAAGGCTATACTTAGTTGCAAATCAACACATTTTAATAGCTATGAACCAATGAAAACCAACATCTTCTTAAGAAAGTAAAAAATACAAATCTAAAACAAGATTAAAATTGATTATTTAAATCAAAGTTTCCTGCTTGCTGATTCAAACTGATGATTTAAATCACTTAGGTTTAAATCATGTTTGTCCAGCATGCAGATTCGGGCCCACCAAGGGCTCTTATCCAGCCCATGGGTTGCTCTGAACTGCTGTAAGAGGCTGGGAGCTGGGGCTGAGTTGGAGCCATTTTAAATCTCTAGGGACGAGTTCAGAGAGCTGACTTCAGGGGCTGAATTCAGCCACACTGAGGTGGGGGAAGGGGTTGGGAGGCCATGGCAGGGGTCAGGGGCTTCCCACAGCACAGGGCTGGGGGAGCCCACCTCATGGGGAAGGGGCAGGGAATTGTCAGAGAAGGCAAAGGAGGGGGGAGGAAGGGGGAAGGGTTGGTAACTCACAGCGCAGGAGAAGAGGAAGGCGAACCAAAGCAGGGAAGGGATGAGGGGACCTACAGGGCAGGGGAAGGGGAGCCTCAATAGGGAAGGAGTGCTGGTACTGCATGGGCCAGGGAAGGGGTTGGAGAACTGGTGAAGGGAGAACAGTCAAGGATCCAGTGTGGCACCCCACCCAAAAAGGTTGGATATAGGGGCATTACTGGCACCTGGCACATGAGGCATGTGCCCCAAGTCCTGGCGCCAGTGTCCCAAACTGCTGGCAGGCCCCCTGCCTCTCCTGTCCCCATCTCTGGCCAGGTATCCAGGGCTGGCCCAGCTGCAGCAGCACCTCTCTCTCCCAGCCAGGTATCTGGGGCCAGGCCAGCCATGGACTTGCCTGTCTCTCCCAGGCCGGGCAGCCTGCTGTAGCCACTATCTTGCCTGTCCCCATCCCTGACTGTGGTTCAGGGGCTAGCCTGGCATCAGTAAGAGCCTGGAGCCCCAACTATGGATCGAGGCCAGAGGGCAGGGCTAGGGCCCCGGGTCTTTTCTTGGGGCAACACTCCTGGTTGGATACTCCTGGTTTAAATCAGTCCACCTGGATGAGAAGGAACAACAAAAACACTTGGACTCTATTCTCCTGAAAGTCTATGCAGGACGAGAACTGGGGAAACAATGCAACCTTTCTTGGCTCCAAGAGCATTGCTGGCACTGGGCACAGGGGGCACAAGCCCCCAGTCCCAGCAACAGCACCCTGACCACAGCCAGAGCCGTGGGGTTGGGCCACTGTAACAATGGAGGCCAGATCGGGCCCTGACCCCAGCCAGGGATTCAAGACCAGGCCGCTGATCTGGCCCCAACTTTAGACTGGGCCGAGTGGCAGCTAGATCAGGCCGCAGCTCGGGCTGTGGAGTCTGGCCACCATGGCAGCAACAGCCCAATCCAGCCCTGACCCCAGTTGATAAGCCGGACCAGGTCCAAGAACAGATCGAGTCCAAGGGGTGGAGTTGACACTGCAAGGGGAGGTGCTGGCAGATATGGGCCCAGGCCAGGTCCTGAGAGATTTTTGGGACGGATGATTCCCCCACCAGACTGTGTAGAGCGGCTCTTCTACAGTAATTGTAGGAAACTGACTTCTAACCATCTCCGAGTGAGTGTAGGAATCCTTTCCCTCAACTCCATTCAGGCTGAGCATTGTACAGAGGAGGGTTTGCCTTTCATCATCATAGGAATGAGCAGTGGCAGATATTGTTGGAGGCAGTAGTTGAGTTGCTCAGGGTTAACTGCAGGGGAACTGACCTTGATTACCCTAAGATACGTACCTTAAGTGGCGTCTGTAAGTGTGGTGAGGTCCTACCAAGTTTTAGGCTTGGTTCTGTTCAAATGTGGGGGCTTAGTGCCCCAGTGATGGATACCCCCCTTTATCGGCCTACATTGGTTACTTTCCCAACGTCATCCTTTATGAAAGTCAGCAGTTGGGCCATGGCCTGAGCCAACCCAGCCTGTTATGCACCATTCTCCATCTGCAAGCTGGCAGTTTATTTTATTTTATTTTTGGGGGGGTGGGGGTCCTGCAGAAATTCAGGTGGAAGATGTACTTGTTACTTGTTGTCTGTTGAGGGACTCGTGGAAGAATGAAAATCAGGAGTGTTCTGATGAATGTATCAGTGTCGGGTCGTGGGCAGCCTGTGAGCAAGGGTATGTCCACACGAGGCTTTTATTTCGAAACAACCACAGCATGTCCCGAGCCCAGGCAGTGGGCAGACTGGGCGCCTCCCCCGGCTGCCCCTCCAGCTGCTCCTGAAGCCCGGGCGGCAGGCCAGAGCCGGGGGCTGTAGCTCCTGCCCGCCCCGCAGCCACCCCGAGCCCGGGCTGCAGGGAGAGCCAGAAGCCACGGCTCCCTCCCTGCCCAGTTTCAGGGCAGCCCCAGCGGCAGGCATAACCTACTCACCTGGGGTGCCTCACGCTCCCTCCCGCCACAGTCCCTCCCATGCTGCCCAAAGAACAGCAGGAGAGTCAAGGTAGGGAAATCTCTACCCTGGGGGCAGCTTTCCCTTGTCTGGCTCTCCACACCCCATCCCAGTGCAGCCAGAGAAGCCGGCCCGCTTTCTGCCCCACACAAATTGCCTATCCCTTTTTCCCTGGGTGCCCTCCTCCCCTGCCTGCAGCCTAGCAAGGAGGAGTGGTCTGCCTGCCCCTGTTTCCCTACATAGGCCCTAGTACTGCCTCATTGCTCCCTTCCTTTTACCCACCCCTGCTACTGCCCTCCTCCCCAGTCAGCAGCCCAGTGGGGAGGAGTGGCTTCCCTAATTACCTCCCCTTCACTGCTTGTCCCTGCCCACCCCCCAGTATTTTCCCCTCCTCCCAAATAAATCTCCAATTTTGACCGTCCCTATTGCAGGGACATGGAGACCTGCCCAACCGCCCAACCCTCCCCCTCAGCCTGCTCCACTGTCTACCTCTGCGACTCCCCCTCTCACCACCGCCTCTGCCTCTACCATCACTGATGTGCACACTGAGGCAGCAACAGCAGCAGCAGGCAGGGGAAGGGCCTCCACTTCTGCTACTGCTGCAGCCTCCTTGGCCAGCCATAAAAGCCAGCAGAAAAAGGCGAGCAAGTCAAACTGTCGCCGCAGCCACATCATCGGCAGTGGTCCCTTCTTCCCCTGCCATTGCCTCCACCTGGTCTGGGGGAACCCCTGTCCCCAGGGCATATGCCCAGGTAGCTGCCACCCCTCCACCCATCTGCTTGTGATGCCTCCTCTGGAGGCTGGGGCCCCTTTCTCACCTTGACCAGGAGGCATGGGGTCCACTGCCTCCTGGTAGCCGCCTCGCCGCATGTGGTCAAGAGCTCTGACCTGACGGCAGGGGCCGGGTGGCCAGTGAACTCCCTCCCACCTGCGCTTCAGGCCATCCGGTGGAGCGCGGATCCGCTGCTCTATCTGTCTACCTTTCCGCCACCCATCCCTCACCAGATGAGAACTGGCACAATTTGGAGGGCAGGGTCGTTGGGCGGCTCCAGAAATGGACATGACTGCTGAGGTGCCTCTCCCTTTGGGGAAGAGCACTGGTCATCAATCAGCTCGTCCTGTCCATGCTCTGGCACCGACTCAACACCCTGGGCCTGCCCCCGGTGTTCCTGGACAACCTCCAGAGCGCAATTCTGGAGTTCTTTTGGCCAGGACTGCACTGGGCCTCTGCAGGGATTCTTAGCCTTCCCCTGGAGGAGGGAGGGCAGGGCCTGTGCTGTGTCTGCAGCCAGGCCCATGTCTTCCACCTCCAGGCCCCGTAGAGACTCCTTTATGGTGCAGGTAGTCCGCGGTGGAGCCATCTGGCACTCACCTTCCTCCGCTGCCTCCAAGTGCTCCGATACGACCGGCAGCTTTTTTTATCTCCAACCAAGGGGGCTTCCGCAAGTCCCCTCTGAGCTGCTGGCCTACCAGGACCTCCAGGACCGACGTCCCCACCAAAGGGGTAGACCTCCTCACGGAGCCTCTGCTACACAAGTTGTGGAGGCCCCCTCCGTGCGGCAAAGGTTGGCTCTGGTAGGCATCACTAGGATCGAGACCTCCTGGACTACGCCTGGGGGGACTGGGTGAATCCCCTTGTGCTGGCTCAGCACATAGGGCTCTCCACCCTTCGCACCCCTCGTCGCCTACTCCAGGAGGTGAAGGCAGGCTTGCCCCCCACTGCTCGGATGTACCTCCAGTGGGTTCTGAGAGAGGGTACTCCCCGCCCCCCTCAGTCCTGGCCCTCTGGAGCTTTTGATTCGGCCCCAGCCCCACGAGCCCCCCCGGCCGCCCCCACCCCATGCACCCAGCTGGCTGCTAGACTTGCAGCCGGTCCCCTTCCGAACCGCACCTCAGGACTATCTGTACACACTCGTGCTCCATACCATCCATTTCCTTGCTCTCATGTCCCGCCCAGATACCAAATTGTGGGACCTGATGGCACCAACGGAGGACGAGAACCCCTGGTTGGCCAGCCTCTATTGCACCTTAAGCCCATAGCCTGCTGGGGACATCAGTTGGTGGCTCCTTCACAGAGCTGTCAGCACACGCATGTACTTGGCATGGTTTACCCAATACCCCGACACCTGTCCCTTTTGTGGTGTGAGAGAGACCCAAGCGCACGCATACCTAGAGTGCGCCAGGTTGCAGCCCCTTTTCCGGCTCCTCCAGAATCTCCTGCTGAGGTTCTGGCTGCACTTTTCCCCTCACTGGTTTACATATGCACTCCCCATTTGCAGCCCCACAAAGTCGCAGGACCTCCTTGTCAACCTCCTCCTAGCCCTTGCAAAAACTGCCATCTATAAGATGAGGGAGAGGA
This sequence comes from Podocnemis expansa, assembly GCA_007922195.1. NCBI lineage: Eukaryota > Metazoa > Chordata > Testudines > Podocnemididae > Podocnemis > Podocnemis expansa. Next base: position 6,829,047 of record ML681993.1, on the reverse strand, counting down.
GATTGGCTGAGGGGGGTCTCTGCGACTGTGGGACATATTTCTGGTCCCTTGTTCATTCACGTGTCCTGGCAGAGTTTCTCTGGGCGACGTCCGCTGGCTCCCTCGACACCTTCTGGGAGCAGTGGGCACTGTCCGAGGTTCTCTGCTCAGTGACCCCCTCGGAATCCCTAATTTTGAACCTTTGACTCACACCCACCCCTGTTTTCTCTTTAGTTGTCCCCTGTACTCATTTGGTTCCGGGTCCAATGCCACCTCCCCTTAGGCTGGCAGAGGGGTTTTAGCAGTGGGTGGGCTTCCGCCCCCTCACATCCCCGAATACCAGTAGGTCTACTCTCAGACTGTGTGCTGGCTTTAATCTCTCACACCAACAAGAAAGGAAACTGATACAAAAGAGAGCAAGCGACTAAAGAAGTGTCACAATAAGGTAAATGAACAAAATATTAGTGGAAAAGAGCTGTAAAAGTGTGATACAGCATGAGGGAAGAGTTGCTGCAAGAGACGTATAGTCAGATAAGTGATACTCACAAGATAATATTGAGTGAGAAAACTGCCTTGAAATAAGAAGTGTTCTCTGCAGGTAAAAAGCCTGGCAGCCAAAGCAAAGATAAATAAGAGAAGAAACCAAATAAAAGTATCATCCAACAGAAAAAAATTTCAGCCTTTGGGAATAAGAGTAGATTATACAGGTCTCACAGATGGAGGGTACTAGCTCACAGTTTAGTTAGTGCACTCAAGTATTTCTTTTTGCCAGAATTAACATTACAAAATGACAGAGGAAGTAGAAGTGATGGAGTGTGGGTGTCAGGGACACCAGAAAGAAGACAAACTGGTGCTGAACAGTACCTGAACAAGAGCTTTAGCAATCTGGACAGAAAGGAACAGTTTCATTTTAGAAAGTTTCATTTTGGGGAAGTAGCAGCAATATTTTTACATCACCTGTCTCCTTCATTATCAAATAATATTGTAGCTGCTAGCTATTATAACAAGTGCTTACTTGGAAAAGCAGTATTTACACTGTATTTTGTATTATTAGCTGCCTAGAATGGGGGAAATGCTTTATTCTTTTGGGAAAAAAAGTTAATCACATTGTTTTCTTCTTTTTCATTTCCCATTCACGTGTTTCTCTCTCTCTCTCTCCTTCCCACCCCCTTGCTACCCACTCAATCGTTATTTCTGCCTCCCTCCCTAGAAGCAATTACAATATGAATGTTCCTGTCAGGTACCAAGGCCTTGAAAGCTGTAATTCCTGAGGAAGGATCCTGCTGCCTCTGCCAGGAGGGATGGGATAATAGACAGAGCCTTTGGCTCAGGCTACACTAGGAAAAGTTATCGCAAAATTTGTTAATTCGAACTAATAAATTCAAGTTTAGTTCAAACTAAACTCGAAATCGTTAGTTCTAATTAACAATGTGGACTAATTCCAACTAATGTTAGTTTGAATTAGTCCACTTTGTTAATTTGAACTAACTGCCGTTAGTTCAGACTTGTTAACTTTGAACTAAGGTTTAATCCTTGTCTACATCATCCTTAGTTCAAACCAACAATCAAACTAAGGGCTTAGTTCAAACTAACCAGCAGGTCTTACTAGTTCAAACAACGCTTTCCTTAGTTTGAATTCAGGAATTCCTTAGCTTGAACTAATGAAAGCCTAGTGTAGACAGGTACTAATTGGTTTGAATTAAGCCTACTTAATTCAAACTAACTTGCAAGTATGACATAGCCTTTCATATTTCCAGCTGCTTTTACCAGACTCCAAGCTGTTCTTTGCACTTAGAGTACAAAGGCCTTTAAAAGCACTTAAAACCAAGAACAATCCAGTAGCATGTGATTCTTGCAGACTCCCAAGAAATCTTGGTGTTAAACAAGCCCTTTCCTTGCTTAGTGTTCAAATTTTTAAAAATATTTCTAGACTTATTTCCATAGCCCTACCCTTTGGCACAGCTTAGCCCAATTATTATAGATGAGGCTGTTAGCACAGCCTATTACTAAGATTACCCAGTGCTTCTCACACTAAGGCCCTGTTCTCAGTTGCTTATAACTTTGCCAACCTTCAAATGTTTGGTCTGAAATCTTCCATACTGGATGTTTGCCTCAGGCTGAATTTTTCTGGAAAATTTCAATCCAAGCATTTCAGTCATTTCTGACACAGAAGCTAAGGAAAAATTTATTTTGTCAATGTTAAAAAATTCTGGAAATCTTTGGGAAGCTAGAGCACCCATGCTTTGGAACAGGGAATTTAAACTGGGCAAGGTAGCTGCCCTGGAACCACCTTTAGCCATCCCCACTGATCTTTTCAAACTTTACTCAAGCCATAAGCTTTTGAAAAACAGCAGTTTGCACATCCTTAGCAGATACTTGCTAGGGTTTAGCAGCTAAATATCCTGAAGATACCAACAAAAGAAAGCATGCTCCAGCCCTGGGCTGACAAGCTTTCCAGGCTGCTGCAGCTCTGGGCTTCTACGAGCACTGCCAGGTCCAGTCACTTGAGTTCAGAGCTGGAACACTGTCTCTCCTAGGCTCTCAATACCACCACCACCCATTGTGCCCAGGCAGCACAGAATCATAGAAACTGGAAAGAACTATGAGAGGTCATCAAATACAGCCCCGTCTATTCATGACAAGACCAAGTACCACCTTAAACCATGCCTAACCTGCTTCGAAAAACTTCCAGGCATGGAGATAACCCAATCCTCATGCAAATTATTCCAGTGGTTAATCACCCTGACAGTTAGGAATTTTTCCTAATGTCCAACCTAAACCTACTTTGCCATAATATAAGCCCATTGCTTCTTCTCCTGTCATCAATGGTTAAGGAGAACAGTTTTTCTCCTTCCTCCTCATAACAACCTTTTAGGTACTGGAAAACTGTCATCATGGCCCTTTTCAGTCTCTTCTTTTCCAGACTAAACAAACCCAGCTCTTTCAATCTTCCCTCACAAATAAAGTGTCCCAGACATTTAATCATTCTTGTTGCTCTTCTATGGACTTTCTCTAGTTTCTTCAAATCATTTCCGAAATGAGGTGCCCAGAACTGGACACAATACTGCAGGCTGAGGCCTAATCAACATGGAATAGAGCAGAAGAGTATGTAGGAGTAAGTTGCCTGATTTGAATATACTATGATACAGTTTTTAATTACATGATCACATACTTTCTATACAGGATCCCTACCCCACTAATAGTGCGTGATGGAGTGCCTCTGGGGATGAAACAGAGTAGTGTACTGAACAAAATATTTTCCATGGGACCAGCTGCTTCATTTGTTGCAAAATTTGGAATGGGTACAGTGAATGAAGCAGGGGACTGTAGAAACAGAAAGGATGATCTCACCTTTAAGGCAACTGAATGATCTGATGAAGTGGAATTTTCTCCCTCAAAAGCTCATGTGATAAATACATCTGTTAGTCTTTAAGTGCTACAGGACTCCTTGCTTATTTTCCCATCAATAAAGGCATTCTATCCCGCCTCTGCCACTGAGCTCCCATGAGATGCTGCATAAGTTATTTAATCCAAACTTTTCACGGGTGGCAACTACCTAGGTGTTCCTCATTTTCTAGGCACTGATCTTGAAAACCTGGAATTTGATCTGAAAATGTTGAGCATTCACAGAAATACCTGAAGTTATTAGGAACTGTGATTTTAATACACACTCTCTTTCTCTCTCTCTCTCTTCCCCCCTCCCTCCCTCCCTCGCCCCCACTCTCACCCTCCAATCTGCACAATCAGATCTTAAGTGTCTCATACCAGGCATTTAAAATTAGTGGACATTTTTTATCTTAGACTCTCTATGCCTGTGTTCTTGATCTATACCATGGAGTTCATAACACAGCTTCATTGTGAATGGTGTTGTGAAAGAGTATTCATTAATGGTGAGGAGCACATAGCTCTAGTGACAAGTGCTATAGGAAAAAGAGAGAAAATGAATAATTCTCTCTTCAGAGCAGGATTTGAGTTGTATACAGTGCATAAGGCATAAGCAATACACTGAACACTGAGGTGAAAGCAAATTATTGCATAGTTGGACGCTAAGTGAGCCCCATCCATCTTGTGTCCTGAATTAAGCATAGAACCATTAGGAAAAAAATAGTAAAATATCATATACCTGAATATTCTCATAATGCATAAAAACAAGGAGAATTATTAAAGTTGCACAATGTCTGTCAAGGACCTGATGTAGGTCATAATTCAGCAAAAATACCTCTGGGGTGCCTACAGCTGGCATGTGTGTGTTTCACATACTTTCAAGTACACTGCACCATGTAAACTGCAGCCTGTAGCCATAGCAATGATTGTTATGATACTTTTTCATCTTTATCTGACTACATCGTCTTATGATAACTGAAGGTATCTGGTCTATTTTTAACAAAATGTGTGCATTCACACTCATTAACATTAGCAAAAATTACCCATATACAATGAGAGAAAACACTCCAAAATGCTCATATAGATAAACTTACCCTGGTTGGGTGTCATTTGTTACGCAATGATAGGTAAAAGTTCCAAACATCTGAACTCCTAGAATTCCATACAGAAGCAGAAAGAATAGAAGGAAAATTGAAACACTCCAAATCTGTTCTCCAGAGCGCCTGGCAAGAAGAAGAATATTACATTAAATGTTCATGAAAACAAATAAACAAACGCAAGAAAAAATTTAGTGTTTGCATTACATCAGCTCTTAGATGGTCTAATAATGGACTAGGAGCCCATGGTGCTAAGTGTTATTCAAACACAACCAAAATATGGTCCCTGCCCCAAAAAGGTTATAATCTAAGTATATAATGTAAGAATGGCCATATTAGCTCAGACCAATCATTCATCTAGCTCAGTGTCCTGTCATCTGGAAGTGGCTGGTGCCTGATCCCTCAGAGGGAATGAACAGGACAGGGCAATTATGAACAAAAGATGCAGGATAAGAGAGACAATACAGACAGGAAAACAAGTAGAAAGAAAAAAATGAGACAACATTCGATTACACAACATGGGACATGTACACACAAACACAGCAGAAGCAGCTGACATTTCAAAAATAAATGGAAAAAAAATGTTACACATACTTATCTTTCACATATGGCATTCTTCCCCCCAAAATTACGGTGTGCTAAGATGCAGACCGAGCAATATTTAGAGCTGTAAAAGTGACAGCTTTAAAATAGGTCCTCTCATTCCATACATGGACTGGAAACGGCAGTCAAGATTTTCCAAAAAGGGGTGCCTGAAGGTAAGCTTAAATCAATACTGGCACATACATAAATAGCTCAACTTTGAATGTGCTTAGCTTCCAGTTGATTCCAGTTGTTCCTATCAATATCAGATTGTAGTTGTCTTGTGTTCTGTACCACATATACATTTAACCTATCATTTCCGCCACAGAGATCTATGCATTTGGATACTTAGGATCCCACCTTAGCTATAATAAATTAGATGTTCAATATGGCTTCATGGGTTTACACTAGCTGAGAAGTGGTAACTAAAGCAACAAGGCCCAGCAGAAGAGAGAATTTTTTTTTTCTAAAAGTTAGCCAATAAACTCCTTATTCAACACTACCCCAGCAGGTATTTTGTATTATGTAGCCTGACTCTGCCTGGAAAGGTAAGACATCTTAGCACCAGGAGTCCAAAAGTAAATGGAGTGCGTTATAATTTATTCTCAAGGGATATCTCTACACTGGCAGCTCTGTTAAGTTAACTTTATGAGATCAACTTTAAGTCCTACGTCAGCCTTGTTAAATCGACTTAGAGTGCCCACATTCAAAACTCCTGTCAACTGCCCAAGTCCACACCAGCAGGAGCTAGGTCGACTTAGGAGTGGTGCCTTGTGGGTAGCTGGCCCACACTGCACCAGAGAAGTGACCCCCACCCCCAGCCACTCCTATAAAACAGGAAGTGACCACAGCATGCTGCCCATGTGCCTGGCAAGATGGAGCCTGCGGAGGTCAGGTACCCCAACGTCCTCCAGCAATCTGCCAGCAGGGTGTTCGACACCAGCCATATACTGGCCAGCCATCTCCAGCTCTGGGGCAGGATCTGCAGGACAACTCTCAGTGCAGGGACAGGCCACAGCAGGTCGATCCTGGCAGCTGCCGCGCTCATTCTAATGATGCCCTCCATGCCCCCATCACATCTGGACATGGGAAACCAGCAGTGACTGGTGGGACTGAATTGTCCTCAACATCTGGGACGACAACCAGTGGCTGCAGAATTTCCGCATGAGAAAGTGTGCCTTTCTCAAGCTGATCAGGGATCTCATCCCCATTCTGCATCACACGGACATCAGATTCCCACCCACCCTGACAGTGGACAAGTGAGTGGCCATTGCCTCTGCAAGCTGGCAACCCCAAACTCCTACTGCTCCATAGCCCACCAGTCTGGGATCCGCAAGTCCACCATGGGGGCTGTATTGAGGCAGGTGTGCAGGGCCATGAACAGTGTTCTGCTCAGCTGCATTGTGACCCCATGCAACCTGCAGGATATCCTGTATGGCTTGGCTGGACTTGGGGTCCCCAACTGTTTGGGCATCGTGCATGGCATGCACATCCCCATCTGAGCCCCAGACCAGCACGCCACAGCCTACTTGAACAGAAAGTGGTCCTGCCAGCCCTCATGGACCACCGAGGCCTCTTCCCTGGACAGCCCACAGAGACGTCAGTGAAAGTGTACAATACCTGCGTTCTGTGGAACGCTGGCCTATACCAGTGCATGCAGGCAGACACCTTTCCCTGAGCACATCACCATTAGGGACGTGCAGATGCCCCTCATCATCCTGGGGGCTGCCACCTACCCCTTTGCTGCCGTGGCTGATGATGCCCTACATGGCCAACCTAGATGCCAGCAAGGACCTCTACAACCAGAGGCTCAACAGCTGCTGCACAGCTGTCAGGCATGCCTTCGGCTGGCTAAAGGCACACTGGAGGGCCATCCTTACCTGCCTACAGCTTGGCGAGATGCTCATCCAGAGGTCATCAGTATGTGCTGTATCCTGCACAACCTGTGTGAGCTGTGGGGGGCAACAGGTCCCCCACATCTGGGAGGCCAAGGCTGAATGCTTCACCACCAAGTTCCAGCAACCCTATGACACCCTGCCACCAACACAGCAGGTCCAGCAGCGAGCAGTGCTGCTTTGGGATGCACTGAGTGCACATTTTCTCAATGAGCTGCACTGACAGAGTCAGCCTGTTAGAACCATGACAACCCCCCACTTCCCATCCCTGACCCCTCCACCCACATCCACCCATATTCCCTCCGTACCAGAAACAATAAAACATCATAGGCACTAAATAGTGGTGTACAGCCTTTTATTGGTCTGAGGAACTGGGGGCTGAGAGCTGCCAGGCTTGATGGGTTTAGAGAGGGTGAGGGGGCTGGGAGGAGAGGGTTGTTGGGGAAAGTGACTGAGGTCATGGTGGGGGCTGATGCTGCCAGCCTCTGGGGGGGCAGGTCCTGGGCCTGCCTCCATCTACCTTGTGTCCTGGGCCACCAGTGATGAGTGTTGTTGAGCTCCAGGGCAGGGGTACATGCCGTAGACCAAGAGTTCAAGCCCTCAACCAGGCCCTCGAGGGTACGGGTCTGCTGCTCCATCAAGTTGAGCATCTGCTGGAAAATCCCCTGCTTGACCCTCTGGTGGGTGTCCTCTGGATCACGCCAGGCCCTCAGGTCTGCTTCTGACTGCTGTGTGATCTGGAGGAGGTCCTCAAACAGTTTGTCCCGCAAGCTATGGCCCTTCCTCCTCCCCACCAGGGCTGGCCACACCATGGGAGTGCTGTGTGTCAAGGGCACAGGGTCTGCTAGAGACAAGCAAAGAACAGAGTTCCTCCCATTAGATAGTGTGGTGTGCAGCCTGAAAGCAGCTGCTGTCCCATGACCATCCCCAATTCCTAATTCCTGCCCTTTGGGACAGGGACATTGTGGTACATGCCATAGTGCTCTGCTGCATGGGTCGGGTGCAGTGCCCATGGGTGGTAAGCCTCAGGCAGCCCTGCCCCGGGCTCTCTCCTGAGGGCATGTGACAATGGTGTCAGGTGCATGCTGTCCGGCGTTGGCACTCCCAACTACAGTCCCCCCCATCCCATCTCAAGAAATGCCCCCACACCACTCGGCTCTAGGTAGCCCTTGCCACACAGTCCTCTGTCCCTCTGCCCCCATGGGAGGGCCTCTGTTTCCCCCTGGGACCCTGCCTGTCCTTGGGCCATGTCCCCCTGCAGTCCCTGTCCCACATGCATGCACTGACATGCCCACAGGGCAGAAGCACTCACCAGCAGGTGCAGCAGGGGTCTGTCATGATGTCCTCTTGCCTGGGTCGTCCTGGGTGGAGGGAGCCCCCTCTTATGCCCCTGCATCCAGCATCAGTGCAGGGAACAGTTCCAGGCTGGCAACCTCGGGGACCGCCGTGGTGCCCTGTGGCTGGTTCCTGACCTCTCCCTGGTCTAGCACCACATTCTCATCCAACGAGCCCTTCTCCTCAGCATCATCAAACAGGAGTGTTGCTGGGTCCAAGAAAGGGTTGGGGTTGGGGACCGGGCCCAGGCCGGCCCCCACCCCGCCCTGCAGCCCTGATCCTGCTCCGGGGCCCAATCCAGCAGGAGGCTCAAAGCCAGAGCCAGCTCCTGCCACTGCTGGCTAGCAGCAGGAGGCTCGGAGCTGGCTCCTGCTGCTGGCCAGCAGTGGCAAGAGCCAGGTCCAGCTCCGAGCCTCCTGCTGCTTGCTGGCAAGCAGCCTGGAGCCTGATCTGGCCCCTGCTGCTGCACTGCCAGCCAGGTGCAGAAGGTGGCCCCAGCCCAGATCCAGCTCCTTTCGCTGCCAGCCAGCAGCAAGTGGACTGAGCTGGATCCCGGGCAAGGCCAGGAAATGCCATGCCCTGCTGGCCCAAGCACAGCAATGCTCTTGTCATTGAGAGAGGGGACTCAGAGGAGTTGATGGTGTAGGCTGCTGCCCTCCACCCTAGGAAGGTGTCCAGCTGCTGGTAATACCAGCAGCTGGTGCTGACTATCCCACTTGGAGCATGGCCTCCTAGGCCTTTTGATAGCCCTGATGGAGGTCCTTTATTTTCATACAGACCCAGTGAGTTTCCCCGGTGTGACCCTTCTTTGCCAGGCCTTGGGCAATTGTGTTATATACCTCCCAGTTGCAGTGGCTGCCCTGCAACCAGGAGTGCACAGCCTTGTCCCCCCAGATCTCCTGGTGGCTCCATGCTGGGGCCCACTTCTGGAAAGGGCTCTCTGTCCCCACTGCTTGCAGACAGCAGGCCTAGGCAACTCTGAAAAGCAGAGTGGGCAAGGCAATGTCCTGCCCTGTGATTGGCCAGGAACTCTGGGAGGAGCCTGAAGGCCAAGTCAACTTAAGCCTGATCTCCATTTACACTGGCTTAAGTCAATTTAATAAGGTCAACGTAAGCATTAAGTCAACCTACCGAGGTGGTGTTATTAAGTTGACATAAAGAAGTACTTAAATCGACTTAATAAACTCCTATGTAGCCAAGGATTTTTTTAGGTCAACTTAAGGAGGGTTAAGTAGACCTAAGGCTCCAGTGTAGACATACCCAATATGATTTCAATTAGCTCTACATAAACAGTTAATGATTTTAAGCTTGATAATGCAAGAGCTTCCTGGACTAGAAGCAAGACGAATAATATCCCACCTAAAAACTGGGAATCTATTCTTTCCCAATATTTCTGTGCCTTACTGAGGGTTTGGGGGGGGGGTTGATAAATTTTTGGATGTTTGAAGCGAATGAGTAGTTCAAAATATCAGAGTCAATTCCAAAGGGTGGTGAATGGGTAGAGTGCATATGAAGTGGTTATACATACTTGATAAATACAGTTCATCACATAGCTCTGCAGTGAATCAGCTAGCCATTACCATCACATGCTGTGTGTGATACTTATTATAGCTTATTGTGTACAAGTTAGGTGGATGGATGGATGGAAAGGAGACCACATTTATTTCTAGACGCTCCTCCCTATATGTAAATCTCACCAGAGCAGATAAAATTTTCCACAGAAAAACATTAATTGTTTTTTGTCTATCTTATACAAACAATCAGAATTTACATTTGGTTCTTTAATCCTGCTCCCAGCTGCTTATACAATCACTTTAAAGAACATTTCAATTTTCATTTATGTTTACAGATAAATTATTCACTTACTTTAAAATATTTGTTATCCTGGTTCTTGGAAGCTCAAAGCGAAAATATATCCTGAATGCTCGAATCATAATAAGAGGCCTTGGAATCCGCAGCATGCCCCAAGGTGACATCTGATCAACTATCTCAGCAATTTCGAATACCTATGATCAAAAGAGTGGGGAGAAGGGGTTCCGATACTCTTGCATACTTCACATCAGAAGCTTTGTCCCAGCATGTGCATTTGTGAATTCACATTCATAAAGGTGGCAAAGCTATTTTCATGATAACATTTTTTCCATTCTCCATTGCAATTTTGCATTTTAAATTTTTTTTTAAAGTAAAGTTTAAGGAAAATCCCTTCAGTCCATTTTTAATTATCTTAATGAGAAATAAAAATATACTTCATCCATGTTCTTGATACATGTAATTCAAATTTAAAAAAAAAAAAAAGTATACAAGAAGTTTCGAAGAGGGCTCTCTCCCGCCAAACCCCTCTCTTCCTGTTCTTTGCAACATTTTCCTTTTCAGTTACTTAAATTAACTCGTGAAAATGTTTCAAAGACCATAAAGAAGTTCTCACTGTGACAAAAATACTCAAACAGTCAGAGAATGACACTGTATTAAGGGATAGCTGGCGAACACTAGATGACTTCAGGGAATTCGAAAGCATGTTGAAGAAGAATATCTAAGCCATTTTTTCTGAGATTCTTTTTGTCCCACAAGTAGTGCTTTTTCTGAGATGGTACACAAGCACAGAGTAATAGCACCTTTTTTGCCAGATACACTGCCCATTGCAAGGAGGGTGGGGTCAGCAATGGAAAGAGAGTACAGGCAACTTGTACTGTCCACAAGCAATGGAAGACAGAAAGCAGAAAATTCTGGGAGTCAGTCCCTGCCTAGATAAGTTGTATAGGGCTTTGGTTTCATGGAAAATTTATCTACCTTCTATGGGATGAGGTGTATACTTCTGTGGAAGAGGAAATTTCATCCTTGGGAAGAGGCCAACTAAAGTAATCAGGAGGAAATTAAACTAACAGCAAAACTGAAGGATAAAACCAAGAAAGCAATGAGTGATCAGGTAGCACAAAATCAAGATGTTCAAAACAGAATTAGGGTTAGAGCTAGGGTTAGGATTAGGGTTAGGGCAGGATTCTCAAACTCAAATCACCATAAGGGCTGAATGAGGACCACACAAGGGCCACATGAGGACTAGTATGTTAGCTCAAGGGCCGCACCACTGAAACCTCTTCATATAATGATATTGCAAATATTCGTAATTATAGTGTCATTGCGGGCCACAGGAAATAACTTTGGAGGCCACATGTGGCTCACGGGCCACGTGTTTGAGACCCCTGGGTTACAGTTAGGAAAGAAGGTAAAGAGAAGGAATTTCTGAACTGACTCTGGGTAACAAGCCAAAGAAATTGGAACTGATCATTTATTAATATAAATTCAATCTAACTGATGTTACTGAAACCTGGTAGGATGATTTACACATTTGGTATGCTAAAAATCAGTGGTTATAACCTATCTAGGAATGATCAAAAGGGCAAAACATGAGGGAGAGTAGCATTCTATGACAAAAATAGCATTATTTATTTCCAAGTCATTGCTAAACATAGAAGAAAATTATTTTGAATACATATGGATCAATGACCTAACATATAAAATAAAAGGTGGGATACTAGTTGGTGTCTGCTACAAACCACCAAGCCACACAAGGGACAGGTCTACACTGCTGGCTATTTTTTGCAACAGTCTAACAGAGATACACAAGTTACCCAAAATAGCTTGAATATCCAGGTTTGACTGCCTAATGAAATTCTCATTCACTGAACAGAGTTGAGGGAGGGGTCTCTGTTTGATTCAGCACTACCTTAGTTGCCAGGGTCGTGATAACAGACTGGCTTCCCGATTGATTGAGCAGGTCTTCACAGGCCCCTCAACTGAACTGGGAAGTTTGAAATGACAGCAGTGAATTTGCTGCCATCACCGAAGACTAGCCATTTGAAACAGAGTAATCATTTCTTTACAAAACTATCAAAAATTTGTAAATAAAACCAAAACAAAACTGTAATCCAGTGGTTAAAGTATAATTTGGTGGGCCTCGAACTCTCCTAATCGGTGGACCCCTTCCTGCATGTGTGGGTCCCAGCCCAGGAAGGATGAGGGCACAGGATGTAGAGGAATGGAGCAGGGGCAGGAGGTGGGGGTGTTCAAGGGGTGACTGAGGGGTAGGGGCAGGAGATGGGCAGTGAAGGAGAGGGCAGGAGGTGCCAGGGTGGTGAAGAGGGGCATGGGCCGGAGATGGGGCTGAGAAAAGTAGATGGCAGCAGGAGGTAAGGGGCAGGTGCAGAAAGTGGGGGTGGTGAAGGGGGGCAGGGCCAGAAGATGGGGAAGAGAAGGGGTGGGTGGTGGCAGGAAATGGAGGCAGAGAAGGAATGGGCAGGCAGGAGGTAGGAGACAGGAGATCGGGGTGGTGAAGAGTAGCAGGGGCAGGAGATGGGGGCAGAGAAGGGGTGCATGGTGGCAGGAGATAGGAGGCTGGGGCAGGAAGTGGGGTGCTGAAGGGGGAGAGTGGCAGAAAAGGGGTGGATGGTGGCAGGAGTTGGGGGGCAGGAGCAGGAGATGCGGCAGAGAAGGATTAGAGCAGGGGAGTTGGGGGGACCCCAGTCGAGGCTGGCCCAGCAGGAGAGATTCTGCCCTGATGCTCCCCGCGCCAGCCCCAGCCCGGGCCCACCTCACCGCCCCGGAGCCTGCTCTGCAGAGCTGGAGCAGCCTCGGCCCCGTTCTCCCAGCTCCCACTTCTCCTTCAGCCCTGTCCAACCTCTGGGGCCCATTACCTGGTTGCTGGAGCAGAGCAGCACCCCACTGGCTGCTCCACCCACCCTGAGCAAGCACTGACTGAGCATGCTCAGAAGCTCTGAGCATGCTCAGCCACAACAAGCTCAGGGTAGGAGATTTAAATCTCCCATCCTGGGGGAAGCTCCCTGCCTGCCAAAACAGCATTCCAGGGCTCACTATTTTTAGGGGCTCAGCATTTGGCAGGCCCCTAAAAGCAGAAAATGGAGCTGAAATGCTGTGTTTCAGTGCCTACTATTTTTGAACTATGGGCCCCAGAATACAGTGTTCTGGCTCCATTCTCTATTTTTAGGGGGCCTGGAACGCTGAGCCCCTAAAAATAGTGGGCCCCAGAATGCTGTTCCAGCATGTTCCAACTTAGTCTAAACCGTGCTGTTATCCTGGGGAACTTCATCCCGAGTGGCATATGCTGAAGGTCTCATGCTGCTAGTACGAAAATATTTTGGACAACAATTTCCTAACTGAAAAGGAAAACAAGATGACTGTGCACAAGCTAAATTAATTCTTTGCACTGGTCATCACTGTAGAGGATATGAGGGAAATTGCCACACATAAGCCGTTCTTTGTAGGTGACAAAAAAGAATCAGCATATGATGTTAACACTTTCTTTTCCACTTGTATCTATTGCTGATTTTCTTTTTAAAAAGTCTTTAGGAGATTAGACATTTTAAAATCAGAAGATCTATATAACTTGCATCCAAGAGTTTTTTAAGAGCTGCCCGAGGTGCTTGATACACCAATAATGTTAAGTTTCACTGTATCTTGTGGCACTGAAGAAGAGCAAGAATGTACACAAGATTACAGTGTCTGCCATTTAAAAGTCAGCATTTAACCATTGTCATTACAGAGGTATGTGAGAGACAAGTCTCCCCTACACATTAAATGGAAAATAACTGCATGTCTCAGATGTGGTAACTGTGCACAAAATATGGTTACCAACTGTAAAATAAACATATTCCTTTGAGATGCTGTAGTTAGCATGGATGCAAACCTAGAGCAGAACCCACACTGACATATGCTCAAAGAAGATATGACCACTTTTTAAAGGTAATCATAATATGTCTTTTCCATCTTTAATTGTGGACTATATTGCGTAATTAGCTCTTACTCAGGAAAAAAATTCTTCTGTACTAATAGACGAAGGACTGTACGGGTCTGAAGAACAATATTCTTTCCTATACTGTTACATTATATGAAACATGTGCAAATTAACATTATAGCATGGAACCTTTTTTCCCCCCATTTTCTCTATTTTATTTAAAATCCAACATTCCCTCCAACATGCATTACTTTAAATTGAAACTTGTTCAGAAATGCAAAAGTCTTGTTTACATTAAAGAAGTTCACACTAGTGAAACATCAATGCTGTTACACCAAAGCAAACCACTAATGTAGATGCATTGCAATGGCTGTGTTGTTCCTGGACTGTAAAAGAGTAGACAGCTTTCATTTTAAATCTGACTCATGCACAACTGTGCATTTTTAACATAAACCAATGGTTCCCAACCTTTTTTGCTGAAGGGTTACAAATCCCATTTTTACACCACCAGTTTATCGGCTCATTAGAAAAGTTCTTGCTGTATACATTATTAAGGACTACAAAACAAAAAACAATTTAAAGTAAACATTTTAATGCTACTGTGCTCATTTCCACATTCACTACTCTACACTTACAGATCCACTCATAGTATATCGCATACTAGTATAGCTGAGTGACTGACACTGCACACTGAAACACATGGCTTGGTAGCTAAGTCCCAATGGACAGCCTACTAAGTGCAGGCTAAACCGAAAGGCACTGATTTTTAGAGCCCTGGCCCTCCTCAAACATGGTGGGCTCTGGCTGTTCTGACATCAGGCCCACTTCCCCCCACTGTGGCCAGATGGAAGGAGTTCAGTGAACAGGCAACCTCCTTGGTGATCTCCCATCCTCCTGACTGCAGCAGGCAAACTGCATGCCTCCTGTAGTTCTGTACACTCCACCTGCGTCCCTAGGTAGTAAGTCCCTTCTGCAGCCAAGGGGTGAAAAATCAGTGCTCCTCTCTCTCTGGCTCCAGCAAGGATCCCAGCACACACAGACCAAAGCAAAGTGTTTCGCCATGCTCCCTGCTACAGCCAGCGGAGGAAAGTCCTGATCTCCCTTCCCCTTTGCTGCAGCAAGGAGTCTGGGTTCTTAGGCAGTGGTTCCCTCCTCTAGCCAATGGGAAGGGAGCAACAAGCCACTGAAAAGACCTTGAGGGCCAATTCTGTCCCCCAGGCAATAGCTTAGGAACTAGTGGGCATACATTACTTGTTCATGCCAATATGAACATTCTGCATACACAACTAAAAGGTCTATGTCAGAAAAAATATCCCTTCATATTTAAGGTTAAATTATATGAATTACCTGTAATACCAATGACACCCAAAGACAAAAAACCATGAATCCATCGAACACACACCAGCGATCCTTTACATAGGAGTTATCCCCCTAAAAGAGAAATAAAAATTGAGTGGATCTTTTTTGTTTTGTTGCTTTAGTACCAAGATTAAAAGGAAAATTACAAATGATATTTGCCATCAAGAAGGAACAAAATCCTCCTCTACCATCTTTAAAATGTCACTTTAACAGATTCCAGATCCGTGGTGGTGATGATAGAAATTTAAAATACATGAATAAATATACAAATTAAAATATACATTAAAAATTAAAATATAAAATTAAAATATATAAATAAGTAAATGTATTCAGGAAAGTTGTGAGCTTTATTTTTTGGCAACAGTTCCTTTCAACTAGTGCCAGAGAAGAATAAGATGTTTGTTAATGAAGGCTACTATAAAGAAGAAAAACAAACATTGCACTTGGTACAACACTGACTTGTACCTTATGCAGTCACTGACATGCCTACAAAGTAGGTATAAAATTCTAACATATCAGAACAGACATATTGCCTAACATCTGTGCAAGAAGAGTATCACTCTGGTTTGAAACCATTTTTACACCTCATTTTCACAGATGCAAATGATTAGTCAAGGTGAAAAGCCAGCCGATATCTTACACCAGTCTCAATAGGATCAGTCATTTCTTACAGCAGATGAAGACAGAGAAAACATTTGCATGAGACACACTTTCCCTCAGTTGTAAAAATTCTTTTGAAGTAAATAGTAGAAGAATAGAAAACAATACATAAACCATTCTCAAATTTAAATATGTCATGAATAAATTGCACAAAACATGAATGTTACCTACAGTCAGAATTTTTTTTCTATGACAAGAGCTTTACAGTGACAAGACCCTAATTATAAATATATTTTGTGTATTTGGGAGAGCAAAAGAGTTCAAGGTATGGTGGGAAGTCATTGAACAGAGACTTAACAGAACTGTCACTTCAACTTCCATTTTGTACCACAATATTTTTACTTTCCTGCCTGTGGTCTAAGTTGAAAGGGAACTCTCCTCTCACAAGCAATGCCAAACAAACCTAAATTGTCCAGTCTGTAATGTCTACTTGATTGAAAAGTAGCTGCAAGCTGTTTGTCTACTAAGATCAACTGCTTATCTTCTTTATTTTTCCCCTCTATTCACTAACCATGCCTCTAGGGGAGTGTGCACTCAACAGACAAGCAAAATCCTTTGACTGTGCGTATTGAATAAAAGACCTCTTTCGAGAACATATGAACCCTTAGAAATCTATGCATCGAAATATCATGATTTATCCAAAGCAGAAAAGTTTTCTGTGAATGCGGGCTATGCAGGTTTGAGCTGGTATTTGGCTAAAAGTTCAGCTATTTAAATGGACTTGAATAATTTTCAAATACCTATTAAAAGTCAAATAGTTTAAGTTATTTTGGGATAGTTCCATGGCCTGTGTTATACAAAGGGTGAGACTATACAAGTTCAATGGTCTCTTTCTAGTCTTGGAATTTCTGAAAATATTGGAAATGAGATTCAGTAAAATCCTGCATTTAAAAAAAAATCCAGATGAGGCCATAACTAACATTACTATTACCTGAGACAAAAAGAAGACCCACTGTACTTTCCCTCAGGTTGTGACTATCAATTTTTTATAAAATTTATACAGTGCTAGCACCTCTGAAAACTAGTTACTCAAAAATCAACTACAGCAGCCTGCTAGAAGATTACAGTGTCTGCTATGTTAATTTTACTATGTTAGGGGGTTCAAATATCACGATGATGAAAAAGATTTACCATTATCTAAGCTACAGCTCAACCTCTCTGTCAACAAAGCCATTTCTATTCTATTTTTCTCTTAACTGTTTCAGCACATTTGCAGAAATAGTCACAATCATAATAAACCAAAGGCCAAGTTACTATATATAATCGGGTATAAGCCGATCCAGGCACAAGCCGACCCCCCAGTTCTGAGCCCAAAAAAGAAGCTAAAATTGGTGACCCATGTATAAGCTGAGGTCCCCTTTTGGTCTTGGCCCCTAACCTCCCACCCACTGATGCTGGCTTCCTCTGGAGTTTCTGACAGCTTCCCTACCCCAAAATCTCTGCTGCTGCTTTTCCCTTGCCCCCTCGCTGTCCATTCCTCACCCCTGCTGCCCCCTGCTCTGCCCTTTCCTCACTGCTACACCCCTGCTCACTTCTCAGTTTCCTGCTGCTGCCCCCTGTGCCGCCCTTTCCTCACTGTTGCCCCCCTGCTCCCACCTGCTCTGCCCTTTCCTCACTGCCGTCACCCCTGCTGCCCCCTGATCTGCCCTTTCCTCACTGCTACACCCCTGCTCACTTCTCATTTACCTCACTGTTGCCCCTTGCTCTGCCCTTTCCTCACTGTTGCCCCCTTGCTCCCACCTGCTCTGACCTTCCCTCACTGCTGCCCCCTGCTCTGCCACTTTCTCACTGCTGCTCTCTGCTCCTCCTACTGCTCCCTCCTCACTGCCACCCCCTACTCCGCCCTTCCCTCACTGCTACCTGCTGCCCCCTGGTCTGCCACTTCCCCACTGCTGCCCTGCTGCTCCCGGCTCATCACTGCCACTCCCTGCCCCCTTCTCAGTTCGGTGCTGTGGCTCCCCTGTTCCCCAACACCCTTTCCACCCCTTTCCCCATTGCCCCCAACGCTTGCTGCCGCTCTTTCCAGCCTGCCAGGCACCCTGCCCCCATCTCCAGTCCCTGTTGCTGCTTCCCTGGGCTCCCCAAAAACCCTAGGTCCTCCTGCTGCTTTCCCCGGACTCCCCGACCCCCCCCCACCAAATGCTCGAGCCCTGCCACCCCTTCCCAGGCCTCCCTGAACCCCCCCAAACCGACCCAGCCATCCCATCACTTTCCTCAACTCCCCGACCCCCTCCCCAACCCCGGTCCCGGCCGCTGCTTCCTTGGCCTCCCTGAATCCCCCCCCCCCAACTTCCAGGCCAACCCCCCCCCCAGGGCCCCCTTGGCCACTCCAGACTCCTTACTCCAGCCCCAGCCGACTGCCCAAGATGGCCGCCCGGCAACACTGGGGCTCCGGCTTGTCACATGGTCTGGGAAACTCCTGGGCTGGGGCTGTCTACCATATTCTCTTGAGTATAAGCCGAGCGCCCATTTTCAAGCCAATTTTCAGGCACAAAGTTTTCGACTTATAGGCGATGATATATGGTATTCTGTTCACTTACCTTAAACAACATAAGAATGGGCAATGGCCATACTGGCTCAGACCAACAGTTCATCTAGCTCAGTATCTGGTCTTCTGATAGTGGCTGGTGGCAGGCAGTTCCAAGAGAATAAACAGAATAGGGCAATTATCAAGTGATCCTTTTCCTATCCTCCAGCCCCTACTTTTGGCAGTTGGAAATTGAGAGATGCCCAGAGCACTGAGATGCGTCCCTGACCAAACTGAGTAACAGTTATTGATAGACCTTAAATAAACTTATCTAATTCTTTTTGGAACCCACTTACAGTTCTGGCCTTCAAAATATCTCCAGCCATGAGTTCCACAGATTGCTCCACATCATCTGAAGATATATTTATTTATGTTTAAAATATTCTGTCTTACTTTTATTGAGATACTCCCAGTTTGCATGAAGGGGTAAACAGCACTTTTGTATACATTTTCTTCACACCTTTAGTAATTTTATAGAACCCTATCATGTACCCGCTTAGTCATCTCTTTTCTGTGTTGAACTATTCATTTTTATCTCCTCTTAGATGGAACCTGTTCCATACTCCGAATTTTTGTTGCCCTCCTCTGTATGTTGTACAGTTCTAATATATCTTTTTTTAGACAGGACAACCAGAACTGTACACAGTATTCACAGTGCAGACATACTGTGTATTTATATAGTGGTGTTACAGTATTATCTGTCATTTCATATTATATTTGATTTCATTACATATTTTCTTCTTCCTCCCTTCCCTCCTCATCGTTATTCCCCTTTCCTTTTCTTGCTTCATCTCTTCTTCCCCCTTGTTAGCTTCCCCTTAGCTTTGCAATTAAAAAAACAAAAGCAAAGAGGTGACTTTCATGCACCTTTGAAATCACTCTTATTTTGCCGTTATCTCCTCATCTGACAATGAGCTACCAAAGCATGGCCCAGTCATGGAGAAAATCCTGTATCTAATTTCCCTTCACAAATTTCTGACAAATGTAGCCACTGAAGGCATTCATAAGTGAGTAGGTAATTCTCACTCCAAGCAATCCTGACATAGCACCAGGAAGAGAAATGTTTTTCAGAAAGGGCTAAACACTCATTCTCTGAAAATCAAGCCCACATTTAAGCTTCTCAAGTCGGACAAAATAAGTAAGGCACCTAAATTATCACTAGTTACTACTGAGAGATTTTTATCCATGGTGGAGGACTAAACTTCCCATGATACTTTCAGAAGAATGGAACTGATAATTGTATGTTTTAAGATAGCTGCTGCCCTCTTTGAAAAGTTGTGTTTGTTTAGGAACTACTGAATCCTGGACATTCCCACATGTTCTTCACAATCACAGCTCAGAGATTGAGGTCTGGCTCAGACTTTATGGTTATATCTACACTAGGAAATGTTAGTTCGAACTAATAAATTCAAGGTCAGGCAAAACTAAACTCGAACTTCTTAGTTTGACTTAAAAATGTAGACTAATTTGATCTAACGTTCGAATTGCTCCTCTTAATTCGAACTAACTGCCCTTAGCTCAAATTTATTAAGTTTGAACTAAAGGTTAATCCTTGTCTACATCATCCTTAGCTCAAACTAATGACTGAACTGAAGGCTTAGTTCGAACTAACTGGCAGGTCTTACTAGTTCAAACCAAGGTTTCATTAGTTCGATTTAAGGAATTCCTTAGTTCAAGCTAATGAAAGCCTAATGTAGACAGCTACAAAGTTAGTTCAAATTAAGCCTACTTAATTCAAACTAACTTGCAAGTGTAGACATACCCTATATGTTGAAGCCACCTGAAACAATGAGTCATGGACAGTCCACCAAAATCAGGGACCTTGTCCATCAATTCTACCTTGAAGCTCAAGACAAAGAGTTCTACATAGCAGCAAAATGCTGATGTAGATAATTTCAAGCTCCCACCCCAATCCTAACAATTGTAAGTCACTTTCTAGCTTTCCCCACAAAACTGGAGAGGAAGAAGAGACACTGTTTTCCCACTTTGAAAAGCCTGACTTGACTTCTGGTTGTCAAAACCAGAAAATGTCAAGCCTGCTTCTTAAGCCAGGCTAGATGTCAAAAGCATTAGTTTTTTGCTGCCCAGCTATCAAAGCCTCTCCCTTTTTCCCCTCAACCCACCCTCAGCTGTTACATTTCATAGATTCCCCAGGAAATAAACTAAGTTGGGGTTTCAAGGTGTCACATGTGATTCTGAGGCACACCATCTCAGTCTGATTTCAGCCACCTATCGAAGTATGTACCATACCCATTATTATGCAAATCAATGAGACAAATTCAGCCCAGCATGTATTATGCAATATATGACAATGAACAAATTATATATCACTCTCAATGACACAAACATATTTTGTCTTAGATAATCAACTTTTCCTCAATCTTTGCAGAATTCTTGGCATAAATAACTAACTTTGCTTTAATCTTTGCAGAATTCTTGGCATTCCATTTAGGAAGCTTAGCAAAGTTTGAATAATAGTTCAGATGCCCAAGTAACCCTTAACTAATGCACAGCTGACAATGTTTTATAGATGGTCTCTGGATTAGTTTTCCTTTGAAAAATTACATGATTGCTTCAAAATCAACAATTATTTTTTAAATGTTACACTGTGGGGAAAACACTGTTTATTAGCATTTACACAATTTCGTGTCTTAAAATAAAATGTTTTCACCAAAACTGCATATATGCCAAACTTAAATATACCTCTCCAAAGTGCTAGTTAATCCATACTTGTAAAATGTATTATAAAGCATAATGACAATGTACACTGTTGTACAATCATGTACTGTCTGCAAGGTTTAATCCTTATGTACAAAGGACAGAAAGTTAGGCTTGCTGTGGGAAGCTTAGCTCTAAATAGCATTTGTGGGCGTAACATAACTTCGTTGTCACTAAGTAACGAATGCAATCATTGGAAACATCCTGTGAACTGAGCAAATCAATGCATTGTAAGAGTGGTTACAAATTTATCTTCACCATAAATAATACAATATATGTTCATGACAACCTTTTATACTATATAAAAACATGGAAACAAATCACCTGGTGTTAATTAAAAGATCAGTCTAGCAGTATGTATAACTACAACATGCCCATTGCTTAACAAACACTAACATTTTCCAGAGCCTCAGTAAAAAAAGATATTTTAAGATAGGGTCAATTAAGTAAATGTAATTATTAAGCCAAACATTAGTATAAGAAACAAATAGAAGTTGATATTCTCTAGCTCTTACAGGACACTCAAAAAATATATATAATTTTCTATTTCTTCATCTAAATTATTACTGCTATGATCACTGCTGAATGCTTTATTATTTCATTCTCTGCAGCAGTAATCTGCTCTCCTAATTTGCTCTGTGCATGCTTGATGTGAAATATACCACATGGAGGGTCAGCTCCCATGCGCATGCACAGGGCCGGCTCCCATGTGCACAAGCAGAGCATGCAGCCTGCCATGCTCTGAAAAGTGTTGGCAAGTGGCTAGGGCGCTCTGAGGTGCTCTGAGCTGTCAAGCTGGCCAGGCAGCTGCTGGGAGCCTGGGGCTGCTAGGGCTGTACATGTGCTGCACAGGGTGGGCGGGAAAGACCTGGGCCATGCAACCAGCAGAGCTCAGTGCTGAGTAGACTGGGGCTGCGTAGACCCAAGTGGCTGAGCCAGGGGTTAAGCCCCAAGGATGGGGTGGGCGGGGGCCCGGAAACAGCTGCGCAGGGGGTCCCTATGCCTGGCCCCGCTTTAGCCCCTTCACATCCCAGGAACTGTCCATCAGCGCTGTACCCCCATGTCCCCTTCTGGCGTAGCTCCAGCCCCCCTGCTATAGCCCCCAACTCCCCTGCTCCAGGCCTTCTCTATCCCCATCACCTACCTGCTGCCCCAGGCACAGCCCCTCTGCCCCCACCCACCCCTTCTCTGCCCAATCTTGGGCCCCTGTCCCCCTTCACCACCCCACCTCCTGCCTCAGCCCCAGGCCCCCACCTCCTGACCCCACCCACCCCTTCTCTGCTGTCATCTCCTGTCCATGCCCCGCTTCACCACCCCCATTTCCTTTCCCCGCACCACACATAAAATCAGTATTTAATAAATTCCATTTTGATTTCCCCCCGTCATTTTTGATGGGTTACAGCTAGTAAATTAGAATTTACAAAATAACTGACTGGGAGGTTCTCTGATATTTTAGGGATTCCAAATTAGGATACTAGTTCTTATTTCATTCTGAGGAGAGCAATGACATTTAGGCTGAATCCACACTACAATTTATGTTGGCATAATTTATGTCACTCAAGGGTGTGAACCACACCCAAGCAATATAAATTACATTGGCATAAGCACTTGTGTACACAGCGCTATGTCGGTGGGAAAGGTCTCTCCTGTCAGCAAAGAGAGTCTTCACCACACACTCTGCAGCGACATAGCTACATTCTTATAGATACAGTGCTGCAGCACTGAACATGTGGTCATGCTCTTACTGTTAATATGCTCAACTTTTACAAAATTTACTAAAAGAAAGCTGAACTTAAATTTTTCAAAAATCAGTACACTGCAATAAGGGGGAATTGGGTAGTGCCCTATTTTGTATGTTATGCTCTGCTTTTGAAATGCTAACTAAAACTGTGTAACCATTCATAAATAAATTTTACGTAGCCTGTTCTGCTAGTCAATCAAATATGATTGCATTTCACCAACCCTAAATTGTATATGTCATGATCTTGTATATGTCATGAATACACAATGACTGTTTGGGGGCAGATAAAACACAGACAAAAATAATCCCTTTTTGAGCCCTAAGAATTAATATTTTCAATTAGTCATACTGGCACTTCTAAAGAAATAGATCATGATAAAATATTGCTCTAGAATAAGGGATGAAATCTGAGAATGGGCTGTGAAGAGAAATAAATCCTTTAAAAAAATGGATGCAATTGCTAAAGTTTATAAAATACCCAACAGATAAAGAAACAAATATTAAAACAGAATGCAATACTGCTTTTATGCAGGAGGAAGGGAATTAAGGTGACTACATGATTTTATAACAAGATTCAATAATTTTAGGGACAGAGTCTTAAGGGGATGGAGAGGGGGTAAATCCACTGAATCCAGTGAAGCTATTCTGATTTACACTGCAGAAGCTCTACCCCACTGAGTCCTGCATGGAGTTGTTATAGACTATCAAACAGGTTGCAATTATAATTGTGTTTGGATTTGAGTCTCAAATTGCTTGTGGCCCAGCTTGGGGGTTTTGCCATTCTATTGCATTTGGCTCCCTCATAATGGGGTGCCTTTTAAAGTATGTCTACGCTGCAATTTAAGCTCATGCTTGAGCCTGAGCTCAAGCCTAACTCCCCCATGCATCTGCACTGCAAATGCACTAACCTAGGCCCTGGATCCATGGTCCCAAAACTCTACAAGACTGTGGGTCCAAGCCCCATATGAGCCAGGACCCAAGGTCTGTGTCCTATTGCTTTGCAGTGCAGATGCACCCCTACTTGCCTCTAGTCCCAGGAATCAACTAGAACTACCCCCCCAATCCCTTGAAACAACTTCCTCTGTATCCCAACAATTTGCAGTCCACTTTATTGAAAACAGAAGCTACTCCTCCACTTTGTGAACAGCAGCAGCTCGGTTCAGCATTAACCCTTTCTCTTCTGATCATGCATGTGCAAGCACACTACCAGACAGCATCCTAGATGTGCAATGGAGAAGGAACTGACTAAACTTTTTGCAAAACAAGCTTCCCCAAATTTCCTGTAATGTTTGGGGCAGGCAGTAAAGTTTCAGATAGTGCATCATGGTCTTAGGGCTTGAATGGTAATATTACAGTGCAGGAAGGGCACTCGGGACTCTGGAATATGGTTACTTTGATTTCAGTGTGCACATTGCAGTGTGAATGTCAAAGTTCTGGGCTTAAGCACTGGCAACAAAGATCTTAACACAATATATATATGTAATGTTGTAACCTAATGCACATGCTCAAGCCTCAGGTTCCCTAACATGTTCCAATAGTCTTAGGTTTACACTGCAGCGTAGACATAAACTTAGTACTCAACAGCCTCAGGGATGATTGATAAGGAGCAAGACTAACAACTCTTAGAAGTGAATTTAAACAGGGGCTAAATAATGTTATGATTAGTAATAACAGCTGTTGTTATGCTTGCTAAAAAAAAAAGAAAGAAATCAAGACTCATACTTCAGGATGCGAGCTGTTTAGTGCCAGGAATAAATCAGATTTGACTCCTCCAATTTTGCAATCATTCCAATGTGGGTGAATACCTGCACTTGTATGGACCTCTCTGAAGTCAGGATTGTGAAGCCAGTATTTGTAAAGTCCTGTGTACCATTATAGTGTGATATCAAATGATTATTAAAAAAAGATACAACTTCAGGGGGCAGGATATTTTTTCTCCACACAGAAGTTCACAACTGACATATGGGGTTGGTTTTTATTTTAAATGTATTGTCTGCAGGAAAGATACTGAGATTTGATGAACAAACTCTGATATAGCATGACAAAACTCATATTTATGAGCTTCATTCATAGTTGCTTTTGCAGAGGAAAGACACAAAAACTTTAGGTGCAGTATAGGGGAAAGAGGCAATCTTCATAAACATGAACTAATACTATTTATTACTAACATTTGCTATGTCTACACTGGAGGCTTAAGTCAATTTAAACAACTCCCTCACCATATCTGGGGTTCATTAAGTCAACTTAAGCACTTGTTTAAGTCAACTTATTAACTCCTTCTCTTAAAGTCAACTTTATTAAGTCAACTTAACACAATGTGCCCAGTAAAGTCGACTTAATAAAGTCAACTTAGTGCAACAGAGTCATTTAAGTCAACTTTATAAAATCGACTTAAGACAGAGGACCTACTTAAAGTCAGCTTTATTAAGGCGACTTTAAATGTGTCACCTGGCTTAAGTTGACTTAATGAGGTCAACTTAGTAAGGCCACATTTGTTTAAGCTGGCTTTATAAAGGAGACTTACCTGAGTCCTGTAATGTAAACATAGCCATCCAGTATAATCAATGTATATCAAAAATACTAGGAAAAGTCTATGGTGGCAACAGGTCTAATATAGCCATACAGAGGTTATACTTCCAAAGAACTCTGAAATGAAATTTATCTTCAGGTTTCTCTCAAACCTGTCCCTCAATCCACACACAAATGTTTTCATTTCCACCAAAATACAACAATGAAATGTTCTCATTTGGATCCCCTTACAAGTTTTTCTTGATATGATTTTTTTTTTTCAAAATACAAAGAAACATACACCACAGCATAAAAGCTAAATATGACACTTCAGTTTTGCACTGTTTAATTTTACCAGATTCTCTGAAAGTTTACATTTGTTCCAGGGGCAACGCTGGCCCAGGAAAAGACCAAGGACCCAAGCCCCGCTGCCCTGCCATCCTGATTCGGGGCCCAGGCCCGATCTGGTCCCAGGGCCCTGGGCAGGGCCCAGATCAAGCTCCTGCTACCATCAGCACAGCCCCAGATCCCCAGCCAGGGCCAGGGCAGACAACCGTTGCTATGGGCGGCTCGGCCCCGGACCACCAGCCAGGGGCAGGGCTGGGGAGGACAGCCATCGCCGTGGGCAGCCTGGCCCCGGCCTCCCGGCCAGGGACAAAACCGGGGAATACAGCCACCGCTGTGGGTGGCCTGGCCCCAAGTCCCTGACACTCAGAGCACTGGCACTTGGGCTCAGGGCACGATTCCCCCTGTGCCCAGTGCCAGCAATGTCACTGATTTCTTCACTGTGGAGCCTGTTAAGAACGGAATACCATCATCAGCTTTGAATTCCTTTCTTCCCTCCTATGTAATATTATACTATTTATTTAATCTGCTGATTTTCAGAGATATCCCACCACATGCAGTCATTCTGCCATAATATAAAACAAAATAAAAACCTTCTTTGCTTATATTTTTTCATAAGGAGACAGAACAGCAAAATGACCTTTAAGAGTATTAAATGGGGAAAAGTTAGTTATACAGAATGGCAAAAAAACACTTCAGTTCAATTAATTATGTACACCCTCACAAGTACAGGCAAACGCACAAAAGTAACTGTAAAAATCAGTGAATATATCCTAGTGTATTCTGAAGTGATGGAGACATGTAGTTACTAAGACAGCAACAGACAAAAAAACGAGTATGGAGGCGAGAGTGCAAATCATTAAAACAGAAAAACAACACCTTCAGGCTGAACGTACTATTCAAATCAGAGATACCAATCATGTTTTTTGTGAACAACATAACATTTAGAGGCCGTCAATCATACTGCTATGAAAAATGGGTAAGTCAAACTTACCGTGCAACCATTTAAAAAACAGACACAAAACAAATACTCTTGAAACTGATTATCAAGGATCGTTGGAACAAATTCTCAAAACTGTAAATCAGAAACTGGTCTGCTGACCGAAAACCAGTCAGAAGATTTTATACATATTTCAGGTGCTTACATTGGGGGATGTGTGAACGCAAAACCCTCCTGTCCAATAACCGCAGGCATTTAACATATACATCTCCATTCAGGAAGTGAGACACAAGGTAGGTGAGGTAACCGAAGCAACTTCTGCTGGTAGAAGATGCAAGTTTTTGAGCTTCATTGGGACTTTGTTCAGATCTGGGAAAAGTAATCAGTGCATTGAAGCTAAATACTGATATTAAGTATAAGGGCTTCTTTCACACATGCTGTAGAAAATCACTAAAATGAGGTAGGCAATTAAGGATTAACAAGCAATGGGATGAGTTAAACATTATTTGTAGTGAACCATAAAACCTGGTTTCTGTTAAGTCCATGGTCTTTGATATCTAGCAGAGTTATAACTTCAGAACCTGGAGTCATCTTTTGAAATGGTTGTACAAGTTTCATTTGAGGATGAGGACAAAGATCAGATACAGAGTGATCATTTTGTGAGATATATTCACCCGTGGGTGACATGGTATTTTTCTCTTTTATCACTTTTCTATGAGTTCACTTCAAAGTGTAGTGACTGGCTAGTTTTACCCTCATAGCTGTTGCTCAGCATTTGACGCACTCGATTAGGTTCATTATGTGTTGTGATAGGCATATGTAGGACCCATGGATCTTGAAAGGTGTGGTGCAGAGAATATCGATCGTTGCTGCGGTGGAGATATGTCTACAGATTTTCCATCTGTTGTTTTGACGGAGTCTGGTGCCACTTTCAATTGGTGTGTCCCAGTCCGTGACAAGCCTGCTTCAGCTGATGAGCTTGGCAAGTTGTCTGATGGCCAGAAGAGGGGGTTCAGTAAAGATATTTTTGTCTCCTTTAGGTATGGGTTACAATTATCTGATAATATTCTGTATGGGTTCCAGCATGGGCTAGTACTGAAAAAGGATACTCCATCAGAGAAAAATAGATCACAATGGTACAGATCACCTAAGTATCTGGGAGAACCTGCTTTCAATACAGTAATAAACCTCAGTGACCACACACCCTAGTTGTCCTCTACCACTCCACATTGTAACCTATATGGAATATCACCAACAGTGCATATATCTATTCAGGAAGGATCATGTCTATTGTTTAATTATTTATTGTTTTCCCACCTTACCCTTCCAAAAAGCTATTTTTATTTTAAATGTTTCAGTACCTTTAAAAATCCCATCCTTATTTTTATCCTCAAAATGTCCCTATGTATAGGATTTCTAATGTTGATAGAAAAGCAATTTGTTGAGAAGGACAATCAAGCCTTCCCTTCTGGCAGGCTACTTTTAATCACCACCAAGGCAAAACTTTCCACTCCCTCAGTGTGGAATACTTGTGAATGCCTTCCAATCCAAATACCACTGTGTTTCTTTCATTCTGTATAAAGAGATTTTTTTTAAATTAATTAAAGTGGAAATTACTTCAACATTAGCATTTTCATCCTTTTAAAATAATTCAACAGATTCTTTTTTTTCCCCCAAACTCTGCTTGGCCTGTAGACTCATCCTGACTTAAAAATCATGTAAAGAATTAAGAACTATTCCTATATCTTTCAAAAAGAAAGATTGTACGGGCAACTCTAGTTTCTACTCTATTATATATTTGATTAACTGAAAAATTATTTACATTAAAAAGATGCAATATATTTTACAGAAAACCAAATGGTCCAGAGTTAAGGTTGAATTTCCCTTAATTCTATGGCTTTTTTATTTTTATTTTTACTTTTAAGAATTTAATTTTCATCCATCATGGCAGGTGTTGCTCTCCACCCCACAAAACTATATTTTTTAGTTGAAAGCTTTAATTTTTACAGAATGCTCACTGATGCCCAGGATCAGGGTTGTATCTTTGTTTCTCTTCACTTGTGCTTTCTGCTTTAGAACTCCATCTTTTCATCCACTCTATTCTGATGGGCACCAGCTCTATATTCCAGGTCAAGGGGTACCACTCATGGTTTTAACTTAGCTGACCTTGATTAAAATTGTTCAAGCATACCCGATTGAGTTTTCATCACAAAATATCTTATGACAAGCAAGCAGGTGGACACAGACTAGCAGGCTATAGCTAAAAGAAGTCACACATTCTGTTTTACTTTCCAATATTTCCGAAAAAATTATTGATGTCTTCATTCTGGCCAACAGATTTACAATCGAAATGAACTCTTCCAAAATGCTCTTTTCTTATGAAGAATACTGTCTAATTTTTAGAATAAATATTTTAGATCATGAAGCTGAACATCCACGTCTGCTCCATCTCCTAATAATTAACTTTCCACCCGCTCTGGGTACATTTTAAACATCTTAAAAAAATTACATTTTGAGCAGCATATCAAAAATGATGACATACAACAATCCCAGTATTTCCTTTCCTTTCTTTCTTCTGTCCATATACAGTTGGGGAAGCTGACAATTGAGTTTATATTGCCATCATTTTGTGGAAAGGGTTGTGTTAAGACTATTTTTGTAACTTGCCATTTTCCCCTTGATGTTTAAGTGAATAAAGATCATAGAATCTTAGAGACGAAATGGACCTCGGGAGTTTAACTAGTCCAGCCCCCTGCTCAAAGCAGGAACAAGAAAGGAAGCTTAATATAATGTATGTGACTATTAAGGAGTTCAAGCACTGAACCATGAGAAAAAAAAAAACTTATGGTGAGAGATCAAACAACATACATCTAATAATCCCTAATCCAAGACACTCCTGGAATTACCATGACCATGCTAGCCACACTTTAGTTGACAAGTGGGTCCCTGAGTAAATGGCAAATGGAAAGGTGTCAACAAAAGAGCTTGGTCTCCAAGACATATGAGGATCTGGAATAAATTTCCTGGATCCAGGAGTTAAAGTTAGCTGGAACGCCCCATTCCAGGGCCCCTCATATATTCAGGGAGCAGCATTCCAGGCCCCTAAAAATGGAAAGGATGAGCCGGAATGCAGCATTCCAGTGCCAGCTCAGGGAAGAGACCCAACCACCTCTCCCCCCCTTCCCCAGTGCCTGTGGCGTCCCTGCCCTTCCCACTGTGCCCGGCAGCACGCATGGCCCTGACCCACTCTCGGACCTGGGCCCCCTCTCACTGGCCAGCCAGCACCACCTTAAGACTCCCTCTTCCTGGCCCAGATCCTTGGCCACCTCAGCAGCGACAGTAAGGGGGGGCATGGAGGGTTGGGACAGCTGGTGGGGAAAGCATGCGGGTGGGGGGGGTTGGGTGGAAAGAAGAGGTCGGGATGGAGGCTGAGGACAACACGGAGCAAGTGTCTGGTGGGGGGAGAGTAGCTGGGGTTGAGGGCAGGAACTTGGGGGGCAGTAGCTGGGGTCAGGGGCAGTTGCTGAGCTGGATGAAGGAGGGACAGGGCCCATGGGAAGGGGGCCCAGACCTGCGTGAGGGGGGGCCCGGAAATTTAGGAGGGTTCCAGGCTCCACCAAATTATATTTTAAGCCCTGCCTGGACTCACCAATTAAAGGGGGGGGGGATGACACCCAGCAATTTGAGTGTCATAAATTCTTTCTACCAAGAGCCACAATGCCACCACATTCATCAGATGTGGAGGAATATGAAAGAGTAAAAATGAGAGCACAACAGTTACAAGGAACAAGCTACAACTTCCTGATCCGGTACAGCTATGGGGTAACAGAGCAGGAGGGATCCCACTCTAACACGCAATGATATCACAACAGATGTAAGGTCCTTTATGGGAGCAAAACTTGGGTATCAGACCACAGGTTCACTGATCCCCTATTGCTCCAGACTTTTCCCCAGTCTGCACCTGCCCTGAGGGCCCTTTTACAGCAGGTGGGGCAGCTGGTGCAAGAGGTGGCTAAATGATCTCTGAAACACTACACCAGAAGAGACTCCATCTATACAGGAAAAAAAAAGCAAGGAGTTCTGTGGCACTTAAAGACTAAACATTTTTATTTATCGCATGAGCTTTCATGGGAGAAAATATTTCTCCCACAAAAGCTCATGCGATAAATAAATCTGTTAGTCTTTAAGTGCCACGGGTCTCCTTGCTTTTTTTTGCTAGACTAGACCGGCTGCCCCTTAGGAACTTCTATACAGGTGTATACCATGAGAAAGGCCAGCAAGTTTAAAGCCACTTGGCACTGCTTTTAAAAAGTTAGAAAATCCAGCCCTAAATCCTTTACCAAACTCAGTGAAACTGCTCCAGTCTGCAAGAGGTTAAGATACAGATAGACTGCTGACCTTGCGGAACTACCTTGCGCTAAAAACACACCAGTTATAGCACCAGCTAGTGATGTGAATGATGCAATCACTTAACTAAAGTTATTACAAGAATAATGAAGTCAATGAATATTGTTGGGTCCTAGCCAAGTAAAAGCTGACAGATCCACTCAACTGTTACATTAGTTTGAGGTAAAGTATAAAAATCTCCCAGTGAATCCCAAGATGTAATTGGTTTTACAATCATATAAATGATAAAAACCGTCTTTTTGACATTTTATCTTCTCCTTTTAAACTGAAATGTTTCAACTGTATTTAGGTGGTCTACAAGATGAAGAAAAACATTTTTAAGGAGCCATGGTTAATGATCCAGCTATATAAAATTGTCAATGTCCAGCTGATTAAATTTTGACTCTACCAATCATTTTAATAGAAATTTTTATCAGTGAACTCTTCTATCTTCAAAAAATTCATTTTACTTTCTATTTTTTTTTAAATGCTGGTAATACCACAATGGTTGGCCACCTATTATATGCTAGCAGCAAGGGTCTGCAATAAATATATGACTTGTGCATTAGGAACTATGTTAAATAGATAAATGGAATCATACATATGTCCCCTTCAGTTTTCAGTGTGTTTGAAAACCTTTCTATTCCTCCCATTTGCTAGTGGGAGAATTTTCTGTTTCACCATCTGCTTGTTGATTCCATTTTTCTTGCAGCAGCCTATGAATTCTTTTGCAATATACATATACTTCTCTATCAAGTGGCTACAATTTTGGAATGTTTTCCTCCTTTAGTTATTTAAGAATGCCAGCATGGCAACAGTGTATCCTAGCAGATTACCTAGAATGCCCTTTTCTATTCCATCACCAAATTTGAAGGTGGGAATATAAAATGCTCATAAGGCAATGACACCCATGCAGACTCTCCAGGATATTTATCTGTATTTGAAGAATAGATTCATAACATCTGTGTTCTACTACTGAACGTATTATGGAACATAAGGCAATTTTCATAAGTGATTTTTTTTTAAAATTGCTCTTATTAAAGAGAGTGTATGAGTGAGCATTCTCCACAGCTTCATTTCCATAACTGATGCCAGTGGATCAGGTAGTTTCACAGTGTCATTTTACTCTTCTGTCACTACAATTCCCACTCTGCTCCCTCCTTCCAGTTCAGGTCGTCATCACGGCAACTCATCACCAGCAATTCCTTGTGGTCGAGGATGATCTTTTTCCACAGGTTTTGTTTGATGAGGGATCTTTGGTGACCGACACCCAGTCCTTGAGCCACAGAATCATTGGCAGATGGCACTGGAAGGCAGGGTTGGGCTGTGATTATTACATGACAGGTGTCTGTCCTCTCTTTTCTGAGAGCAAGGTGAGGCGATTTTTCTCAGGAGTGGCCATTCCTTCTCTGACCAGCCTTTGCCAGTTTGCCATATCTTGGGTGACTGGCTCAGTGTGTGATATAAATGACATTTCTTGAAGGCTGTCTTGAGAGCATCTTTAAAGCATTCCTTTTGGTCTCCTTGTTTCCTTTTTCCTTCAGGAAGTTGGGCATACAAATATTTTGGTAGATGTGCATCAGACCTATGCACATAGTACCCACACCACCTCAGCCAGTCCTAAATAATCAGGGCCTTAACAGTAACAATGTTGGCCTCTGTGAGGGCACTGATATTTGTGCCATGATCCTTTCACTTTGGGGATCTTCTGGAGGAAGTGTGGGTGCTGGCATTCCAGATTTTGTATATGCTCCTGTTCTTGGATTGATCTAATGTACATACAGTACATTCACATTCATAAGTGATGTGTGTTCATGGTCACCTCAGACATGTGCGCCACTCCTTCACTTGAAATCAGAGTAGTCATCAGATTGGAAGTTCACTCATCATCTAATTTCTGGCTTCCAGAAGTACATTTTAATGCCTGTGTTCCTTGAAGCATGTCTAGTAAATGATCAGATTTATGACCAGCATAAAAATGAGTCCAACTCTTTGGGCCTAATTCTGACCTTACATACACTATTAACAATGAGCTTGATTCTCTACACCCTTAAAGCACAATATGCTTGAATAGAGTTACTCCTGATTTATACTGGTGCCAGAGCAGAAGCAAACTACTGCACTCAGTATAATTACACCAGGATAAAACAGGAATGAGAACAGGCTCAAGACCTGTATTTCCTTCATGCGTAGCCATGTTTATAGACAAATTTACCGATGGCAGACTGAACTCAGTGGCATGCTGAACTGTAAAGATGATAATGGATCAGAATTAAGATACCAATGTAAAATTGAACTTGGTATCTCATTGTCATAGGATGCACCCCTGGGATGTAGCCTGGAAACTGTGGAACCACACTGACCCCATTAACTATATAGCTTGATTGGCCTCTCACAGTGTTCTGCTGGTGACAAACAGCCAGCCCTTCCAGGTGTTGTTATCACTCAACATGACAGCACGGGCAGCCACAAACCCAACTGTGTTACCTGGCTACTTTCCAGCCACTTCACAGACCAGCAATGTCTAGAAAGGCTTTAGCCAGTTCACTCCAACATCTTGCTTTGCATCCAGAAGACAAGATGCCCTACCCTAGTCAGAAGCCTCAAAAGGATAATTTTATTATCTAGTCTGCTCTCTACTCCTCAATGCAAGGAAGGCATACACTAGCTTTTGTTCACTGGGCCAAGACATCTCAAACATTTCAATTCAAAACACACTGTTTTAGGTAAAATTATAAAACATATTTATTAACCACAGCAAGATAGACTGTAAGTGATTACAAGTATTTGGCTTAAACAAACAAAAATAGTCACCAAAAAAATAAAAATAAGTTCAGTCTATATTCTATAACATTAAACAAGATCTGAATTAACAGAATTTACCCTGTCTGGCAACACAAGCAGGCCTACAGATTCTTCTTACACAGGCAGCCTCTGTTCCGCAGCCTGGGTTCCCCTCCCTTGTTCAAAAGTCCTTTGTCTTCCAGAAATTCCTTCAGCCATTGAGTTGTGGGGGAATGAATACAAGTGATATCACTCCCCACCTTTTTATAGTTTTCCCCAGCTTGCTGGAAAAGTACAGGCATGTGATGTGGGGGGCACCTCCTGCTGATCAAAGAGTATTTCCATTGCATATGTGATTCCTCAGTGAAGTCTCTAGGGAGGGATATTGGGAGAGCAGGTTCCCCTTAATGGTTCATCATCATGTCTGGCTACTCCATTGTTGTGCTTGAAAAGTTGAGTGTTTTCCATCTCACAACACATTCTAGTAACATATACGTCAATATTTTATAACTTCATATACAATGAGAGCACATACAATCCATCAGGGTATTAATTTTTAGCAGACCAAGACTTCTAAAATGACACCACAAGGCATACTTCGTACAAAGCATATAATAATATGGCAGTGATGAACACAGGCATTCTTGGATGCTGCTTTCAGACAGACAAGAGTGGCACACTCTTATATTACCTCACACACTTTATTAAGCATATGAAGAGAAATTTGGGCCTTACTGAAGCCAATAGAAAAATTAACAGATTACAGTCATGGCAGGATTTCATCCATGGTTTTGTAGAAAAGATAATTATGATGGCACAAGTCAAATATTTTTAAATAATCCAAATCAGTCACCAAAAACAGATATTAAAATAAAGACTACCAGTAAATCTCAGCTAAGTGTGTTTTGCAGTTTTATCATCTTGATGACCTAATAGCCTGACAATCACTTAATTTATTTTAAATCTACAAAGGTCAATCTACATACTATGTCAAACTGGGAAAGTGTGCTTCAAGTTTTCATGTTACAGTTCACAGCAAGTAACATCTCTAATGCTTAGAGCTAGCCATAATTTATCAGATGGAGCATAACAAATGGCTGTCGAAGTAAACAAATGAAACACAACAATTTAGTCCTGAATGATGTGCCTGACTTCAGTAGAACCCCAGAGATAGGACTGAATAGTTTAGACATCCTTGTAGCAGCAAAAAACTGTATTACAGCATACTCAGGCTCAACCTGAGTCTGGGAAACAAGAGTCATCATGCTTTTTAGCACCTGCATTCATGCGCAGGCAATAATCCATCACTTAAAGAGTATTTCCACCTAATATAGGAGGACCCCAGATCAAACTCAGTTTAGCAATTCCACCCTGTAGCTCCCCCAGATCTCATCGCTCAATTGAATGAGTTATCAGGTCTGGCACTAGAGTCAGTGACTGTGTATCAGGCAAATTTACTCTCCATATCAGTGATGACGAGTGTTTGTGTTGCATGATATGCGCATAATGATGAGGACTCTTGTGTTAATCTGGCCTCCAGGACAACGTTCCCTCTAAGCTGCGCGGCCACATGGTCACACAGCCCCTGGTGCTGCCTAGCACAGGGAACGCTGCTGGCCACACACAGCCAGCAGCTGAAGTCCCTGCCCAGACAGCGACTCTGAGCTGGGAGTTTTTAAAACTCCCGGTCAGAGTAAGCTCTCACTGAGCCTGCGCAGACTCTCTGCGCAGGCTCAATGAGTGCTCCTCCGGCCGGAGGAGCAGCCAGGGGCCAGGCCATGCTGCTCCCGTGGCCAGGTAAAAGGGCCCTCACCGTCCCCCTTTCCAAACCCTGGGGTGGAAGGGGGGAGCGTGGGCCATCAGAGCCCGAGGCTGCTCCACCGCCTGCCCACCCAGCCTCACTGCAGCGGGGCAGAGCAGCCAGTTCGGCCTGTCCCCCGCTGGCCACGCCTCTCCAGGGGGTGGAGAGGGCCGGGGCTAAGCTGCGACATGGGGGGGCGGGGCGGGGCTCTGGAGTGGCCCACTCACAGAGAGTTTGGGCTGCTTCACTCCCAGCCTCCCCAGGCCATGGATCAGGCCCATTCAGGTGGGGGAGCTTGAGCAGGGGGGGCAGGATCAAGCACACGTGGGGGGGCACGCAGCAAGCAACATATGTTGCTCAGCTGCATTGCCCCTTAGAGGAAACATAGCTCCAGGACAATCATGGAAATGTTCAAGGTCAGTGTTTCTTCGAAGCATCTGAGGAAGTGGGATTTTCTCCCACGAAAGTTCATGCAAAAAATAAATCTGTTAGTCTTAAAGTCCCGCACGACTCCTTTTTTTGTTTGTTTGTTTGTTTGTTTCTGGATTAGACTAACACAGCTTTCCCTTTGGAAATTCTCAATGACCAGTCCCCTGGAGTAGCACCCATCCCTGAGATCTCCATGACACAGTATAGGAAGCCTGAGATCTCCCATATATACTATAGGAAGTCAGTCCCTAATATCAAAAAGTTTGAGAAACACTGTCCTAAGTGATTTCTGGTTCAGCTCATATATGGACACATTTTGGTTATGATCTTTGAGACTGGTTTGGATACAGGAATTATTATAAAAATGCTGTCATGGACAGCTAATCAGCCCTATTCTCTCTCTTGTTGGAGGGCTCACTTGCTTGAGTTGCTTGACCACTGGTGAAATTGCTTGACCACTGTCTGAGGTCAAACTTCAACTGACTACTTTTTTACCATTGATAAAGACCAACAGATTGCTGAGTAACCATAGGATACCTCAGTGTCTGTGAACCACAGCAAATAACAGCTAGTCGGTGTTTGGCACAAAACAGCTTATAGTTTGATGATTCGCAACTGCACATAAATAAAAATGAACAAGGACAAGAGCTTACCCATTTTATGTTAAACGATATTCTTTCCCATCATTTGGGGGTGAATATTCCCACTGCCTCTCCCTCTCCCTAATGTTGTTTTGCTCCAATTTATCACGGCGAGAACATAAATATAAGTTATAACAATAAAGACAGTAAAGGACATGAAAATGCCATCTAAAAATCAGTAAATAAACTGATGTTAGGAAAAAAAAAAAAAGAATAAAAAACCACCACCAAGGCAAGGGACTGAGTTTCACTGCCACCTATTTCACAGGAAATGCTGCTGGTCTGATCACCTGGTTGGGCTGCTGAAGACAAACATTCCTGTATACAGCCTTTGAAGTGAATAACTCCTTAGGTCTAGTAAGTATGGATATGCTGTAGTTAGTTTCATATAAACCTAAAAGTTAACTTTGTAAGAAATCCTTGCACATTAAAGCCTTATTGATCTGCAAATCAGCTGTATCACTGGGAACTAACTCTGATCACAGAAAGTGCCCTGCAACACTTCTCACTATAGTAACAGACTCATTGTGATGGCCAATCTCAGAGTGTAACAGATTTGATTGGATTCTAGACCCCTGAGGAGTAATACTGTCCAGTCATTAGACATTAGCCTGGCTTAATACCCGGGAATATAATAAAAAAACAAGCTCCTGTGTCTGCTGGATGATCCCACAGGAGTGATGAACAAAGAACAAGTGTCTAGGCTGATCTTATTAAATACCACAGCAGTCTTTGTTACAGTTGACCACAAGGGCTTGTGAACAAGTCTACATAGTTTGCTGTAGGCAAGTAATTTACTGTAGGCTTTCCACACAATTCCATTTCTCTCAGAGAGCATGCAGGTGATGGTCAATAATTTTTTATCCTTTCCAAGCACATCCTAAGAGTTCCATCTGGTAATTCCAAGACAATTTTTTCCACTAAACTAATTTTTATTCATTTCCATTAGAAGTTATGAAATTTACAGAACTGCTGCTACTAGTCAGCTTTAAAACACACAACTTTATATTAGTATGATTCCATTCCTGCAAACGTTTAAGCACATGCATAACTTTATTCCTAGCCAGATGGGATACTTTTTTACACATGTGCTATTACACTATTAAGGGTCTTTATATTTTTAGCTGTTTTCTCCATATTTTTATTCAATTCTAAAATAATGTAATATAACATCTACTTTTATTCATTTTTACTTATAACAAACTGACTATTTTAAGTGAAACTAAATTTGGTTTTATGATCACTGTATTAGGTTTCAGTAGTGAATATGTGAAGGGTAGCCAAATAACTGTATTTTGGCTATATTCATCAAGCAGTACATGTGCATATTGATCATTTTCCTTTTCATGTGACAAAATTAAAAGATTTCCAGATTAACGAAGAAAAAATATACTTGATAAAGAAACCTTTCATAGCCTCACAGCTCAAGAATACAATGAGTTCATATATGTGCTGTTAAATAATTGCACCAATTTGTTTAATTGATCACAGTTTTAATTGTAGTTAAACAGAATATCTACTTAAATTTATTGTAAATATTTTGGATGCTTTTCTACATTTCCAAATATATTGATTTCAAATACAAAACAGAATACAAACTGTGCAGTGCTTTCTTTATATTATCATTTTATTACAAGTATTTGTACTATAAAAAAATCTTGTCAGTACAGCTCTTACAAGTACAGTAATGCAAGCTCAATCATAAAAGTGGGCCCTGCAGGGCTCTGCCTGCCATGCGACTCCCAAGTGGCGGCAGGCTCCACCTCCTCCCCTGCTGCCCGGCAGTGTGACTACCGGTGCGGAGGCTGTGCTGGGGTTGGGGGGAAGGGGTGCTCTGCAGCCTGGAAACACTGCCAGCGACCTGGAAGCACTGCCGATGGCACTGGCCTCAGCTTGGTTGGCGGGAGGACCCCAGGCGGGAGTCAGGCAGCTGCAGCTCAGGTGCCGGCTCCCAGCCAGCAGGGGCACAGGCCACTTGAAAAGCCAGCCAGGGTACAGAACCCCTGAATTATTACTTATGCTAGGGGCCACAGGCGGGAACACCACATGTTTGAGACCCTGGTCTAGGCCAATATCCAGCAGCACTAGTACCAAAATTTCAGGAGGAGTGTACAGAACAGGACAATTTCTCAAGAGAGTCATCTCTTATCATCCAATCTCAGCTTCAGAAACACAGGGACACCCAGATCTTGGGGATGTAACTCTGATTATCTTGGCTAATAGCCAATGATGGAACTATCATCCAAGAACTTAATTTAGGATTTTTTTTTAAACTAATTATCTTTTGGCCATAATGTCCCATGGCAATGAATTACACAAGTTAATTGTGCGCTGTGTGAAAAGAACCCCTTTCTATTTGTATTAAACCTGTTGCCTCTCAGTTTCATTGTGACAACCTTCATTTTTACATTGCGGGAAAATGTAAGGAACACATCTCTGTTCACTTTCCACACCATTCACAATTATACAGACCTCTATTATGTCCATCTTTAATCATCTTTTCTTAGCCAAAAAGTCCTAACCATTTTAGTCTCTACTCATACAGAAGCCATTTCATATCCTCTGAAGTTTTCCAGCTCCATTATACACTTTCGGAGACATGGTGACCAAAGCTGCATGTAATATTCAAGGTGTGAAAGCTCCACAGATTTATATCATGAAATTCTATTTTTGTCTTTTCTATTCCTCTAATAGTTCCCAACATTTTGTTAGTCTTTTTGACCACTACTGCACAGTGAACTTAAGTTTCAGAGAACTATCCACAACAACTCAAAGATCTTTCTTGAATAACAACAAATTTATTTTCCTCCCATTCTGTAAATTTCCCCATCTTCAAAGCGTCTGACAAAGTGGGATTTTCTCCCATGAAAGCATATGCAATAAATAAATTTGTTAGTCTTTAAATGCCACAGGACTCCTACAAATTTAGAAACCATCATTACACACACACACACACACACACACAAATTTTTTTTTCTAGTGTCTATTACTTTGTATTTATCAACACTGAATTTAATCTGCTTGTAATCTGAATTTAATCATATAGTTGCCTTGTCACCCAGGATTGTGGGATCCCTTTGTAGCTCTTCATGGTCACCAGTGGAGTAAACCATCTTGAATAATTCTGCATCATCTGCAAACTCTGCCACTTAACTGTGTGTTCCCTTTTTCAGATAATTTATGAATAAGTTGAACAGACTGATCCCAGCAGTGATCCCCAGGGAACCCTTCTGTTTACATCTCTCCACCGTGAAATATGGACATTTGTTCCTTTGTTTCCTAACTTTTAACCAGTTACTGATTCATAAGGGCCTGAAGGTGGTGGCAGCCAGCATCCTGATTCAGCTCAGGGCCAGCTCAGGCTTGGGGCCACAGGAAGCAGTGGCAGCCAGCAAGCCAGCTTCACTTGGTGCTGTAGGAGACAGCGGTAAGCCTGCTCGGCCTGAGGCTGGATCTACCTGGATCAGACCCAGGGCCACTCAGATCCAGGATGACACAAGTGGGTGGAGTGGATTGGTTCCAGTGGGGATGGGGAAGGGGCCCATGCACTGAGAATTATTTTGCCCCAGTGACATCCCTGCTGGCTGGGATTCGTCGGGTCCATGCCCAACATGCCTGGCACCAACAACACCTGCTTTGTGCTCCTCCCTATTACCCTCATTGGGTTTTGACTCCCACATTTTAAAGGAAGTCTTTCTACCTTTACTGGCCTTTCATTACTTTGGTGTCATTTGTTTGCTTTACTGTCTTTTCTGATTTGGGATATAGAATTAGTCTGAGTATCTACTCAGGGTTTTGAATAGTGGCTATGCTGACTGCAGGCATTTGGTCCTTGTGATAGCTCTTTTTAATTTCCTTCTAATAAGTGCCCTCATTTTTGTACAGTTCCCCTTTTAAAAGTTAAATCTTACTGTGGGAAGGAGGTTGGTATGATCCAATCAACAAAGATGTTATATTTAGTTATGTTATTGTCACTTTTATTGTGTGTTTCAGCTACATGCACATCTTGGACAGGATTCTGTACTCTACTTAGGACGAAATCAAGATTACCTCTCCCCTTTTGGCTCTAGGACTGGCTACTCCAACCACCAGTCATTTATGGTGTCTACAGATTTTCTCTCTATATCTTGCCCTGAGGTGACATTTACACAGTGAATGAGGAGTTAAAAATCACCCATGATTATTGCACTTTTTCATTTATAACCTGTTTTACCTCCAAAAGCATTTCACTATCACAGTCACCATCCTGCTTAGTGGCTGGTAGTATATTCCTACTGCTGTGTCTTTTTTATTCAAGCATGGCATTTTTATCCATGGAGGGCCTATGATACATTCTTTCATTTTAAGGTTTTTACCTTGTTTGACTCTATGCTTTCCTTTACCATATGCCATCTCTCTACCAATGCACCCTCTTCTTTCATTCCGATAGCTTTTATATCCTGCTTGTACTGTGTTCCTATCTATCATCATCACTCCCCCCAAGCTTTTCTGATTTAATTCACTTTTAATGCCGGGCACTCTAGTTCACCCATCTTAGCATTTAGACTTCTAGCATTAGCACATTTTGCCAATATTTAGCTGCCTGCCTTCATGTGTTATTTTTAAATGTAGTGCAAGAGACTTCATTCCCATGGATCCTCCGTTTCCTAGCTGGGCTGTCCCAACTTTACAATGCATTTCTCCTGGACTGCCTCAGACATGGAGCACTTTCCCTTCAAAGTTTGAGCAATCACATCTGAGTCTATTGACAGCATGACTGTGTACAGTGACAGAATATCCACAGTGACACCAAAGCCTTCATTCAATCCTCAGAGGTGTGGATAGCATAAATTCAGATGCTACCAAACCACTGGATGCCGGAGGCAAGCTGTACCCAGACATGCAGTGTGCTCATTACTCATTTGAAATGGTCACCTCGCAAACATCATCAGCCTGAAAGGAAACCTGTTAGGTCTATCTTTAAACTATTACCTTTCATCCTCCATAACTTTATTTGAAGCACCGTATGCAAAAACTCAGAACAACAACATGATTCTTAACACAGATTTTTTTTTTCCAACCATACAGAACTGAAAGATGTTCAAGCAAGTACCCACAAGCAGGATGTTTATTTCCAGCAGAAGTCAGATTGACTCTTAGCTCAGGAAGAGAATAAGATCTTGGGAAACAGGAATGACTTAAATGCCTCAGTGATTTACAGCAGTTGAGGACCTTACCAACTGCTCAATTAAATGGAAAATCCCTAATATTGCTGGTCACCTCCTAAGGATTTTGGACTACTGTGATGGAGTTTACAAATCCCAGACTGTATGTCAAAGGGGTTAAAGAGCAGCTCAGGTCCCAAGCAGTCCTACCTATGAGGTCTACACAATCTGCAGGCAGGGCAATATAAAAACAGAATATCTCAGAAAGCTGTAGAAGGGAGCAGGTGTCTTCCCTGAGCTCTGAGGGTCAAAATATTTCCCTAGGGGCACCTTGCCTGAGGCCTAACTGCATGGCCCAGTGGAGAACCTAGAAAGGAGAAAAACAACTGTGTGTGTAAGCCAGAGACTTGAGAGAAGTGCTTTACTCTGGTGCAAGAGAGGCTGGGGTTACAACAGGGGACTGAGGTAAGAAATGTGGAAAAGGGCATCTAAATACCTCCCGGGGCCCAAGTGTAGCTGCTCACCATCCGGCCCTGGACCCAAACACTGTGGAGAAGGTGGGCTGGAGCTTCTAAATAGGCAGTGAAAAACAATGGTTCCTCCATGTAAGGCTGGAGACCTACAAAGGCTGACCTCAATTAAAGACTCCCTACCTGCTACCACACTACAGAGGGGAGAATTGGAAACTCCTACCTGACTAGTAAGGAGTAGTGCAAGTGGTGGTGCACCTTTTACAACTAAAGCAGCATCTCCCAAACTAATCTGGCCACAGAATACTTTGGGCTTGGAATATATTGACGGAACACATGCATGCTGATCTGGGGTGTGGGGAAAGCTGTTTCTTACCAAACTATTGCTGCATGTGTTGATCTAAAAGAGTTAGAAAGAAAAATATTGCTAGCATGTACATTTTTTCATGGAACACCTATTCACGTCATTTGGAACAGAGTGCCAGGGATCAAGGCTGGTACCTGGGGCACTGGCTCTGGGACAGAGGGCTCATGCCACCTGTGCCAAGCACCAGCAACATTCCTGGACTAAAGGCATGTGTACCCTGCCCCAACCCCACTCTTGGGGCTTTGATGCAAGCAGAGGCATAGCCAGCCTCCTTTTTCTGGCTGTACCCCTGGCTCTCCAGGGCGGGCCTGAACAGTCCTGCTTTCAGTCTTGTGACCAGAAGCTTCCTGACAACATTCCAGTTAACCAGCATCTGGAATATCAAGAAGAAGAGGGCGGGGGTGAGGCAGTGTGGTCCTGCTGCATAAAGTCCAGAACAGCTACCTGAGGCTGGAGCTGCACGGACAGAAAGTAGCCCACCCTGCCAATTTGCCCACAGTGCCACTACTCATGGCTGCCCTCTGCTGGTCAAGTTCGCACCACTGTGTGGGTAATGGGTGGGTCTGCTGGCCAAGTGGGTGGGCACCTGACCAGCTACCTTTATCAGTTACCTCAGCAAGTTAAGGAATTTGCTCTTTCCCAGCATTCTCAAGACAGACATTTTGCAGTCACTAGCAAAGTTTCTGAACCTGATCCTGGGAACAGCAGCCAAGATCAGATATTGTATTCAGAGCAAGGAAACACAACACCCCCAATTTTTTTTTTTTTTTTTAAATAAGGACATGGCTGTCAGTCATCATTCCTCAGAACTACTGAGGATGACAGAAGTCCAAGACTACCACTTTCTCAGAAATGTCTCTTGCTGACCAAAGCAGTGTCAATTGTACTCCATTCCCACCTCTAATGGAGCAAAATGAACAAAAACACTTAGCAGTACCAGTAGTGATTCTTAGGGATTTCTAGCTCCTTTGTTACATATACCTTAGTTTTTCCCTCTTAAGTATTCTTCTGTGTCTCTCTCTTCTACTTCTCCATCTGCTAAATACTGAAGTAACATTGGCAACAATATGTGAACTTCAGTACATACACAGTTATGATGTACTTGCACACTCAAAAGGAGGATCTACAAACTGCCTAACTGCTTCTTTGAAGCTAGCAAACACCTATGGCTAACCCTGAACATCAGCCAAACAGAAGTTTTCCACCAGATTGCTCCC
Organism: Podocnemis expansa; assembly: GCA_007922195.1. Classification (NCBI taxonomy): domain Eukaryota; kingdom Metazoa; phylum Chordata; order Testudines; family Podocnemididae; genus Podocnemis; species Podocnemis expansa. The sequence goes on along the minus strand of ML681993.1, from coordinate 6,784,992 downwards.
AGTCAGATGCAGCAAAGAAGATTTGAACTGACAGAGAGGAACTGGAAAATACAGAACACTTTGCCTACTTTGGCAGCCATCTCTCACATATGGCAAGCTTAGCCATCGAGATTCAGCATAGAATTCGCTGTACCAGCTTAGCCTTTGGCAGACTGTCCCACCAGGTATACAATAGACATAACATTGGAATGCATACTACACTCTTAGTTTACAAATGATGGCAATCCCATCTCTCCCCTATGGCTGCAAGACTTGGGTGACCTATAGCAAACACATGAGAAACCAAGAATGCCAGCACCAGCACTTTCTCCAAAAGTTCCTCAACATAAAGTGGATTGATTTCCACTCTAACAGAAGTATCCTCACAGATGCCAACATCTGCAGTGTTCAGGCCCTGACTATCCAGCATCAGCTGAGATGGAGGGGCACTGCATGCACATGCCTGATGTGCACCTACCAAAACAACTGTTATATGCCCAGCTCACCAAAGAAGAAAAGAAACAAGAAGGCTGAAAGAAATATTTCAAAGGCATCCTCAGAACAAACATTGAGAAATACAGCATTGACACCAAATATTGGGAAACAGTAGCCTAAGATAAGACTTGTCAGAGAAGAGATAACCACTTCAGAGAAAAATCGCCTCACCTTGGTTGCAGAAAAAAATGCCAGAAAAAGGAGAGGCCGATAACTGACATGAAACGATAATGGCTCAGACCTGTTCTCCAGACTATCTGCAACACCTGCCAACAAGTCTGCAGTTCAAGAATTGGAATCCTCAATCTCCACAGGACCCATATAAAACAAAAACTGTGAAAAAGATTATCCCTCAGCCCAGAGGAATCACTATTCATGATAACACACTGGGAAAAATCCAAAGAACCATAACACTTCCTCCACTTCCAGTCCATCCTCTCCTTTGGCAGTGTCAATCTCCTCCAAAAACAGCTACTTCTCACTCATTGAGTTGCATGCTGAAGCTTAGCCCTAGTCTATACGTGGGGCTTTTTCGGCAGCAGTCAACTGCCATTTATGCAAGGAACATAAAATTCCTTGTGTAAACTGCAGCAACTTTCTAAGCCACTATTGCACATTAGGGGAAAGCTGACCGCAAATCACTTATAGTTGGCTTTCCCTTAGGCCCCCTGACCCCCAGGACTTCCAGGAGCAGTGCAGCGAGTTCATACTTGCCACGATCCACTACTGGAAGGCCAAACTGATGGCAGTGGATTTGCTGCCATCAGTACAGACATACCCTTAGTTCCAAAGGGGGAGCCGTGTTAGTCTAGTCCAGCAAAAGAAACAAGGAGTCTGGGGGCACTTTTAAAGACTAACAAGTTTATTTAAAAATGTCAAAGCATGTGATGAAATTGGATTTTCTCCCATGAAAGCTCATGTAATAAATAAATTTGTTAGTCTTTAGGAGCCACAGGATTCCTTGTTTGTTAAGCTGAAACTTGATACCCTCATCATGTCTCCTGCTTGTTGTTTCTGCTATCCTTGCGTACTGCTGAAGCAAACATCCAGTGGGAGATTCTACCTTGTTCCATGTCCCATAATCACCAAAACTCCAAGTGGGTGAATGGAGGGAAGGAGTCCAGAACACCTTTTGACGTCTCTCCAGATCCTTAGAATTTGGAAGTCTCTGCTCTCTATCAGGATAGTATATGTGACATTACCCAGTCTAGAGTACACAAATCATACAAATAGTAACAAACTGATTTGCATACCTCCCAGGTCTTCCCAATTTCATGTATACATATCTACATACTTGGGGGCTGCAAGGTGTTACAATTATAAAAACAGATAAATATATACGGATGTACTGTTAAATCATGTCATTTTAACCAATAATTCCTCACACACACTGTCACAGAATGGACCTAGTCACACTTGTAGGTAGAGTTCTTCCTCTCCCTCTATCTGACACGGCTACTTATTACAGGAAACCCTGGCCCAGGCTACCATCACATGATGCCTGGTGTCAAGGCTTTTTCCCCACTCTGGCACTCTGAGTGCAGAAGGTGGGGGCCCGCAACAGGCCAGAAAAGCCACTGGCCTTAAAGCCTGCTCTTAGAAGTCTCCAAGGCCTCCAATTCCTGGCCTTGGAGTGGTATCGCTGCCACCACCCAAATGCATAAAAAACCTCTTGAGACCCAGGAAGGCGCACTTGGGAATTCCTCCCTGTGAGGTACTTGCAATCCTGTTTATTCCTCTCTCAGGAGAATGACTGAACTCCAGCTGCAATATGAGCTGGAACTGGAACAGGGTTCCCTCTAGTAGCTGCCTGTGCAGTCTAAGGCATGGGCACACAAACCTCTTGCCTTTCAGGACACAGAACCAGAACTTGCTTAAAAGGTAAACTCTTTAATCAAAAAGAACAGATGATAAACACAGAGAGTTGCTTCTCTGGGAATTAACTTAGGTAGTTACAGGGTAGTGGGGTGGGGGTTTGGGTTACATGTGCTTAGCACAGAGAAATCCAAAAAACAAGCCAAAAACAAAGAAAATACCCTGACCACGTCTAAGTAAACATTCCCTGTTCTACCCACGCCTGGTCAGTAACAAATTTAACTTATCTCTGGTAAGGATGTTGCTGGATTCTTCCTCAGGCCCCTCTGGCCTCCTCCTGATCCTTCCAGGAGCTCTGCTGCATCCAAAAAGGCCCAGGCCAGGCTGCTGTTACCATTCAAAAACCTGTGCTTCGTTCCTATTGGCTGTCCTGGGACTCACTGACCAGAGTGTTAACCCCTTCCTCCCCAAGGGTTACTACACCCTGGTTATGACCAATCCACCAGTCCAAGCTCAACCCTTCATCTGAACGATGAACAACTAGGCATGGATGGTATTGGGCAGCAGCAAGGCCTAATGCCAGACTAAGTAAGAACCCATTAAACACAGATTAAGAAGACATTCAGCTACACAAAAAATACAGTTGGACATTCCTAAATTTGGAGACCTCTCAAAGGAGTATTAGCTTTAGATGCAGCTAGCTTCAGAAAAAAAAGATTTCATATCAGTGTTTCCCAACGTTTTTGGCTCAAAAGCCACAGATACAAATTTTATAACACTGAGGGGCCACCAGTCTACATTAATGTTCCCTCTAAGCTGATGATGCTGCTGAGAAAGTTTTCTACCAATTCCCCAACCTGCCCCAGGCTCCTTCCCCGCTGCCTCCCCAAGTGCATCCGTAACTTACTCAGCTGCACCACATCAGCTTAGATGGAACTTGTCCCTGACCCCTTTCTTTCTCCACCCGCTCGCTGGCTCCCAACCCCTTCATTTGCCCCCAAAACATACACATGGAAACACTTATCTTAAGAATTTTCTCTCTCCCAGGCAGCATGATACATGCTATTATTTAAATGTACACACACGGAAAATAATAAGAACGCCTGAGATGCAGAATACACAAGCACACACACAGGCAAGCTCTGTGCACAGAAACAAAGCCAGATAAATGCAAAAAGTACCCTTCTGTGCCCTAAATCTCTATGGAAAAAAGCCATTGTGTTAAGCATTTAAGATCTGAACTTGCACCCTTTGATTGTTTGCAGTCCTTATATGCACCAATATTTCAGTTCAAACCAATGGGATTTAAGGCTATCTGGCACATAAAAGACATATTTAAACTGAAATATTAAAATATATTTTAGAACAAAAGTCCCACACCAACAGCTCAAAGTGCCCTATGGACTTAGCAGTCACAAAGGATGACCAACCACCCAATAGAAAACAAAAATTAGATCCAAATAATGAACAACCCCAGACAACTAGGAAACCAAAGAGGCATGACAACTTTTTTAAAACTCAGAGATATACCCTCAACCTTGCCCCATGACTACATCCATTATGTGGCTTTCACCATCCCAGGAGCTCATCAAGTGGGGCTATTTCAGGCCAAAGAAAGGCACAAGACTTTTTAGTTCAAACTAGCTGCATGTTCTCATTTGAACTAACTTTTTAAGTTCAAACCAGTCATTACTTTGAGTATTGCTCGTGCTTAGGTCGAACTAAGGACAGAAGTCCAAACTAACCACTAGGTCTTATTATAACTAAGATATTTCTAAGTTTAGACTAGCCAAAGCCTAGTGTGGCCATGGGCCTAATTATTGCAGACTAAGCTTCTTTATTCTGGACTAATTCAGCAGCGTAGACATAGACCAGGAACCCTTCTAGAGAATCTTTTGACAGCAGTCCACACCTCTGCCAGTGATGGGAACCCAACTCCTGTCCTCCTATGCAGCAACTTGCTGATGTATTTAACTTAATTCCATTGTTAATGTGCACACATATTTCTGTACTTTTATGGTAGCTTTGAAATTCATTCAGTACAATACAAGTTTACCATTAATGTGAGGAAGAAAAGGAGACCTCATAAAGGATTAAGCTATGTTAGAGAAACAAGCACAAACTCCCCCTCCCTGATCAAATGCTATTTCTCCTGAGTGCCAACTGCCCGCCCGGCCACCAGCTAACCCCTGGTCCCCCAAACCCTAGCCCCAACCATTTGCCATTGTTCCATGGCTGGAATAAGGGCTGATGGATGATGTCATATAACCACCCTGCTGCCGGCCCCCCCGGTCCCACCTCACCAAACTCCCCCATGCCCTTTCCCAGATGGCTACCCATCTCCGACCCCCTCACATGGCCACCAGAGTGGCCACACCACAGGCTGCTGCTCCCACCCTGAGCATGATCTGAGCATACTCTGAGCATGCTCAGGATAGGAGATCTTAAGAACTCCCAGTCTGGGACAGCTCTCTGCCAGCAGGAACACTGTGTCTTCCGGCCATGTTGGGGCCACAGCGGCCAGCAGTGTTGCCTGAAGGTATGAGCAACGGGGCTGCATGCCCACATAGCCTACAGGGAATACTGGTCAACATCACCAGCTCCCACACTCCCACTCCTCCCAGTGCAACCAGATGGAAGGAGTTCAGCAAGGAGTCTGCTTCCAGATCACCCATCTCCCTGGCTACAGCATGGTAACCACACATGTCCCTGTAGCCCTGTGCACTACGCTTCTGCCACACCAAGTGTCCCTATGCAGTGGTTCCCTTCTGCAGTCAGTGGAATGGAAGACCAGTGTTCCCCTCCATCTGGCTTCAGAAAGGAGCCTCAAAGCTTATGGACCCAGGAGGAGCACTATGATGAGCTCCCTGCTACAGCCAGTGGGATGGGGCAGGGGGGAATGCTGATCTCCCAGTCCCTTGGCTGCAGCAAGTAGCCTATACCAGTCTTATAGCCCTGCAGCAATGCACACTGCCTGAGTCCTTAAGCAATGACTCCTGCAGCCAGCAGGAGGGGGGTACTGAGTCACTTTGAGAGACCCCGAGGGCCCCTTTTGGCTCAAAGGTCATGGGTTGGGAACCATGGTTTTACATCCTTCAGACAAAAAGAATTACCCCTTCTTAAATCTTCACTGAACCCCACCTGAATTTTCACTAAACTAAAATAAATCTGTGTATCAGCATCAAAATCTGATGAGGTATCTGAATTTAATAATTTATTTCAGTCATCTCCAAATTAGAGATGTATTTTTCATTTAAAGCTTCTGTTTTTGAGGGGGGAGGAAGAACAGAAAAATTGGACAGTTTTTGTTTTTTTAAAATCCTATTTGTGTGCCCTAAAATAAGAATATTCTGAGATTGTTTTGGCATATATTCTTCACTACCCAAATCTGTGCAGCAATCCTTGTTAGCTGATCACAGTCCTTGATGGGAAATTGACAAGGATAAGCACTCAGATGCATAGCAGCCTGCTGATTTTCACCTTTTGGGAAAGAATAAATATTAAGTGATGAGAGACCAGCAGGGAATTGCATAAGTGTTTTCTGGTGCTTCCAGTTTAAACCGAAAAAATGAGTTCTCCATTTACAAGGAGACATACTGTATATTAATCTCAATAGAGAATAAATTCACAAGTCATTTTAAAGAAACTGAGTTTTTTATGAAGGTGGATTATGCTAAATGGTAGTACTTCTCCAATGTGTCTGAAGAATTCATTTTCATCCTCAGGACATTACAGTGTATTTGAGGTTGGGAAGGAATTTTCATCCATGGCAGACTGGGGTATGCCTAGGGAGGAGAGGCAGCTTCACCTTCCTCTATAGCATGGGGCATGGGTCGCTTACCAGTGGACTTTCTGTATGGTGAAGTTCTAAATCTTCACTTGCAGACTTCAATTACTCAGTCTTAGGTTAGACATCTATCACAGGAGTGGGTAGGTGAAGTTCTGTGGTCTTTCCCATGCAGGAAGTCAGCTTAGCTGACCATAATAGTCCCTTCTGACCTTATAGTCTGTAATTCATGGATAGGCCCTAAACACAACTTCAGAGTAAGTCTCTCTTGCACAATGACAATTTAAACATCTGTTTCCTGTGCCTCACTCATCTCCCCAAAAGCACAATCTCCACATGCTTCCTCTGGCACAACTACCAATCCCATGTCTGACACATACTAAAGAACCAGAAGCATAGCCACCCCCACATCCCCTAGTGACATTATTGTATTAACGCTGGGAGGCAGAAAAAGGAGGATGGGAAGCATTGCTGGCTAGGAGGCGTAGGAAGGATAGACACTAGAGAAGTGAGTTTTTATAGAGGTTGATTATGAAGGGAATTTGGAAAGTAGTGACTCAGCTGATATGAAGCAAAGGGAAAAGCAGAGATGTCCGGGCCCAGTTGGCAAGATACAATTAAAGTATGGTGAAAAAAAAAATGTGAAATTAATTTTTTTGTGTGCAATAAATACCTCCATCTTAGACCATCCAGGTACTTTCTTCAAGCTTGTGCTTCTCCAAGTTTTGAAGTCCTCTATGGATTCACAGCAAACTACCTTAAGGACCTCTTCACGTTGTGACCATGACTTCCCAAGACAGCATGCATTTATTGTAAAAATGGAACTGTCAGCCTCAAGAATTAAACTCAGGTATTCGCCACACAGAACTTCGTCAGCGACAAGCAACAAGTGCAAAGCTCCCTCCTCAAACCAGTTAGGATGACCTCTATCCCTCCAGAGCCAGACTATAAGCTGGTGGACAGTTTCACCAAGAGAATCCACATAAAGCACAAATGCCTGAGTAAGGTTCCATATTCCTTTCCTCCAGGCATGAAAAATACCAAAGACTCAAAGTAATAAAGAATATTAAGACAGACTCCCACTTTCTGCAGGCTAGAAAGAGGGAGGACACACCCTTCTGAACTAACTAGCCCTTTCCTGGCTATTGTGGAGAGACCTTTCTCTGTCTCCCTAAAAAGTAGTATGGCTTAAATGTGATTTCCTGCAGGGCAATTGCAGCTTCAAATTTTAAAGTGCTGTAACTGATACAGAGGGGCACACACATGCACCTGAAGGCCCACCAGCCCTGCCACATAACAGTAAAATTAACTTTCTTGATCCTATCATTCCACAGCCCCACTCCCAACATCACAAATTTACTACCACAAAACAGCAAGAATACCAGCAAGCAAAGCCCTCACTGCTTTCAGTACAGGGAAAGAAGAGACAGAACACTTTGTGTGTGTTCAATTTACAAGGTGTTCATATGCCATAATTATGGTAATAGCATAAGGACCTACAAAGATAAGGAATGTACCCACCCCAAACCCATTACCACTATGAATTCTATAATTCCATCACATATTCTCTGCATATTTTAGATGCCAAATTATGGCTGCCTCAGTACAACTGCACTAACAGGTGGGGGAAGAGGACAGACATGCGTCGCCCTCAGCACATCAATGGGTAGGCAGCCATAAAGTGCCTTGACTGCTTGAGGATAAGAGAATAATTTGTGTATCAAGCAGCAACTAATACTCTATGGAGCATATTTCAGGAACACCAACAAAATCCCTGAGGCCAGTTCATGGAAAGAAAATACATGTTACACTCTCAAGCACAGCACAGCAAGGCCCATTTGTGAGTGTGCTCAACGAGCTTCCTCTGACAAAGAGAGGAGGAAAGGTTTAGTAGCTAAATATAAACATAATACTCTGTAATAACCAAGTTCTCTTCAGACTCTTGCCAACACATCTCTCCATTTGTTTACTCATCCCTTATGAAAATTTAAAGGAAAAACACTTTATATAGACTTCATAATCTGCATTATCAAATCCAGGGGCTTCTAGCTGAGACATTCATTGCAAGCGCATTTGCACAGCTGTCAGATGTTTGTGTATGGTATTAACATTTTCAAGAACAAAACCATAGAGTCTGAATGATAAAAAAAAAAAAAAAAGCAAGGACTCTCTGATGACTGGATGACAGTGCTTAGACATTATCACCAGGTGTGTAAGTGTGAGGCACTATAGGCTGAATACGCTATGGAATCCTAAAAATAACCTTGGATTTTCACCATTTTATACAGACGACAAGTTCTACCTTTGAATTACTGTGCCACCAGGACTATTTTCACTATTTCACATCTACTACAGCTCATCCTTTCAAAATACAAGAACATGAATAAAAACTGGTGATACTGAACATAAATATTTTTGATCCTCTGGGTGGTTTTCTAAAAGATCTTATTTTTCATTTTCTAAATCACTAGGTGTATTTAACATGCCTATACTACAACTCAGTTTACCAGAGATCTGTTAACACACTTTATGAATTATTCTTGCAAAACAAAAACAAAAACAAAAAAAAACACCCCATACTGAAGTGGTTAAGTCTCACACACACTACAAATTCACAAGCAAGTCAGAGAACAGAATGTGCAGTATGCAAAAATCATTAAAATAAATCATTTATGTACCCAAGTTCCACAGAAATATGGAAACATTTATATCTATAAAATAATGGATGTGTAAGATAAATAAAGTTTTCTGATAAACTGAATCTTTGCATTAAAACATTGATGATAATTTAATGATTAGTAATTTAATAATATTTGATTTTTCATGACTAATTATATATGAAAATACTTAGCTCATGATTAAGGAAACATTTTCTGTAACTAATACTAATTAGATAAGTTATTTGATGAAGTAATTAATCAAGAACTAATTTTTAAATTTAATAAATATGTTCAGTTAAAAGCCAGGTAGTCATGAAAACTATCACATAGTTGCTGAAATAATACTGTTCCTGAACTGATCTATTTGAAACGGATTTCAGAATTTTGTTTAACACACAGCATTTTATAGGACTGCGTAGAAAGATATGACTTCACTGTGCAATTTAAATATTCTGTTCTTAAAAAGTACATGTTAAGCTAATATAATATACAATAAAACTATATCAGGGAACAAAACTTTGTTGAATTCTCCTCTCAATTACACTTGCACATACCCAAAAGTTTTTCTGTCAAATCCACTTGTAACTAACACCACATTTTTGGCCCTTTCCAAGGGGGTAGCTGTGTTAATCTACTTCAGCAAAACAAACAAGGGGTCTAGATGAAACAGATATTCTAGCACAGACTGAAGAAAAGACCAAGCAGGGAAAGGCCTCACTGGAACATCCACAGGGAGAAATACTTGCTCTTGGTGAGGTAAGTCACTCTAGTAGATGGTTTCCTACTATCTAACAATACCAGGCGAACTTGCTCTGAACAGTCCACTGCATTTAACAGTGGAGCTTCCACATGATCAGCTGGAGGATATTTAGGTTCAGGTAAAGCAATTAGCCATGATCTCACAAGACTAGATCTGGAAGGGGAAGGAATGGTTGTGAGGTTGCTACTGACAGGTCCAGTAAGTGCCAAGCCAGTACTGGAGTGGCTATGCTGGGGCTATAAGAATAATACTTGTTCTGTGACTTTGACTAAGACTTTGTTCATGAGAGCAATGGGGGGTGAGGAGACCACATACAACAGGTGCTTTGTGCAACAGAACAGAAATGCATCTCTGAGCAAGCCTATGCAGAAACCAAAATTTCAGACATTTCCTGTTTTGCTGGGTTGAAAACCAATCTATTGAGGGAATCCTGTATCACTAGAAGATCATAGAATCATAGGGTTGGAAGAGACCTCATAGGTCATTTAGTCCAACCCCCTGCCAGAGGCAGGACCACTCCCACTAAACCATCCCAGTCATGGTTTTGTCCAGCCGGGCCTTAAACACCTCCACAGATGGAGATTTCACCACCTCCCTTGGGAGCTCATTCCAAGGCTTCACCACTCTCCTAGTAAAAAAGTTTTTTCTAATATCCAGCCTCGACCTCCCTAACCGCAACTTGAAACCATTGCTCCTCGTTCTCTCCTCTGTTACTACCGAAAACAGTCGACCTCCATCTTCCTTAGAGCATCCCTTCAAGTAGTTGAAGGTTGCTATCAAATCCCCCCTCAATCTTCTCTTCTGCAGACTAAATAAGCCTAATGCTTTCAGTCTTTCCTCATAGGGCCTGTGCTCCAGCCCTTTAATCATTTTGGTTGCCCTCCTCTGAACTCTCTCTAGCATGTCCCTGTCCTTTTTGTAGTGGGGAGCCCAAAACTGAACACAGTATTCTAGATGTGGCCTCACCAGTGCAGAATAGAGGGAATGATCACATCCCTTGATCTGCTGGTAACACTTCTTTTGATGCAGCTCAGTATGCCATTGGCCTTTCTGGCAGCAAGAGCACACTGCTGACTCATATCCAGGTTCCCATCCACCATGACCCCCAGCTCCTTTTCTACACTGCTGCTACTTAGCTGAATGTTCCCCAGCCCGTAGTGGTGCATGGGGTTTTTTCATCCCACGTGCAGGATTTTACACTTGTCCTTATTGAAGCTCATAAGATTTCTATTGGCCCACTGTTCCAATTTATCTAGGTCTCCCTGAATCCTGTCCTTGCCCTCCAACATGTCTACTGGTCCCTCCAGCTTGGTGTCATCTGCAAACTTACGGAGAATGCAGTCTATTCCATCATCCAGATCATTGATGAAAATGTTGAACAGAACCGGCCCCAGGACCGACCCCTGGGTCACCCCACTCGTGACTGGCTGCCAGCTAGACATGGAACCATTGATTCCTTCACGCTGAAACCGTTGATCTAGCCAGTTGTCTATCCACCTTATGGTCCTGGCTATAGCAGAACAGAGGGACCATTGATGGTGAGAGGATAAAGATCTGCTGAGGTGATCCGCCAGATTGTTCCAGGCTCCCAGAAGTTGAGAAGTTTTGAGATAGATCAAGTGCTTCATGAAGAATTATCACAAATGAATGGCCTCTTGACGCAAGGGGGAAAAGCGCATCCTTCCCTGTCCATCTGTTGATGTAAAACATGGCTTCCATGTCATCCATAAGGACTTACACAATTTTGCCTGCAATCTGCGGTGAAAACACTTGCCACACTAGGCAGACTTCTCCGAGCTTTCTGACATTTTTGTCTAAAGAGATCTCCTGGGACCACAGAGCTTAAGTCCTAATTTGCTCAAGGTGAATCCTACAACCTAGTCTGGATACATCTAAGATTAGAGATTTTGAAGATGGGAGACTGATGAAGGGAATGCCCAAGTCTAGTGAGCATGGGTCCTTCCACCACCTAGAGAGGAGAGGACCTGGCTGGAAATGCATAAAATTTTTTACCAAAAAGGTCTAGTCTCTTTGTATTCTTTGCTTTGGGAATCATTCCTTGCTGTCCCTGTCTGTCCCCCTCATTGGTCACCAGGCCCCTGGGGAAGGGAGGGAGGAATATAAGTACTTGTAGCCTTAGGCAGCAACAAAGTAGTTCATTTCAACCCCTTTCACCCCTTTTTGTGGTCCCTAATTAACAAACAAGTGATGTCACTGTCAAAGGGCATTAAAAATAAACTCTTAAAGGGTTAGTTGCTAATACCTGCCTGACCACACTGGAGCCAACCAATATAGAGCTGAGCATCCCTTGGTTTAGCCCATATGTAGTATCTGAACTGTTTTTATTCTTTGGATCTAATAAATTGCTTATTAGTTAGGTTTTTTAGGTATGTGTAGAGCAACCTCATAAAGCATTAGACCTTTGGTTTTGATAAATTAATTTATGGTTAAATTGGTGTTTGGTGATTTCCCATATTAATATTAACACATTCCAATCTTATCAATAAGTCCACCACCATCTACATGTCTTTTCAGTTCAAGGCATGGCTCCTATAACCAAATCAATCAATCACAAAGTTCAAACCAAGCAAAACCTGTTGGTTCTCCAAGGAGGTGGTGGTTAGAAAAGGCACTGCCTGGGTGCCTTAATCACTCTACGGCACCCTCAAGCTCAAACTTCTGTTTAAGTTCCTGGAAAAGGACATCCCTCTCCTGCCACCTGAGCAACCCCATTTGCCTGGGCTTCTGAGCTTCTTTTAGCTATTTACATCAATCACAGGACGCTCAGCAGGTCTCTACGGGAAGGGCTACCTGGTCTCAGTTTTGCCTTTTACCCTTCAATTCCTACGGTGGGTTTGTATACTTCATTGCAGTCCCTTGCTATGTCAGAACAGAAATTCAGACACATTTCAAAGATCAGTGCAGAGCACACAGAATGTTGTGTGATCTAAAGTGCACTATTGGAAATTGCAGTGCTACATATTTACAGTCGTTGAGCGTTCACTGGGGATTATCTTTTAAAAAGGAAGTTCAAGATACCAGATTTTATGCAAGGAGGTTTAAGGAACTGACGAACTCCATGTCTCATTATCTCTCTCTCTCTCTCTCTCTCTCTCTCTCTCACACACACACACACACACACGCACGCACGCTTTATATTAGGTGGAAAGGGAATGACTTATGGCATCCCCACTTTCTATTAATGGATTTTGACCACTGATTTTCCATAAGTGCAGAGCCAATATCCTCACCTAACTGACCACATGGACCCTTTTGAATAGGATGGCGAAGGCCTGATTCTCAATCACCAGAGGATTTGATCACATCCAACCACCACACACAGCATCTGTCTTCTCAGCATACTTACCCTGAGTTATAACTCAAATGTTACCCTTCACTCAGCTCCCATCCACTCACAAAACTAAATCTACAGATTTATAAGTGGTGCTTTCAGCTCAAGAAAGCTGGCCCATAGTGTTGGAGAGGCATGAGGATGCAGGCCCACCAACAGCAATTCCAGGCTCCAGGGCAGAACAGTCCATGGCCCCCTTACAAAGGGATCACCGAGATCTCAGTGGGCTTCTGCCAGATGTTTTTACTTATTTATTTACCATGCACCATATGGGCTCCCAGGCAGCTTAGAAGGCAATATCTGCTATTCAGCTTCCCGGTTCTCTTGCTCTCTCTAAGGAGATGACTAATGAACCCAGAACCCAAGTAGCAGATACCACCTCCTCAATCATCCAGGAACGTGCATTGTGTATAATAAATAAGCTCAGCTCAAGGGAGCAGAGGAGAGCATGAGTGGAAGGGGCCTCAGACAAGGGAGTGTAGAAGAAAGGAGGATATGTATGTATCCCTCCCATTCCCCTAGGCCATTTTAAAATCAGTAGGACCCCGGGCATTTGGGTAGGGCCAGGAGGGTGGTTGAAGCTCTAGCAATGATGAAGCTTGAGCTAAGAATGCAGTGAGGATGCAATAGTTGGAACTACAACAACTCATCATCAGCTAATCCAATCACTCTAACTCCAGTGTTATTTTGAAATATGGTCACTATCACTCAAGCTAGGAAAGCTCATGTGCAGCAAGTCAAGTTCACCAACTCAAGCCCAGTGAAGACAAGTAGTGAAGTCAAGCCCACCTAGAGGATCACTATATGGCTTACTTTATGCAGAAGGACTCTTACAGACTCCACAAACTTAGGTATCCTTCCCGTTGTTGATGTCAAACTTGCTATAACTTTTGTTATTCATATTAATTAATTAATTAATTAATTAATTAATCAATCAATCAATCAATCTAAAACACACAACTTTTGACAAGGTTATTGGACTAGTAATGACAGAAAGCAGTAGATGTGATATATCTAATATTACTATTATATTAAACAATATAGATTAGTAAGGCTTTTGACAAAGCTCCATTGACTTTTTCATAAAACAAACTAAGGAAATGTTGACAAGAAAAATTATCAACAGGTAGGTGCAAAACTTGGTTAAAAGAACACATTCAAGGAGTTTGCTGTGGAACTAGGGAGACAGATCAAGTAAGATCCTCTTTGAATCTGCCTTGGGTTTGGTGCAGAAGTCTCAAACTCATGGCCTAAGGCCGCTTGTGCTCCTGAAGTTATTTCTTGTGGCCCGCAATGACACAATCGATATCAATATTTGCAATGTTGTTGTATGAAAAGGTTTCAGTGGTGCAGCCCTTTGGCTAACGTACTAGTCCTCATGCAGCCCACGTTGTGATTGGAGTTTGAGACTCCTGGTTTGGTGTAACAGTAGAAACTCAGAACTATGAACACCTCAGGAACCGAGGTTGCTTTCCTCACAATGTGTAAGTTTGTCATCTGACAAAGTGGGATTTTCTCTCAGAAAAGTGAAAAATACATTTGTTAGTCTTTAAAGATGCCACTAGACTCTCTGATAGGTTTGTAACTCTGAACAAAAGTTTGGACTGCTCTTTCAGAAGTTTACAATTAACTTAATACAGCTCTGAGACTTTTAAAATGCTGCTTTTAGCCATCTTAATTTAAATGGCAAGCACAGAAATAATTTCCCAACTTTGTAAAAAAAATTGTAGTTAGTAGATGTTTAACACAGTAGTATACTGTATTTGTAATTGCACCAGAGTCTGTCACTAGAGCAACCTCTCTCCTATAGCAACTCTTCCAATTGAGCTCTGTCAACTTAATGTGTATTTCCTGATCCTAGTTCAATTTAAAGGAGAAGACCACCATCTTACAATTACCAATTTGAAGGCCCATACAATACAGACATAACTACACTATCATTTTTTAAAGTCACCTACTATTGTTTTGTTTACTTTTAGTCTATTTGATGCCACAATGACTCCCTGACTCCCATATTTTCTATAGGTTTGACACTTTTATTCTCTGTATTTAAACAGAAACTGTACATTTAACTGAAAGGCTGAAATAAAAAAAAAAAATCACTGAAATGATGCTATAAAGCTGAAATTTAAAAAAAATAACAACCACTGAAATGATGCAACAAAGAGATGACTATCCATGCATTTATAGACAACTCTGCAGATTTATGTTTTCCAGTACCATAAATAATTATCTAGGCAGATACAGTTAGATTATCCCACCACCATTAACAAAAACGATCAATAGTAAAAGGGTTTGTATACCAACATGCTGATGTGAAAAAATAAAATCAGCAGAGCAACATAAAAATTGGAACATAAAAGTGAGAGATGTTATGTAAGCTGGAAGAAATATTAATTTTATTTTAATTAAAAAACTCCAGTCCACATTTGACTAAATATTTTCATAAAACTCCAATTGATATATATGGCCTTTAGAACAACATTTGCCTGTATTCTAAGAACTAAAAATCATTACTCAGATTTTCCAAGAAAATTCGTTACTCATTAATAGGAAATATTTAAAAAGTATCAGTATTATAATATCTTCTCTGAGATAAGTATACAATAAATCTGCATATGAATCAACACATCTTTTGTTCTTTTTATGTGACCTGCTCTTCCATACAATTGAAAAGTTCCACATGAAAAAGATCTGAAGTGGAAAAGTTTAAAAAAAAATAGTTAAAACTTCAGTAGAATAGATTCAAATATATTTCTTCTGGCACATAATAAAAATGTTATTAAAAAGCTCACCTTGACTATCCCACGAATATGCATTTTTGCTATCATCTCTGCAGTGTAGAGAAACATCAACAGAGTATCTAGAGCAAATGTCAAGTACTGAAGAGGAGGATAATGCTCAAAGGTCTTTGGGGTGTTCATACAGACAGAAATAACACTGATGATGGCACAGATGCGTAGCAAAGAGTGAACCCACTGAAAAAACAAGGGTTACAATTTAGTTTTGATCTTACAAAATACTATAAGTATTTGATGTGTACAACAACTCTTCTTGACACCATTTCATAAAAGAAAGTTTTTTCAAATGTCACAGCCCAGATTTTTATCATCTTTCCCTCTCTGCCTCCAAAAATTAGACAATTCGGATTTTATTTAAAAAACAACAAGAAATAAGTGATTTTGCTCATTAAAGGGTCTAGAGCACTGTCTCTCAATCTATGGGTCAGTACCCAGAACTCTGTCACAGAATCCCATGCTGCCACTGCCAAAAGAGTGGAATGTACTGCTGAAAGATAATTGTTGGGTCACAGGTATAAATGATTTTTTTTTTCAACTGGGTCCTGAGGAAAAAAGTTTGAAAGCCACTAATCTAGAGGACTAAGCATTATTTCAATTTGAGGGGTAGTCTCTGCGTATTTAGGAATGTGTGTCAATACTACTACATTTTATGTTTTTATAATTAAACTTTGAATTTATTACAACAGCCAATGGTGACATTCTACTAACATTACTATGAGTAATTAATGCATGAGTGTTCTCTTGTGAATGATTTCACAACACTGAAGTACAGCTAAACAGCTTGCATCCATACTGTACATGAAATGACATTTTTCTAACATAAAAGGAATGCCAATGGTCCACATGAATTATTTCAAATTCTTTATCTTCTTTTCTTTTAAATTAAGCTTCTCCCTTAACAGAAGAATAAAATGAAATCAACAATAAGATATTTCAGAATTTTAAGGAATCCTTGATGCTGGTAAGCAAGTTATAACTCATTTCAAGATACATTTCTTCTCAGAGGGAAATAATGGCATTTAACAGTGCATAGACCACTAAAAACTTCAGTGCTATCCTGAAGATGGCCCCCAAAGTGAAGAAACATTAACTTCCTCTTTGTGCCATACATTAATAGGTCTAAGGATACTGGAACAGCTTGTGCAGGGGACTAAAATAATGAACCTAAAAACCATTCTTACACCAACAAAAATGGTGGTGAGAGACCAACACCTTCCAAATATTAACCACGCTCTTCAACAGTAAAAGACTCTGTCTCAAAATTCTCTCCATGACCCCATTTCTTAAACTTAACTTGCTATTCAAATCAATCAGTGGTGGCAACTGAAGGTAGCTGAAAAGTGTAGGAGGAAAAGAGAGAAGAATTTTAAAATACATACATACATACATAAAACATAACAAAAATTACTTGATGGTTACTGTGTCACTAACCTTAACACTTTTCAACAACTGGTGGAAGAAATTATTGAATAAAAACTGGAAATATTACTGATTGACTGGCAACTGTAAGCAGCTCACTACTCTTGACTAAAATCTATTTCTTTCAGGATCTTTAAGTTTTATGGAAATGATGAGACTAAATATTACATATTACAGTTAAAATACAATTGCTCAATAGTGAGAAGTAAACTTACTGGTTTGTTAATCCACAGGATATCTGCATTGTCTGACAAAGATTCATCAGGACCAAAGTCTGTAACTGGCTGGGCTTCCACCCGTGAACTTTGTTTCCGTTTGAGCATCCTGAAGTTAACTTTGGTTATCTACAACAATGAAGCTCCCTTAGAAAGAAAAGAAACAAATTTACTACACAACCCATTCATAAAAATTTGTTTCAACAACTTTGTAAATTGAAATCACTTGTCACTAGACCAGGCTGCTCATGTACTTGTTGAGCAACAGATTATTTACATAAAATACTGAAAGTGAATCACCTAAGAAAGTTTTATATGGAAAAAGGCAACTATAATAATTTTAAAAATCCTAGCAGGACTAGTTTCTCTCCCATATGCAAGGACGGGTATTGTTGCAGGCTTAAACTTAAATCAAAGTCTTGTCCCCAATGATAAAGAGCCTTACTACTGTTGGCCTTCTGTTCATCTTTCTTTTTGCATATACAAACAATTTTCTATTCAACAGTCAGCCAGTCACACAAATTCATTACTATCCATGGGTCTGGACATAACTAGGCAATGGGATGGGTATCCCTCTTGTGCAAGCAACAGGACCAATCAGAAGCCTTCGGCTTACAGATGCACAGGGACTGGTATCTTTAAGAACTGCAGGGATGTCAAACTCTAGAGGGGTAGCCATGTCAGCCTACTTCAGCAAAACAATAAGAGTCCTCTGTGACATTTATGAAGCCTAACAATTAATTAAGACATAAGCTTCCATGGGTGCAACCCACCTTCTCAGATGCATGAAGTAAAAACTGCAGCATGTGAGGGGTGCGCGCGCACGCACGTGCGCACAGACACACACACACACAGAAGGTTGAGTTAACGTCACTTCAAACAGTACAGATGTGTAACAACAACTGACGAGTAGGTAAGACTGTTTAAAGAGGGAAAATTACCTTTCCTAGTGAGCAAGCCACTCCCAGTCCCTATTTAGGCACAATCTGATAGTGTTAAGTTTGTACATGAAGTCCACTCGCACTCCTATGGGTACCCACATGACCTCACAGCATACCAACATTTTTATGGCTGACTCAGAACAATGCTTCCTCAGTTCCCATCCCCAAGTGCCACTCTTCTACTTGCACTATATAGATGATATTTTTATCATCTGGACTCACAGAAAGGAGGCCCTAGAAGAATTTCACTGGGATTTCAACAATTTCTACTCCACCATCAACCTGGACAAGCCCACACAGAAGATCACCTTGCTAGACACTACAGCATAAATAAGTGATGGTCACATAAACACCACCCTACCCCAGAAGCCCACTGACAATTATATCTACCTACATACCTCCAGCTTTCATTGGGGACACATCACACAATCCATTGTTTACAGCCAAGCCTTAATATACAACCACATTTGCTCCAATCCCTCAGACAGACACAAAACACCTTCAGGATCTCTACTAAGCATTCTTAACTCTACAATACTCAAGTGGAGAAGTGAAGAAACAGGTTGACAGAGCCCAATGGGTTCCCAGAAGTCACATACTACAGGACAGGCCCAACAAGGAAAACTACAGAATGCCACTGGTCATCACCTACAGTTCACAGGTAAAACTCCTCTAGCACATCTAGGATTTACAGCCTGTCCTGGGAGACAATCCCACACTTTCACATGTCTTAGGAGGTAGGTCAGTCCTTGCTAACAGACAGCCGCACCCCAACCGGAAGCAAATTACTCACCAGCAACTAAAGATCACACAACAGAAACACTAGCACAGGTACCTATCCCTGCAACAAACCCTATTGCCAACTCTGCCCACATATCTACTCAAAGAACACCATCACAGGATCTAACTAAACCAGCTATTCAATCAGAGGCTCATTCACCTGCACATCTACCAATGTGACATATGCCATCACGTGCCAATAATGCCCCTCTGCCACATAAGTTGACTAAACTGTTCTGTCTCTATGCAAAAGAGTTAATGGAGAAAAATCAGATATTAAGAATGATAATATTCATAAGCCAATAAGGGAGCACTTCAATCTCCCTGGACGCTCGTTTATTGACTTGAAAGTTACTATACTTCAGCAAACCAGGTTCAAAAACAGACTTCAGTGTGAAACTGCTGAGCTGGAATTTATTTGCAAATTTGATAGTATCAAATTGGATCTAAATAGGGACTGGGAGTGGCTAGCTCACTACAAAAGGTAATTTTCCCTCTTTAAACATTCCCATCCTCTCATCAAGTGGTGTTAATGGGCCACATCTGAACTGCTTTAATCAACCCTATTAACTTACCCTTCTTTGCATCCGTGTATATATATATATATATATATATATATATACACACACACACACACACACACACACACACACACACCTATCCTACTGTTTTCACTTCATGCGTCTGAGGAAATGGTTTGCACCTACAGAAGCTTACATCTTAATCAACCTATTAGTCTTTACAAGTGCTGCACAGGGCTCATTTGTTTTTGACGTATGTCAAACACCTTATGTGAGTTGGGGAATGGGGAAAAAAGAGGCTGTACAATAGCCCTGGCATTCCTACATACAGTGTCTTGTGGATGCCTCCGGAAGCTGAATGGTGCAATCCAGTATAATTCTTAAGCAGCATATGTGCTTGTATAAAGACCCCACCACATATATCATAATGCATATGTTATCTGGATGAAAACTACAACCTGGCTAGCAAGCATCATTTAACATGGTGATGAGCACAGTATAAGCACTTGCTAGGTTTGACTGGCAAGCTGAAGTGGGGGTCTAAGCTCATATAAAGCTTTAGGTAGGGGCTTGGTCTGCAGGTGTGGGACTGTACAGCCTCTTCACCACTCCACCTCCAAACACTGTTTATCAAACCAAAAGTAATAAAAAAACCAAACACTTGAGGGCTAATGTCTGCTATTCTTATTCATTAGAAATGAATAGCATCAGCATGGACCTGGATGACAGAACCTATCACTGAAAATATTGTAAATTTTTCTTTTTGTAATAAGGACCAACACATATGTACATGAGGTGTGAGTTATATTCTCTCAAAGTGCCACCTCACTTCCTTTTCCTTATTCCTCTGTTTTCTTTTTCTTACTATATCCCATCTTTTTCATGTTTGCTTTGTATTCTTCCTTATCCAGCCTTTTCATAGTTACTCCCCAGCTCTTTTAAACAGTGAGAACAAATACAATGAGGAATCCCCCAAACGTAAAGGCTGTCATTACAGGTTTTGATGTCATGTGGCACTGTAATATTTCATGGCATATCCGTGTAGCAAAGTAACAAGATATGTAACTGAAAGAGTGCCATTGTTTTTAGAAATGCCTATACTGTACCATCAAAAGGCCTATGTCTACAGTCCTTGTGGGACAGGCTGCTCCCCAGATCTGGTCCGGTGTGACACTGTGAATCCCCCCCCAATTCTCACTCCTGGACCCCAGTTCACCCCACTTTGCCAAGTGACCACTCACTCCTGAGTCAGTCCACTCCAGCCTCTCGCATGCAATCAGTCCCAAGCAGTGGATGTACTCTGGCTACCCAAGGGACGGTCCCCAAGCAAGTACCCCCGGCCCCAATCTCACCATCGGAGCCACTGTCTACAGAGACTGGGACCCGCTCCTAATCACCATACACTCAAGTCCATACATTTAACAAAGAAATGGATCATGCCAAGCCTTCCTCAGTTACATCTTCTGAAGATCATGCAGCTTTACACAAAACTACTAGTTTACTGATATTATAATTTTAAGTGAGAATATGGCCAATCAAGGCAGAATCACAATATAAATGAGTCAGGAGTGACCACAAGGGGCGGGAAAAAGAGAGAGAGAGAGATAAAACACACATACTAACCTAATATCTCTACTTAAATTGACCTCATTCTCTAAGTTTATGGTCATGGTGTTCAGCTGTCAGACTAACTTTTAGTTTGAACTAGCTGTGCTTTTTAGTTCAAACAAAAAAGCTGCAGTTAGTTCAAACTAACCTAGAACTGCTTAGTTTGGACTAAGCAAGTCCGAACTAAGCTTTCAGATGTAGACATAACCTCTGTTGCACATCAGGGAGATAAAGTAGGAATTGTGCCTCCTGAAGCACAATCCTTCCTCTTGCAGGTCTCTCTGGCATAGTTCCACACCATAGCCAAGGGAGGGTAGATTCTAACATGCATAGTCTGATGTTTTCTTTGGTCACATAGTGAAATTAACATGGAAGATTTAACATAGTCCCTAAGGAATATTTCTGTCTCTTAAGCTTTTACAAACATTAGGTTTAGTCTGGAATAGAAACTGGGCTATATAAGGAAAAATATCACTTCCTCTAGCTGTGTCCATTCACATTTCTTTATTTTTTCCCCTTTGCCAAAATTCACAGCACTTGTGCAGATTGCTATTGCTTTCCCCCCCCATATAGGAATGTACTCATTCATTTTTGTTTTTGATTTTAAATATGTCTTTTGCCTTGTTAATTTGCTTTGGAAATACAAACAAACAAAAGGAAAGAATGCTGCTCAGACAATGAGCCATCAACTCTCTTAGGTCAACTTTTTGTTTATTCACTCTCCCTGAGCCAATAGATATGTTCAATCAAACAAAACTAAAATAAAGCAAGATCATGCTGACACTACCTCTGAACAAAAGTTCAAGATGGTACATTTCCAAGACCACTGCAATGGAGTTAGTTACTTTGGCATGAAGGTGGTGAAATAAAAAGATTGATTAAAACAATCAAAAACCCCAGTTTGCACCATCTGACACTGATCTTAAGATTCCTTGGCTGAGACAAGTCTGCTTTTTCCAGACAAAAAGATTAGATTAAAAAAGAACCATCTGATTCTGTTTAAGATACAACAAATACTTTATGGAGCAAGGCTGTGAATTTACAATAAATACAGAGATTGTTGGAGCAGAATACTATAAAAAATGTGTGCGCTCTTACAGAACTCTAAGAGATGAGTATGTATGGTAAATGAAATATGTATTTTAATTCTGTCTGAATGTTAAAAAATGGGGGGGGGAGACAAAAACATGGTTTTGATATGTTAGCCAACAGTTCTACAAAATTCTCTCCCCTTAACAACAATCCTAGTCTGCTGAGGAAAATTTCTACAAGAAAACACTTCACCTCATACTGTCAATAATATTAATAATGGTAAAAATTACTTACAGTAGTTCCATGTGCTCTGTTAAAAATATAAAGAGAAAGAGGCACACCATCGGCTACCAATAAGAGAAATATACCACTGTGGTGGATGAAACCACTTGACAGCTAGTTTCGAAGAAAAAGGGTTTTGTTTGTTTTTTATATACCTTCATTGGAGGTAATCCTGTTCTTTCCATCTAAAAGAAAGTTTAACACCCCCCCACACACTTAGTTTTCAATGCAGCATATTGTTAAGTGCAATAAGCTATTTAATTTTGCACTGAAGCCAGACTGGGTACCCTCTCCCAACAAGAAGTTTTTTTCCCCCTCCTATTTCACAACAAAAGAAAGACTACAAATCAAATCTCCTTCAAAAAAAAAAAAAAAAAATCAGATTCTCACTTTGTGGATTATTTGACTACCAGCCACACACAATAAGTAGTTGGTGATGTTTTGTGACTTCTAGCAGGGCTTCAGGACTTGAAGGTCAAATAGCAAGAATTAGGACAATTATGCACAGATTTGGGGAAGAACTGCTCTGCTCTAATAGCATAATGCTCCAAAGAAATGGAAGAACATTTAATCTGTAAATAGACAGGCGTGCAGCTATTGGTCCTTATCAATGACTTAAAACTGCATTTATACCTTATTCATCTCCTAAACATACCTCCTCCACATCAGGATGACTTATACATAACCGGCAGACAACTGAAAATAAATGCCTTTCCATAGGTTGACCCCTTGTAAACAGCGTACATAACCCACAACTCATGACTTAGTTTCTTTTACTAGAGGCCCTCTGTGAAGCTATATAAACAAGGTACCATCTCTGTAACACTGGCAGCTTGGCTAGCTTAGGTCACAACCTTATGAAAGTATCAAGCAATGCTAAGCAGGTTGATAGACATAAACCCATTAACAGGTGTTAACAGGAAATCAAGGCAAATGCTGATGGTATTGTTTTTTATCTTAATTAACATTAAGTACTGGGTATAAATAGACATGTGTATGTGCTCCACAAAACAAATATTACCTTTATTGTCTTCACTTATGAATCCCTGTTATAATGAATGACTAGCAATCACCTTATGTAAATCAGTGTAAATGGATTACTTATGCAAATGCACAGGAAATAGAAAGTTAACTTCAAAGAGTGGGTCATTCTGTGTCCCACAACGGGAAGTCTATGGACACATGCTGTGTTAGGAACACTTGCCAAACTGTCTTCCTCTTGTCTTTCTATGAGCATAAACTATAACTGGGGTAGCCAAACTGCAGCTCAGAAGCCGCATGCGGCTCTTGAATGAAAAATTGCGGTTCCCAGAAGAATGTCAGCAAATCAATTTAGGAAAGCAGCCCCAGCCTAGGAGTTTTAAATCTCCCACCATGAGCATTCTCTGAGCATGTTCAGGGGGGATGGGGGGAGCACCATCCTGCGCCTAGCCACAAGAGCAGCTGGGTAAGGGGGCCCTGGGAAGGTGGAGTCAGCCCAAAGGAGCCAGCGTCAGGCCTTGGGGGTTCAGGAGGGGGTCGGGGACAGTGGGGAAAAGTGCAGCATGGTCTGGATTTTAAAAAAAAAAAAAAACCACTCGCCACTAGCCTGCAGTCTTCTACTATCGGCCACAGCTAAGCTTTTACCGTATAGACCTAGTTTTCATGGCAACCTCAAGTAATTATCAGAATCTGACATTAGTAGGATCAATATTTGCCTTCTTTTTATGATAAAATTAAAGTGTGCAATGAATTTTAAACTTAGTAATTTTGTACAGGTAAAAGTATATGGCTATATGTTCAGCCTGACTCTCCAAGGTTTAATAATCAACTTGTGTGGCTCTTGAGTTCCATAAGTCGGCCACCCCTGAACTCTAACATGCTAGATCCTGGGAGAGATTCTTCATATCTAGACTGCATGGGTCTGATAGCAGGACCCCTATAAACTATTTTGTGAAACTTTAGAGGAACTTATTCATGGCAAACAAATAGACATTACAGCTCTGCATCATTTGGCCTACAACACTGATTTACTTGTAATGTAGCTATCTGCTTTAACCGCTCAGTAATTCCCTTTCTTCCTTAGCTAATAAATCTATAGTTTATTAACTATAAAGGAATGAGTACAGTATTAACTTTGAGATCTGGGATAGACCTTGACCAGTGACTTGTCCTCTGGGATTGGAAGTAACAATGTGTGGTGAATTTTGGTTTTAATGATGCTTAAATTTAATGACTGAATATACCACAAGTTTGGGAAATCTGCCCTATTTTCTGACAAGACTGTCCAGTGTTTGACATTCTTAGCTGTGAGCCACTCTAGGCAGTAAGAAACCCTCAGACATTCAAGGGATATCATTTTGGAACACCAAACCTGCAGTATTGTGTGGTTGTTTCTTAAAAAAAAAAAAAACACAAAACAATGATTGTAAATACAATTGGTTTTGCTTTACACTAAAAGTATTGTATTTCCATTTGAAAGGTCATTGCACAGAAGGAAAATGTACACACTTCCCAGGCTCTGTATTCACAATCATTATTCCCCAAGTCACTACCCAGCTTTCCATGTCTTGCAGTCAAAAGCACTCTATCTTGCTATTGATCTTTGATTACCCTTTGCCAAAAATGAGCACAGATACCCTCACCTATACATACAGAGTAGATTTATGTACTCGAAGATACCACTATGTGGGAACTATTGGTAAATAATGACATTTTAATTTTGACCAGTGCATGAGTATACATCCTTGCCATGTTACAGAGGGCCTCAAAATATGTGCCACATGGTTAGGCACTAGTCCCAAAACTGGGGCACCTAGGTGTGCAACACATTAAAGACCCCCCCTCCCCCCCAGTACCAAGGAACCACTACCGCAAGTGCAGAATTGGCAGCAACAGTCTGGGATGCAGAAGCCCTGCCACTGCCGCCACTTGTGGTGGCGGTACATAGTAATGGAGCCCCATATTGTCATTGCAAAACCACCACTGATGCAAACACTTGTGACAGCAGTTCAGGCCACAAAAACTGCGCCGCTGCCATGGACACTTACAGCTGTGGTCTGGGATCAAGAATCCCCTCCACCACCACCACCACCAAAAAGACAGATGCCCCTGAAGCCACTAGCATCTCTTTGGGGAGGGAGGGGCCCCAGGAGACATTTCTCTCCCTGTAGCATCCTGGTGCAGCTAGATGCCAGGGTACAATTCGCAGGTACCATGGTGACCTGGCCCTTGGTTTTGTAGAGCCCTCTGTTACAAATCTATTTATAATAATAAGCTACATCTGTAGAGGTGGCTACAATATAAAATCTAACCTTCTGTTCATATGCCAACTTTGCCATTCTTCTCCATGCCTTTCTTACCTCAAGATTAGACTATTGCCACTCACTGTCTGTGGGGACACACAGGGCCATCCCCATGGGAGTGCAGAGCCCAGGGCCAACTGGCCTATGTGAGGCCCTGAGCCCCAACCCCCCTTGCACTGAAGGGTGTGGGCTGGCCCCAAACTCCTGCCCCTCCCCTGAGCCTGGGGTGGAGCAGGTGCGTCCGTAGGCTGGGCTATCCTCTCTTTCCCCATGTCTAGGCTGGTCCTCCCCATTCCCGGAGCAGAACAGCCAGCCCAAGGGAGGAGCGAGAGAGCAAAACCCAGCCTCTAGACCAGTGGTTCCCAACATCTTCTTTGTCATGGCACACCTTGCTACCTTTAATTAATTTGAGGCACAGCACTATATAGCTTCCAAATGAACTCATGAACAATCATGAGCCAATCCAGAGCTCTTTGAGTAGTTTTTCAAAAAATTTTATGGCACATCTAGTCAGGCCTGGTGGCACACCCATGTGCTGTGGCACACTGGTTGGGAAACACTGGTCTAGACTGGCCTGCTCCACCCCTGTGCTGACTGTTCCCTTCCCTGGCGCAAGAGAAGAGCCAGCCTGGAGCAGAGGCTGCCTCTGCACTACTGCCCACCCTTCCCTGCTGCCTTGCCTTCGGCTCCATGCCGAAAGCAGCGGGGAGGGGGCTGGGGGCAGCAGTGTGGGCCCTGCACTGCCCTGCCCTGCTCATGGCAGGACAGCGCAGGGCCTAGGGAACTGTGGGGCCCAGGGCAATTACCTCCTCCCCCCCCCCCCAGGATGGCCCTGAGGCTACACCTTAAAAATCATTCAGAGACAAGCTGCTGCAGAATGCAATGACTTGCTCATTGAGTCACTTCAGCATCTTTCTGGGAGCATATGACACCAGAAATCTGGAATCTGCACTGGCTACCTATTGTTCTCTAGATGGAATGTAAGGTGTTGGTTATGACCCACAAAGCTAATGGCTTGGGATTTGCCTACCTGAGGGATTGCCTCTCTCCCCATGGCTGCAACCTGTAAAGGAATCCAGGCTGGATCCCACTTACTGTAGAAGACAGAGTATAGCTAGCAGTTCACTCTCTGTGAGAGAGTCCAGAACCCTGAAATTTACACCCTTCTTCATCCAAAGCAGCCTAGATTTGGTGACTTTCTGGGCATGTTGCAAAAGACATCCATTTGAAAGGGCTTTTGGAGAGGACTGAGGTTGTGCTTTCCAGAAAGACGAAGGGGGAGGAAAGGAGCATTTTCGTAGGCGGCTGGCTGGCTGGCAGAGTGCCTCTCTGAATTATTATTTTAATGCTGCTAGGGTTTTGTTGTACTACTAATTATGTGTTACGGCACCTAGAGCCTTGTATACACATCTTTTTATTATTTAAATTGAAATACATTTTAAAAATAAAATAGTGATTATTCTTTTATAATTGTTAATTTTTTATATATTAACAAATCTTAAAAGAAATCCGTCTCCTCCTCTCTGTACTTTTCCAGCTATTAGTACACTTGATTAATTCTTTTGGAAATCTACAACACCTAAATCATTCTAAAAATTTTCAAAGGCAAAGACCAGGAATCTTTCAAGCTTCTAATGTGTGCCATGTTAGTGGTGGTGGGAGATTTGGGGTTTTGTTGTTGGTGGTGGTGTAATGTGATGACAACCACCTCTCAAAAGTGCCCCCCCCCCATTCATGTGCATGTCTTCTTCTCTTTCAGTTTGTGGTGATCCCTTCTGGTAGACTAGTGACTCACCCCTCCAGCTGCATCTCACAAACAGTTTGTATGGAACACAACTCAAACAGACCTCTTCCACAGTATTAGTCCAACTCTGCCTGTCCACTACTTCAGGTCCCAGCCCAGGGAGCATAAAAACATCAGCCATGCATTGTGTCCACTTAACTAAACTGCTTTCAGTTCCCTGGTCCACTTCCCCATAGTTTCAACCTTCTCCAGTGCTTCACCTTTACCACAGAGCTTTTCATTGAGACCAAGCAGCTACCCAGAAGCTCCTCCTTACCCCCCAGAGCCCTGCTCGCACTGAGCTGTCCATGGTGCTGCAGTCTTCAATCTACTAGGATCTAGGTCAGTGGTTCTCAACCTTTTCTCTGCCGTGGCACACCTTGATACCTTTAAGTTTTTTGAGGCACACCACCATTAAAAAAAAACTTATGAATATTCAAATTAACTTAAATTGCTTATGAATATGCATGAACCATGGCCCAGTATTTTGGAAATGCTGCTTTGTGGAGTAGTAGGGGTAGAAGAGCAGGGGTGGCAAAACAGGGGAGGTCAGGAGTTGTGTGCAGTGGCAGGAGTGAGTGTGGGGAGCACAGCGAGGCAGAGGTGGCAAAAGAGGACAAGGGCAGCCATGTGGGGAACAACACGAGGTTGGCAAGAGAGGAGGCAAAGGGAGAACAAGAGTGGTTTTGTGGGGGGCGCAGAGGGAACCTGGCGAGTGGGAAGGTAGAGCAGGGGACTGTTACACAGCACCCCCTTTCCCCTTCTCCACAGCAGCTCCCTGCCACCCAGGGCAGATCCTCACCCCACTGCTGCTCCCTCCCACCACAGTGCATCCCATCCTCCCCACCCCTAGCCCCCTGCTGCCTGTGATGGACCCTCCCATCACTGTAGGGGCCAGAACCAGGCCTCCAGCCCCCGCACACAGCCACCCCACCCCACAGCTACACACACCCCAAAGCAGACAGCCACCCCACAACCCCAGCTACACACCCTCTGCTACACATCCACTCCCACTCACCTCTTACACACTACCTGCCCCCCCACACACACACACCTGCCCCACACAACCCCCAGCAGCCCCCCCCCCGCCAAAGCCCTTACTTGAGCTGTTTGCAAGCTGGCTGACACAAGCTGTTCTGCCATGCAGGGGAGGAGTCACACACTCCCAGCCTCCCGCAGCTCTCTGCTGGCTTGGCTTACGGTGGAGCAGGGTTTAAGGTGAAGCCACCGGAATGTTGCATTTGGGCTGCTCCTGCTATTTTTAGGGGGACTCCTGAAACTCCAAGTTCTGGTGCCTTCCTCTATTTTTAAGGGGGCCTGAAGGCTGCCTGCCTAAAATAGGGGACCCGGAACTGTATTCCAGTGCCTTCCCTGTTACTTTAACCTCTGCCTTTTTCCAGCCCTGCACAGCCCACATGGCTGGGCTGAGCAGGGAGGGAACTTTAACTCCAGCTCTCGGGGATGCTCGCGGCACACTTTGGGGGTTGCTGCAGCACACCAGTGTGCCCCGGCCCACTGGTTGGGAACCACTGATCTAGGTGCACCACCTTCACTCGTCGGACTCCAAGCAGCAACTGACTGTGGCTGGCACTGCAATTCCTTTTAGAGTAGTCTGCAAGCTTCTGATTGGCTAACCTTTTCAGCTTCCCCTGATTGGCTGCATTCCTGCTCTAGGCCACTTAGAGCACTTCTCTACTACCCCTTCCTGGGGATGAGTGTGTCAGGACCCTAAAGTCTCCAGCAGCGGGCCTCTGGGCCTAGTCACCTCAGGACAATTTGTTTGTAAATAAACATGACATTTAAGACACACTATTTTGGCAAAATGAAAAATACCACAAAAGGTTACAGCCATAAGCCTCATTATCCTATGGTCTGAGCTCTACCACTTAGTTGCTTTGGGTGGGTTGCGAATTGAATAAGAAACTTGGGAAAAATTGAGACCATACTTGTTTGTAAGGACTTCAATTTCTACGTAAGTATTTCTTTCCAATTACACTTTCATACAAGAAAAACAAACCCAGGCCCATATTTTCAAAAGCTATTTAGGTTCCTCACTCTCACTGATCTCAGTGAAAGTTGAGAGGATCTGAGCCTAAAACATTTGTCAGTCACACATCAAGGAGGACTTCTCCCTAAAGAGAGACCACCATCAGCATAAACCAGCACAAGACACTTCATCTAATGAAGGAAAGACTGGGGGGGGGGGGAGAAAAGAAAAATAAACTACACTGTGAATGGCGCTACATTTTTATTATAAGGCAACCAGACCATTCTACAGTTTAATTTATAAAATGTATCTGAGTCTGAACTTGCTGCCTCCTCTAAAACTATACTTTATGTTCAAAATATATTGCAGATATAAATCACTGCTTTAGCATATGTGTATTATGTTAGACTATAAAGGCAATTAAGTTAAGCTGTGTAAACTTAACACCTCTATTTCCCTCTGATACACAACACTTCCCGCTGAATTCTCATGGTTTTTACTGCTTCAACTCCAACTCCCCAACACCATAAAAACCGAATAATTCTTCAAAAATGGTTACTTTAGCAGCTGCTAATCATTACTCTAAAATCTAGGCTATCTCCAAATGAAAGAGAAACACAGATCTGTTTCTTATTTCTCAATACAAAACTTGCATTTCTTTGTGAGCTGACATATCATCATTATGAATAATACTTCTGTTGTTAGACATTGTTACCCCCTGAACACTAGACACACAGCTTGCTAAGACATGGGTGTACCAGAGTATAGGCAGAAGACCAAAAAGGACCCATCAAGCTTTATAGTGTAGCTTGAGACTACTGTGGAGGTACAAAGCCCAAAGCTTTCAGGTCCCAACATTCAATTCAAATACTGCTTCATTCAGTACTGAGCTTTACAGTTAGTATCTGCAATCTCCAAAATCTGTGCTAGATCAAAACAGACCACTGCTATGGTCTGTAGTACACAGAGGTTTCAAAGCCAATTCAGGTGTTTCATGCTACAATCTAAGTTTTATGGGGCCAGGCCTCAGATTGCAACAAAGCAGATGCATCGAACAAAGCCTATGGGCTGGATCTGGCCCCTCTGACGTTTCATGTGGCCTTTGTAACATTTAGATTGTGAAGACTCTAAAGTTTCATCTGTCAAGTATGTTTTTAACACTGCTGGTTGCAAAGAAACCCTTCCAATTAATAACTGAGAATAAACCAATACAGTGATTATTCATTTGCGTAGTGTAACATCCAGGACCCCACTGTGCTAGCTGCTCTAAACATGACAAACAAAAAAAATGGTCTCTGCACCAAAGATCATGCAGTTTAAGTATAAAAGGGAGAGAATATATGAATACAGACAGATGGGGGAGTACAGGGAAACAATCAGACAATATTGGTCACTATAATAAGCAGTGGCCTCAGCATGCTAGCAGCATTAATCCCTATCAAGTTTTGTGTAGCAATGGGGTAGAGACTTGAAGCAAATGAGTGAAGTGACTATGTGGTTGTTTACAAGGAGTTCCAGCCAAGGGTGAGGGGCAGCAAGACAGAAAACACCAAGGTGCTTGTCTGAAAATTTAACAAGTTGACAATGGACACTGACACTGCAGGCTGACAGGAGTCACCATCACAAAACTGAATGACAAAGGGCACATAGCATGGGCCTAGACAACGAAGGTATATGCCAAAGCCTGCAAACAGCCTGAAAGCAACTCAAAGATGCAAAATTTCCTTTCCTTCCAGTAATCTTACTGGGTTTTAAAGATGACTCAGAAATGAGGACTCTTCAATGTCAACACTAACTATTTCATTTCTGATCATTTTAGGGATAGAATAAACAGGGAGTTGGTGTAGGGAAGAAAATGAAAAAGCAAAATAAACAGAAGATGAAGAAACAAAGGCCACTGAAACAGGCAGGAGGAATTGGAACTCCTGGCACAGTCAAGGACCTAACATATGAATGGAATAACTGAGCCCTGGTGGAGTAACTTGCATGACTGGAGCACTTCCATAAATGGGTATAAACTGTTCAGGAAGAACAGGCAGGGGAGAAAGAGGTCAAGGAGTTGCACTGTATGTAGGAGAGCAATATGACTGCTCACTGCTCCAGTATGAAGCAAGAGAAAAGTCTGTTGAGAGTCTCAGTGTTAAGTTTAGAGGCAAGAGCAGCAAGAGTGATGTTGTGGTGCACATCTGCTATAGATCACCAGGCCAGGATGTGTAGCTAGACAAGGCTTTCTTCAGACAACTAATCTAAGTGTCCAGACAACAGGCTCAGGTTCTCATGGCGGCCTTCAATCACCCTGACATCTGCTAAGAAAGCAATACAGCAGTGTACAAGATAACCGAGAAAATTTTGGAGAGAGTTGTACCTAACAAGGAGTGAGGCTAATCTTGACCTGTTTAATCACAAACAAGGAAGAACTGATAAAGAGAATACAAATGGGTGGCAAGCTGGGCAGCAGTGACCATGAGATGTCAGAGTTCTGGAACCTGCTTAAAGGAAGGAAGGAAAAACAGCAGAGCCTGAACTTCAGAAAATGCAGACTTGGACTCCTTCAGGGAGCTAATGGGTAGAATCCCCTAGAAGGATAATGTGAGGGGGAAAGGAGTCCGAGAGCTGACTATTTAAAAAAAAAAAAAAAAATGAAGCTCTTTTTGTCTCAATCTTCACAAACATGGTCAGCTCCCAGACTACTGCGCTGGACAGCATGATATGGGGAGTAGGTGAGCAGCCCTCAGTGCTGAAAAGAACAGGGTCAGGACTTTTTAGAAAAGTTGGATGTGCACAAGTCCAGGAAGGCTTTATGCAATGCATCCCAGAGTGTGGGAGTTGGCTGATTTAATTACAGAGCCACTGGCCATTATCTCTGAAAACTCGTGGCGATCGGTGAAGGTCCTTGACAATTGGAAAAAGGTAAATATAGTGCCCATCTTCAAAAAAAAAAAGGGAAGGAGAATTAAGGGAACTATAGACCAATCATTCTCACCTCTGTCCCTGGAAAAGTTATGCAGCAGGACCTCAAGGAATACTTTCTGAAGCACCTGAAAGAAAGGAAGGTGATCAGAAACAGTCAGCATGACTTCACCCAGGTCAAGTCACATCTGACCAACCTGACTGCCTTCTATAATGAGATGGCTGACTCTGCAGATGTGGAGTAAGTGGTAGATGTGATATGCCTTGGCTTTAGCAAACCTTTTGATAAGATCTCCCACAGTATTCTTGCTTGTAAGTTAAAGTAGTATGGGTTGGAAGATTGGACTATAAAGTGGCTAGATCAATGGGCTCAATGGATAGTGAGTAACAGCTCAATGTCTGGTTGGCAGCTGGTAACAAGCAGAGTGCCCCAGGGATCAATGCTGTTGCCAGTTTTGTTCATCATCTCATTACTAACCTGAAGGATAGGGTGGATTTCACACTCAGCAAGTTTGCAGACGATACTAAGCTTGGGGGAGAAGTGGTAGATTTGCGTGATGGCAGGGATAGGATGCACAGTGATCTAGACTATTTAGATAGGGACTTTGGATTTTTCTCTCATTACAACAGTTGATTAGACCTTCCCTTCCTCTTCTATATGCTGTTCCCCAGTGTCTGAATCTTAACAACAGCTTTGATTTTCTGTTAGTGTTACTTGATCCCATGACTTACACTTCCCTACATTGATTTCCTCCTATTCTGTAAGTTCCATCTTCACAGCTTCTAACAAAGAGGGATTTTCTCCCACGAAAGCTCATGCAATAAATAAATTTGTTAGCTAGTCTTTAAGTGCCACAGGACTCCCTGTTTGTGAGCCAACAGAAATCTGATGAGGTTCAGGAAGGACAAGCCAGAGTCCTATACCTAGGATGAAAGAATCCCATGCACTGCTATAGGCTAAGGACCAATTGGCTGGGCAGCAGTTCCGCTGAGAAATACCTGGGGGTTACAAATAACAAGCTGGATACGAGTCAACAGATACTTTTATTGTCAAGAAGAAAAATGCCATATTAGGCTGTATTAAAAGCACTGCCAGCGGATCCAGGGAAGAGATTATGCTCCTTCATGGTATCGGTGAGGCCTCATTTGAAGTACTGGGGTCCATTTTTGGGAGCCCCCACTACAGAAAGGATGTGGATAAACTGGAAAGAATCCAGCAGATGGAAACAAAAATAATTTAGGGGTAGAGCACATGACTTATGAAGACAGTGAGGGATCTAGGCTTGTTTAGTCTGCAGAAGAGAAGAGTGATGGGGGATTTGATAGCAGCCATCAATTCTGGAAGTGGGGGTTCCAGGGAAGATGGAGCTAGACTTATTCTCAATGGTAGCAGATGACAGAACAAGAAGCAATGGTCTCAAGTGGTAGGGGGGTGATCTGTTGTCTAATAGAAAAAAAAACTTTTTCACCAGGTGGGTGGTGAAGCACTGAAATGGGTTACACAGGGAGGTAGCAGAGAGGTTTCTAAGGCATGGCCTGAAAAAACTCCAGCTGGGATTATTTACTTGGGGAGTTAGTCCTGCTTTGAGCAGGGGCTTGGACTAGATGACCTCCAAAGGTCCCTTCCAACCCTAATCTTCTGCGAAATAGCCTTAGTCAGTATTTTCTTGCATTTTCTCACTAAGTGCCTCTGAATGCAACAACTGGCACTGAACAAATAATGACTGAAAGTGTAGTTACTATGTGTAGAGCCCTGCACGGAAACAAATACGTGGATCCATATCGGACCTGCATCCACAAGAAATGGCCTGCGGATATCCAGGGATGTATCTGTGGATGAGGATATAATGCAGATATCCGCATATTTGCGGGTTTCAAACCATGTAAAGGCCGCGGTATATCCAGGATCCTTGTGCAGAAATCCCTTGAGGATCAGTGGGAGTTCCTCTATGTAATGTGAGGAGTATGTCATCCTAAAATGACATATCCCTTCATTGACTAGGATGAAAAATGGAATTATCCCTCTCCATCCACTGACCAGCAGCCCAGAAATAGAACATTAAATATTTCACTCTGCAGTGTCTGGGAGCCGTCCCTTGCACAAGCTAATAACTGGGGTTTCCTTTGTTCTTCACCAAGGCCTTGAAGGACATTCACGATCCCACTGATGCAGCAATGTGCTAGGTATAAAACCTAGATATGTTTGTAAATCATGGTTACCTCCCCAAGTCCTATGAAAGCAGCTGGTGCCTCCATGTGAACAGCAACAGCCACCTGCTCCATTTTGTGCAGAGTAAACAGAGTGCCCACATCTTGGGCCCTGCAAACTGGGCAGAATTCATCCTCCATCACC
Organism: Podocnemis expansa; assembly: GCA_007922195.1. Taxonomy (NCBI): domain Eukaryota; kingdom Metazoa; phylum Chordata; order Testudines; family Podocnemididae; genus Podocnemis; species Podocnemis expansa. The sequence continues at coordinate 6,750,228 of ML681993.1, read as the reverse complement.
TGTTATTAACTTTGCAAGCAGCCACAAGGACCAGCCAGCTGTGCAGCCCCTGACTAACAAGCAACAAAGCAAGCGCCCACTTTGCCCAGGGCTTGGGTTTCTTCCTTAAACACCTTCAACAGAGCATGGCGGCATGCACCCACACCATTGCGAAGCTGGTACTTTTGTCTCTCAAACCATTATGTAGAAAGGCCCAGGAGACAGGGTCACCAGCAAGGCCGGCGCAACGCGCTAAGCGTTGCGGGGGGGCGCCGACATTTGAGGAGTAACAAAACGGGGACCGTGCCTTGACATCACTCGCCTGTGCCAGCGTCTGCTGAGCTGCAGGAGGGCGCCAGAAACGCTGGCACCGTTCCTGGTCACCGGATGTCAGACAACAGGAGGACATGCCTCCTTCACGTCCTTCAGCCAGCAGGTTTTTTAACACATTTTTGCCTGGCTTTTGACTTACAGGCGTTGAAGTAAACTGGAAGGCCCCAACGCACCCTATAGGGGGAAGCATTCCAGGACCCCCTAAAACCATTAGAATATTACATCATTTTCTCCATCTGTCCTGCTTTGGGCCCTGGAAACCCTCCCCAGAGACCCTGTGAACGGCCCCTCCCCCAGGCCTCAGCAAGGAGCCGCCTGAGGGGAGCAGCCCCGGGCCGCGCGCACCTGCCGCCAGCTTTGGCGGGGTGCGGAGGAGGCAGGTGCCAGGCAGGGGCCGAGGGGAGGCGGCCCGTCGGTGGCCCCGCTCCTCCCGCCCAGCGCCCTCCCCAGCCTCGCACATCTGGAAGGGCCGCGCAGCTGGAAGAACGCGGCTGGGCGCGCCCGGGGGCGGCTGCAGCAGCCAGAGCCCGCCAGGCCTCGGCCCCACCATGCACCGGCGCCTCCCCAGCCCCACGGGAGGCAGGAGGGGAGCCGGGATCAAGCCGGCGCCGAAAACAGAGCCCGATGCCTGCCACCTACCGCCCTTCATGGCGTGCTCGGGAGCAATGGTCTCTCCCCTCGGGTTTGGGGTGGGGGGCGGTGCCGCCGAGGAGACGTGACGCGCGGGGAGGAGCCGCCCGGTTCCTCTCGCGCCCAGATGGCAGCCCCGGCTCCGGCAGCAACAGCTGGGCGCGCACGCACACAGCGCCGTGCAAAGGCAGTGCAAAGGCGTGCGTGTGCAGGAGACGCAGCGAGCAGTGCGTGTGCAAAAAGGCAGGCTTGCGTGCCCAAGCGAGGGCACGCAGCGGAGGCGCACGAGGCGCTGTTTTCACGCCCCACAAGTGGAGGGGCAGGCAGGGATTTCCCCCACGCAACCCCCGTTGTCAGCTAGTAACACAATTATACCAATTTAGCGGGCACCCCCCTCCACTTCAAGCCTTAGGGCGACTACTGCGTGCCATTGTGCACCTAGTGTTCAAATCAAATCATAGGGCTGGAAGGGACCTCCTGAGATCATCCAGTCCAACCCCCTGGGAATTGAACCCAGGAACTTGTGCATGTCCCATTAATTACTTGTAGACTGTGCACAAAAACATTTAGAATAGAATCATAGGGTTGGAAGGGACCACATGAGATCATCAAGTCTAACTCTCTGGGGCTTGAACCCAGCCTTTCTGCATATTAAGCAGAGATGCTAGCCACTACAGTGTTGCAGGGCTTGTCAGCACCACTATTGAATTTTTGTGCACACTTTCAAATCAAATCATAGGGCTGGAAGGGACCTCATGAGATCATCGAGTCCAACCCCCTGGGAATTGAACCCAGGACCTTCTGCATGTTAAGCAGAGGTGTTAGCCACTACTTTATTTTGTTGTGTGCACAGGTTTCATGACCTATGTGCACACAGACATGCACAGCTTAGCGGGAACAGTGCACACAACCAAGCAGACTAAAGCACAAGGAGAGGGACAAACGATGCCAGATTTCTCACTGGGCACAGTGCCTAGGGCCTATGAAATTTTTAGGGCCTACAAAATTAAAGAAAAGCAGAAAAATTCTTCCGTCAATCAACATAATTCAATTGGCATTCACCCCCTTTTTGCACATTTTGGAGTGAAGGCCTAAGGCCTACAAACACCAAAATCCAGCCCTGGTGACAAATGCATGCTCATGCACTCCCTACTTCATAAAAGACACAATGATGTAGGCATTCCTACACATGGGACTTGTCAACAGCACCTGCTACCAACTCTCATGGTTTTCTCAACTCCTCAGCTTGTGCAGGAACATGGATTAGGTGAAAATCTCAGTTTGGTTGGGATTTTTTTTCCTGTAAATTTCTAACCCTCAGAGTTGGGGAGGAAAAGCTTGAAAAATGAGACCCAAGTGTTCACTCAAGGTTACAATTTTAAAAAAAAGTTGATTTTTATATGCAAATCACTTGATTTTGGGGTCCTAACTCATATTTTTTTAAATCTGATGATCAATACCACAAACAATGCATATATTTACATACAGATAAAAATGCTTCCATGCAGACCATCAGTGCATGCATACAGAGACGTATATAAAGTCACCACACCAACAGCTACAATATGTGTACATACAAGGGTTAAAGTAAGCCACAATGGCCTGGAATGCCATTCCAGGGCCCACTAGTTTTAGGGGCTCAGCGTTCTGGGCCCCCTAAAAGTAGAAAATGGTGCTTGAACACACTGCATTCCAGGGCCCACCATTGAAAAACAGCAGGACCTGGAATGGTTCCATTTTCTATTTTTAGATTCCAAATGCTGAGCCCCTACAAGTAGCAGGCCCCAGAACAGCCTTCTGCTGTGTGTTTGGGGGGGGGAGGGATGGGGGGGCTCACCTGCACATGCGCAAGCTGCTGAGTTTCCTGGCCCAGTGTGCTTCCTGTGAGTACAGGGGCAGCCTGGCTCACACTGCTGGGGGGGGGGCGAGTATTGGGGGTGCCTGAGCTGGGGGTGGGTATGGGGGACAAGGGAGTAGGTATTGGGGCTGGGGTGGATTTTGGGGATGAGAATGGATAGTGGGGTCAGTAGCTGGGGTGCTCAAAGGGGGCCTGCCAAATTATACTTGAACCCCTGCGTATGTACCCATAAATATGGCCTACACATGATACTGCAGTAAGAGTTTTGCCTAGGCCTGCTCTCCAACTATCAGTTTCACTGTAACAACATTCAATACAAAAAGAACATGAACCTGGATGTTGTGGGATTACAAGGATGACCTTCAGCAGCAGTAATAGAAGAGTGGTCAGTTCCACCTGAATTATGTGCTTGTAATCTCCAAGAAGCACATGATACACAAGGGTAACAGTATATGGTGGTAATTCCCAACCTTTTTCACTCCAGGGCCACAGATATAATGTTTACAACCCTGAAGGGCTACCACTCTCCTCGACCACCACAGGACGATGAGGAGGTTGCCTCCTCGCCGATCTCCCGTCTCTGTGGCTGCAATGAGAAAACTGGATGCATCCTATAGGCTTGTGCACTCTACCTGGGTCCCTGGCAGTGGTTCATGCCTGCATCCAGGGGGACAGAAGATCAATAGTCTCCTCCCTTTGGTTGCAGCAGAAACCGCAGCACCTATGGACCTAGGCAGAACACTTTTTCCACACTCCTTGCTAGAGCCAGTGGGAGAGGAGTGCTGATCTCCCACCCCTTGGTTACAGCCAGGAGCCGGCAGTCTTCTTAGCCCTGCAGAAATGCACTCTGCCATGAGCATCAGTAGGACTGAGCTCATGGGGCATGAGCCCCACGACCCTGGCACGAGTGCCCCAATTCCAGCTAGGGACCCATCTGGGGCCAGGCTGGCAACCACAGTGGCACTTAGGATGCGGTACCAGCCCAACCCCAGCCAAGGACCCAGGACTAGTCTGCTGACCAGCTGCAGCAGGATCCAGTAATGACCCTGACACTAGCTGGGGCTGGGCCACCAGCGGCAGCAGAATCTGACCCTGGCCAGGGACCCCTGGGTCAGCTGGCTGGAGACCTGGGGGCCAGATCAGGCTCAGTGCAGCAGGGAGTGGTGCCCAGGCTCTGAACCTTTTTCCAGGGCAGCAACACTCCTGCCAAAATCCTTCATACAGGATAAAATTCAACAATCACTGAAGAACAACCAAAGACTGTTTCAAAGGGGGGGGACCCAAACCACCATTTCATAAAGCCTAAGATCACCTAAAACCAAAATGCCATTGTTTTGGTATTTCTGCAGGCATATTTAATATTTTGTTTCTCAGTTCGTCAAGACAACAGTTTAGTTATGCTGTTTTTGGGGGCAGGGGTAATCTTTTTTGGGTGCTTCAAAGCCATTTTCATTTCTATGTGCATTCTCAATATCCATGCAGCTTCATTCTAGAACAGATATTTTGTAAAGGCATCATCAGCTATGTGGAGTTGTTTCAGTTCATTTCACTAAAAAGGGGGGGAGCTATTCTCTGATCTAAAGCAGGGCTTGACAAAATCCAGGGGCCAAGTTGACATGGCACCCAGTAATTGCACCCAGGTGCCTAGCTGCTCCAGGGCACATTGGTGTGGAATGCCCTTGGCAGTCCCGCAAAAAGGTCACAGGTGCCTTCAGTGGCTTTTTTTTTTTCTGGCAGCAGTGGGCCTTCTCCCCCCTGACCACTGCTGCAAGCATTCATGGTGCTGGGGCTTCTGTGTTCCAGACTGGTGCTGCCAGCGTCTGTGACAGCAATGGTTTTTCTGCAGTGAGGGGCTCTCCGCACCACCACCGAAAGCGCTGGTGGTGGTATTTTTGCACTGGAGCTCCCCATAGTGTGCTACACACCCAGATACCCCAGTTTTTGGGCTAGCACTTAGATGTGTAGGCATGCAGCTCATTTGTTGAGACCTGATCTAAAGTTTGCTATTAAAAATAGATGGACAAATGCATCAAAATGTTTGATAAAAACAAACAATGTAAAATGCTATTGTAAATAGATTCTAGAAATACAAAAATGAGGAAAAATGTTCCCATAAATGGTATCATACCATCTGGCAGGGGCATAGCTTTATAGAAGAGAAATTTGGGGCACAAGCTCCCAATCTCTTCCTCTCCCTATATTCCCCCAGCTCTCTTCCTTCAGCCCCCTACTCCTCCCAGCCCTGTCCCCCAAGCTTTTCCCCCCCATCCCCCCCTCTGGCCCCATGCACCTCACCCCCAGCTCCTGAGGACCACCTCTCCCCGCAGCCCAGAACACTACTTATCTTTGCTGGAGCTCAAGGGGGAACCATCAGATGCCAAGCCACTCCCTGACACAGATGGCATTTATATTTCTTATGTGTCTTAGGTCACGTGCCTGAGAGCACAGTAGTGGAGGAGATTCAAAAAGGCCCGACAGGTGCCAGTCCCAGGCATGGCTCTGGGCATCAAAAACACACTTGGGACATGGGCCCCATGCCTAGCAATGCTCTTGCCTGCTGGTATAGAATCAGAAATATAAGGGGTGGAAGGAACCAAAAGAAGTCATCAAGGAAAGCCCTTCTGTGGTGAGGCAGGACCAAGTAAATCTTGTCCATCCCTGACAAATATTTGTGAGACCTGTTCTCAGAAACCTCCAACAGAGTGGATTCTACAATTTGTCTTGGAAACCTATTCCAGTACGTTAGCTATCGTCTAATCTAAATCTTCCTTGCTGCAGATTAAGCTTATTCCTTCTTGTCCTACCTTCAGTGGACATGGAGAATAATTGATCATTGTCCTCTATATAACAGCACATAACATATTTGAAGGCATTACTGAGTCCTTCATCAGGTCTTTTTTTCCTCCAGACTATGCCTCCTCCCTACCCTTTTTAGGATTATCGGCCTTCGGACTCTCCCCAGTTTATCCACATCTTTCTTAAAGTGTAGCATGCAGGATTGGACAAAGTACTCCAGCAGAGGCCTCACCAGTGCCAAGTGGAGTGGGGCAGTTACTTCCCATGCCTTCCCTGTGAACAGGGGGACTGCTAACAGGGGAGTTTAGTGAGGCCATAATGGTGAGGAGGAGTCACACTGCTTGTGCCAGCACCCCTTCTGTCTCCTCCACCTGTGCCTGTAGCCAGACAGACATCCTGAGCATGGATCTCTCTACCCAGATTCTGGTGTGGGCTTGCAGGGACTGCAGCCTGCAGTTCCCTGTCTCCAACAATCAAGCTGGGGAGATGAATCAATGTGACAGGTGTCTTCTGGTGGAATCTCTCAGGAGGCAGGTGGGAGAGTTACAGGAGGAGGTATGTAGGCTAAGGAGTATCCACACCCTGGACAAGTTCCTCCATAGCATCCATGAGGAGAGATGCAAAGAGGAGGACGCTTTCCAGGTGCCAGAGACTACTGTCGCACCACTGGAGAAGGATGGGATGCCTATGGCAGAGGGAGGACACTGGCAGCTGGTTACCTCTGGCAGCAGACAATGCTTCACCCCTGCTCCCATCCCTCCCTCCATTGTGGTGAAGAACCATTACACAGCGCTAGAGACGATGGATGAGGTGGAACAGGAAACACCATGCACCCCCGAGGCTGGGAGGATCACAGCCACCACAGCTAGGAGGAAACGTAGGGTTGTGGTGGTTGGGGACTCACTTCTGAGGGGGGGCGGAGGCACCCATCTGTCACCCTGACAAGGCCTCGTGGGAGGTATGCTGCCTGCCAGGTGCCTGCATCCAAGACGTTATGGAGGGATTGTCAAGAATCTTCCGCCCCTCTCACAACTACCCCATGCTTCTCATCCATATGGGAACCAATGATACTGCGAGAGGTGATCCCCGGCAGATCAAAGGTGACTTACAGGGCTCTGGGAGTGTGGGTGAAGGAGTTCGGAGCACAGCTGGTGTTCTCTTTGATCCTTTCGGTCAAGGGTAGGGGCCTGCGTAGAGACAGATGCATCCTAGAGGTGAACACCTGGCTGCGAAAATGATGTCATTAGGAGGGCTTTGGCTTCCTTGACCAATGAATGCTGTTCCAGAAGGAAGGACTGCTAGGCAGAGATAGACTCCATCTATCAAGGAAGAGGAAGAGCATATTCAGACGCCAACTGGCTGACCTGGTGAGGAGGGCTTTAAACTAGGTTTGAAGGGGGAAGGAGACCAAAGCCCACAGGTAAGTGACAATGTGGGAGCCCTGGGGGAAGGGATGGAACTTGGGGGGAACAGAAACTGTAACACCAGGGATAAAAGAGAAGGTAGTTGGAACATGGGGAGGGAAATGGAATAATTATGTTACATGTTCTAATGAAGCTTTAATACCTGAGGCAAGTGCAGGAGGACAAGCCCAGGAGAAAATACAAGGAGGTACATGTAATAGAACTGAAAATCAAACTTGGGAAAGTAGGGTAAATCAGCCTGGTATCTTAGGTGCCTGTACACAAATGCAAGGAGCCTGGAAAACAAGCAGGAAGAATTGGTAGTACTGGCACAGACAAGGAACTATGATATAATTGGAATAACAGAGACATGGTGGGATAGCTTGCATGACTGGAGCTCTGCCATGGATGGGTATAAGTTGTTCAGAAAGGACAGGCAGGGAAGAAGAGGGGGAGGAGTAGCACTATATGTAAGAGTGCTATGACTGCTCAGAGCTCCATTATGGAAGTGGAACCGAGCCAGATGAAAATCTGTGGGTTAAGTTTAGAGGAGAGAGCAACAAGGGGGATGTTGCAGTGGGTGTCTGCTATAGACCTACAGACCAGGAGGAGGAGGTGGATGAGGCATTCTATGGACAACTGGCAGAAGTTTCCAGATCACAGGCCCCAGTTCTCATGGGGGACTTCAATTACCCTGACATCTGCTGGGAGGCCAATACAGCAGTGCACAGGCAATCCAGGAAGTTTTGGGAGAGTGTTGAGGATACCTTCCTGGTACAAATGCTGGAGGAACCAACTAGGGGCCTTGCACCTCTTGACCTGCTGCTCACAAACAGAGAAAAATTGATTGGGGACATAGATGTTAACAGCAACCTGGGCACCAGTGACCATGAGATGGTGGAGTTCAAGATGCTGGTTTATGGGAAAAAGGAAAGAAGCAAAACGCAGACCCTGGACTTCAGAAAAGCAGATTTTGGCTCCCTCAGGGAACTGATGGGCAGGATACCATGGGAGGCTGATCTGAAGGGGAAAGGTGTCCAAGAGAGCTGGTTGCATTTTAAAGAAACCCTGCTAAGGGCACAGGAAGATACCATTCCGGTGAGCAGGAAGAACAGCAAATCTGGAAAGCACCCAGTGTGGCTTAACAGGGAACTCTGAACTGAGCTAAAGAATAAAAAGGAAGCTTACAAGAAGTGGAAGCTTGGACAGATGACTAAGGAGGCATATAAAGATATTGCTCAGGACTGCAGGGATAAAAATCAGAAAGGCCAAAGGACAACTGGAGTTGTGGCTAGCAAGGGATGTGAAGGGTAACAGGAAGGGGTTCTACAAGTATGTCAATAACAAGAAGAGGAGCACGGCTGGTGTAGGTCCCTTACTGAATAGTGCAGGTATCCTTGTGATGAAGGATGAGGAAAAGGCTGAAGTGCTCAATGCTTTTTTTACTTCAGTTTTCACAGGGAGGGCCAGCTCCCAGCCCACTACACTGGGCATGGCAGATTGGAGAGAAGAAGAGAGGCCCTTGGTGACAGAAAGTCAAGTTAGGGACTACCTAAAGAAGCTGGATCCGCACAAGTCCATTGGGCTGGACGACCTGCATCCAAGGGTGCTGAGGGAGTTGGCCGATGAGGTAGCAGTACTGCTGGACATTATCTTTGAAAACTCGTGGCAAACAGGAAAGGTGCCGGAGGACTGGAAAAAAGCAAATATAGTGCCTATCTTCAAGAAAGACAAAGAAGGAGGATCCAGGGAATTGCAGACCTGTCAGCCTCACCTCAATCCCTGGAAAAATCATGGAGCAGATACAGAAAGAATCCATCCTGAAACACTTGGAGGAAAAACAGAGTGATCAGGAACAGTCAGCATGGATTCACGAAGGGTAAATCATGCCTGACCAACCTCATTGCCTTCTATGATGAGAAGACTGGATTTGTGGATGCAGGAAGAGCTGTTGATGTGATATACCTTGACTTTAGCAAGGCTTTTGATACAGTTTCCCACAGCATTCTTGTCAGCAAGTTAAGGAAGTATGGGTTGGATATGTGGACTGTAAGGTGGATAGAGAACTGGCTAGATCAACTGTTTCAGCATGTAGGAATCAATGGCTCCATGCCTAGTTGGCAACCAGTAATGAGTGGTGTGCCCCAGGGGTTGGTCCTGGGGCCAGTTCTGTTCAATATTTTCATTAATGATCTGGATGATGGGATTTATTGCACACTAAGTAAGTTTGCGGATGACACCAAGCTTGGGGGAATGGTAGACACGCTGGAGGGCAGGGACAAGATTCAGGAAGACCTTGGCAAATTGGAGCAGTGGGCCAATAGAAATGTCATAGGTTCAACAAGGACAAGTGCAAAGTCCTGCACTTGGGACGGAAAAACCCCATGAACTGATAGAGGCTGGGGAGCGATCAGCTAAGTAGCAGCACTGTAGAAATGGACCTGGGGGCCCTCGTGGATGGGAAACTGGATACGAGCCAGCAGTGTGCTCTTGCTGCCAGAAAGGCCAATGGCATACTGGGCTGCATCAGAAGCAGCATTGCCAGCAGATTGAGGGATGCGATCATTCCCCTCTATTTGGCACTGGTGAGGCTGCATCTGGAATGCTGTGTCCAGTTTTGGGCTCCCCGCTACAAGAAGGATGTGGACAAATTTTAGTCCAGTGGAGGGCAACAAAAATGATCAAGGGGCTGGAGCACAAGCCCTATGAAGAAAGACTGAAGGAACTAGGCTTATTTAGCCTGCAGAAGAGAAGACTGAGGGGGGATTTGATAGCAGCCTTCACCTACTTGAAGGGATGCTCCAAGGAGGATGGAGCTCGGCTGTTCTCAGTAGTAGCAGAGGATAGAACAAGGAGCAATGGTTACAAGTTGCAACTGGGGAGGTCAAGGCTGGATATTAGGAAAAACTTTCTTACTAGGAGGGTGGTAAAGCATTGGAATGGGCTACCTAGGGAGGTGGTAGAATCTCCGTCTTTGGAGATGTTTAAGGACCGGCTGGATAAAACTCTAGCTGGAATAATTTAGTGGGAGTGGTCCTGCTTTTTTGGCAGGGGGTTGGACTAGATGACCTCATGAGGTCCCTTCCAACCCTATGATTCTATGATACACGAGAATATAACTGTTTTTGCAACTGTATCACATTGTTGACATTCAGTTTGTGAAACTGCAGAACCCCAATCTTTTTCAGCAGTACAGTCACCTACTTTGTTGTTTCTCATTTTGTAGTGATGCATTTGATTTTTCCTTCTTAAGTGTATTATTTTGCACTCATCTTTACTGACTTTCATTTATTTGATTCAGATCAATTCTCCAATTTGTCAAGGTCATTTTAAATTCTAATCCTGTTCTCTCAAGTACTTGCAACTCCTGCCAGCTTGATGTCATCTGCAGATTTTCTTAAAACTCTCCACTCTGTTATCCAAGTCATTAATTAAAATATTGACTAGTAGTAGAACCAGGACTGACCCTCATGGGACCCTGTTATGCAGTAGATACCTTACCAGTGAACCACTGATAAACCACCCTTTGAGTACAAACTTTCAAAAATAGTTTTACATCCAATTTATAGTAATTTTAGCTAGACCATATTTTCCTAGTTTGCTTATGAGAATGAAAAGTGGGACTGTGTGAAAAAGTCTTACTAAATCAAGATATATCAGGTCTACTGCTTCCCCCTCTCTCCCCAATCCACTAGACCAGTAACCCTGTTAAAGAAGGAAATCAAGTTGGTTTAGCATTATTAGCTGTTGAACAAGCCATGCTGGCTATTCCTTATCACCCTATTATTCTCTAGGTGCTTAATTTATTCCAATATGTTTGTACATTTCAAAGTTAGGCTGATTATATAATTTTTGCTCTCTCCCCCCAGTCTTTTGTTATTCTTTTTAACAATAGGTATCCTGTTTATCCTTCTCCAGTCCTCCATGAGTTCTCAAGGTAATTGGTAATGGTTCTGAGATTACTTTAGCTAGTTCTTTAAGTACCTTGCGACAAATTTCATGAGGCCCTGGCAATTTGAATACATCCAATTTATCTAAATAGTAGCATGTTCTTTCCCTTGTTTGGCTAATGTTCCTTCCCCCTTGTTCAAAATAATCATGTTGATTAACAGGTCAGCATTAACTTTTTGAGTAAAACCTGAAGTACTGCAGTCCTTTCTGATGTTTTCAAATATTAACTCATTTCCACTAGAGGACTAAAACTGTCATTTGTCTTTCTCTTGCTCCTGATGCATTTAAGGAATTTCTTACCGTCTTTTGTGTCCCTACTAGGTAAAAATCATTTTGCATCTTAGCTTTCTTGATCTTGTTCTTATACGCTTGTGTCGTTCTTTTGTACTCCTTAGCAATTCATTAATGTTTCCATTTTTTGATGTTCAGGTCATTACAGAGCGCCTGATGGATCCATATTACCCTTTTTTAATAGTTTCACCATCTTTCCTTCACGTCAAGACAGTTTGTAGTTGCATCTTTAATACTATTTCCTTGAGAAAATTCCTTTTTTCCTTAGATTTTCTTCCCATGGGACTTAACCCATCAGTTCTCTAAGTTCATTAAAGTTTGCTTTTTTTAAGTCTATTGTCCTATTCTACTGCTCTCATTCCTTCCTTTCTTTAGGATCATTAAATCTCTCATGTCAGTATCATTTTTCACCCAAGTTACATTCCACCTTCAGATTTACCACCATTTCCTCCCCATGGTCAAAATCAGTTCTCAAATGGGTATCCTGCTTACTGTCTCCATTTTCCAAAGCAAAGAGTCATCTCTAATATAATCAAATAGCCTATTGGAAATTTTCTGTTTTGCTGTATTATTTTTTGACAGATGTCAGGATAATTGACGTCCCCCATTATTAACAATACTAAGTATTTTTAAATTTCTTGGTAAAAAAGGTAAGATTCTTATAAATGTATACTTTACCTTTAATTGATCATAACTGGTGTGAACTATAGGATAATAACTGAGGAGCTTGTGAAATCTGAAAAATATTGATTGTTAAAGAGGATTGCTTATGTTAGTGAAATTACACATATGCTTAAATATTTACAAAATTATGTCCTAACAAAGAAACAAAGTGGGAGAATTTATGCTAAGAATTGAATTAAGGCCTTTTATGTTTTAGAGACTAGATATAACAAAAAACAAGTAGCCAATAAGACAGCAGTCCTTAAGATGATGGTCCTGATCTGGCAAACAGGAACATATCTGTTTAACATTAGTACTCAAGTAAACCAAAGAAAGCACATGGGATAAGTGTTTTCAGGATTGCAGCCCTTGACAGTAAACAACCCACCAATGCCTCATGGCAGATACTGAACAAATATTGATTTAGAGGTGAATATGCCTAGATGTAAAACAGCTTGTATTTCCCATCCCTATTGTATGTTAGTGCTTTGAATGTGTTGCTAGGCAGCATTATACTGTTGGTGATCTCATCTGTGATATGGTAAGAGACAGTTGCAAACATTGAAACTTTACAGCTTAATCTTAGTTTGTGCTAGCAGATAATATCTTGGTCTATGGCAGCAGATCTGATGATGTGCAACAAAACTGCTGCAATTATGTTGTCTTTGGAAAAGTAGTATTTTCCTTTTTGATTTAACAGTTCAACTTCTGCACATCACATCTGCTAATGAGATGGCCAGATTCCATCATGCTTACTCACATTCAAACATACCTTCAAATCTTTCCCCCAGCAGGACTATTAGTCAAGAAATGTGGTAAGAGTGGTAGAATGAGACCCACAGAGAGTTGTGCAGACAGTGGAAATATGCAGTTAAACTTGCAGAGAAAATATTCTTTCCATTATCCATTTTGCCACAGTTCCTCTTTTGTGTGAGTTATGTCTGTTGCTCAGAGAGCAGTTACAGGAATTTTAAATCTTCAGGAAAATTCCAGACATGTCTTCAAGCATCTCTTGTTAAATCTGAATAATTTTAAAATTGCTACATCAGTTTTGTAAATTAAAGAGGCCATCAATCAACGATAACTAGCTGTATGTCCATTTTAAATATCTAGGGCCAGTCTTATCTCAGATTCATGCATACAACTTCCACTGACCTCAAATGTGGTTAAGGGCAGAATACACACTTTAAACTCTCTTACTGGAATATGAAAAGGTTATATATACAGTAATATATTCACTCTGTAGTTGGCCAGCTGTAGAACAGATAAGTGTGTTTGTCCAGTCTTTCCAAAAGAATTTCAATCACTGAGCTGAACCTATCCACACTGAAGCTTCTGCTTAAAAGGAAAATTTTCAAAGGCTAAAAGAAACTGAAAATAAAAACTTGTAGTGGGATTTCCTTCTCAACCAACCATTGCTTTGGGGCCAGGGATACTATAATGTTATCTGCAAGTCACACAGATTTAACCCATGCCCTAGCTCTGTCCATTCACCTACATCTGGAAAAAGTACTGGGCTCAAAACACCCATTTGGAGCACTCCTAGTTGTGAGATATGGGTATCCCTTAAAGGGGCTTAAAGACATGATGTCCTTAATCTCCCTTGTGTTCCTGTGAGGCATATAATGTAGTCCAAGGCACAGTTCTGCCCTGCACGATTATGTTATCGAAGAGAAGTACGAGTCCCAGTGGCAAAGGCAATATACAAAGTGCCTCTAGGCTGGGCTTTACAAGGGATTTTCAGGAGCAGGCAGATGACAAAACCTCTTCCTCTATCCCTGCCCAGGCAAAGATAACAGTAGTTATACAGGATGTTCACTGATGTTTTGGACCAAACCCCATGCAGTTTCATAAAACTGCAGTGTCACTGTCCCTTTCAATTACTTCAGTTTAAATACATGTTTCCAAAGCAGAATATCTCTCAGTTCTCATATTCTAGTTGAAAAAGGTAAAGCTGGGTAAATACTGCAAAACACTTTTCATGAATATTTGTTAGTGCCAAATTCCTGAGCATAAAGTGGTTGTCTGAAAGGTCACAATCTCTCAAAGATGCATCTTTCCTTCAGTCACTTACTATATGTAAAAGTGGCATCAGATGCTCTTCCGTCATCTTACCAGGATGAACAAAATTACCACAACACATTGGACAGGTTGAGAGCACATTGATACATGAAGTCGTCCATCCCCTGAGCCTAACTGACACTATTCATGGGCTATGTCTACATTGGGGGGCTCAGGTAAGTCAACTTAGGGGTATGTCTACACTGGTAGACATAGCCCGGGCTCAGACCCTGCCCCCTGCCCTGCCCTAGGGCACAATCTGGCTCCTGCCACCACCAGAAGGTGGTTAGGAGCCAGATCCAGCTCCCAGTCTCTTGCCACAGGTGGCAGGCCTGGGAGCCAGCTCCTGCTGCCAGCAGCAAGGGGCTGGAAGCTGGATCAAGCTCCCAGCCCCTTGCCTGCCACCAGCAGGAGCCAGCTTCCAGCCCCTGCCACATGTGGCAAGTGGCTCAAGGCTAGATCAGGCCCTGCGCCACTTCCCAGAAGCAGCAGAAGGCTTGGAGCCTGATCTGGCCCTGAACCTCAAATGCTGTTATCAGGGAGACAGCTCAGTGACCCAGCCTGGTCAATTGCACAGGCTACTTATCAGTTTCAAACTGATCAAGAGTAGCCTGTGAAATTGAACAGACTAGGTCTCTGGGCTGTCTCCCCAGATCTGAGCTGCCTGCCGGCACTGGCAGTGGCTTGGGGGTGGATTGGGCTCTCAGCCACCTGCTGGCAGCTGCCAAGGTTGGCTCTGAGCCACTTGCAGCAAAGGCAGGGGCAGGATCCAGCTCCCAGCTGCTCACCATTGGCAGCTGGGGCCAGATTGGGTCCCAACCCTCTTGCCCTCAAAAGTTGACTTAATGCTTAAGTCAACTTTCAGTGCAGGAGTTATTAAATTGACTCAAGCAATTGCTTAAGTCAACAATAAATTCTGAATGGAGTCAGGGAGTACCTTAGGTTGACTTAAGGCAGGTTAAGTCAGCCTGAAGTTCCAGTGTAGACATACTCGTTGTGCTCCCTCTGGGAGTCATAGATTTGTAGCACTGATCCAGATTTGGGAATTTCAGTACATGGCACCTGAGACAATGCCATCCACTCTGATCACCTGCTCGTGCAACAGTCCTTAATAGACCATGTGTTTAATGATATTTAATTCACTTTAGTTGTGTTTGCCCCTCACCTGTGTTCATTTTTCATGAATATCCATATGATAGTTTTAATAACATGAATGTTCATTTAATAAAGTATGTTATTTAATGCTTGCTTGGATCTAAAAATAGCTCTTATAAAGTGTCACTAAAATTTAGAATTAAGGGGCAATGATGATGCCATTGTAGAACAACTGTATGGGTCAGAGGTTTACTGCTGTTTATTAAATCACAGAATTAGATCAATTTATCTTCACAAATTGTTTTGATTGATATAAATGTTCTACACAATCTTCTAACTTGGATGCCTAGAATCAAACGCCTAAATCCAGATTTCAGTACCTAAATAGAAAAAACAGAGCTACTGCAAGAGTATTTGGCACCCTACGCAAACCATCAACCTTGCACCCCCCACTCAAAATTAACTTTTGAAAATGAATATTGTGCATTAGTATTTATAAAAAATTCTGCATTTATAGTTTAGCTGCATTTTACATGAAAAAGCAAATATTATTACATTGTTTCTACATTGTCATTGACTTTTCATTCACCCTTCTGAAGCCTGTTCATTTATTTACATAGTTTCACAAATAGTTCATTCTTTTTTTTGCCACCCTTCCCCCAAAATTTGTGGCTCTAGGCAACTATCTAATTTGCCTAGTGGTTGTATAAGCTTTATAAAAGAACTTATGCCATGATGCTCCAAACTGGATAATTTCCATCAGGGTCCTAATTCTAAATACACCTATATATGTGGATTGATTTTTAAAATGCTGAGAATCCAGAAGCAGTGTTATAATGGATTGCCGTTGTTGTTGGGTCAGTTTCTGTGTGTGTTTGTTTAAAAAAAAAAAACAAAAACAAAAAAAAAAACACTAGGCCACTGTGTGAAGTCAAAGCACTGAAACTATATGGACAGCGATTGTCCTAGCTGGGGGAATTTGGAATCCATATGCTCAATGGTGGTTTCAAGTATTGGATCTAATTTACTACCATTTTGCCAGAAGCCCGAGGAATGGTTTTTTTTTTTTGTTTGCCATTCCCTAGGATAATTTTTCAGAAATAAGGCCAGAATATGCTACGAGATCTAGCATGGCACATTACAGTACATTTTTAAAAATGCATGTTTCATTGGCATTTCCTTGTTTTGGCTAGAACTGCCTTCTAGCTTTTCATGGCCACCAGAAAAGCCAGATTATCCCTTTGAAAAGTAAGAAGCTTCAATCACAATATAATTAAATCCATCCTGACAAACATGTGCCCACAAAATTGCCTTACTTGTTCTCTTTAAGAGTACATCTTTCTTAGGCTACACTAGACCCTGCCTTGTTTTCTGAAATGAGTAGTGAATGGGTGAGAACACCCTCAGCACTGAGGCCTGTCTCACAATCTGGCCTATGTTGTAGATACCTCTGAAGCACCTTAGCAGCATCAGCAAAACTGGTACATCATTGAGTGGTCTTTTGGGAATTAAATAGTAAAATCTCCCCACTCCTCCTTTCCATAAATTAAATTCTTAAACATACAGGTAGTCTTTTCTGAGGCCTAGTGTGACAATTTTAACAGCTGTGGCTGATGCAATGCACTACAATAGTCAATGCATCTTGACTAAATTCAGCCACTGCAATACCCCATATTCTCTGTTATGTTATTTACTGCTAGCCAATCAGTTTTGATTTGACCTGTTTAGTCTAACTCCCACAGGTGTTTTTGTTCTCTTTGTAAAACCATCAGTATTTCCAGATTCCATGTTGTATCAGCAAAGAAAAAATTAAGTGTCCTATTCTGCACAAATCTGACATACACCAACTCCCACTCAACAACAAATCGGTCAGTGGATCCACCAGCAAGCACAATAACAAATCTAATATTCTGTATGAGTTTGTGTTATTTCATTAAGAAGCTTTTTAATCATTTCTATAAAGCTTTCCCTCCATGGATGTTAATATCATTTATACAAGTTAAGATAATTTATGACTATGTAATTGAGAGTATTTTGTCATCTCTAAAACTGTAATCATGTTTAGCAACTGCATACTTGACGATAAATATGTAGGTGAACTACTGGATCACGTCATTTTGCATTTTATGGAGCAATCTAATAAGAGATCTTTGCAGACAGACTGACACTCTCTCTGCTCCCAAGCATTTCATATGAACAGTAAAGCAGTCACGTACATGTAAGGAATCAATTCTAAAGGTCTTACCATCCACTTACAGGAGGTCTGCCCTTATTAGAAAGTGTCTCAGAGGCTTTTTGCCAATTACACAAACCATTTTATCTTTCTGACATGAAACCCCCGGGTACTCAGATTTCTGTGAATTCTGGAAAGTGCATTTATATCTCAACTGGTAATATGGCTTAGCATACACTTCTTTACCATGTGCTATTTGGCTGCGGACATTCAGTATTACTCTTTGATGATTTAGGTTGATGGTGGTTGTGTGTTAGCAGAAAGAACGCAATTGGATTTTTGAGGAGTTCTGACATTTTTCAGTTACTTTTTAAGGTAATCACTTCTCTGTGAATATGACCTTTAAAAAAACCCCCACAAATAGTTCATCTCCCAAATATGACTTGGCAAATTAAGCTACCTGATCCCGATGGCAGCAAAGCTAAGCTGGCAATTGCAAGAGGATAATAAAATATTTGAAAGATGCCATTTGCCTCCAAATTCAAAAATCAAATTCTGTTTTGCTGCACAGCAAAACAACATTATATGTTATTTTACTACAAAACCTTCTCTGGCTTGGTTGCAAAGTTGAAACATTGTTTGCCTATTTGTCATAAGTAGCAGCCTTTGAAGCACCTAATCTTGCCACATTGTTTGCAAATCTTATTCTCCTTCTTAAAGTTAAAGAAGCAGCCTTACAACTACTGCTAAATTTGCAAGGCTGCAAGAGTGGTAATAGAGCTCTCACTAGTTTGGTTCACAAACAAGGAGTCCTGTGGCACTTTTAAAGACTAAAAGATTGATTTATTGCATGAACTTTTGTGGGCAGAATCCCATTTCATCAGCCATGTAATAGAGGTTGCTTCATTTCATACACTCATTGAAATAGGATTCTGCCTATGAAAATTCATGTGATAAATCTTTAAAAGTATCACAAATCCTGTTTGTTTTCCTGAACTAGACTAACACAGCTACCCCTTTGGAACTTACTGTCATAGTCTGGTTAAGAAACTAAACTGCTGTTTGCTTTGCTGAGAGAGAGAGAGAGAAAACTTTTGAAGGACATGACTATAGCTGTAGGGCCCAACCAAATCAGCACAGACATCTGACCACAGAGTTAACAGACAAAACATTCAGAACAAAACTCACCTTCATGTTTATCAGCATGTGCCCTTCTAGTCCTACATCCTTATCCTAAGACATTTCCTCCAAGACTGACATTGAGAGATCAATTTGCATCCCTTCCACATGGGCATTAGCTGTATTAGTCTATTCTACCTCCTTCCCTAGAACTTGGAACTCCATTCTATTGCCTGTTTTCTACTCCTTCTCGTCTGATGGCTCAGTTCAACTAGTTTGCTCACCCTTCTTCTCAGAAAGATCAATCATGAGTTCTTTAGTGTACTTCCAGAGTGAATTAAGATAAACTAAATTAAGGCCTCACTAATTCTATATAATAGCATTCATACAGGGCTTTAAAGAGGTTTAACTAATCCATCTCAAAATCACACCTTTAGGTAATTCAAAACAATTTTTCTTGATGTCCCAATGTAAACAAGCCCTTAGCTCAGTAGTGACCACAAAAGTTAGAATGTCTCACTCTTAATTATGGAGTAGTTGTGTTGATTTAGCTTTCCTGACAGCTAAAAAATCTACAGAAAATGCATACTTTTGTTATTAATATTATGTTTCCTATTACTCAGAGGTCTCAACCAGATTTGGGTCTCCAACTTACTATATGCAGACATACAGTAACTGATACTCCTTGCCCTGAAGTTTTTACAAAATTACATCCTAATATCCGTCTGCTTTATTTAGGCTCAGATCATCCAAGATAGTTAGACTCCTAACTTTCATTTATCTTTGAAAGGCTGGACTACGGACCTAGAGTCAAAGAAAGATGTTGCTATATAACTACCTTTTTTAAAACTTCTTGGAGCAGGGACTTCAACCTTATTTTTCCACAATGCAGGTGAGGGCTATAATCACTAGACTAGTGAATCAATCTCATGCTACTTCTTGGTTGCTCTCTTTCTTTCTTGGATAATGACCATATAATTATCTATACCCAGCGGAGCAGCTTCAACAGGTGAGACAAAGGGCATCAACGAGCAAGGTACTGCAAGGTTCAGTTCTGTTCAATATTTTTATCAATGATTTAGATGATGGCATACAGAGTACTCTTATGAAGGTTGCTGGTGATACCAAATTGGGAGAGGTTACAAGTGCTTTGAAGGATAGAGTCACAATCTGAAATGATTTGACCAAAATGGCTAAATGGTGAGAGGTAAACAGAATGAAATGCAGTCTCTGCTGCTTATCAGGTTCAATATGGATCTGAAAATAAGTCTTCCAACTTTCAGGTAAATGCCCTGATCCCTGGTGTATGTGTTCCATAAGCCCTGCCCCTTTCCTCTGCATTTCACACCCAGAAGCTACTTGCTGATGACATCTAAGACCTCCAGATGACTTCATCTTGGGGTGCATTTGTTGCATTTAGATGCCATTACCTGCTTGGATGAAAAGCTCTCTATGCTGCCCAGGAAGGAAATGGAATTGAAAAAGTCCCAGGGCTGCAGGCAGGTGAGGAGCTTTTGGGTGATGATAACACCAAGGTGCAGGAGAGCAGGAACTCTAGAGTGGCAAGAACAAGGAATTCTGGGAAAGATCGAAGGAATTCTGGGATAGATTCAATAGCATTGAATACACTGCTCTTTGTCTACACTGAACTAAATTTGACCTATTAAAATAGATCACAGCACTACACAACTTGCAGGGCAGGCATTATGACAACTTACAGTGGCACTTACTTCGACTTTATAGCTGCATGAGATTGGAGATGCAGGCAGTAGATCAGGGGTGTCCAATCTTTTTGGGTAAGTGGCCACCTTGCAATTCTTTTCTCACTTGGGAGGAGGGGGCAGTGAGGAAAATTTGGATAGAAAAGGCACAGAAATTGATCTTAATGTTAATGAAATTTTGTCAAAAACTGTCATGTTT
The DNA here is from genome assembly GCA_007922195.1 of Podocnemis expansa. Lineage (NCBI taxonomy): Eukaryota > Metazoa > Chordata > Testudines > Podocnemididae > Podocnemis > Podocnemis expansa. The sequence goes on along the minus strand of ML681993.1, from coordinate 6,729,956 downwards.
ATTAATAGTAAGATCAATTTCTATGTCTTATCTATCCAAAATTCTACACCATTCCTACAAGTGAGAAAAGAATTGCCTTATCTATAGGGATGGTGGAGATGTAGGTGGGGAAGGTGGCAAGGGAGGGCAGGAGAACATAGCAGGGCAATAGAGGACAGGGATGGCCATGTGGGATGGTACGAAGGACTGGGGGGAGCATAGGGCAGGAGTGGAATGGCAGGGAGAAGTGGGGGGCAGGGGAAGGATGACCAGAAAGGGGTGGCAAAGTAGGTATGGTAGGGAAGCCTGGCAGGGCAGAGGTGGGATAGGGTGTGGGGGTGAGACAGTGGAGCACTGGTGCCAGGTGATGGGGCCCCATGCTCCATGACCCCCTTTCCACTGTCTCCCTGGTCCCTAGCCCCACTTCTCAACATCATACTGGAACCCCCTGGGCATTGCTGCCCTCCCCTCCGCTGCTGCTTCAGCCCCCTGTGGCCTCCACTGATCCCCTGACACCCCCTGCTTTCAGTGCCCCTCAAACTCCTTTGGGCCTTGCCTCCCCCCCGCTGCTGCCCTGACCCCCTGCAGTCTCTGCTCCCCCAGACCACATCAGGCTGCCTCATCCCTCCACTGCTCCCCAACACCTTCAAGCCTCACCACGCCCGCTGCCTTGCCACCTCCCCCCACAGACCCTCACTGCCCCTTAGCCAGGCCTTGCTGCCCTTCTGTGTCAACCGCCAGGCCTTTATGCTGGCTCATCTGGGCTTTGCCAGGACACCAGGGCCTCCCCTGACTCCCAAGGCCCTTGTTGCTCCAACTGCTAGGCTTTACCACCCTCTGGATCCCCTGACCTCCCTGCCTTTGCCTTGGGCTTTGCTGCTGCCCTGCCCCCCCACCTCCCTGCTGCCACTGCTGCCCAGAGCCCCACCACCAGGCCTTACCACCCCCTGGATTGCTGCAGCTTTGCTGCCACTACTGCCTCCGAGGCCCACCCTGTCACTTCCCCAGGCCCTGTAGCCTCAGCCCCACCACCACGTCAGCTCACTGACCCCATTATCCCTTCCCAGTCTCACCAGTCCTGTATCTCCTGAGTCCTTGTCCCTGCTAGGTCTCTGATTCCGTTACCTCCCCCTGGCCCTCCACCTTACCTTGGTAGCGCTGCTCCTGCCCGGGACCACGTATCTGAGCATGCTCAGGGGGGAGATTTGAAAAGACCCCAGCCGCCAGGTGTCCCATGGGTAGGATTCCAGCCTAAAGGTGGGCTGGATTCTGGCCCACAGGCCACAGGTTCGACAAGCCAGCTGTAGAGGGTCAACATATGTCACGTTATGTCAACCTGCGCTCTGTGTAGACCAGGCCTAGGTGTCCCTATGCCTGGCTTCCACCTAAGTTCCATAGCAATTCACAAATGAGTGCAAGATAGGCATTCCTCCGTTGAAGCTGACAAGTTCCGAGGGGGTAAGCATGTTAGTCTAGTTCGACAAAACAGACAAGGAGGCCTGTGGCACTTTAAAAGACTAACAAATTTATTTATCACATGTGCTTTCATGGGAGAAAATCCCACTTCCTCAGATGCTTGAAGATACTTCAAATATCTGATGAAGTTGGATTTTTCTCTCATGAAAGTTCATGCAATAAAGAAATTTGTTAGTCTTTAAAAGCGCCACAGGACTTTTGTTTGTTTTTCTCCATTTAAGTTAGTTATGTACAGTGCCTGATCCAGTAAGCATGCTCAGAAGTCACCAGCAAGATCAGATCCCATTCAGAATTTGGCGCTGAGAAGAGATGGTGGTACCCCCATTAAAACTTTTAGCTCAGTGACTAGCACTGTCATCTGGGTTGTGGGATATCAATGTTTGTCAAGGCTTTCCCCACTCTGGCACTCTGAGTGCAGAAGGTGGGGGCCTGCAAGAGGCCAGAAAAGCCACTGGCCTTAAAGCCTGCTCTTAGAAGTCTCCAAGGCCTCCAATTCCTGGCCTTGGAGTGGTATCGCTGCCACCACCCAAATGCAAAAAAAAACCTCTTGAGACCCAGGAAGGCACACTTGGGAATTCCTCCCTGTGAGGTACTTGCAATCCTCTTTATTCCTCTCTCAGGAAAGTGACTGAACTCCAGCTGCAATATGAGCTGGAACTGGAACAGGGTTCCCTCTAGTAGCTGCCTGTGCAGTCTAAGGCACGTGCACACAAACCTCTTGTCTTTCCAGGCACAGAACCAGAACTTACTTCAAAAGTAAAATCTTTAATCAAAAAGAACAGATAATAAACACAGAGAGTTGCTTCTCTGGGAATTAACTTAGGTAGTTACAGGGTAGTGGGGGGGGGGGTTACATGTGCTCAGCACAGAGAAATCCAAAAAACAAGCCAAAAACAAAGAAAATACCCTGACTGCGTCTAAGTAAACATTCCCTGTTCTACCCACGCCTGGTCAGTACCAAATTTAACTTATCTCTGGTGAGGATGTTGCTGGATTCTTCCTCAGGCCCCTCTGGCCTCCTCCTGATCCTTCCAGGAGCTCTGCTGCATCCAAACAGGCCCAGGCCAGGCTGCTGTTATAGTTCAAAAGCCTGCACTTCATTCCTATTGGCTGTCCTGGGACTCACTGACCAGAATGTTAACCCCTTCCTCCCCAAGGGTTATTACAATGTTCAATTCCACTCTTTCTCAGAAGGTGAGAAAGGATTTGCATAGGAGTCTCCTACTTCAGAGAACAGTGCTCACCTGCGGTTGTCAATGAATGCACCAATAAGCCTGGAATAGTACAGTCCCTGTGTTTTCTACAGCCCCATTTAGCCAGCTGTTGATAAGTGCCCCTGGAATTCTGTGGCCTGTAGCTGCGGGCAGCCTACTACCATGATGTGGAAATACTACAATCCCTCTTCCTCTTTGCTGGAAAACCAGGGCCATTATTCTGAAGTTCCTCCCCCAACAGTGGAGAGCCACCATATTCTCCCTCCTGTTCTAATTGTTTAAGGCGAGCTCCCTGAGATATTTTGGGCCCCTAGCTTACCATTGCATGAAAGGCAGTTTGAGCAAGTATCTGAGCCTTATGCTGTGTTGAGATTGGAATGTGCTTCTAAAGTAAAGTTTCGAGTAGTTGGGGGAGTTCTGTTACCAGTATTTTATGTTTTAAATTACACTGGCTCACCTAGCAATGGGAACTCTTGATTTGCTCATGACAGGGGATTCATCAACCTTGGGACAGTTCACTCCTGCAGACTGCCTTAGCCAGATTAGGAAGAGGAAACATAAATCAACAGATGTTGTGTTTTCAGAGCCCATGTGTGCCTCCATGACAGCAGATACAGAGCTCAGAGCATAGTGGCTCTCACTGCCCAAGAAATTGAAGTTTGGCATAGAGGGCAAAAGAGTAGCTTGAGACCAAGATTGGGAAACACAGCAGGAGATGCTACAGATCATGCAGAATCAGTCCAACATGCTGCGGTACCTGGTTGAGTTCCAGGAAGAACAGCATTCAGATAGGGTCCCCTACAGGTGCTGGAGAGTGAACCTCAAGTTGCTGTAACCAGTGTCAAAGAAAAACAGCTGAACCCATCTTGAGTGCAAAACCAACCAGCTAATTGCCTTATTACAGAACAAAACAAAACAAAACAAAAAATACACACTGCAGTGGGGGAGAGAGCAGTTAGGTGCTGGTCTCCGCCCCTGAGATGCATTACAGAAACTTTTATAGCTTAACAGCAACATTAACATACATGCACATACATAGGTAAATGTAACAAAATCTAACATTCTTTAATTGGTGCAAACTGATATTATTTCCTTAAAAGGACCCAAGGTCAAAGGTAAAAGAATCTCACATAACAATTTAACAGTGTCAGAGTTAATACTATCTAAGCAGGTTTGATAAGAGAATGTTTAGTATAAGTCAAGGATGCCAGCAAAACTGTTGAAAAAAAAGAGTATCTGGAGCAGGCAGACACAGAGAAACATTAACAAAAGTCCTATAGGCTGGCAGGTTTTTCACTTTATCTCCAATGGCATTTTGAGTGTGTTCTTTTACAATTTTCCCTCTCAGGCCTACTGAGCCATCTGTGTCTTAACCCTATCAGGCCTCAGCTATGGTATTCTTCCACACCAGTTTCCCTCCCGAAATCAAGGTGGAGGAGGGACAGGGTCCAATACATCATTGCCTCAACTTAATTTGTGGGCAGGCATAACCGTGCACTGTCCCCTTTAGGAGACACGCTATCCTTATCCTGCCCCCCAACTCCAATCCAAACAATGTGAAAACAATAAACCAAAACCTCTTTTGAAAACTTGTGTTTATTTTTGGTGCTGCTCTAAGATATGTTATGGATGATGGAGGGGGAGGGGATGGTAAGGAGTAAGGGGAGATACAGTGGGAGTGCACAATGGGTATGTCCACATTATGGGCTTAAGTTGATTTAAGGAAGCTTAAATTGACTTAAGCTGAGCCCTGGCCACATTTGGAGTTCATTATTAAGCCCCCCTAGTTATTAATAATAACCCTATCAGTTTATCGTGGGCCAGAGTAAGCAATCTTAACTAAGTCCTATGAAATCAAAGAATTATTTAAATATTTACTTGGAGAAACCATTTATGGAGATGTCTTGAAATAGGCCAATTATGAATATTAAGAATCTAGAATCCAATTGCTTCTCATTCTTTTTCTGTTCTCCAACTTAAGGGCTTCCTTAAGTTGACTTAATGACTCTCACTCTTTAAGTCAACTTAGGCATTAAGTCGAGTTTATTAAGTTGACTTAACGCAATCTGGCTTGTTAAATCAACATTACTGGCCTCCATGCCATCTCCCACCCCCGACTGGCCACCAGGAAGCACCTGCCCTGCCCAATCAGGCCAGGGCAAAGCTCAAGCCAATGACAGGGCAGGAGGACGTTGTGCCCTGTCTGCTGGCCAAAGAACTGGCATCTGCAAACATGCAGACCCAGAGCCAGAGCCCAAGCCAGGGCACAAGGTGGGCCATTTCCCATCTTGCCCAGCACCTGGGCCTGTTCATCCATATACAGTGGTATTATGCCAAGTACTTATTTGTACCCATGCAGATACAAAGCCCAAGCAAATACAATGCCCCCTTTCAGTTGACTGAGCAGGGGGAATGCCTTCAGACACTGAGATCTTGGTTAAACTTCTCCTGCTCTCCCTCTGGCTCTTGCCCCCCACTAACCCCCATCCCACCCTTTGCCATCCTGATGCCTGACTCTTCCCTCACTCCCCTCTAGCATCCTTGTGCCAGTCCATCCTTTCACTAGTGTTGCCTATTTTTTCTACCCACCTTTAGCTGCCCAGTAACCTTCCCTCCTATCACTCCTCTCTGGCCCCTGGCACCTGCCCCTCTCCTCCCCCTGCTCCTCCCTCCAGTGACCTCCTCAGCTCTAACCACCTCCTCTGCCCCCAGCTGGTTGCCTCACTCTCTCCTTCTGGTGCCTGTCCCACTCCTCATACCCTTACTGCTTGCACCTGCCCCCCCATGACCCTCTGCCACTGGAGCCCAGCCCTCTACTCCTTCCCTCCATGTCCCTTGGAGCCCCTCTGTTCTCTCACACCTTTACTGCCTGCTGGTGCCCATCCTTTCTCTTTGCTCCTGAGGCTGTTCCCTTCTTTCCTGAAACCCACCCCTCTCCTCATGCTCCAGAGTCCAGTGGAACCTGCCCCTCCCTTTACCCCCCTCTGTCCTGATGCCTGCTCCTTCCCTTGCCCCCAATTGCCCTTGTGCCTGTCCATCCTCTCTGCTCCTCCTCTTTCTCTCCAGCATCAGCCTGACCCCACCACCATGATTCCCCGAACCCCCCTCATTCCTCTCAAACCCCCCTCAAGCCCCCAGACCCCATCTCTCCCCCCAAACTCTCTCACTCCCACAGCTCCCTCAGCTCCCACCCCTTAGCTCCCTGTCAGTTCTCCCTGTAAATAAAACATATCCACACCATCATTCTGTGTCCAGTGCATCCTTTTATTGTGTTGGGGACAGGGGGAGATGGGTGGGAGGGGCTGTGGGGGCAAGAATGGGTAGGTGGGTGTAGTGACAGGAACTGGAGGCAGGTCCTTTATCTCATCTGCAGCTTCCACAGTCAAGTGGTCATCATTAATATTCTCTCTAATTTTTTGTAGGCTGTGTGCACAAAAAAATTTCTTTTGTGCAAAATTTCAAAGCCAGTGTCCAAATTTGTGTGCACTCCGGTGAGTATGCTCAAACCTGTCAGTGGAACGAAGCAAGTATGTATGATGCAAATAGTATCTAAACTTTATTTTGATATGGTGATAGAAATGATTTTATAAATTACAAAACCTTAATTGAAACATGCTACTTGAAACTGCCTTCTTAAAGTAGCATAAAAATATTAGCACTGTTGAATTTTTTTGTGCATGCTTTATTTTGTTGTGTGCACAGGTTTCATGACCTGTGTGCACATGCACACGCGCACAGCTTAGAGGGAACATAGGTCATCATCCCAGGTGATGAGAAAGATCCGGTGCCACCAGTCACTGGTGGTTTCCCAATGCCCTGATGCACAGGTGCACAGAAGGCACACTGTCTGTGCCAGCTCCAAGGGAGGGCGAGGGGGTCAGCCTGCTGTGGCCTGCCCCTGCACTGGCAGTTGCCCTGTGATGCCTAGTCCAGGGCCAGAAGGGTTTGGCCACTGCAGGGGGATGTGCAGTGCTGTGCTCACACATTGCTGGGGCACATTGGGGTCCCAAACCTCCTTGGGCGGGGTGGTGTGTTCACTCACTTCCTGTTGTAAAGGAGTGGCTGGGTGAGAGGGGCACTTCTGCTGTGATGCACTGTGGGCCAGCTACCCATAATGCACTACCCCTAGAGTGACGTAGCAGCTGCCAGTGGGGACGTGGGCAGTCTCCTGGCATTTTGAGTGTGGCCACTCTAAGCTGACTTAGTAAGGTCTACTTTAAGCCAGCTTAAAGTAGACCCTATTAAGCCATCTTAATAAAGCCCTGTAGTGTAGGCATAGCCAATGATAGGTGTCACAAATATCACTGCTGCTCATTGCAAAACCACACTTTCAATTCTTCCATGATACGCAGGGCTCCATGATGAACTCACATTGTAATGGCAGCATTTGGCTGCTCAAAATTGGCCACCAGCCTTTCAGCCTCAGCAGCCCACCCCTCAGGGAACCTTTCCCCATGCACTTCACACAACTTACGGAGCATGCAGCAAGCACTTACAAGTGTTGGTATATTTTTCTCACATAGGTCAAGCCTCGTAAGTATGCTTCTGGACTTCTCCTTTAAATGCCCAAATGTACACTCTCCTGCCATTCTGCACTTGCTGAGCCTCTGATTGAAATGCTCCTTATAAGCATCCAGATGACCAGTGTAGGGCTTCATTAGCCAGGGGAGTATACCATATCTTCCAGGACCACTACTGGCATTTCAGCATCCCCAGTACTTATTGTCTGGTTAGGGAAGAAAGTGCCTGCATGCATCTTTTTGAACAGACCTGAGTTCCTAAGGGTCTGTGTATCCTGCACCTTCCTGGACCAGCCCACATTAATGTCTGTGAAGTGGCCCATCTGTTCCACAAGGACATGCAGGACCATAGAGAAATACCTCTTGCAGTTTAGGTACTTGGCACCCAGGTGTTTGAGAGCAAAAACAGGGATATGTGTCCCATCTATGGCCACTTACACAGTTATGGAACCCCATAGCAACAAACCCATCCACTATGTCCAGCTCATTTCTTAAAGTCACTAACCTGCTCAGCAGAAGTCTATTTATGGCCCTGCACACTTGCTTCACTATAGTTCCCATGGTGGATTTTCTTACTCCAAATTGATTTACAACTGACCAGTAACAGTCTGGAGTTGCTAGCTTCCACAGAGTGATAGCCGCTCACTTCTCTGCTCAAGAGCTCGTCTCAAGTGAGTATTCATACGCTGCAGTGCTGGGAAGAGCTCTTTGCATAGTTCAAGGAAAGTGCCCTTTCGCACACAGAAGTTGCATAGCCACTGTTCATTGTCTAACATGGTCAGCATGATGTGGTCCCACCAGTCTGTATTTGTGCCCCGAAATGCCATTCTGCCTACTGAAGATTAAGTGTTACATCCTGCATAAAGCAGGAATTATTTTGCACAATGGCTTCTAGCAGGGTAGCCTCAGTAACATCACAGGTTTCTGCACTGTGGGTCCTGCTGTGCTGCTAAAAATGCTGCAGGATAAGCCGAGATATGTTTGTAACACTATCAGTAATATTACAGAGATGAGTGTTCTCCATGTGTGCAGCAGAGAAAAAATGGCACAAAAAACTTTTCCTGTTTGTTTGTCAGAGGAAGGGTGAGGGAGGGGGCACATTGCATCTTGAAAGAACAGCTGCTTTCCCACAAGGCACGGCACCTAGTTGCACTGTGGGATGCCTACCCACAGTGTCATGTGTTTCTGTTTGACCTAACAGCAAGCAATATAGACGCAAAAGCCCAGCAGAAAGAATATGATGTGACCACACTCCTCCAATTTTCCTAATTCAGAGGCTGAAATACAACTTGAAATCCCGCCCTAATGTAGACTTGCCCCTAGAGTGATGTAGCAGTGCACATGCCCAGAGGCAGAAACTGAGATACTGAGAGAGCTTTAACCTTGAAAACTTGAGTTCCATTTCATAGTTCACAGTGGAGCCTAAAACTGGAATTTAGGCACCTAAGTCCAGGACACTGCACTTGAAATGCAGAGAAGGCCTTAAGGCAAATGAGAATCTGATCCAATCATTCTCTGTTCTTTAAGATACCATGAAGCATTGAAAATGGACCTGTCGTTTTTTCATATACACACTGCGATTTCAGCAAATGCCTCAAGCTCAAATATTTATATGACAAGAACAAAGACTGAAGAACAGCAATGATGTGTCACACTTGGTATCAGAGACACATACATATGAAAACAATTATAAAGCCAATGCTCTGGGGTGCACTCACATGCTTGATACCCCACCCTACAGCTGTATAACTAATATATCTTCTCCAAATTTAAAATATCCAGAGCCAAAGACTGTACAGTGCTTTGGGGGGAAAATATATTTTTTTAAAAAAGTAGGAGTGGTATGGTCACTGTATCAGGACAGTTTTTCCCAAATGTAAGTCATACGTTGCAGACTACATGAAGCTCTTGGAAACACATACACACAAACTATTTTACAAAAAAACAAAGATGAAAGGCTGGAAACAATTTGATGGGAGAGTCCAAGGTAAGTTAAATGCCAAATGATGGACATTCCATCATTTCAAGCGTCATATATCCTATTGATTTTACCTGATGTCTGAATTTCCTTGATTTCTAACAGGTATTTGACAACTACAGTGTTCTGGTACTTTTTTCCTCCTCTCAGATTTTTCTTTTATTTTTTTTTCCATTAAAACTACAAATGAACTTTAAAAAAGTACTGGAGAAATATAGCACTTCATGCAACATTAAGAATGGAATTAAAATACAAAAAAGACTCTGATTCTACAATCCTTACTTAACTTTGCACTTGTGAACAAACTCATCAAGTAAGTAAGTGAGTAAGGTTAGCCTAAGCATAACTGCTTGCAGAATTTGGTCCTAACAGATTATGTCCTGAATCTTTCACTGACATTTGCACAAACCAGGTTTCTCATGGCAGGATCAAGGTCCATATAACCTTACCAGTGGACTGATTAGTGTTGCTGATTTCAACACATAATGCTGTTAAATGAAATATTAATGTTTTAAAATTTAGTCCTTAATAAGAGCTAAGTATGTACATGTATGTGATACAATTCTGCAATGAGTGTCACACCTATATTATTTCATATAGCTAAGTATGCTTGGATTTTGTACTTTTTAAGAAAGATAAGATCAATTACAACAGCAAACACATAACAAATAAGTTTGAGCAGCCAGTTTGGGGTTCCCTGACAGAAAAATTGTTTTGAGGAAATAGGAGAAACAAGTGTTGTTTCCAATAGATACTGATTCTGATAATTTTTATGGCAATAGGGAGATCAGAAGGTGATAGTTGACTATTATGCAGGAGAAGTTTTCAACACATTGCATAGCCTGTGAAAGGATTCATTAGAATGAATGGCAAGTATGGATTGTTCTTTCAGGAATAATCACATTGCCTTCTCTCCAATTGCTGCAAGTAGATCTTACAAATTCAACTCAGGTGAGTTGTCAACCTAAATCATTGACACACCTGAAATCAATTAGACTGGTACAAGGCTATAAGAAGAGCCCCCTCTACCCAGCTCCCCTTATTCATATTTCAGCAAATCCTTATAATAAGAAACTATCCCCCCCCCCCCCTTGGAAAATTTTAAGTTGGAACTAGAAAGTGAAGTAATGAAGAGACTATCTTCTTTATTTTAATAAAATGAGAGCCTGTAGGGTGTTACCTGAATTAATCTAATTTTTTAAATTTCATTTGTTTTTAGAGATTGATAACCAGAGCCTATTATTTTCAAAGAATAAGATGCACAGAATTTATATTTACCAGGAAATCTGGCCACCTTTCAGCAAATCTGTTCTTTGTGCTCCTCAGAAAGCTTTACTTTTTAAAAAAAATAAAACCAGCAATCTCCACCAAAAACTGGTATTAGGAAGCCCTTCATTGCTTAAGAGACTAGCAAAGATAAGTCAAAAATTCTGTTTACCATTCGAAGAAAGTTCTAAGTGAACCATTGGCAGGCACAGATATTTTAACAGGCAATAGAGGACATTCCACTGAGTTCACTATACTGACTCTCTATAATGCAGCTATTTTAACTTAATGGAAAAGCTATATCTGAGTCATGGAAGTAAAACTATTTAATGACAATGTCAAATGTCTTCTAGCACATTGTATACTGTCTATTGCACAGCTGAAGGTTTCTTGAAAAAGAATTCTTCAGTTTGAAAGAACTGTTGAAAACCTTGTCCATTAAATAGAAACTTGAAGCAATACAAGTTTCTAATAGCTTGACTTCTTAAAAAAATGGAGCTGTATTATTGGGGAGGGAGTACAGCTTCTTCAGCTAGAACACCCATGGTTAACTAATGAATTTTCTCTTGTAGTTTGTTTTCCTAATACCATACAGGCTCAGGGAGGTGCCAGGCAATTAATGACTCCCCAGGACTATCAGAGGGATTGAAATTTGTTAAAACTTCTCTGTAGTGTAAAGAAATGTCATGGCCAGTCCTGCTAACTCTCTTATTTAGAGGGAGATTTTCTCATTTTGGATTAATTTTGTGGCATTTCACTTTGGGAATGAAAGAGTGAGTTGTGTGTTTTGATGAGGCATTAAAAAAGCTAACTGATAATATTTTTGACTCAACTGTCATAGCCTGACAGCCCTGAATGTCACACTGTAAGGCTTACAGCTCTTAATGTCTGAGAATGGAGGGGGCTGGGGGAAATGTGCCCACGTAATTTTACCTCCCCCTGAAAGTATAGAGCATTTACCTGATTGCTGCCAATACACTCAAATACACGTGAAAGCAATGTTAATATCTTCTGCCAAAACTGACACATGCACATTTCCCCAAATCACATTGCTAAGATTAGCTTAAACACTCCTTAATCAACATTAACTCAGATACACTTTCCTCCAATATTTATGGTGCTTGTGTTTCAAAACTCAGACAGTTCGCCCAAATCTGTGAACAGGACACTTTTTTATGTCAAAATAAACCATCTGGCCGCACAACTGTTTCTAATTACTTTCCTGCCTAGACTGTGAACGTCGGGGTTTGGCACCAGGTTTCCTCCCAGTTCAGAGTGCTGCCCAAATCCAGCTTTCAGGCAGCTAATCAAAGGCACTTGCGGCACTGGGGGAAGCAGCACTGGAGCCGGTTTTGGCCAGCTTGGGGCTTTGCAAAGCCCGGTGGGTCCGTCTGCCTGTCCGTGGGACTCTGTCGAGCACTTCCTCAGTCACTGCCTGAGATGTAAACATGTGTGCACAGGGCTTCCTCAAGCTGGTGCTGCTGTTGGCTGCTTCGCTTCTCATTCTGCTGCCTGCTATTCCTCAAACTTTTCCCCTGTCCCTGCGGTAAGTTTGTCTTTTTAAATTAATGGGTTTGTTTAGCAATTGCTTTGTGGGCTGGACTGTAACTGTTAACAAGTTCCACCAAGCAACAAAAATCTTGTGTCTTTCATGCAGGGAGAGAGAAAAGATTTCCAACCTGTTGCCTGTTGAAAATTAGTAACATGGTGTATCACGCATTCCCAACATTGTGTGTGGAGATAATGAAAAGTTAGTTATGCACTACAGTGTAGCTAGGACTGCAGATGTGTAAAATATAAACTACTTTGGATCATAATTTATGTAGAAGTGTATTTTGTATTATATGTGCAAAACTTAAATATGCAAGTGTCTATAGGAAAAAGGTGAAAGTCTCTGCTAGATCCTGATGATTTTTTTTTTCACTCATTTCTCCAAATATAACTGCCTAACTAGACAGTAAGTCCAGTCAGCACTGGTGCACCAAGATTCCTGTATCTGGCAGCAGTCTGGGGTAATGGTACACTCTGTCCATCCAAACCTACCACTAAAAGTACACACAAAATCTGGCACCTAGCTCCTGCTGGATTTATCAACTTTTGGGCCTCAATGTACATGCATTCTAATTAGTGCCTGAGGAGACGTGCAAATGTTACTTCCACTCCAGTAAATCCTGATCTCCAAATCATCCTGGTGCTGCTGCCCATGCTAAGATCTCACACTGGGGTCAGGACAGATTTTTATCTCAACTCATCAAATCCTACTGCCACTGTAGATAACATGTTCAGGTACTTCTGATGCATCTTAAAAATCCAGATGCTGATACATTCCAGCATAACAGAGCTGCAAAAACTGTTCTGACATCTGGCTCCTGCTAGATCTTGCAAAATGTGAGCCACTAGTCCATAAATTGTACTATTCCATTAAAGAACCATTGTTGCATCTGTTTTTTCCAAAAAGAAAAATAAAATCTGGACCCAACATGTCCTGAGAAAAGAAAGCTAGAAAAACTTTCATTGGCATCTGTATCCTATTGGATCCTGAAAATTTGTGGCTTGATGCCCTCCATTTTTAGTATCTAAAGTCCATCAGAATAATCCAAATCCAAACATGTCATGATGATCCATGTCTATCACAAATGTAAAATCTCAATATACCTTTGCAAATGTATTCCCAGCCTCTTGCAAGATAATTAAAATTCAGTGTCCCAGTGGGTGAGATTCTGGATTAATAATAAACCAGCTGTTGACCCTGAGGCTATGAAAGGGCAAAAATCATAGTGCTTTGAATTAGTAGGTTTTGGCTGTAAAACTGCAGTTAATGCAAACTTAAAGATGTTTTAAAGTAATGGGTAAATCCAGTGCAAAAATAAGGATATCTGTCCCAGCTCTGATATCATCCACTCTATTTAGCAGCACCTGACCTTGCAGCTGGTTGCCTTTGTTGCCCTCTGCAGGAGTAGCTCCCGCAGCACCTCCTCATGTAGGCTGTCCCGGGCCGAGTCGGAACGCAGGTGTCGTGTCCCAGGGGGAAAGTTGTGCAGTGGTAGAGGACAATGTGACTGCGGTGTCTGCATCTGCCAAGTGACCGAGCCAGGCAAATACTACGGTCCACTGTGTGAGTGCCAAAACTGGGTGTGTGAGACTTACGACGGCAAGATTTGTGCAGGTAAGGAAGACACTGTAGCTCAGGAGGTTTCTCCAGTGTGCTGAGGCTGCTGCCCATTTAGCTGGTATGCTCTTGGCATCTCCATGTACATCCCTGCCTTTTCTTGCAGGCTGATAAACTTCTTGCACAAGCAGCAACTCTGGTGGTGCAGATGATCACATACACCAGTGGTATGCATAACCCTGTGGGTATGCAGAGGTCATCCAGAGGGTTCATTGGCTCATCTAGACATGTGCTTAATTTTACAAAAGGCTACATAAAAAGCACTAGTGAAGTCAGTACAAATTAAAATTTCATACAGACAATGGTTTGTTTTCACTGCTCTATATACTACAGTGAAATGTAAGTAGAATATTTATATTCCAATTGATTTATTGTATAATTATGTGGTAAAAATGAGAAAGCAAGCAATTTATCAGTAGTGTGCTGTGACACTTCTGTATTTTCATGTCTGATTTTGCAAACAACTGGCTTTTAAGTGAGGTGAAACTTGGAGTACCCAGGGCTAATTGGTTAGTTCTCAACCTTTTCAGACTCTCATGTACAATAGAATTACAGGAATGTTAGGGGACATAGCACAGTTCCATTTTTTTTATAGTGTAGACAGGATTGTAAATATGTCCATGGCTTTAGTCTGCTGGCTGACTGATTCTAGTGGGGCTTGGGAACACAACTGAGTATGATCTTTCCCACAAAATGCTATGTATTATAACTGGGTCCCCTTGACTTGTCATACCTGTAGCCTAAAGTCGACAGCAGGATCCACAGATTGGAGGCTTGACAAATCTCTTTTGAGTCATATAAATGAATACACCTGCTTGTATTATGCATGTGAATAACTTTCATTGGGGCTACTTGGTGAGGAAGGATGTTCCCTCTAATTACTTGTAGACTGTGTGCACAAATAATTTTTGTGTGCGCAAAAACATTTCTTTGTGAGAATCAATATTAGCACTATTGAATTTTTTTGTGTGCACAGGTTTCGTGACCTGTGTGCGCGCACACATGTGCACAGCTTAGAGGGAACAGTGAAGGAGAGTATGATTTAACCCCTTCTTGTAAACTGTGTGGCCCGGGAAGGTTTTTGGGAGCCTGAAGCAAAATCAAAACCCAAGCCCTCTCAGTACCCCCCCCCCCCGGAAAAAGAGCCAGGGTAGTTGGAGGCTGAGCATGCCCTGTACTTACCCTACACCAGTGTTTCCTGTCCTGAAGGGCTGGGCCTGGCTCTCCACTCTGGGTGTTTTTACCTGGCACATGGGATTGTAGAATAGGTTTGGCTCATCTGCTCCTCATGACCAAGAGGCAGTCAGGTCAAATCTGAGTGCCTCTGTGATCCTGTCACAACACTGGGCCTGGGAGCCCTCTCAAATTGTGTGTGTGTGTGTGTGTTTGGGGGAGTGGGGGAGCGCTAGGGTTTGTGGGTGGCCGCTCCTTTTGTCACCATCTCTGCACAGTCCTACCTTTACCTAGGAATGCAAATTATCTCTGAGTACTCACCTTTACTTTCAGTCTCCCATGGATAGAGACTGGTAACTATATAGTGAGGGAAATACAGTTATAAGGTTACCTGGCTGATGTGTACCCTAAAAATGTACCTGACTTATTTATTAAGGATCTGTATGTCTCTCTAAGTGTTACTTTACAAAATGGGGACTATCTAAAGCAGTGTAGACAAATTCTGCTTTCAGATGTATGCACATTAGTTGCATTGATTTCAATGGGAGACGCATGTACATTTTTGGAACAAAATTAGATCTGATGATCATAGGAACATGCCTAACTGGTTTGATTCTAACTTTGTCACTCTTGCATCTTTCCAGCTATCTTAGTTTGTTTCTGAGCTGCTTTAATCAGATCTGTGCACTTTTTAGCAGCTGTGGAATAGGATTATTCCTTCTGGAGGAATATTGTTGCTGCCTTGCATTCCTAAGGGGATGAACCCTGATAATGCACCTTGATGAAAGAGGGGCCATGAGGGTGATTCATTTCAAAAGTCTCTGCCTAAACATCTCTAGCAGCTCTGCATAAACGTGTCATCTTTTCAGGCCAAAACCCACAATTAGGTCAGTGGGAATATTACAGGAATTCCGTTAGTAACATGATAATATAAATGCATTCCAGCAGTTGGTTTGGCAAATTTTGTAGGAAAAAAACCTTACTTTAGCAGCAATGTAGCTAAGAATAAGAAGTCCAATAATAACATGAAGAGATTGAGCAGTGTTAGAAGAAAAATGTTTGTACTTGGCATTTGAGAGCAAGTACTAGGTCAGGAGTTGTGCTTAATATGCACTCTATTCAGCCATGAGAGATTAGTTATGCAAGTAATTTCGGGGAGCGTAGATCTATTTATTATGTGGCTTGTTTTCTCCAAACTAAATCTTCTGATGTATCTTTATTTTAAAAAAGCTGCAGCTTGGTATTTTAACTCCACTAAATTTAGAGCAGTGGTTCCCAACCAGTGTGCTGTGGCAACACCCAAAGTGTGCCGAGCATCCCTGACAGCTGGAGTTCCCTCCCTGCTCAGCCGAGCCAGGTGGACTGTGCAGGGGAGGGTTAAAGTAAGGGGGAAGGCACCAGAACACAGTTCTTGGGCCTACTATTTTTAGGCAGGCAGCCTTCTGACCCCCCTAAAAATAGAGGAAGGCACCGGAACACAGAGTTCCAGGGGTCCCCCTAAAAATAGCAGGAGCAGCCGGAATGCAGAGTTCCAGTGGCTCCAACTTAAAACCTGCTCCACCTTAACCCAGCCAGCAGAGAGCTGCAGCAGGCCGGGAGTGTGTGAATCTCCCCCTGCAGGGTGGAGCAGCTTGTGTCAAACAGCCCAGGTGAGGGTTTGGGGGGGGGGGGCTGCTGGGGGTTGTAGGGGCAGGTGTGTGTGTGTGTGTGTGTAGCAGAGGTGGGTGGGAGTGGGTGTGTAGCAGAGGGTGTGTAGCTAGGGTTGTGGGGTGGCTGTTTGGTTGGGGGGGTGTAGGTGGGGGGTGGGGTGGCTGTGTGTGCGGGGTGTAGCTGGGGGCTGGAGGCCTAGTTCTGGCCCCTGCAGTGATGGGAGGGTCCTTCACAGGCAGCAGGGGACTGCGGGGAGGGGTGGTTGGGACCCCCTTTGGTGAGAGGGAGCAGCAGTGGGGTGAAGTTTTGCCCTGGGTGGCAGGGAGCTGCTGTGGAGAAGGGGGAAGTGGGTGCTGTGGTATGCTCCCCTGCCCTACCTTCCCCCCAGGTTCCACCCTGTCCCCCCACTAAGCCACTCTTGTTCTCCCTTCCTCTCTCCTCTCTTGCCACCCTTGTGCTGTTCCCCACATGGCTGCCCTTTTCCTCTTTTGCCACCCCTGCCCTGCTCTGCTCCCCACACTCACTCCTGCCACTGCACATGACTCCTGACCTCCCCTGTTTTGCCACCCCTGCTCTGCTACTCCTACTATGCCACATAGCAGCATTTCCGAAACTGTGCCAGGTTCATGCATATTCATAAGTAATTTGTTAATTTGAATATTTGAGATTTTTAATGTTGGTGTGCCTTGAAAAATTTGAAGGTATCAAGGTGTGCCATGGCAGAGAAAAGGTTGGGAACCACTGATTTAGAGGCAGAGATGTTGCTGGGATGGTCATTTGGGATGAAAGTGAAAGCTACTCAGAAATTTAAAATTTCTTTCCAAATTCAACTGCTCTAAAGGTTTATTACTGTTGGCTGTTCTTCCAGTGAATGCCATGGCAAGTGGCAGAAAGTTTTATCATTGGTTTAAAGGGAACAGGAGAAAATACATTGCCACACTTGTGATAATGAAAAATGATATTTAGTAGTTAGGTAGCACTTTACATTTTCAAACTTTCATTCATTTGTCATCAAAAGACATGACAATGGTGTTTTCTACTCCAAGCTGTGAAATCATGTGAGAACTGAGATAAGAAACTATTTAAATACAGCCTTCAGGAGAAGCAGTGACCAATTTCACATTCCAGTAAGAAGGTGAAAGGCCTCATTTTCAGAGTTCTTGAGCAGCAACAGCTCTGACTGTCTTCTCTAAAGTTTTGGATGCTTGTCACTGCTGGAAAAATAGGCCTCAAAGATTGTTGACTAATTTAAAAAAAAACCAAGCAGTCGTTTGGCACTTAAAGACAAACAGATTTATTTTTTTGCATGAATTTTCGTGGGAGAAAAATCCCACTTCATCAGATGCTTCGAAGATGGGTGAACTTAGAGAATGGAATGAAAATAAATGCAAGGGGGTGTAAAACATAGGATCAGGTCATACAGTAACAGCAAATCAGAGCAGTTGTTAGCTTCAAACCCTGGCAAGCCTGAAGTCAAAGTGGCAGCAGGGCCAGCTCAATGGTTTTTAGTGCCCTAGGTGAACTTTGACTTTGGTGCCCTGCTACCCCCACGCACAGTGCTGTAAATAGTCATTTTGGTGCTCAGGGCACGTTCTCCTCAGAATGTGCCCTCACAATGATTGGCACCTGGAGCGCACAGCGTGGAATGTGCTGTTTGCTAGAGCGGCTCAATGGAGCTGTTCTGGGGCACCCAGGGCAAAGCCTCATTTGTCCTGCAGTAGTTACAACCCTGCCACGTTATAAGAGATGACATATATTTTTAAATAGTGAAAAGAATTCACTTCTGTCTAATTTGATGCCCCTTAAAGTCTGGTGCTCTAAGTGACTGCCTAATTCACCTATATGGTTGGATTGGCTCTGGTGCCAGATCTGTGATTAGCATTCTGGATCTTGGGGATTCCAGTCATGTTCTCAGTCCACTGGCTTACGCTGCATTTTTATCTAGTTAACTTTTTATGCAGGGTCGTCGCTAGATGTAAATATTGGGCGGGGTGGGGCGGCTCCCAGCAGCTACTGGGGCCCTGATCCGTTCCTAACCCCCCCCCCCCCCCAGCCCTGCCACTGGTACCCGCTGCCCCAGGCTGACCCCCTTCCCTGTGCCCTTTCCCTGCTGGGCTGGCGTGCCTGCTCCAGGCTCTGCACCAGGGTCCCTTACCTGGCCACTGGAGGGAGAGTGGGGCTACAGCACAGGCCATGGCTCCTGGCATGAACCTGCTCTGAACACGCTCACAGCAGGGTCAGGCCAGGGTGGGAGTTTTAAAAACTCCCAGCCCAGCCTTGGGCAGCTCCCTCCCAGCTGGAAGGCTCTGTCTTCTGGCTGGGTAGAGGCCCTGGCTGCCAGCTGTGTTCCCTGCATGGGGGTGTGCGCTACTCAGGAGCTGGCCCTGAGTTTTAGGGGGGCTGAAGCCCCTGGAGGCCCCCCACAGCAATGCCACTGTTCTTATGTGAGTTTTAAGAAAGACTTCATGCATACCTCATGGCTAAACTGCAGTTTGGGAGCCACATGCAGCTCTTGAATGAAAAAGTGCAGCTTGTCGAAGAATGTCGGCAAATCAATTTAGGAAAGTAGCCCCAAGCTAGGAGTTTTAAATCTCCTGCCCTGAGCATGTTCAGAAGGGAGCCCCAGTATGTGCCTAGCTGCTGGAGCAGCCAGATAAAGGGGTCCTGGGGGGTGGGGTCAGCCCAGGGGAGTCAGCATCAGGGTTTGGGAGGGGGTCAGGACAGCAGAGAGAAGCGTGGCATGGTTGGGGACGGTGGGGAGAAGGGTGGCATGGTAGAGATTTTAAGAAACTCGTCACTAGCCTACAGTCTCCTACATCAAACGACAGCTAAGTTTTTACTAGATAGGCCTGGTTTTCATGGTAACCTCAAGTAATTGTTAAAATCTGATATTAGTAGGATCAATATTTGCCCTCTTTTTATGATGAAATTAAAGTGTGCAATGAATTTTAAATGTAGTAATTTTGGAGTAGGTAAAAGTACATGGCTATATGCCTCAGTTTGGCTCTCAAAGCTTTAATAATCAACTTGTGTGGCTCTTGAGTTCCGTAAATTTGGCCACGCCTGGTTTTACCTCAGCTACTTTGCAGAATCTGGCAAGATAAGGATTAACTGGCAACAGTCCTGCTCCCATATGAGAGCAGGTGATTGAATCACCACATGTCCCTTCAGATGCTGTCCATGCAGGCCATTGTCAGGCACTCCTAAAGTAACTGCAGAATGGCAGAGGTAGAGATTAACTTCTGGGTTAGTGCTTCTGTTGGTGGCAAGCCTAGGAAGTCACTCCATGTAAATTAAATGTTTTTGATATTAATTTTCTTAAATATGAAGAGACCAGACTACAACCAAACAGACCATTCTTCTTAGAATTATAGGGTTGGAAGGGACCTCATGAGGTCATCTAGTCCAGACCTATGGCTTCATTCAGTACCTGGGCTGCTAAGTTTACATGGCCAATTTTTTCTTTTGAGTAGGTGTTGTGCTAGCGAGTCCTTGCAGGCTGGTAGATGAAAGGACTATCAAGAATGATGTACAAGGAAGAAACTGAGTTGGTATTCACTATGTGCTTGCTGCACCTGTTAAATATTTTTTTCCCCTGTGAGCCTTCAAGAAGATCTAATGCCCTTTCAGAGTATTCCTGTAATACAGAAATAAAGAAGAAATAAACCCTTTTTAGTACCCCTTTTCAGGGTTTATATTGCTCCCCCCCCCCGAAAATTTCTGGCGCAAAGAGCCATAGATGTGACTTAACCAGGTTCAGACTGCTCTTTAAGGGGAAGAAACAGAGGAGCAAAGCAGATTCTAATTTGCTTGCCTGTGATAACTCTCCGCATATGTGCCATCACCATGTGTAAGCAATGTAAAAGAAAAAGGGAATTGCTTCCAGAGCTGAGTGTGAGATGGAGGAGTAAGGAAAGACTCTGTCCCATTTTTCTCTCTTTTATGGACTTGAGAACTGTGGTGCCATAGAAGCAAGGTGTCCTGTGGCACTTAAAGACTAATAGATTATTTATCGCGTGAGCTTTTGTGGGGGAAAATCCCATTTCGTCAGATGCTTTGAAGATGGGGGAACTTAAGAAGTGAGATTTTTCTCCCTCAAAAACTCACATGATAAATAATCTGTTAGTCTTTAAGTGCCACAGGACTCCTTGCTGCTTTTGCTGAAACTAGACTAACACAGCTGCCCCTTTGAAACTTGTGGTGCCGTAGTTGCTCTTGTCCGCAGTGCTGCTTGTTGCTAGTGAGGCCTCTCTCTCTTATTGGCCTTGTATTTGTGGTTTTAGAGATTCTGCTCTGCTCTGGGCCACTTGGAGTGCATGGCCTCTTCAGTGGATTCCTCTCATGGCACTACATCTAAGTGGGACAAAAGAGGTAGGATTAGTGTTGGATCATTTCGGTTGCAACTCCACTTGCAACAATACTGACATTACAGGGCTGGTCTTCACTGATGGCAGTGAATTTGGTGCAGGTGGTCTGAGAGGCTCCTTGGCGGGGAAAGCATGGGATAAGAGAACTAGGATAGGAAAACAGCTGAATTAAAAAGTAAAGGGTTTTACTGCTAGAAAATAAGGATTTTTGTGATGTGAGATTGGGGCTCTGTTAGGCTACATCTACACTACCAAAGATATTGAGAGAGAGTTATTTCAAAATAACTGTTTTGAAATAGCATTATTTTGAATTTATTATTTTGAAATAGGATTCTAGTGAAGACTCTATTTCAAAATGAGGTAGAAATTATTATTTCAAAACCGAGTCTTCACTAGACTCTCTCTTTTGAAATAGGGGAAGAACGGGAAAAGTATAGGGCCATTATTTCGAACAAAGCCAATTCTGCAGCTTGGAATGGCTTTTCTTTTTTTTTTTTAAATAACTATTTCAAAAGAATTGTTCTTTTGAAATAAAAGCAGGTTTAGGTATTTTGAAATAGCGCTTCATTTTTTCAAAATAATGAAGTGCTTATTTTGAAATAACAAAATGCCTGCATGGACAGGTGAATTTTTTTTTTTTCAAAATAAGCCTCCTTATTTCAAAAAAAACCCCCTCTTCATTGTAGACATAACCCTTAGTTGTCTGCCTGCCTGTTTCCTCAGTAAAGGTAGAACTTCTGTCATGGACAGTTATCAGCTACCCACAATATGTAAACAAATTGCTTATGTGCCTTTCAGAGGAGAACCCCTTGTCAGTGTAGAGAGGGGAGAGTTCCTGAAAATGGATTTTACATTAGAAGCACAGATACTGAAGGGATTCTCTGTTTCCTAGCAAGGATTTTACAAGTTTAGATTAGTTCTGTGCGTTGCTGAAATACTAAACATGTTTAAGCATATTTTGCATCCTGTATCACAGTTAAACACAAAGCTAATCATGGAACCAGAGAAACACATCTACATGATCTAACGCACAACTGACCTTACTTCTAATTCTGAAGCTAATTCTTCCTCTTTGTCCACTTGGTAGTTATCTGTGCACATCAGTCATCTATTTCTTTGTGGTTAGTCTTGTTATGAGTCAGTGTAAGAGAATCCACCTTTTCTGTGCTGAAAGGGTTTCCAGTCAGCACAAGCCACTGTCACATATACAGCACATGCTCTTCAGTTACATTAGGGAAAATGTGAGTAGTTATGATGATACATGCCTATAACCAGCAGCAATTTTGACTTCAGGTATCATTGTATGAGCTCATTGCTTTCTTACCTGAGCACATTAAATCTGTGTTAAAGATTAACATAACACTAATTTCTGCTGAAGATCCATTAGATTCCTATTTTTCAGTATTACTGCAACACACAGGAATCTCAAACTGGGTGAGATTTTGTTCATAATGAGCTTTGTTTGTTTAAGTGAAGACATTTTACTTAATATGCCTGTGATTCATGAATATCAAAGTTTAAATCACCACAAATTCTTATGGCCAACTACAATGGACACATGTAGATTGTACAGTAGAATAGAACACAGAAGTTGTGTCCAGTGAAGTGTGAGGCAACAAATTTTCTTATCTCATGGAGTATCACACTGTAGTTATCTTAAAAGTTATCTGAATTGACATGTGTAAGAAAGAAACAATGTTAGTCATGGATAAAAGAAGAGTGTAAGAATCAGTTCTTTTCTACACTGAAATACTGGTCAGTAGGTGTAAATGAAATTATCATGGGTGCTGTGGGGGGATAGTTAGAGAAGGCACTTCTCCTCGCCCTGAGTTTCATACCACAGCGGCACAGGAGTGCCATTTCAGATTTTGGTAGGAGTACCCCTGACCATCCTAAATGGTTCCTATGTGGGCCAGTTGCATGGCACAAATTACTGGGCTCATGCTGCCAGACCATGTACCCATTCTCCAGGAAGTGGCACCAGCAGGGGCCATGCTTTGCAGTGGTGGAGCTGATCATCGTGCTGCAGCTGCTGGATGGCAGCTGGTGGGAGGGGAAGAAGGAAGATGAGCTGTGTGGTTGGCTTCTGGAGATAGGATTGGCTGTTTTGAGTGCCTGAGGGGCTGGATGTGTAGCAAACTTTGTGCAGGAGGCTACAGCCATGATAGAGAGCAGGGCTAGTGGAGAAGGGTCACAGAAAGTATTTCTGGAGAACAGGATGTAGGAGGGGAATGCAGGGCTTAGGAGAGAAGAGGCATCAGCACAGATGCCAGGGGATAGAAGGTGCACAAATGGGACTATGTGGTAGACTATACGTGAAATGGGCTAGGTGCTGTACAGATCTGTAACATCAGGGACTGTGTGGGGAACTAGCTCAGGCTCGTTGTCATGTGCCAATAGCTTTGCTGTTACCAACTTTGGCAACAAACTTGGGGTATGCTCACTTGTTAGGGTTTAGGGTTACTTCCTTGCAGGAGTTTGGGGGGGGGGGAGAAGGTTGTGATTCAATTAGTGTACTATTTGTATTTCTATATGGAGCTCCCATCTCCTTTCTGCAAGCTCCCTCCCAATGGAGCCACCCTTTCAGGACCTCAGTTTCTCCGGACTGGATTCTTCCAGTCCCAGATTCAAATAACCACCCACATATACACATTCATCAATTAACAAGGTGCGTCTGAGCAGGGTGGGTCTATCAGCACTTTTGGTTGACCCCTTATAATTCCCTGAACTCAGCAGGCTGGGTCACACAGCACTTTTCTGTGCCCCTGTAGTGCAACAGACTAGACTTGAGCATGCATCATGGGCTGGCTGGATCACACAGCACTTTTCAGCTGCTCCCCTTATACGCCCCTGGAGTCAATAAGGCTGATATCCCCATCAATAAGCAAACCTTACAGGACTGTGGGCATCACAGGGATCTTTGGTTAAGTAAAGGAAGTGTTGCTGCAGAGCAATATAGGGAAGCCAAGAACACAAAGGGGAGGGAATGATGTTTTAAAGGTGTTTGGCAACTGGCTAGATTACAAAAGGTATTTTATTGCTAAATATCTAAAATTTACAATAATAGTAATAATTACAAAAAGTGAGAAAAATACCCAAACAGTTACTGCATTAATAACCGTACAAGGAAAGAAAAACACTGTTATAATATTACCTAGATTCTGTGGTGTCAGGCCTAGAGAGAGAGAGAGTTATATTTGAACACAGAAAGAAAGGGACAGAGTATGTGCATGTATGGGAGTGGTCTTACCACTTATTTGAGCAGAAAGGTTCCCAGGAAGCAGGCTGTGCAGCTCAGGGTCAGCATGCTAGACAGAGACGGGCAAAGCTCTCACCACAATCAGCAAGTAAAAGGTGAAATCCCAGTGGAAAGGATACAGCTTTTTAGATCCAGGCATCAGGACTTGGGACTCACTTTTGGATTTGGGTAAAGTGTTGTTTTTTTTTTTTGTTTTTTTTTTTTTAATAGGGGCTTGTTTCAGTGAACAATACACATCCTTGGCTGGGGTGTGTAATGGTTTAGGGAAGCTCACAATACAATCAGGCAGATTCAGTATTTTGGGTGTCAACTAGCAGGTCTATGATTAGAATGGCCTGATAACTGCTGAGCTTGTTAGCTTTGGTGTGAGATCCTCCATCATGCAATGCTTTGCTGCTACTTCAATCCCAGAGTTCACTGCAGCTCTTGCTTTGGAGCTTGGTTCTCCATATGTGGTGTAAATGAAGCTCCATACGGTGTGTTGATGGCTTTGGATGTGGGTAGACAAGGATGTCTCTTATTACCTTTTCATTGTTTTTTGTTTCCTGTTCAAGCAAAAGTGGAGGGGGACGTGCGGGTGAGTCAGAGGCTGGATACTATGCTCTGATTCCTCAAGTTAGCTCTGTGTTCAAATAACACTGTTTATGCTCTCTAATGTGTGTGCAGGGCTGAGCTCTGGTAGAGCAGTTTTACCAGCCTGATCTTCCCCAGCACTGGAAGAGAGAGAACACCTGAAGTAAAGACTCTCACTAAA
The DNA here is from genome assembly GCA_007922195.1 of Podocnemis expansa. Classification (NCBI taxonomy): domain Eukaryota; kingdom Metazoa; phylum Chordata; order Testudines; family Podocnemididae; genus Podocnemis; species Podocnemis expansa. Next base: position 6,705,151 of record ML681993.1, on the reverse strand, counting down.
GTTGCTACTTGTACCCTCTAGGGTATTTTGGGATTTTAACACTCCTCCCTGACCAGGGTTTCTCTGACAAGCCAGCATGCTGACCTGCACAGCCATGGCCCTTGGGAGGCATGACTGAACATTGTACTGACACGCACCTGCAGGGCACTGCTCAGGCCCACTCACAGGACTGGGGCCTTTTGCCACACACAGCTATAACCACTTGGAGATTTTTGTCACTGAGGCCATCGAGTGAGTAAACATCCATTCAGTCTACCAAAAGCACTTAACTTAACTCTTATTCAACACCCGCTGAGCTTAGTGCTGCCAAGGTGGCCAGTGGGTTGCTTCATGAGTCAGGGGATTAAGGGTTAAGTGGATCCCCAGAATCACTGTTCGCCTTTCTATGTAGCCAGTGGTAATCTGCTTGTCAGGGAAGAATGTCCATGCTTGCAGCTTTGTAAACAATCCTGGTTTTTAACAGGTACGCATCATGCATCTTCCTTGGCCACCCCAAAGTGATGATGGTGATGGGTTCCCAGTGCTTGACTAACCTTAGAAAAGTAGCCCTTTCTATTGATGTACTCTGTGGAATAGTGAGCTGCTGCCAGACTAAGGGAGTATTGGCTGTCCGTTGCTCTACCACAGTTCAGGTACCCCATTGTTGCATGCATTCACTCTGTCCTGGACCTTGCTGAGAGTCATAGTCCTGTTTAGAATAAGATGATTAATGGCCTTGTATGCTTACATGACAATGACCCCCAACTGTGGATTTTCCAGCTGCAAAATGCTTGCTCACTGACTAGTAGCAAGCCAGCATTGCCAGTTTCCACAGAGCAATTGCCACTTGTTTCTCAAGTGTTGGAAGGTGTAATCTAGCACTAAAAGGCTGGGATGTGCTGGGCACAAAGAACCTTTTGCATCCAAAAGTTCTCCAAAAATTGCTTATCCTACCAAATTGTCATTGCAGTGTAATGCCGCCAGTCAATGCTCAGTTCTTGCACCTAGAAATGGCATTCCGTTGTCTGCAGTTGCTCCATGAATGCTATCAACAATTCTTGAATTGTTTTTCTTTGTCCCTCAGCAAATTGTCCTCCAACTAATCTGCATGTTCCTTGTTGTGCTTCCAGCAGCACTGCAAATACCTGTGTTTGCAACGTTCAGGATGATAATGCAGAGCTCTGCAGCCACCATCCAAAAAAGTTTGAAAATTGGGTATAGATGGTATCATGGGAGGGAGAAGGTTACATGAAAGAGAACTTAACCCTTTCTCCCTCTCACACATGCATAACATGTTTCTTCATATCATGTATTGCAAATAAATTCCCAAAAGCCAGTGTGCTGGATAGTGGCAAGTGGGACATTGGGATATCTGCTTCTGGTACAACACACTACATGGATACAACCAAGCCTGGTGTGTACAATAGCACTGACACAATTATGCACTCAAGTATGAATAATATATTAAATGAAGCAGCTTTATATCAATGTGGTGTCTGCAAATAGTGTAGTGGCTAACACCTCTGCTTAACATGCAGAAGGTCCTGGGTTCAATTCCCAGGGGGTTGGACTCGATGATCTCACGAGGTCCCTTCCAGCCCTATGATTTGATTTGATTTGACCAGTGTTTGTAATATAGGTATGGCCTAAGCTTGTGAGCATACCCCAGGATCTGGAACCTCCTGAATATTATAGTGCCAAGGGCCAGCGTGGGTGTGTGCGTACTGAGGCACTGCTCTAAGTTGGCAACTCTTCCCCTTCCCCTTTTTCTCCTTTAGTAGCATTGGCTGGAATCCAGCTGGTGAGAGAGAATGAATTGTAAAAGGAGGTAACAAACTTGTACATCCAGCAGAGCTGGGATAGGAGAGTAAAAGATGGCAGAATGTTATTGGCGTGTTTTAGGGCATTGCTGAAGAAGACAGAATTAAGACTACTTGGGGAACCTTAACTTCGTTTCCTTGTCTTCAGAGTTTGAATTCTGCCTGACTCAGCATTCTACAAGGTCATGACCTATCACCAAGTGACCTTAACTTGATCTTAATATAGCTTTTTGCCATAGAATTGCCTATTTTTTAAAACAGGAAAATATATGTAGTTTTTTAAGAGCTTGTAGTCATTTAGATAGCTGTATGTCATGTCTGATGGCATAGAAAGCCAACCACCCCTTTCCTCCCTCACACGGGGGTTGGAGTGCACTGGCAGAAGTGGGGTATGCTGCAGGGCCTGGGGAGCACTGGCAGAAATGCAGTGTGCTAGGGGGTTGAAGTGCCATGACAGAGCCTCCAACTTCTCTCACTTCTCCTACCTCCCTTTTCGTCACTTCAGGCCCAATTCTCTTTCCTTGTTCTCTACAGCTCCCAAAACTCCTCCAGCCACTCTAGCCTAATGTCTTAGATAGATCTTGAGATTAATGTATCCTTAGTTACATTAATGGAAGGATTAGTTCACAGAAATCAAGAAATCTGTGGTGTAGCTAGTCATCTCCATCCATCTTACCTTAACCATAAAAGGTGGTAGAAGGAAACTATTTTTGGTGAAGCCTGTACCTCAAGAACCCCTTGGTAAAATGACCCCAGATTTGGATCTAATGCTACCCACACCCAAGTGAGGCACATCAAATTTCAAAGCAATCTGATACTTGGTCTACAGTAGCAACTTGTGCTGACGTAACTGTGTTGCTCAGCAACACAGTTATACTGGTGTAACACCCAGTGTGGACAGCATTGTGTTGACAGGAGGACTTCTCCTTTCAACATCACTGCTGCCTCATGGGGATGTTGATTACCTACACCGACAGGAGAAGCCCTCTCGTTGGTGTAGGTAGCATCTTCACAGAAGTGCTACAGTGGTGCAACTGCACCAATGCAGTGTTTTGAAGCATAAAGAGAAACCTTGAGTAACTTCAGATTTTAGAGCACTTACAAAAGTCAAGTTTAAAGCATATAAAGGGGCAGGCATGGAAATGCTCTAGCCATTTTTCCTGAATCAGTTCATTTGTACTATTAAAAATGTGAATTTTCTTGAATACTATTCTTGCTTTGTGTTCCCCAAAGACTTTGTGGGTGCCTCACACTACCTTCAGTAAAATACAGAGTGAGACAAGTTTAACCCACATCTCGGCAATAATTTGATTTCTAACTCTGGACAAAAAAAATCTAAACACAGAGCTTTTTTTTAAAATGACCATTTTTAAGGGTTTATATCTCCAGAACTCCTGCGTCAAATGACTCCAACTATGGGTTCTTAATGTTACCCTGCACCCTTCTGTTACACCCAGTTTCAAAGGGATTCAACTAAGCATAGCTGTTTTAGAATGACCTACGTTGAAACAGATATTGTGGTACAATCTTAACTGTAGTCGTGCTTCCATGCCATTATATTTGCCCTCCCAAAGTCATAGCTGCCCATATGTTGACAAAAAATGCCATACTATCAACTAATTTAGTTAGCATTGTTGTAATTGTTGTTCCTGAATGCATACATATGTCCTCAAATGGAAGTCATGCACATGTATTGAAAAGAGAACATACTGTACTACAAAATAAGCAAGGAGTCCTGTGGCACTTAAAGACTAACAAATTTATTTATCACATGAGTTTTCATGGGAGAAAATCCCACTTTTTCAGTACTACTTTATCACTGAAATGGATATGAGGGAGACAAACACAATATAGAATAATAAATTTTGTTAGAGCACATTGTCATCTTGTACACAAACCAAGCAGCTCCCATAAATGTCAGTATATGTTTCACAGGTCAAGCCCCTTGCATATGTTTAGGGATTGCATTCTCAAAAGAGGAGGTCTGAGGCTTTCGTGAAAAACAGGACTCCATTTTTTTGCTGATTGCTGATAATATCACTGATCATAACTGGACATCAAATCTTGTGTTCAAATAGCTAGTGAGGGATCTGCGCCCTCTCATACACTATTATGATTTGATCTGCATATCATTTGTGTTCAGTCTTACAGTGTAACTATTTTTTTGATGCAAAGTAAAGCATTTTTGGAATGCCCATGACATACTGAACACTATTGTTATGTAGTATGTTTCCTGCAATTTCATGTATTTACTTTAGATATGAAACTTTGCTGTGTCATGCCCCATATGTGTGTCTTCCTCTATTCAAGCCAAGTGAGAGAAACTCAAAGCTGTGTTTCCAAACCTAGCAGAGGTATGCAGACAGAAACAAGGGACTGGCCTGAGCACCTGGGCTCTAGTGGAATGAATCATGTCCATTGCTGGACAGGACTAATCACCTGATGCCAGGGGTGACAGGGAGACTTGTTAAAAACTAGGCATTTGTGCCTCGTGGCTTTCCCCTAGAATCCATCTTCTAGGCAACACCCAAGACTGAGAACCTACCCACTGCCAACAGAGGAGTAAAGTTCTGGAATAGTTTACCAAGGGAAGTGGTGGGGGCAAAAACCTTAGGTGCCTTCAAAACCAAGCTTGATAAGTTTATGGAGGGAATGATATGATGTACAATGTAGCTTGGCCATTGTCTGTCTTTTACTACTGGTGATGGGTATGATAGTGACCTGGGAAGGGGCATTAGATGGAGTGGGTTCTGCATTATTACACAGAAGTTCTTCTTGACCTGGCTGTTGTGGACTTGCCCTCATGCTCAGGGTTTAACTGATCACCATATTTGGGGTCGGGAAGGAATTTTTCCTCAGAGCAGATTGGCTTGGGCGCTGGGGGTTTTTTGCCTTCCTCTGTAGCATTGGGCATGGCTTACTTGCTGGTTGATTCTCTGTATTAAAGTGCTCAAATCATTATTTGAGGAATTTAATAGCTTAGCTATGGGTTTGAGGGTCATTGTAGGAGTGGGTTGGTGAGGTTTTTTGGCCTGCAGTATGCAGGAGGTCAGATTAGATGATCATATTGGTCCCTTCTGACCTTAGTGTCTATGAGTCTAACATGCTGCAGCCCACCATGTAGTAAACCGAATACAGACTGAAACAGTGATCTTGGCTTAGAATAAGAGTTATCTTTTATTTGATTGTGGCTGACTCCTTGACTTGTAATGCATTGGGCTTTAAAATCATACTATAGTCAAACTTTTAAAGCCAGGTGCTCAGAAAACTCTAGAGAAGAAGAACCTATCTGGGCAGGAACAAGGCTTTCTGGAAGATGCAGATTAGAAAAGCTTCAGCTCATAGTATGAGGGTGGTACAAACTGCCAGTGGACAACCAAGCACGAGGGTAAGTAGTACTGCTTCCGAGTTTTCCAGCTCAATAGGCGCCACAATAGATGAGCACTCTTTTGCATAGGGCCTATCCCTTAAGTCCAGTGCAAAAACAGGGATTGGGTGGCACTGCACTGCAGTTATTTTGTCTGATTGAATCTCTGCTGCACACTGAGAGACCTGAAGTAGCTATCAAACTTAGGGGAGGGATTGTTTGCTTTCACTCAGGATTTTAATTTGTGCCTAGAAGGGGAGGACTTCTTTGCTTTTACTAGAACAATGGTTTTAAGTCTGTGGACCCCTGGGGGTCTGCAGACTGTGTAAGATTTCAAAAGGGGTTCACGGCTCTATTTGAATGTTTTTTTGGGATCCATAAATGAAAAAAGGTTGAAAACCATGACACTAGAGAAATCTACCCTCTCATAGTACATTATTGTTCAAAGTTAAACTGAGGCAGGTAGAAACTTCTAGACACCAGAGATGAATGTCTGTACCCTCACGATATAGCATTAACCTTTTGTATTGCATGAACAAAGAATTGTATTTCTTACAAATACTACTTCCTTCCAGGCTGATTGCATTCAGGAGTCTCATTTGCAGAAGGGTGTATGTGACGGGCTGACTGTGGTAGGTGAATTGTCCGCAGCACCTTCAGAATTTGAGTTCTAAGAGCAAAGCTTTAGAGGAGCCACAGCTTAGCTGTGTTTATTGTGCAGTGCCTGTCTCTCTTACTGAATCACCACTTGTATCCAAAAAGCTCCCAAAATTGCTTATTTCCTTTCTGCTACTTGGCCACCTGAAGAAGCAATGATGCATCCTAAAGGGCTTTGATCCTGTCAGTGGTATTAGGAGAGGTAGTTAAAGCCGCCTGAGGTGTATGAGGGAAATAAGCAGGCCATGAAACTCTGATTACACTGTTAGGGCATGTGGGTTTGAAGGTAACTAAATAAATGAACAAAATATTCTAAGGCAGGGCTTACGTGTTGCCAAAGCAGCAACGGCAGACTCTGTACTGGGAATCATAAGGTTAGAAGGGACCTCATGATGTCATCTAGTCCAACCCCCTGCCAAAAAAGCAGGACCAGGAGCTAACAGAGTAGCTGTTGTGGCAGGGCTGATCTGGGCTCCCTCCAGTTCCTGATCTTGCATGTGGCCTGAGATTGATGGGATTACTAGGACTCTGAAGATGTAGTTCTAGTCTATGCTTGGGGGAAATTCAGTGGCAGTTGACCATTAGTTATGCAAGGAATGCAAAATTTCTCATGTAACCAGGGGTGACTATTTTACTTCAGTTTTCACAGGCAGGGCTAGCTCCCAGCCCACTACACTGGGTATGGCAGATTGGAGAGAAGAAGAGAGGCCCTTGGTGATGAAAGGTCAAGTTAGGGACTATCTAAAGAGGCTGGATGTGCACAAGTCCATGGGGCTGGCCGACCTGCATCCGAGGGTGCTGAGGGAGCTGGCCGATGAGATAGCAGTACCGCTGGCCATTATCTTTGAAAACTCATGGCAAACAGGGGAGGTGCCGGAGGACTGGAAAAAAGCAAATATAGTGCCTATCTTCAAGAAAGGCAAAAAGGAGGATCCAAGGGATTACACACCTGTCAGCCTCACCTCAATCCCTGGAAAATCATGGAGCAGGTTCTCAAAGAATCCATCCTGAAACACTTGGAGGACAACAGGGTGATCAGGAGCAGTCAGCATGGACTTACCAAGGGTAAACCGTGCCTGATCAACCTTATTGCCTTCTATGATGAGATGACTGGATTTGTGGATGTGGGAAGAGCTATTGATGTGATATACCTTGACTTCAGCAAGGCTTTTGATGTGGTTTCCCCACAGCATTCTCACCAGCAAGTTAAGGAAGTATGGGTTGGATGTGTGGACTGTAAGGTGGATAGAGAACTGGCTAGATCAACGGTTTCAGCGTGTAGGAATCAATGGCTCCGTGTCTAGCTGGCAACCAGTAACGAGTGGTGTGCCCCAGGGGTCGGTCCTGGGGCCCGTTCTGTTCAACATTTTCATTAATGATCTTGGATGATGGGATTGATTGCATGCTCAGTAAGTTTGCAGATGATACCAAGCTGGGGGGAACAGTAGACATGCTGGAGGGCTGGAACAAGATTCAGGAAGACCTTGACAAATTGGAGCAGTGGGCCAATAGAGATGTCCTTGTTGAACCTCATGACAAGTGCAAAGTCCTGGACATGGGACAGAAAAACCCCCTGCACTGCTACAGGCTGGGAAGTGATCAGCTAAGTAGCAGCACTGTAGAAAAGGACCTGGGGGTCCTGGTGGATGGGAAGCTGGATATGAGTCAGCAGTGTTTTTCTTGCTGTCAAAAAGGCCAATGGCATACTGGGCTGCATCAGAAGAAGTGTTGCCAGCAGATTGAGGGATGTGATCATTCCCCTCTATTCACCACTGGTGAGGCCGCATCTGGAATAGTGTGTCCAGTTTTGGGCTCCCCACTACAAAAAGGACGTGGATAAATTAGGAGGAGTCCAGCGGAGAGCAACAAAAATTATCAAGGGGCTGGAGCACATGCCCTATGAAGAAAGACTGAAGGAACTAGGCTTATTTAGCTTGCAGAAGAGAAAACTGAGGGGGGATTTGTTAGCAACCTTCAACTATCTGAAGGGATGCTCCAAGGAGAATAGAGTTCAACTGTTCTCAGTAGTAACAGAGGACAGAACAAGGAGCAATGGTTTCAAGTTGCAGCTGGGGAGGTCAAGGCTGGATATTGGGAAAAACTTTCTTATTAAGTGAGTGGTGAAGCATTGGAATGGGCTACCTAGGGAGGTGGTGGAATCTCCATCTTTGGAGGTGTTTAAGGCCTTGCTGGACAAAACTCTGGCTGGGATAATTTAGTGGGAGTGCTCCTGGTTTTTTTGGCAGGGGGTTGGACTAGATGACCTCATGAGGTCCCTTCCAACCCTATGATTCTATGACTGCCTCAGTCAGTGCACCAGATAGACACACAAGGGGGCAAAATTTAAACTGCATGGGCAACTGTAACTCGCATTTCCTAATTTTTAAAGGCTCAATTTTACAACCTAAACAAAATAATTTAAAATAGGGTTTTTAAAAATGTGTGTGTATAATATAACAACTACAAAGAGGAAATGTGGGGGAACATTGCCACCCACAAAGAAAAAAGAAAAGGATTTTTCTGCTTTTTGCTTCCTTGTCTGAAACATTTTAAAACTTACTTGTGTTATTTGTGCAGTGCAAACTAGATGTTTGATAAGACTCCTATTTCATATTAACAGTGCTGTGGTGACTGACGGCACAAATTTTTAGAAGTGGCTAGGGAATGATATTTGTCTGTTAGATGCACTGTTGGAAAAGGTGAAAACTAGGTAAATAGTTCCCTGCTCCCCCCAAAGTGATCATGAGGACATAATGCCTTAAAACTTAGTGGATATACAAGCCTTCTGTCAGCTTCTTGACTTGCCACATAAGTGAGTAGACATTGCTCTGTTCTTTTAAGTTAATTCCAAAGCACAAGACAAAAATACTCCACATATATAGTTAGTTTCTATCCCACACAATCTATTACTGCTTTATGGCAATATACAGCAAATCAGGCTTTTTCCATTAGGGTCCTTTGTCACCCACAGCACTCTGTATAGCTAGTTAATTGTCTGTTTTTGTTTTTATACCCTCTGGGATCCCTGTCTTTCCACAAGACTTCACCATTGACTTCTTAAGGATCCAGTAATCTCAGAGGCAAGCAGGATCTGTGGAAATGTTGTTTCATGGAGGGCAAGGAACTGAAGCAAATAGGATCCCTACTTTGGGAAGCAGTTTGCAAGTCCTTCTTCAGGTGGGATGTGAAGTACTCCTGTCTCTCTTTCTGTACCAGCTTATTTATCCTCTGGACAAGTCAGACTAGTGCATAAGAAATGTACTATTTCAACCTGTGCATCTGCATAATGCAGGCCAGAATATGGCACTGTACAAAAAGGCATAATAGGAACAAAAAGTTCATGCTAACAGTACATGCTGCAAAATGTTCTATTTATTGCTTTTTTGAAATTATTACTTTCTTATTGTGAAATGACTAATGACAAATATTTGCTAACAAAGTGAATTTGATATTTTAAATGTGTTTTCTTCTCTCCAAAGTACTGTGAATGCTGCACTGCATTACAGACCTCCTGGCTGCCTTGTTTTATTATAGAAATCAACTGTCTTTGAGTTAAAACCCCCCAAAATAGTCTTAATACAAAGATGTTTCATTATCTGTAAATAAGGAGCCAAATTTGCAACTGGTTTATACCACGTACCAATGTATGTGATTTGAAAGGATTGCTCAGGTCATCACTCAGTACAAAATTTTGCTCATCCATTTTTTTCATTAATTTTTAGGTTTAACTTAATTGCCAAAATGATTCTGGTATAATTCTTAAAATGTTTCTTAGGCTGGTAGCTTATATGGTTAATTTCAGTCAGGACTGTTTTTAAAGCCCATAAGAAGATGTCTAGATGGTGATATCATAATACCTTGCAATCAGTGATCCAGAAAACATTCTTGGAAATGGCTGTCAGAACTATGCAACTCAGAATTAATAGGTAAAACTTGCCCCATCCCTGCACGAGTATGTTGGGGTTGAACAGCAGGGGCATAACTGTGGTTGTGTAGTGAGTGTGCTTAGGGAGTGGCAAGGCATAGCTAATAATTGCATGAATTACTGGGATTTTTCAGGCTAAGCATCCAGGAGTGGGGGTGTATAGCAGTGTTCACCCATTTCAACAGCCCAGACCTTGTAATAGCAGCTGAGTTTGTGCACTTGGTGCCTTGTGCACATCACCTCTATGAAGCTTACCTATCCTGGCTTTCCCGGCTCCTGAGGCTTTCACTCTAAATTCATATAGAAAAAATTGCAGTTCAGTTAATTTTTAAACTGAAGAAAACACTGGTCATCAAATAACAATGCAAGTGGAGCCTTTTTCATCAATAATAAGCTTCAGGCTCTCTCAAATGCATAAGAGATGGAAATCCCTTCTGAAAAATTTTTGGAAGTCAGTTAAAGTCAGTAGTAATGCTGGTACTGGTGAGGAGAACAAATAAAAACCTAAAACTGACTGGAGACGTCAGATTAGGATACTGCATCGCGCATTTAAAAATGGGGACCTCTGACATTTCCTCTTGAGAGAATTGCATTTCATTCTCATTTCAGTTTCAAGTCACAGATAACCTGCATCACAAACACAGCAAGCATAATGAATTGCTGTTCCTAGTTTTGCTCAGTGTGAGGTCCAGGTGAGAGCTATCATTGAAACAAAATTGATTGTCCCCCCTAGAAAGGGCAGTTCCTCTTGGCTGGAACTGAGGATGTAGAAGCAAATGTGAATAAATTAAGCTGTTCTTCAAATAGGTAGGTTTGTCCTGAAGTCAGAATTTGAAGACATTCTCACATTATCTGAGTCAGGTGTTTTTTCCATGGCTTATAACACAAAACCATCACACTTTCTGAGAAAGTTTGATGCTTCTAATACAATTCATAACTCAAGAGTGTGACCTTTCACACACAATCATCAATCACAGGCTGTGTTGCTATTAATTACAAATGACATCTTCTGTGTTGTCAAAATCCTGGATTCAGGCTTTGCCTGCCATGAAGTATATTAATTGCAGAAGTATCCTTTTTTCCTGTTGTTGTACATGTCTTCAGGGGATATGATATAAATAAGCATCTCCATTACAATTATTGGAAAGGAGTATCTACATATGCTGCCAAGTTGCTATCAAGTCAAGTTTCCTTAAAAAGGGATTTAAAAAACCACATTAACTCAGTATCAGACTGGATTGACTGCATGCAGCTTGCTAACAACCGGAAAAAGAAAAGTCATAAGAGGTGACAAAACCAGGTTTTTTATTAAAAATGAAAATTAAGTACATTTGACATATAATGCATAACTACCTCTTAAAGTGAAGTGGGTAAATTATGGGGGAGGAGTTTACTTCACAGGAGAGTTTCTCTAAGGTGGGAAGTGCTGTGCTGGAGTTGTAATTTGCGCAGTGAAGTGCATAGAAAACATCTCAGGATTTACATTCTATTTCCTTGTGAAATTAAATGGAAAGTTGCCATATCCAAGTTCTTCAGTAGCACATTGTTTGTTTCTCACTAGCCTTCCTCAAAGATGCTATTTATCGGCGTTCTGATTTTTAAAAAAATATTAATGTTATTACAATTTTATCTTAACAATCAGCTGGTTTGTCTCAGACGGCTTGTCCTTCGATACAGTCATTGAATTTATAATCTTGATTTTATGCCTGCATTGTTGCTGAAATTGCTGCAGAGACAGAGGGGGAAAAAACTGCACCTCTTTTTATATTGAGCTGATTTAGCCCTCAGAATGCATCAGAGAAGCTATCAGGCATTCCCTAACAATTAGTGTGCTTTGGGTATGATAGTTCTCATGGTCATTGTGATAGCATGGGATTATCCAAAGGCATAGAAATGCCCTAGCCATGACTAGCCCCTGTTCTTCCTAACCCACTGTGCCCCACGAATATATCCAGAAAGCATGTGCTGAACAAGCCTTTCCATTAGCTGTATTTCCAAGGGCAGGTAGGAAGACCTTGGGTCTATCTTATACTGAATTTGCTAGTTCCGTTAGCCAAGTGTCTATGGTGCTTACCTGAATTCACTTCATAGCATTGCTAAATCCTTGACACTGATTTTAACTTTGTTTTTCGTGTGTGTGTGTGTGTGCACGCGCGCACGCACGCACGCGCAGGGGCGTACCATCCCCAACCTTCTCCTGCCTATCAAAGAATCAGGTCTATTTTGTGCATTGAGCTGAGAGTCTTCCTCATTTCCCCTTCTTTCCTGTTTATTTCTAAGGTGAGGATTGCCTGCTGAAATTGCAGTTTGCATAACCCCACTGCATGGAAATAATCTGAGTTTCCTTTGAAATTAAATAGAATGGTGCTGTATCCAAGTTTTTTCTTGTTTGGAACTTGGGGTGAGTGCTTTGTGTGCCTGTCCTGGTGAAGAAGGGTATCTGGTGCAGGGAAGTGGAGTATTTGCCATCATCTTTATTTGGGGGTTTTGGATAAATGATCCTGTCACATCTCGCCCTCTTCTCCCCCTGCACTCCCTACCTGCTATAAAGGGGACCAAGCTTCAATCTTTAGCAACTTTGCTGCATTTTGCTACTACTTAGGACTGGGAGCTAAAGGGAACGTCCTCTAGTATTTCATAATTGCAGTAGGACTTGTTCCTTGATCCCCTAACTCTGTTTTCCTTCTCCTAAAAATGTGTTTAAAAATTAACACACGCAAAATATATCAGGTTCAAGTGGACTTTAATTCTTTCAGTGATGGTCAAGAAAAAGTAATGGCACCAATTTATCTGACTCAGTGTCATTAGTGAACTTACAATGAGGATGTTCAGATATTTAAGTCAACATTGTGCCAAGAGGAATGTAGTCTGATGTATGGTATTCTAATAAAACAAACAAGGAGTCCTGTGGCACTTGAAGACTAACAAATATATTTATTGATGAGCTTTCATGGGAGAAAAATTGCACTTTGTCAGCTGCTTTGAAGATGAGGGAACTTAACAGAATGGGAGAAAATAAATGCAGGGGAGTGTAAGTCATGGGTACAGGTCACATTGCAACAGCAAATCAGAACAACAGTTGTAGAGATTCAGATACTGGGTAACAGCATACAGAAGGAGATGGTCAAATCACCTGTTGTAATGAGAGGAAAAATTCAATGTAGCTATTAAGTCCTGAAGCAATACAACTGAATTTGCAAATAAATTCAATCTCAGCAGCTTCTGTCTGAAGTCTTGATCTGGTATTCAGCTGTCTGAGTACCACAGTTAGCAAATCATTAATGGAGTGATCACAAAGATTGAAATGATGACCCAGCTGGTTTTAGAATATTGTGATTTCTGGTGTCAAATTTGTGCCCATTTATTCTTTTGCACACAGACTGTCTTGTTTGTCCAATATACAAGGCAGAGGGGCATTTCTGGCACATGATGGCATGAATCACATCAGTGGATGAGCAGGTGAATGAGGCTTTGGTGGAGTAGCTAGTTTTATTAGGTCCTGTAATAGTGTCTTTACTGGTATAGTTACCTACATCCCTCAAGCTTTCATCCAAAGCATACCACATAATCCATTGTCTACAGCCAAGACCTAAGATTTAATTGCATTTGCTCTGATTCATCAGATAGAGACAGACAGATACCTTCGGGATCTCTATGAAGCATTCTTAAAAATTACAGTATCCATCTGCAGAAGTGAAGAAACAGACTGACAGAGCCAGGTGGGTACCCTGAAGTCAACCACTCCAGGAGAACCCAAAGAAACAAAACAACAGAAAGCCTCTAGTCATTACCTACAACCCCCAAGTCAGACCTCTACAGCACATCTGCAGGGATCTGCAGCCTATTCTACCTTGCTCTCTCAAGCCCTGGGAGATAGACCTCTCCTCACCTACATACAGCCTCCTAGCCTTAAACAGATACTTACCAGCAACTACAGACCGAACAATAGAATCATTAAAGCAGGCACATATTATTACAACAAGCCACACTCCCAGCTTTACTCATGTATCTTCACAAAAGACACTATTACGTGACCTAATAAAACCAGCTATTCAATCAAAGGCTCATTCACCTGCTCATCCACCAATGTGACTTATACCGTCATGTGCCAGAAATGCCCTTCTGCTTTGTATATTGGACAAACAGGACAGTCTCTGTGCAAAAGAATAAATGGGCGCAAATCTGACATCAGAAATCACAACATTCTAAAACCCATCAGTGTTTCTATGTTGACACTAAGAATCCTCCATCAGCGATCTCGTAATAGCCCACGTAATCCGGTCTGGTCACCGCTGTGAACTGCACTGCCTGGAGATCACATAGACTTGAAGCGCTCACCACCACCACCACCCCCTGCCTGGGGAGGGAAGGGCGGGGAGGCCAGATTGGCTCTTTGCCACATAAGGTGGGAGGTACTGAGGGGCATCTCCAGCACCTCCTGCATCCTCAACCACATTGAAGGACTGGCCTGGCTCAGCACCCCCACCCCTATCACTTACAGTCCCCTGCTGCAGTTGGGACCTCAGCTGCTGGCTGAAGCTGGGTAGCCTCACACCCCAGCCCCCTCACCTGAGGAGGAGAGGGATGGGCTTAGCCCTTCACAACCCATGGCAGGGGTATGTGTGGGGATGTGAGGCATCCCCTGGCTCAGACCCATGGAGTTTCCTTCACTTTCATTTCCTACAGGGGCTCAGTTCTGTGCCGCAGTAAGATGCTTCCTCCAGAGTCCTAGTGCTGTGGAGGAATTTCATTTCTGTGGATGCTGGATAGCCTAGCCCACCCAGAAAGGAAACCCTGCAGCACCAGGGCCCAGGAAGCAGCTCACAACAGGCTCAGCCTGAGGCTCTTTGTGAAGAAGCAGCCCAGGCTGGCCAGTGCAGTGACCCCTTAGCCCTTTACTGGCCCCACTGCCTCTGATGCCAGGTAGCCTCCCCCTCCCACAGCTGGTGGTGGGGAAGTCTCCAGGCTGGCCTTTCACAACAGGGGAGGGTGCAGGAGTGTGTGTGCTGCTCAGCTTCACCTGTGTCTGTCCTCTTGAAGATTGTGAGGGGCCAGCCTGGCACCTGGAGCCCACGCACTCCCCCACCTGCTATCTCAGTATGCCACTGCCTCTAACTCTTTTCAGGTTCCACATTGCAGCTATGCATCATCAATAGTAGATCTGCAAGATATTGAAAGCTGAAAGGGTGGGGACTAGCAAAAATTGAGATTTAAAATAAAAATATACAACACATGGTGCTATTATTCTTGGGAAACTGTGTATTTTTGCATTTCTTTAAATGGGAAAAATCTGTTTCCCTCTTGCTGTACCACACATGAGGCATTAAGGCAAAGGATTTTCACTGCCACCATATGCCATATACCATTGTTTGTTGGCAGTGGGTTTCTCTCTGTCTCTCTCACATTCAGTGCCAAGTGC
Organism: Podocnemis expansa; assembly: GCA_007922195.1. NCBI lineage: Eukaryota > Metazoa > Chordata > Testudines > Podocnemididae > Podocnemis > Podocnemis expansa. Next base: position 6,689,984 of record ML681993.1, on the reverse strand, counting down.
AATTCTTCTGTTCGTATTCACTGTATTTTTTTAAATGTTCTGACTATTTGTGAAATAGGCTTGTTCAACAGCTCCAGTGAAGAAATTCTCTAGCACAGACCAAATTGTTGTATAGGTAGTGGCAATGCAAATCTGTATATCCTCATGACAGCATCTGACATAGTCAACACAACATGGAGTCTCTTCATAAGAGTCTATCAAACTGTGATGAACATAATTTGAGTAATTTACATTGGTGACTGATCTATCATAATAACTGTGGGGGGGTGGGAGTTGTTTACTATTTTATTAGCAATTTTTACTCTGGCACTAGGTTTGTAGCAAACGTAAAGATTTATTCATGCATTAGATGTAAAACATTACTTCTCAAACAAAAATAAAGTAGATATGACTTACATTGTACTCCAAAGATCACTAATAATAGGAAGACATACCAGTCCATGGGGAAACACACTCATAAGACCAAAAGTTGAAGAGGAATATAGTACAAAAAGACATGCAGCAGCATGCTGAAACTACCATGTAATCAGGGCATGGGAGAAGAAACTAATGAGAGAGGTGTGCACACAATCCTATGGATGTTGGCCTTTCTTTAGTTCTGTGCCCCACTGTGTACATTTTCTTGGGTGGATTTCAAGAGGAGAGAGATGTGAAAGATACCAGAATTAGTTCAGAAACCCTTTAGTATTTCAAAAATTATTCATCATTAGAAAACTATATGCTGCACTAAATTCTTAATGTTCTTTTCTGCTCTATGTGGCACACATCAGACACAAAGGAAGAGAATTTGTCCCTTCTACATGATATGATAGGATATTTAATTAAACATAAACAAACTTATGGGCAAAGACTGTCTTTATTTTTATGTACTGTACAGAAGTGAGATCACTGTTGGAATTTATGATGGAGGACACTCGTGTCTTGAGAGCACCTCTTGTCAGTCAGATGTGATCGTGCAGCTGTGATTTCTGCTTGGTGTGCTCCCTTTTCAGACAGGTCTTCAGTGACTCAGCAGAGTCACGCAAATCTAAAAGGATGAGCCCCTTCCAAGGTAGCAGAAGTGCAACAAGGTCTATCATTCTGCTTTTGTTGGTGTCTGCAGCCCTGTCTCTGGGCTCAGTTCTCAGACCCTTTAGGGCTAGGTTCAGATTCATCCCTGTCCTATTTAAAGAGCAGTGACCCCAGGACTTCCTTGCTAGAGACTATTTGTCCTCAGCAGTTCTCAAAAACCCAGCTCTCCCACCATGTCACTTTTCACATTCTGGGGGATTGAGGAAGGGACAAAGTTCAACAGATGATTGAACCTCTCTAGAGACCTTCAAACCCATCCTTAAAGCCTTTAAATTCTAGCCCCTTTTTATAGAATTGTAGATTAGGGTTGGAAAGAAACTCATGAGGTCATCTAAACCTTCTGCTCAAAACAGGACCAACTCCAACTAAATTATCCCAGCCAGAGTTTTGTCAAACTGGGCCTTAAAAACCTCAAAAGATGGAGATTCTATCTCATCATTAAGTAACCCATTCCAGTGCTTCACCACCCTCTTAATGAATGTGTATTTCCTCATATCCAATTTAGACTACCCCCACTGAAACTTGAGACAGTTGCTCCTTGATCTGTCATTTTCCACCATGAAGAATAGAATAATTCAATCTTCTTTAGACCCCTCTCTTCAGGGGGTTAGACAGCCATCAAAGCTCCCCTCGTGTCTTCTGCAGACTAAATAAGCTCCATTCCTCCAGCCTCTCCTCATGAGTCCTGTGTTCTAGCTACCTAATCTCTTTGGTGTGTGTGTCTTCTCCTGGAGCTTCTCCAGTGTGTTCACATTCTTCCAGTGGTAGGTGGCCCAAAACTGAACATAGTACTCAAATTTGGCCTTTTCAGTGCTCAATAGAGGGAAATAATTACTGTCCTATAATGCAGGTCAATACACCATTAGCCTTCTTGGCTACAGGTTCACACTGTTGACTCATATCCAGCTTCTTTTCCACTGCAACCTCCAGATCCTTTTTGGCAGAACTGTTTTCTAGCCAGTCAGTTCCTAGTCTGTAGAGTTGCATGGGATTCTTCCATCCTAAGTGCAGGCATGTCACATCCCATGTAGTCTCTTCCACTTCACCTTTACTTCAGGGCTAAAGTTATTCCTTTTGAAATGTCAGTGCCACCAGAACCCATCAAGAAGTACCTTTCTTGCTCCACTGGTGTATGCCAGCAACGGATCTGCTCAGGCACTGCAGTGCATTTTAACTTCTGCATTCTGATTGTCTGCTTCCTTGCAGTGTCTTTAGGCAGGCCTGGAGGACCCACATTGCCTGTTGCTTTTTGGGGGTGGTCTCCATTTGGAACTCGAGGCCTCCAACAGAAACCTCTAGGGGCCTGATACATGCCCATCTTAGCATTCAATAGGGATATTAATCTGAAATGTTCTTGTGTTTAGCTTCAGGATTTGTATAGTTCCTTAAGTATTCTTAACCGTCATTAACAGATTGAGTTGATACAAATACCAGTTGTTACGAACCAGAATCACTATAAAGAAATTCAGAGGAACATAAGGGGGTAGAAGATAATACTAAAACTTATCTGATTTAGCAACAGTTGTTCTTCAAGGATGTAGCCATAATGCAAAGAGATTTCTTAAACAGCTGTGAGCAATATATTAAACTGTTCCACATAAGCCCTTCCTTGTCAATAGTTGATATTTCAAATGAGGAGATGAGACATTACGTGTGTGCAGGTGTTTTTAATTAAGAAGATTATATAAAAATCCCAAAACATTTAAAATAAATGTTTCAGTGGATACAATAATCTTAATTCTCTAATGCTTTTGTACTGTACACAGGTATCCCAAGAAACCCATTAATCTTGATAGTATGGAAAATGCTGATGTACTCTGCCTGTGAGTTGCTGGTCAAGTTGACTGCAAGTCATTTTTTTGGTTTGACTTTAAATTTAGTTTAGACATTTAAATAAACAGTTAATGTTCCAAGAACATGCTAAAATTTGCTCTAAATAGTTTCTTGCAGGAATATATACAAAAATTCTAAGAACTTGCATCAAAGTGACCTATTAGCTTGTATTTATTTCTCTTCCTCTCATTTTTAAGAATCATGCTTTCTTATCCAAATAATATCAGTGGCCTCTTACTCCCTACTGTCCTTGGACAATACTGATTCCTGTGTGCAAGAGAAGAAAAAAATATTACTTTACAAAATCAGATTTTTCTGGACCCTCCAAATACTTCACAACTTTTTTTTTTTCAGGAACAGTGTTATTAAGTACTAGCTCTGAATGTACCTAGATGACAATAGTTAAAAATCACAGAAAAAGACAACATATTTCTCTTCCTCTGCTTCACAGTAGAGTTTTTACTTAGAGCATTCCTCAGGCCTGGTTTCCTACCAGAATGCTAAAAAAAAAAAAAAAAAAAAAAAAAAAAAAAAAAAAAAACCCAAACCTGATCATATGCCCTTACAGAGAATGTAGACAAAAAAATTGAAGACCCATTAGGTTAGTCCCATTGTTTCTACCTACCCATTTGGCTGCCGTGTTCCTTTGTCATTGGCTTGTTGTGTTGTCTGCAGCACATAGAGCATGTAGGATAACCTGATACTTTTAAAAGTAACATAATCTTACAGTGCAAAACTCTTCTACAAGTCTGTTATACTGCCATGAAAGAGGACCATGGCTCATAGAGTAGCCCTTTAGCAGGTTACATTTACTTCGCTGGTATGTTTTAATGTTCCTATGTAAATAGAGTAGTTGGTACAGTTACACAGTGATGGGAATCATATTGTATAGCTGTTTTTTCTCCTCAGTGTGACGTACTGGATTTTCCACGTGATTATTGCTGTTTTGCTCCTCACCTTGCTGCATAATGGAAGAGAACATGAGCTAATTTGAAAATGTGATATAAAAACCTATATAGAATAGGATAGTCTTCTTAAATGCAAGATGATATAGTCCTCAGTTTTTGGCTTGTCTGCTTTCAAATGTTATACATGAGATAGGATAATCAGATCTTCCTGACATATCTAGACCTCAAATGACCAAGAGCCAAGTGCAACTCTCATACTTCTTCTAGTGCTTACTCTGATCAAGTCCAAGTAGGCATATGCACACCACATGCACAATCGTTGGAAAAATTTTCCCCTTGTGGTTTCCACAGAGTCAGCTTTGGAGCCCATTGGAGGTGCGCCTTCATGCTGCTGTATATAGGGTTCTGCTAACTTCTCCCCTCCTCTCAGTTACTTCTCCCCTGCCTCTTCAGTTACTTCGTGTCACCTAGAATCAAATGTTGATTTTCATTTCTTTGCAAGTGTCTTCCTAGTTGTTGTTTGAATTGATGCCTGTAAATAGTCAAATAGTTTTTTAGTTTGTAGTTATAGTTCATTTTCTTAGATAGGAGCCCACTTATCAGGGTCATTTTCCTTTCCCTGGGGAGGAGGCATGCCTCATTTCCCTACTCTTCTCCCCCCCCCATCCTTTCTTAAGGATCCATCACACAAGCAACTTCTAATCTAAGGGACGTAGGCACTCCTAACAATTGAAGCGATGAAGGAGGTTCCTTGGGAACTGAGGAGCAAAGGATTCTCCTCCTGATATGTCTTCATTCCAAAGCCAAAGGTGATCTCAGACCTATTCAGGAAGATGAAGTTGAGGTTCCACATATTTATGGCCTCGAATACTCCCTCTTTGAATCTCGGGTATTGGTATATTGCCCTCAAATTGAATGACACAGATTTTCATGTGTCAATTATTTCAAGGAGTCATGTGGCACTTTAAGACTAAACAGATTTATTCTTTGTTTGAGCTTTTGTGGGAGAAAATCCCATCTTCGAAGCATCTGATGAAATGGGATTTTCTCCCATGAAAGCTCATGCGAAAAATAAATCTGTTTAGTCTTGAAGTGCCACACGACTCCTTGGTTTTTTTGCTGAACTAGACTAACCTGGCTATCCCTTTGGAAATTGACAATTATTTCAAGTCACAGAAGATTTTTCTAGTTGGTTTTCAGCCAGACCTCCTACAAGTTCATGATGCTTCTGTTTGGCCTTACTGTGGCTTCTCAAGTGTTTGCAAAGTGTATGGCAGTTGCCACTGCATTCAGGGAGAGTGAAAAAGTCATAGAATTAAGTAGATTAAGGTTGAAAGGGATTTTAGGAGTTCATTTCGTCCAACCCCTGGCTCAAAGCAGGACCAACCCCAACTAAAGGCCTTTGTCAAGCCACCCCTTAAAAACCTCTAAGGATGGAGACTCCACCACTTCCCTATGTAATTCCTTCCATCTTAGTGTCATCTGCAAATTGCTGTGTGCCCGTCACCCTATCCTCCTATTCTGGAAAAATCCTAATATTCCCAGAAATGGGTTCAAAAGAAGGTGTTGAATACAAGCTGCCCCTCGAGCCTCTATCAACTCATGCTGTGTATAGCCTGGTGGAATAAACACTAGGAGACAGAGGTTTCCAAAACAAACACTGTTTATTAAACAAACCCCCACCCCAGTTACAGTAAGGTAAGCTATCCCTTCACACCCCGGACCAAACACACCCACCCACTAGGCCAACACCCAAACCCCGAAACCTTAAACTAGAACAGCAGGAAAAGGGGAAACAAGAGGACCTATATGCCCAACCGCCTGGACTTCCCTTATCGTCTTGCTTCACCCGGCACAGGGCATTGGCCTACGACTCCCGCGCAGTCTTCAGCTCCAGGCACAGGCTGAGTCCCACCACTGCAAGGAGCCACGCAGGGCTTGACTTGATCAGTGGCTCTCAAGCCTCACCGAGCTCCTCCGACCGTCTACTTCTGGGTCCAGGTCTGGCATCCTCTGAGCGTGGACTGTCTGCTTCTGGACCGCTGGTGGTCTAGTCCTGCAACTAGAGTCCATTCACCCTAAGCAAAGTCCAGGGTTCCCAGGCTGCCAGGGTAGAGCAGGGCCTTGAAACACAGTCCCAGGCTCCAAACCCGAGGCTCTGCAGACGTATCCCACTTCAGGGTTTCTCCAGAGCTGGTCCGCTGAGTGTCCCATGACGATTCCTCCTCTATCTGCACTTGGGGCTTCTGGTGCCCAAGCCAGAGTCCTCGATTAGGAAGAGTCACACTCAGTTCCACTACTCCGCCTCTTGCAGCTCAGGGCTGCCTCAGCCCAAGTCCCAGCAATGGAGAAAGTCCACACACACACTGCTCAAAGGTGTCCTCTCCAGTGGCAGGCGCTTAAACCAAAATAGCCAACCTGCCAGTCTTCTGGTCTTCAGGCTCTTCTCCAGCCCCAATCCACAACAAAGCACCAGAAGGATTCCCCAAGAAACAGGAACAGGAATCCCACCTCCCAGCAGGCAACCTATAATCAACTCTGTGGTCCATTCAAACTGCCCAATCAGAGTGTAGCATCCCCCCTCTAGCAGAGTGCACAGAAAGGTCCAGCAGTAAACATCCTTCCCCCCAATGAAATATAAAAATTTATGGAAGGTTCTTGCAGCCCTTCTGCCTCTCCAATCAAATGGCAGTCCTGAGAGAGAGTTCTTGGGCTGCCAGGCAGACTCTAAACCTTGGCTGCTTGCCAATGTAACATAACTATTGCATTACTGGATTGTGCAACTCTGCTGGTTACCATGACCAAGCCTGCTGAGACCGGTTAGGTACACTACTTAATGGCAACTTACCATTATAACAAGCAAAAATAAGGGGTATGACAGAAATTTACTCCAGCACTCCAGATCAGGGTTCTCATCCCCTTCACTCTCATGATCTGGCTTGGAAGACTTCCAGTTGTGCATGACACACTGAAGCTCCTTGTTGCTGCTGAGCCATCAAATTTTCTTCTGCATCACCAGGACTTTCCATGATGGGTCCCGCTGTAGTTGTCCCCACAGCTAAAGAAATTCTGCCTTGGAAGGCAGTTTCAGTGGTGGAAGGCTTAATCAGCAGTCTCTGCTGCTGTGGACCACAGCATAACTCTGTGAATTTGGTGGCAGTTCTTGCAATACAGCTGCTGAATCTGCTTTCAGTTGTGTCTCTTAAAGGGCCAGCATCTTGAACTCAGCCAGCCACTGCAGCTCCCCTGTCAGCGGCAGGCTGATTCCACGTGACACACTCATCCACTGTGCCGCAACATGCTTTTGTGTTTTAACACAGTAGTTGAGAACTGCTGCTCCAGAACATTAATGAAAGTGGTGAACAAAATCTTGTTGAAGGTGCAGGTCTGTCTGTCGCTCGATAACTTGTTGATCAAAGGTTGCACCAAGGCACAGTTGGAAGTTCATAAGGTAAACCTTTACCAGGTTGGGTCTCTAGGTCAGTGTGTAGAAACTGACCTTGACTCTCAGACAGAGAATACAGTTCATAGGATCAGTGCTAGATTCAAACCAGGCTAGGACTTTTCTTCCAGAATCTTGATTTTGGACCATGCGCTCCATTATGGGGGAGTTGAAATCCCACCAACAAGGCCAAAAACTACCTCAAAAAACTGCTGGGGCACTCAGCAGCATGCATGTGTGTCATTCAGCATGACAGATTATGTCTCAGACCACTCCAGGCTTGGCTAGCCTCAGTTTATCAACTGTCCTGAGACCCAATCGATGGGGTAATCTCACTCTCTGCCTCTGTGTTAAAGACTATCAATTGGTTGCTCAACCTGTAGTCAGCATGTGCAGGAATCTCTTCTCCACACCCTTCTCCACCCACTGTCCTTGGTCACTCATGCTTCAGCAACAGGATAGGAAACTCACAAAGGAGAACGCAGGTCTTCTAGTGCCAGGCTGAGTTCTCGCTCCACATCAATGTGAGAGAACTGAGACCAGTACATTTGGCCTGTCAGAACTTCCAAGCCTACATGGAAGGCAAATGTGTATTGGTCAATATGTACAATTAAACAGCGATGTTTTATATAAACAGAAGAAGAGGAGAATGCTGCTTCCTTCTGGGTCAAGGAAGCTCACACTGGTTTGCCTAGCTGATTGAGCTCAGGTTATCCTACCTGCCCAATTCACAGAATGAGTTGGTGGACCACTGCAGCAGGTCTTTCTTCAACCATGAGTGGTGTCTCTGCACAGATGTGGTGAATTACATCTTCTAGTGCGAGGAAGTTTCCCCACATAGACTTGTTCGAGACAAGATGCAACAGGAAGTGCATGCGGTTCTGCTCCTTGCAGAATCACTGCCCTGGATCAATCACAGACGCACATGCTGCTGTTAGTCTCTCTCATGTTAGCCTGTCTGTTACATCTCAAACATCATGGCTGTCAGTTTCATCAATCAGGGTCCTCCTAGCCACAATCTCTGTATTTTATCCCTGTGTTGCAGGCCATTCAGTCTTTAACAACCACACCATGGGGCATTTTCTTAAAGATCTAAACAGGTTATACCTCAAATGCATCAGCTGATTCCTAAATGGATCTCAGCCTTGTACTGCCAGGATTGATAGGTCTTCCATTTGGCCTTCTAACAACATGCTTGCTTCTATATCTGCCATAGAAAGTGGCTTTTTTAGTGTCCATAGCTTTGTCTAGGAGAGTCCTGGAACACGTCAAAAGCCAACAATAGTGGAAGATTAGTAACCTTTATGTTTTTGGTCTCATACATTGCATTGAGCTTCTGTCCCTTATTTTAAATGGGTGTAATTGTTCACTGGGAACTTGACATCTTTAAACACACTATTACTGCAATATGTTGAAAGAATGCTTAGAAGAAGGCAAACATTACGCTCTCTTTCTCTCCTAAACACAGGGCTAAATTCTCTGCTATTGTTAACTCTGATGAAGTGAGTGGAGTTATGCCAGCAAAATATTGGACCCATAATTTTTCCTTCTGTTATTTGAATTAGAACTACAGCTTTATGCCTGTGGGAATTAGGACAGCATCATATAGATCACATCACTTGCTTTTAAATGATAATCAAAGCTTCAAACAGTTTAGAAATGCTTTTGCTCTTAATTAAATTCTACTTGATTACCTACTTTTTTTGGTACTACTTTAAACAGTTATGAATTACTCAATACTACTTTGACAGGACACTGAACAAAATTTGTCTTCAGACAGAGTTAAAGTGAAGAGAAATGAGAGATTTGTGTGAAAGCATTCTGACAGTTCTCGTAGAACAAGGCTTATGTGTGGTGTCAAACCAGTGAATGGGCTCACCATTCAACATTTTATTAAGTGATCTGTTGCACAGGAAGTCAGTGTGAGACTGAGACATAACTGGGTGTGCAAAGAGATTCTTTACTTCATTTTTTGTTTTTCACTTGTACTATTTGGAGTAGTTACTGAAAATCAGAAACATACATCTTATATAACTGCTATAGAATTATTCAACAGCCATATATTTGCTACACTTATACAGATGCTACAAGACATTTCATCATCAGTAAATGTCCAGAATCTACTGTATTGTCAGTTTGTAGTTCATTCTTTGGCACTTTGTCAAATTGCAGGATTTTTTTTTTAATGGAAGTATTGCAAGGTGCAGTCTCAGATTATGCCAAATTATGTGTGGTATGCAGTCATCCCATTGCAGTTCCTCTCTTAATTCTCTAATCAGCTTCCACACAGGCAAGAATTTTGAAGTTACATTCCTCTTCCTGGCATCTGATTTTATTAAACCCTTACGTAGTAAACACTCAGTTCCTTTGGCTCTTTCAGACTCAAACCCTTCCTTCTTTCCTTAGGGTCTTCCATTTATTCTTGTTTAGGGCATCAGTCTCCTGCATCCTCTAAGCGGAGGAATTGTTAGTCTCATGCTAGACACCTAGTCATGCTAGCCTTTCCCTAGCCATGGTCTTGGGCTCAAACACTTCTTGTTCTTTGGGTGTGCTTGAATCCTAGCAGGCTTCCTCAGCTCATCATCTTTGTTCTACTACAGAAGTCTCCCTGCAGATCTCTCTCAACTCTGCCTGCTATTGATGGACGTAAGAGCCATCTTAGAACCCTCAGCAAGCATGATTCAGGTATCTGGTCTCATTCCTAGCTTAGTCTGATGAATTGTCTTGGAACTATCAGTTCTTAAAGACACCTTCTTTATTAATTTTGATGGAATAAGTGGGACCAAAAAGTCAAAGGCATTAATGAGACTGTCACTGTGCAATGTGAATAGTTTTAAAGGAGGTTAAGGATTCTGTGTTTGCAGTTTCTTCTCCATTTTTTTTAAGGACCTCTGCCCCAAAGAGGAGCAATGGATAGAATAGCCAGCCTCTCTTTATTTTGTTCACTTATTAAGCATAATTTCTGGAGCACTAGTTCTGGGCCATTGATTTCCAGTTGTCTTCTCCTCTTCTTTATCAGTCTTCAACTTAACATAGGCCTTGAGTGGTATTAGTAGAACCTCATTTCAATTAGCACAGTCTTTCTGTGTCCTCCTTGCAGCTTTCTTAAACAATTTTATATAATAAGTAACCATTGTGGTAATTCATGAACTGTTAGGCTCACAATTAGAACAGGCCTGGTAGGCCCACTCATTACAAGATGCTTTAGAATGGGGTTGGGTGGTCCTATAATCCCTCTATTTTTCAAGGGGACAGACCAACCTGTTGCAATATGTCTTATGTGTAAATGATATTAATTATGGACGTTTCCATGGCTAGGGTTGAAATGTAAATACACTTGAAAAGGAGCATAAACTCCTCGCCCTGCCCCCCCCCCGAAAACAGGTGACTAATCAGTGAAATTTCATACTGAGTTACTTTTATTGTCTTTGTTTTTTCTGCATAGCTGGTTTTACATTGGCTAGTGTCCAGAGATGGACAAGAGTGGAGATATTCTTACAACTGTGCAACCAGCTCTCTGGACTGGTACTCTAGCTCAGTAAGGAGGATCCATGGTAATACCTTGGATTTTTGTGCTACTAGGATTGTCTATAGTTACTGCTTGAAAGGCCTGAAATCAGCGGTGCACTTACTTAATCAGGTCCTGCATCATTCAAATATTGTACACTCAATCTTGCAATGTTTTATGAAACCTGAGCAGCTTAGTTAGCTACTGAAAAATTCATTTTTACAGTGTTAGCCACATTTTCAAAAGGAACTTACCCGGTTTCTTCACCAAAAGATGAAAAGTAGAAGAGAGGCCCTCGGGAACTGGTCCATGGAGCCCACTCCAACTTTCCCTCCCCCAAACTGGCTTCTTTCCTTCTCCAGTCAACCACTTCTGCAACATCCCAATGGGGTGCCATTTAGGAAGGGCTGCACCTGCATGTGGAGTTTTTGGGGAAATTATAGTCCAGTAATGAGAGGCAGCATATTCAGAGCTGTGTAAGGAGTCTTTATTGAAAGAGAACTGAGAGAGAGAGAGGACTCGACAGACAGGTTTCCCTAGCACCTAAACGACCATCCCATTTATCACCATGACAACCCTAATGGCCCTAGGTAGTCTAAAACACCACATATTCCTCCCCCTCTAATGAGAAAGTCCCCCCCCCCCCCCCCCCCCCCCCCCGGAAAGAATAAGGACTAAGCTAGGAGATGAGGGCAGACTACCCCATCTCCAGTGAACCCCTAGGGAATTATTCTGCCCCATGAAGAGGGGGTCACGACTAGCTAAAGATCCAGCCGATTAGGAGGCCTTCTGTCTTGAGGTGGATTACAGTGAACTTCTGGTGTGCTCAAACCACAAGGTGGTATTGGTGGTGGTGAGACTACAGGTACCAGGGAAGTAGCCAGAACCAGAGAGGATGTTGTGGCCCGTTGGTCCAGGGAGGCCAAAAGTGCTGAAGAGGTGGCCGGAGGAGGAGAGACTTGAACAGTTGTTTTCATGCTGTGATGTTGTATCATCAGTAAGGGTGAAGTCAGGTACATCCACTGGAGTTGCATCTTCCGGATGGGTATGACGGAGAAGCAACTGATCTACATGCCATCGCCAAACTAGGCCACAGGCTTTCTGGACAGAGTAGGAAACAGGTCCTGTCTGGGCAATGACTGTTTCTGGAACCCGTTTAGCTCCTGAAGCATAGTTTCGAGTGAGAGGCTGCTCAATACTGAAGGTGCGGTCCTTTATTCTTGGTGAACATCTGCTGACCTGGTCCTGCTGTTGGCATTGAACCACTTGCCGTGTGTCTTGTGGTTTCAACAAATCAAAGCAAGAGCACAACTGCTGTCCCATCATAAGAAAAGTTGGAGATGCCTTAGTCATAGCCTGCAGAGTGTTTCTGTAGGACAACAAGAAATTGTCCAGATGCTTCTGAAGAGTTGACTGTCCCTTCACAGATTTTAGAGCTTGCTTCATAGTCTGTACAAACCTTTCAGCAAGTCCATTGGTGGAAGGATGATATGGGTGCTGACCTAATGTGATATATTCCATCGACCTTCATAAAAGTTTAAAAATCCTGAGAAATGAACTGTGGTCCATTGTCACTCACTAGCTCTTCTGGAAGACCATAACAACTAAAAAAGCCACGCAGGTCTGGATAGTGGTTTCCGTTGTAGTTGACTGCATTACAGAGACTTCTGGCCATTTTGAATGGGCGTCCACAGCAATTAAAAACACATCCTTCAAATGGGCTGGCAAAATCAACATGGATATGTTGCCATGGCCTTTTGGGTTAATCCCATGGGTGAAGAAGTGCTAACTGAGGTGCGTTCCGGATGCTCTGGCATGAGGTACAAACTCTAGCCATTTCTTCAATGACCCCATCCAAGCCCGGCCACCAGAAATAGTTCTGTGCAATTTCTTTCATGAGCACTATGCCACAGTGACTTGAATGGAGCTGTTCCAACAAACGCGGCCTTAATGAAGGTGGGATAATGACACGCATACCCACAACACACACCCAGATTGGGTCGATAACTCTGTCCTCCTAGATGTGTAGGGGCAGAGGTCAGGAGAGACCTGAGAGTCAGGTAAGAATGTTTCATGAATCATGAAATCCATAACTTGTGAGAGTACTGGGTCAACCTGTGTCACTTTCTTCACTTGAGTAGCCGTGACAGGTGTGTTTTTTCATCTGTTCAAAGTAAGATTCCTTCCTGATCCTGATCTTGATCATGTGCCGGTAAGGGTAGCCTTGAAAGACCATCAGCATTGCAATGCAAAGAGGATAGCCTTTACTTGATTTCATATGTGAATCCAGAAATTGTGTGCCCGTCGTTGCATCCAACTAGCAGCCAAAGGTGGGATGTCTGTTTGTGGCCCCAAAATTGACATCAGCAGTCGATGGTCAGTGAGAAGTGTGAACTTCTTTCCCCACAGGTACTGGTGAAATTTCTGAATGCCAAAAACAATACCCAGTGCTCCGTGTTCAATTTGGGCATAGTTAGTTTCTGCCTTGGTCAGGGAGCGTGAAGCAAAAGCAATAGGTCTCTCTTTACCAGAAGGCCTAATATGTGACAGGACAGCCACAACTCCATAAGGGGAGGCATCGCAAGCCAACTGTAGGGGCAAAGATGCATCAAAATGTGTCAGAACCCTAGAGTTTACCAGTGAGCATTTAGCTTCATTAAATGCAGCATCGCAGGCTTCAGTCCAGTTCCAGGCCTTTTTTGGCCAAAGAAGCTCATGTAGGGGTTTCAGGAGCATCGCTAATTGTGGAATAAACTTGCCATAATAGTTCAATAACCCTAAAAAGAAGCAAAGCTGGCTTATGTTCTGAGGTAGTGGAGCATCCATGATAGCCTTAACCTTGGCTGGAGACTTATTGAGACCATCAGTATCAATTATATGTCCTAAATATTGAACTGAGGGCTGGAAAAGCTTACATTTGTCTCTGTGAACACGTAGACCATACTCTTCCAGTCTTTGCAGAGTAGTGTCCAAGTTTGCAAGGTGTTCCTCCTCATTTTTGCCAGTGACCAGGATGTCATCCAGACAGCACTGTACTCCTGATAAACCACTCAAAATCTGGCCCATTGCCCTTTGGAACAAAGCTGGGGCCGAAGCAATGCTGAAAGGTAAATGACAATATCTGTACAACCCCTTATGTGTTACGATTGTCAACAACTCTTTAGATTCTTCTTCAACATGCATCTGTAAGTACGCTTGACTCAAATCAATCTTGCTAAATTTTTGTCTTCCAGCCAAACATGCAAAGATGCCCTCAATGCGGGGAAGAAGATACTGTTCTGCACATAACACTGGGTTGACAGTGACCTTGAAATCTCCACAAATCCGAATGGAACCATCCTTCTTCACTATTGGGACAATGGCTGTCATTGTCCCGGGGAAGGACCTGAGGCACCGGCCCAGGCCCCGCCCCTGACTGCAAGCCATGCCCCTGGCCGGGGACAGGGCAGGGAGTGGCAGCAGCAGCCGCAGCCACAGGGCCACCTGGCCTCGGAAGGGGCCGGAAGCAGCCGCAGCCGCAAGCAACCAGGAAAGGCAGGGGCCCCGCCAAGATCCGGGGCACTGGCACTGGGATTCGGGGCACAGACCCCGTGTGCCAGGTGCCAGTGACACCCCTGCTATTGGGACAATGGGTGTCACCCATTGGCTGTGAGTAACTGCCATTTAAGACTCCTTCCTTGACTAACTGCTCCAAGTTTTTTTTCCACCTTGGGTCCAATGGCAAATGGCACTGTCCTGGCCTTCAAACATTTTGGTTGGCAATCAGGCTTTATATTTAATTTCATAGTGATTTTCTTCATGCTGCCTAAGTCCTCACCGAAAACAGCAGCGTGTTTCGTTAGTACCGCTGCTAGATTCATTTCTTTAGTCAATTGATGCACTTCTGCCCAATCGAGTTGGATTTTCCTGATCCAAGATCTTCCCATTAGGGCTGGGTAATTCCCCTTTACCACAAACAGTGGTAGCTTTGTGGTCTGTCCATTGAGTTCTACTTTCACATCAATAGTGCCCAACAGGGGAACAGTCTCCCCAGTATATGTCTTCAAAACAACTACTGTTGGCTTAAGTGGCAGATGTCTAAAGTCCTTCTCATACACAATGTTAGAAACTAATGAAATGGCTGTGCCAGTGTCTGGTTCCATGTGTACAGGTTTGTCTTCCAACACAGGTGTCACCCAGAACTTACATGGGTCAGCTGTTACAGACAAAACATGGAGGGAATCTTCATCTTCTGATTGGGTGTCACTATGAGCATCTGTATTCTGCTCTACTGCATGCAGAATTTCCCTCTTAGTCCACCAAACCAACGGCCCATTTGTCTCAGGTCTGCCTCTTCTGTCTGGCTCATCCTTCCTTTGTTTGCAGGCACATTGAATGTGCCCTCTCTTACCACATTGTTGACACAGTAGTTCCTTACACCAGCACTCTGATGCAAAGTGACCCTGTTTCCCACACTGGTAACATTCCTGTCTCCCTGGTGCCCTGTGGGCAGGTTGTAGGGATACTTTACGGAGACTGACCCCGATCTGTTGCATGTCTTGGGTGACGCGTTCCATGGAGACTACAGTTTCCACAGCCTTCTGCAAGGTGAGTTCACTTTCAGTAAATGGGCGTTTCCACGTTGATTCACTGTGCAGGCCACACACCAGCCTGTCATGCAGCATTTCCTCTAACATGTTCTTGAAGTCATAGTGTGCTGCCAGCTTCTGCAGAGCTGCTACAAACTCTACAACTAATTCACCTACACCTTGGTTCCTTTGGTAGAACCTATACCTCTCTGCAATTACTAGTGGCTTTGGGGAAAAATGTGCTCCCAGAACTTCCACTAGGTCCCCGTAAGGTTTCTGGTCTGGCTTCTCTGGATAAAGCAAATCACATAGCAAATTATAAGTCTTGACTCCAATGACCGTTAGAAAAACTGGTACCTTCTTCTCATTAGTTATATCATTTGCTATTACAAAATTTTGAAATTGGGCTGTATATGTCTGCCACGAATCTGCTGAATGGTCAAATGATTCGAGGGTTGTAGTAAGTAAAGCCATGATGCCCTCTTGTGGTTATTGTTTGTCTCTTCATTTGTACTTCACAGCAGGCAGATCAGCTTTCAGAATATACAGCTAGCCCTTAGTCAAACAGGTCAGCTTTCACAGTTACAACTCGACCCCCATGCAAGCAGTAAATAAAGTTTTGCTTCTAACATTGCATTCTGGTTTTCCACAGTTGCCAGGATTGTTGAGGATAGCCAGCTCCATCACATATCCCATCCTCTGTCGCCAGATGTGGAGTTTTAGGGGAAATTATAGTCCAATAATGAGAGGCAGCATATTCAGAGCTGTCTAAGGCAGGGGTTCCCAACCAGTGTGCCAGGGCACACTGGTGTGCTGCAGCAACACCCAAAATGTAATGTGAGCATCCCTGAGAGCTGGAGTTAGTTTCCTCCCTGCTCAGCCCCGCCACGTGGGCTGTGCAGGGCTGGAAAAAGGCAGAGCTTAAAGTAACGGGGAAGGCACTGGAACACACTTCCGGGTCCCCTATTTTAGGCAGGCAGCCTTCCGGCCCCCTTAAAAATAGAGGAAGGCACCAGAACTTGGAGTTTCAGGGGTCCCCCTAAAAATAGCAGGAGCAGCCCAAATGCAACATTCTGGTGGCTCCACCTTAAGCCCAGCCAGCAGAGAGCTGCGGGAGGCTGGGAATGTGTGACTCTCTCCCCCCCGCAAGGTAGAGGAGCTTATGTCAGCCAGCTTGCAAACAGCCCAAGTAAGGGCTTTGGGTTGGAGGGCTGCTGGGGGTTGTGTGGGGCAGGTGTGTGTGTGTGTGTGTGTGTGTAAGAGGTGAGTGGGAGTGGATGTGTAGCAGAGGGTGTGTAGCTGGGGTTGTGGGGTGGCTGTCTGCTTGGGGGTGTGTGTAGCTGTGGGGTGGGGTGGGGTGGCTGTGTGCAGGAGCTGGAGGCCTGGTTCTGGCCCCTGCAGTGATGGGAGGGTCCATCACAGGCAGCAGGGGGCTGGGGGTGGGGAAGATGGGACCCACTGGAGTGGGAGGAAGCAGCAGTGGGGTGAGGATCTGCCCTGGGTGGCAGGGAGCCACTGTGGAGAAGGGGAAAGCGGGTGCTGTGCAACAGTCCCCTGTCTTACCTTCCCACTCCCCAGGTTCCCCCCATGTCTCCCACAAAGCCACTCTTGTTCTCCCTTCACCTTCTCTCTTCTTCCCCACATGGCTGCCCTTGTCCTCTTTTGTTACCTCTGCCTTGCTCTGCTCCCCACACTCACTCCTGCCACTGCACGCAACTCCTGACCTCCCCTGTTTTGCCACCCCTGCTCTTCTACTTCTACTACTCCACACAGCAGCATTTCCAAAACACTGTGCCATGGTTCATGCATATTCATAAGCAATTTAAGTTAGTTTGAATATTCACAAGTTTTTTTAATAGTGGTGTGCCTCAAAAAATTTGAAGGTATCAAGGTGTGCCACGGCAGAGAGAAGATTGGGAACCACTGGTTTAAGGAGTCTTTATTGAAAGAGAACTGAGAGCGAGAGGACCCGACAGGTTTCCCTAGCACCTAAACTATCCTCCCATTTATCACCATGAGAACCCCAATGGCCCTAGGTGGTCCAAAACACCATACTGCCGACCCCCTCCTCCTCCTAATTTTGTACCACTGGCCAGAAACATCTGCTCCCTGGTCCCCTGTTGCTTGCTCCTTTCTCCATTCGCTTCACTAGCTAGAAGCTATATTCCCTCTCCCCACTTCCTTCAATGGCTAGGTGTTGTCATTTCACCAAGTAACAAATTTTGACCTGGTGGCTCTATGTCTTGGCTTTCTCCCACCTCCCCAGGGCTGCTCTATAGAGTCGTCTTAGGCTCTCTTGCTACCTGAAGCCGCCTCTTTGCTAACCCAGCAGGGTTAGCTGCGTCACTGTCCATAGCTTTACCTCCTTACTCCAAGCCCAAAAGTACTCATGCTCACACATACACATCCTGTTTTGCTGCCACCATTCCAATATCCTACAGTCAGCTTGTATAGGGGCATTTTGATTCACAGAAGACGAGCTGTTTAAGAGCCAAAAATTCAAAACTTTTATAATCTGAAGTGGGAACCCTCCTTTTTAAAAAGTTCTAGTTTTTTCTTCGTTAGACACTTTTTATGGCACTGCAACATATAGCCAATAGTTAGCTTAAAGGACAAAAAAAAATCTTATTAATGTTCCTGTCTGTTTGACATTTTTTTAAGCCCATTATAGAACTCATCAGTGTGTGCATGGCTTCATATTTCAGAATAGACCCAAAGCATGTACTAAGAGCCAAGAATTTTATACCTTGTTGTGGGTTATTCTTAATTAGAACCAGAATATAAATGTGTACAAGGAGCTTAGTGTGGCTGTGGAAATGAGAGGAAGAGGGGGGGCCAAGGAGGTTAAAAACAAGCCCGAGGAGGGAATGTACAGAATTATGGCATAAACGTATGAGAATGTGTTGTACTGCAAAAAATGTTCTCGATGAAAGGAAAATGTAGAAATGTTGCTACATATTAAAAAAAAAAAAATCCTTTTCAAGACATTTCTTGCCTGTTGATTTGTATAGTATTTAAGCCAAGGATATAAGACTCTTTTGAATTCTCAGCACCAGGGGTTCCCAACCTGTGGAACACGTACCATCAATTGTACTCAAACTTGACATTCTATCAATTCTCTTCATGACAGTTTGTGAAGAAGGCACATGAAACAGCAAAGTTAGGGAAATGCTGCTCTAGATTACATACAAGACTAGCACTTGCTTTGTGGAGAGGGGATTGGGAAGTAAAGATGAATGCCAGGGCTTGTTGGGGAATCCTAATGTCTTTCTAGCAATGGACTCGGATGGGAAGATTCTGCTTTGGAAAACAGATGAGCTAATAGACACTCCAGGAATAAATGAGAGAGGTTTATGTGTTTGATTGCTATCCTCAAACATACTGTATTAGCATTTCTAGATAGGCTTTAATATGTCATTGTAATGAGCAGGAACATCCTCAGCAGTTTTAACAGCTTTGCTGCTTGTGCCTCAACATCTTCTTCCAGTATTGTTACAGAGGACTACTACTTAGGTTCACTTGGGGCAGGTCTGCACTGCCTGGCCTTTTTGGTGGCAATCAAACCGAGATATGCAAGTTACCCATGTACCTCAGTTCAAATGCCTAATCTCCAGCTTGTCCACTGTGCTCAGTTGAAGGCAGGAGACCTTTGACTCAGCACTACCTGCTTGCTGAGGTGGTGTTCCAGGATCGAACTTCCTGATCGGGTGAGAGGGTCTTCACAGACTGCATAGTTGATCACGAAGTTCAAACTGACAGTGGTGAATCTGGTGCCATCAGTGAAGACCTGCCCTTTGTGATGACATAAAATGAACTAGAAATATAACTTTTAATGAAGAACTTATATTCTGCATAAACAAAAAGCAGAAACTAGGACACATAAAATGAACAGAAATATTACAGCCTCAGGAGCGCTTAATCATCTTCACAGGGGAGGGTCTGATCTGTTTTGCAGCTTTTACTTCTGAGGGAAACAGGTTCCCTTTGTTTCCAGATACCTGATTACTGAGAGGAACTTCAGATGAAAAGGGGTGACTTAGTGACCTGAGCATCAAGTTTGAAGCAACTAACCACCTAAGAAGCATAGGTTCATATTACAGGGATGACGCAGTCCTTATGAGGTAGGCAGAGTGGGTTCTCCATGTTTCTCAGGGGTTTGTATGATTCTAACTTTTAGAAACAACAGTTTCTTTGGCTCTGTGCAGACTTTAAAGAGCCAACAATCCTTTTATGTAAAATAGGGGTTTGTCATGGTGTCCTTTAAATACAATTTCCCCTCCACTTGTTGCACAGCATATTGATTGCTTGACTCCCATCCAAAGAATATCCACATTTTGCTAAGATGGAAGAGGAATTTCACTGGTGAAGCAAGAATTAACCATCTAAGTCCAGTTGATTTGCTTACATGTGTTTTATACAAGTGCATATAGGATATGATTACTTTTTTTTTTCTTTGCAGGAAGCTGGTCAGGTAATGAAATGTTGTTTTTGACACATTACAATATCTTGTACAGATGTTTAAGTCAATAGTATGACCTCCAATTTTCCAAACATCTTATAGTAAATCATGCTGCAAAAGGTACTCTGAAGACAGTATGTTACTGTTAGTATGTTGATGTCACTCCAAACTCTCAATTCCTTTCTCCTCTCAAATATAATGTACCTGGGAAATCTAATACTTTTGCTGTTTTGCAGTAACTAATAAAGAATATACTTGTTTAATACAGAACTAGTCAGAGTACTAAATAGATTTGGGGGGTTTATCTATAAATGTTTAAATCGTGTCTGTCATGAATTTCTAAGAACATTTGTAAGTGTTTGAGAGTAGTGACATGTAGTTCTCATGGTGCCATAAACAGTGTTCACAGTTTCATCTACAGTTAGATCAATTGATACTTGACATTAACAGTGGTTTTGGAACAAAATAGGCATTAGTCACAGAATCATAGATGAGTAGGGTCAGAAGGGACCTCAGGAAGTCATCTAATCCAACCACCTTCTCAAAGCAGGACTGACCAAAACCAAATCATTCCAGTCATACCTTTGTTAAGCCACACTTTAGAAACCTCTAAGAATGGGGATTCCATCATTTCCATAGGAAACCCATTCCATGCTTCACCATTATCCTAATGAAAATGTTTTTCTTAATATCCAACCTAGATTTCCCCCACTGTAGCTTGAGACCATTGCTCCTAGTTCTGTCATCTACTACCACTGAGAATAGCCTAGTTCTATCTTCCCTGGACCTCTTTTTCAGGTAGTTAAAAAGGCTGCAAATTCTTGCTCATTCTTCTTTTCTGCAGACTAAACAAGCCTAGATTCTTCAGCCTCTCCTCATAAGTCATGTTCTCCAGTCCCCTGATCATTTTTGTTTACTTTGCTGTACTCTTTCCCATTTGTCCATATGCCTTTTATAGTGGGTGGGGAGGCCCTAAAACTGGACACAGTACTCCAAAAGAGGCCTCATCAGTACCGAATAGAGGGGTATAATCACTTCCTTCAGTCTGCTGGCGTTGATCATACTAATGCAGCCCAATATGCCATTAACCTTTTTGGTAGTAAAGGCATACTATTGGTAATAAAGCCATACTATACTCATGTTCAGATTCTTGTCCACTGTAACCCCTATGTCCTTTTCTGCAGAACTGCTGCCTAGTCAGTTGGTCCCTAGTCTGTAGCAGGACATGGGATTCTTCCATCCTCAGTGTAGGACTCTGCAATTGTCCTTGTTGAACCTCATCAGATTTATTTTGGTCTAATCTTCTAAATTAAGTCACTCTCTATCCCTGCCCTTGAGCATATGTGCCACTCCCAGCAACTTAATGTCATCTACAAACTTGCTGAAAATGCTATTGACCCCATTCTCCCAATGATTAATAAGATGTTGACCAAACCCAGCCCCAATACTGACCACTGGGCCACTTCACTTGTTACTAACTGCCAACTAGACATTGGGCCATTGATAACTGCCATCATGATCTAGTCAGTTTTCTATCAATCTTATTTCAGCCTGTACTTCTTCAACTTGCTGCTAAGTGTATTGTGGGAGACTATCAAAAGCTTTGCTAAAGTCAAGGTATGTCACATCCAGTGCTTTCTGCATGTCCACAGAGTCAGTCATCTCATGATGTAATACTCATCATGTAATCATCATCAAGTAATATGGTTGCAAATAAAGCAAATATCATTCTGTGATGTATTAGTAGGACTATTTTAAGCAAGATGTGAGACATAATTTTCACTCTACTCAATACTGATGATGCCTCAACTGAAATGTAGCCAGTGCTGGATACCACCCTTTGGGAAAGATGTAGGAAAAATTGGAGAAACTCCAGAGGAGAGCAAGAAGAGTAAATACTAGTCTAGAAAATGTGATTTACAGGGAAGGATTGAAGCAACTGAGTTTATTTAGTCTGGGGAAGAGAAGACTGAGGAGGGCTATGATAACAATGTTCAAATATATAAAAAATTGTTATAGAGAGGAGGGGGACAAATTATTCACTGGGTACACTGAAGATAGCACAAGAAGTAATGAGCTTAAATTGCAGCAAAAGACATTTAGTTAGTAAAAACATCGTAAATATGATTAGTTTATCAGTGCAACAAACTGCCTGGGGAATCAAGGAATCTCCATCATTTGAGGTTTTTAAGAACAAGTCAAACAAGCATCTGTTAGGGATAGTCTAAATAATACTTAGTCCTGCCTTGGTATAGGAGACTGGATTAGATGGTCTATGAAGATTCTTTCTAGTTCTGTATTTCTGTGATTCTATGAAATAATGCAAAGATGTCTCAGGGAAGCTTTTAGTATGATGGGGGACAAGATGAAGAAATATAGTTAGTAGGCATAGATGAAGCTAGAAATAGCCATTGTAATCAACATTTGTATTACAGCTTTGCTTTGAGTATCTGAAAAACAATTAATCTGTTAAAAAGCATATGAGGAGAAAATGTGTTGATTGTAGTGAAATTGGCACATACAATTAAATAATTTAATCAACATTGGATGACTTGTACAGAGAGTTGGCAAGTGCAGATTCCATGCTCCCACCCCCCAGTGTATTACAGGCTGTAAGCCAAATGCTGTCTATGTGATGAGGTCGGTGGTATCAAAGAATATTGAAATACAGATGTACTGTGTTAAAACAACATTTAGTTCATCTGACTCAATGGAAAAAAAATAGGAACCTTTAGAAATTGGTTGGGATATGACTGAAATCTTGGTGTGGTAATAAGTTATAAAATCAAAAATTTCTTCAGCTATTTTGCATGTTTGCTTTATTAAGAGACATAGGATGACACACTGGACCTCCAAAGTAGCACTTTGTAGCCCCCCTTGTTTATCATTTTATAGTTGCATGTAATGCTTTATACAAAGCATGTAAGATGCTATATGAAAAGTCAGGATCTGATGAAACTCCACCTGCACCCAAAGTGTAAATAGTATTAGTGTGTATGAAGTTATGAGGTTTTCAAAGTGTTTGTTGTTGAAATATGTTCTGCATTTGCAAGACGCCCACTCCTAGCTCTCCAGTGATAGCACAGGTTGTGACGCATACTGAAATAGGTATTGTGACCATCATGAGGCATTGATTGGCAGGAGAGCTGTAAACTAGAGATTTATAAGGCAATGAGAGAGTTGTGCAAGCATTACTCAATGGGGCTTGACCAAATATGTGACTCACTTGTACAAGCACCATTTAATGGGAAATGTGCAGCTACGTAACTCAGCAAGGCCCCAGAATATGCCTGAGTTAATATCTTTCTTGGGACATGAATTGAAAGTATAAAATAAGAGACACTGGAATCATGGGTCTACCTCTCTCCTCCTTTCCTTACTCAGAAAGCAACAAGAACAGTGGGGAAGACAAAGACTTCAAACTGAGGAGAGAGGTCCCAAGATGAGAAGGAAATTCAGTTTGTGTAGTAAAAACTGGAATGTACCTGCATCATCTAGTGACAAAAAGTGTTTTATTCAAATCTTGCTTAATCTTTAAGTTTAGAATTTAGGATGTGTGTTTTATATTTTATTTTCTAAAGTAACTATCTCTGACCTTTATGCCTACCACTTCTAATCGCTTAAAATCTATCTTTCTGTCATCAGTTAATAAACTTATCTTAATATTTTATGTTTATCAGTGAGCTTGTCCAAAGTCCTTGGGGAATCTGTTCGGATTACAAAGGCTGGTGCATGTCCACCGTCCTTAGACAAAATGGCAAACTAATGTGTGCATTCTCCATGTGATTCTGTAGCATGCGTTTGTGGTGGAGGTCAAACTAGATCAGTGGTCGTCAAAGTATGGGTCATGACCCAGTACCAGGACACAGCCCTGAAGGGACCGGGTTGTGGCAGCTGTGCTTCACCTGGGGGGGGGGTGGCTGCCCCTTGCTCCTCTGTAGGCTGGCGTTGATCCTGGGGGGGGAGGGGGGGCATCGTCCCCCAACAGTGAAGGGATCTCCGCATGGCAGAGGGGCCTGGAGCTGAGTCCAGAGGAAAAAAGTTTGACGACCACTGGACTAGCTGATCATAATCATATTAGTCCCTTCTGACCTTAAAGTCTATGAAGCTCAGCGAAAATCTTTAGTATAAAACTTTCCTGGGGTTGGAAGGATTTGTTAGAGGCATTTCCCTGTTATGGTTCATGAGTGATTTAAAGAACATTGATACAACTTAGCTGCATGTGTCCCTGCATATTGTTGATTGAGTGATAACAGCACCTGGAGGGTTTTGCTGTTTGTCACTAGCAAGCCATGGAACTTAGGGCGGCCCAGCAGTTCCATAGTCCGAGATCATGCTTTATGATCCCATCACATATAGTGATTTTTATTACTTTACTACTTTAGTTGTTTTATAAAACGTGGCATAGACATGAAAGCAGTAAAAGTGGTCTTTAGAGACAGGGCTGATTATTAGGCTTCTTTACCTAGCCTCTACTATGTAGAAGCAATAGATCTTCCCCAGCTACCTTTCTTTCCTCTGCAACCCTCACTTAGATTTAAGACTTCATTGCAGGTTCCAGCAGAACTCTGGCTTTCTTCTAAGTATGCTCCAGCCAGTCAACTCGAGTCTTTCTGTGTCTCCCTGTGAGAAGTGTAATTAACTGTAAGGCATATCTTATAGAAAACCCCTACTGGGCTGTGCAATGTGGAAAGATTGTTTTTTCCCAGGGCAGCAGGGACTGAAAATCAGGCTCTCGGTCAAATGGTTTGCTGGCTTAGAGCCAGTGCAAATCCAGCTGCTTCACTGAAGATTCATGTTGTTTCCTAGTGGTTTGAATATGGGACTGGGAGTCAGGAAATCTGGTTTCTAGTCCACAATGCCCCTGGAACACTATATGTGACCTTGGACAAATTGCCTGTCTTAGCCTCTCTGAGCTTCAGCTTCCCATCTGTACAACAGAGAGAATACTTATTAACCTTTTGTTAAGTTCTGTGAGCTATTTTGTTGAAATTAATATAGAGGTGCTCAGTACCATAAGCACTTAAGATGTCATTGAAGAATGTCAGAGTAAACTTTAAAGACAGACATCAATAATAAATTTACTGCCAAGCAATATGAAAAATCCCTCATAAATGACCTTTCACTCTGTTCTTGCGGTAGCGGGGGAGCAAACAGTTTGCCTCTGATTGCCTGTCTCACTTTTCTATTATAATCTATTTGTTCTAGCTACCCTGTAATTACTACATTGGATCTGCTGAAATCATTCTCTGATTCACATTCAAACTATTTGCAAAAGCACAATTTAATTCTTTCATGATATTTTATTGTATAGTTTATGAAAAGTGAGGCTCATGGCTTACTGTAGAGTATGCTTTTTAATGGCACTGAGAATTTTTTGTTTTAAGATGTTTAAATCCGTGAGAAGTTTTAGTCTGACAGCCTTGGCGACTGGCTTCCTGAATAGATGGGATGAAAGTGGCATGGGCGGCATCAGTAGAAGTTCCCTCATATTGTCCCATCAATTTGCTTTACCCTGTTCCAAAGACAATCTTTGGAGGTGACAGGGTAATTCGATATACTGGTTCATTATGAAAGTCTGCAAATGTATGTGAACTTATGAATTCCAGCCCGATTTTTATGAACTCTCTATGTAATTGTACCCTTTAGGGTTGTCTTTCGCTGTATCCTTACATAAAACCTTTTGGATTAAGGAAGGGGAACTGGCACCTGGATATCTACCTCTAAATGGGACTTGTACTCAGAACAAACAACAACTGAATAAACTTGCCCTAACAGGATAGTAGCAATTCCTTGGAAGAACTATCTCTACCCCCTCCCCTCTCCTGAGAGAAGAGGAGTTGTGCATGTGAATGCTGCATGCCTCATGAGTAAGGTGCTACACCTGGGTTTGTGTCCAAACCTGGGCTTATCAGCAGGAGGACTTTTTTGTGTGTGCACACAAATGTAGTTGAGCAGAAAGACCAAAACCAGCAGATTATAGTAAGCAGAAGGAAAGGGTGTGTAAAAGAATCTTGGGATCCCTGAAAGATAGGAAGATATAAAGGCCTCTCAGGAAGGGCGAGGAAATTGAGGTAGGATAATGCCTATAGGTGTGTGTGTGTGTTTTTCCATAAATCTGTATCTCTTCTGCTTTTTCTGAGACCAAAGTATGTTTGTTTAGAAATTCCTTTTGAAGTCTGTCCTACTTGCAGTTGTACGAGGCACGTAGCTCCCAAAAAGGTAAAAAGTTAGATAGCTAAATGGAATTCTGGGAGACATGGAGAGCTGGCAGTTGGACCATAGGGTCTCCATTGCCAAGTGGGGTGCCAGACACAGTTGATTGATGTCTAGAACGTCAAAACAGTGCCTAAACTCTTCCCAGGCCCAATGAGCCAAGCACAGGGGGGATCAGAAGATTATATCTTGTACAGCAGCCTCATAAGTAAGTGTCCAATTGTGGGAGCTTATCTAGTATTATAAAACCCATTCACTTTTTTGTCTCTATGTAAAGTAGCCAACAGTTCTGCTGTGGGTGTCTGTAAACCAAGAACTGGACCGAGTTCACCAACTTATCTTATCTAGGCTGCTGAACAATCATATGATTTTAATCATTTGTGTCACTGTCAGCAACAAATTCAAACCAGTGATGCAAACATCAAAGGTTTCAGAGCCATTTTCGCTCTCAGCATTTCAGTTCCACTGGGAGCAGCTTAGTGGTTTTTCCTATATTTCCTCTTTTCTCTCTCTTTCTGTCTCTCATATTTTGGTGCATGGTACTAACCTCACTTCAGCATTTTGAAATTATGCTGTAATTTAATACTAGAACTGACAGGCTGCTCTTTGGGATTTATGTGTACAGGAGTTTGGTCTAAAAATAGTATACTAAAAGGTTAGCTGAAAAAACATAGAGCAAAACCCTCACCAAAGTTATTTCTTTTGCTTAGCTATAAGATGACGTAGAACCATCTTTTGTATCTACATTATAATATTGCCTTAAATAGATGAGTATAGTTTGAATGAAAAATTTTGAATCAGTAGAGTGAGATAGACTAAATAATATATTTTTGCACCATCCACAGGGAAAAGCACAATTCTCTAATGTTCTCAGAACCTGCCTCTCTCAAAATAAGAGTTCATTTATTAGTGTTGAAGTAAAAATAAACCTTTTTAAGGTACACCTACATATCTGTTCTATGAATTCTTTCTTTTGGGCATGTAGAGTGAATGGTAGAGCTAATATTTTATTTATAGTGTTTCTGGAAAATATGTATCATGGCTGCAAACCATGAATAAACAACAATGAATTTTTACGGGACTAAAACAGTCTTTACAGTTGCTAGGGAAACATTGCTTTGATTTCCCTTTAGTCATCTATTTTGCTGGGCTTTCTTCCTTATCTTAATAGTTATTGACATTTGCGGTATACTCTATTGTCCTCATTTTCAGTCTCTTCTCCTGAAGTATATATGAATTGAAGTTCTCACTACTGTGGATTTCTGCCTCATTAGTTTCCTTTGAGAGATCCTCTCTCTTTTCATTCACAGAGCTTGGTGCCTTAATCAGACAACTGGATTTCCTTCATTCTGAATATCCTCTGTGGTTCTATGGTCCAGCTAGTGCAAGGAATAGTATCCTAAGCCTCCTTACAAGAGCTCATTCAAATAAAGGCCATTTGAGATGTAAAAATTGAAAACTATTTATATTTATTTTAGAAACCTTTTACTAAGGAACAACTCTAATTCTTTGATCAATTGTTAATAAGTGATTATAACCATTTAATATTTATTATGATCAGATAACTTGCATCTAACAGGATACAAGGAAAGAAATTTTATTTTGTCACTTTATAATCTCATTGGAAGCCTAGTTGTACTCGGAAAAGTCGCTCAAAATGGCAGTGTTGGTTTCTGTGTGAATTATGATTCAATTATTTCTGAATCAAATATCAAACAATAGATAACAGAGAGATTAAAGTGACAGCAGAAAACAATCAATCTGTGTGTGTGTGTGGGGGGGGGGGCTAAGGAAAACTAACAGAAAAAAACCATAGATGGCAGGACTGAGGACAATAAGAAGGTGGTTTTATAGTGTATAAGAAACAAAAGAAACACTAATAAAATTGTGGGCCCCGTGGTATGAATGGAGATGGTAAAATTGTTAATAACTGCAGAAAAAGTAGCTGTTTTCAATCAATATTTCTACTTAAAATTTAGAAGGAAGTGAGATGATGTACTTATATCCTGTAAGGATGAGAAACTACTTTCCTCTCTATTGGTGACTAAGGAGGATAATAAATAGAATCTACTAGAGCAGGGGTCTCAAACACGTGGCACATGGGCAGCAGGCAGCCCCTAAAGCTATTTCCTGCAGCCCGCAACAACACTGTTGTTAATGATATTTGAATATTACTGTATGAAAAGGTTTCAGTAGTGCAGCTCTCAGGCTAACCTACTAGTCCTCATGCAGCCCTCTTGGTGGTTTGAGTTTGAAGAGCCCTGCATTAGAGAGGACCATTTTTAAATAAAGAGACTCTGATGACTTGCATCCAAGAGGCCTAAAAGAGTTAGTTAAGGGGATCTCTGACCTGTTGATTTTAAATTTTAATAAATCTTAGAATAATGAGATGATCCCAGAAGACAAGAGAAGAGTGTGAATGTAATGCAGTATTCAAAAAGGTCATGTGAGATGACCTGCATAACTGGGCCAGTTAGTCTAACATCAATCCTGGGCCAATTAATGGAAAAGCTGTTACAAGACTCAATCAATAAAGACTTAAAGGATGAAAATACAAGTAAGGCCAATCAACATGGTGTTATTGAAGAAAGGCCTTGCCAGACAAATCTGATTTCATATTTTGATAAGACTAAATGTTAGGTTGATAAAGGTAATGGCATAGATATAATCTGTTTAGGCTGCTGAAAATTCTTGTAGCCATATTAATCCCAGGATATTAGAGAGATAAGGTAAAAGAGCCCTGTGGAGCTTGAAAGCTTGTCTCTTTTTCCAACAGAAGATGGTCCAGATCTGTTGGTTTTTGCACTCGTCGTCTGTGTAGAAGCTGTAGTGTCGTTCAGCCTTTGAAGGGTTAATGTATCCAAGAGCTTAGTGTCGTTAAAATCTTCTAATGTGCTACTGATTTAGAAGCTTGTTTTAACACTAACCATTCTGAGTGCTATTTTGCAAAGTGTTGTTACAATGCTGATTTTCTCGGGAAAGCACTCCTCAAAAGGCTTTTCACAAGATGCCAACTACTTGAATAAGATGTACCAGGGATCAGTGCCTACACAATAGTGTCTTTCTCACAACATTGACTACAAATGAAATTAGCTTGTTACATTTTGACTTGGCAGACTTCAACCTATTCTTATATGTTGATGGATATTTATTTCAAAGCACTTCTTTATTTTTATCTATTTAGGTCACTGTGGGAGATTATGGCATGTGGGTCAGACAATGGGAGGGTCAGACAGTAAATATTTAAGATTCAAAAAGTTAAAGTTGTATAACTGTTAAACCACAAGTTGTCAACATCACATGTCAAAATAAATTCATTAAATATCCTTAAAGAAAGCCCGAATGCATTCTCAAGCACCATTTTTCTTACTTTGTCTACCTGTAAATTGTGATTATCCTCAATGGAAATAATTATTTTTATCCATTTGGGTATGTGCAATAAAATGGACTTTTCCTGACCAACAAAAAACTAATCCTTTGATGCTTAACTATAATATTGAACAGATTCTATTCCATTCTGCTATCAGTGCCTGAGACACTGCTATTGGTATGATGCTTTTCATTTGCAAAGGATTTAGGTCCAGATTTTGAAAAGTATTTAACTGTTGCTGTGCTCAGAGTTACAACACTTAACTAATTTAGGAGACTAAATTTTATTTTCAAAAGCAATTTAGGCACTTAGGAGCTGACAATGAGGAAAAACATCCATTGGGAAGTGGTGGTATTTAGGCTCCTGCGTGTGACAAGGTGTTGGATAAAAACAGGCTGGGCCAGCCCTCTGCCATGGGAACCCTAACTGAGAGAGAATACGAGCTGGCTGAGTAGGCCAGCACAAAGTGGAAAAAAAAACCAAGGAGTTGTGTAGCACTTTAAGACTAACAGATTTATTTTTTGCATGAGCTTTCGTGGGAGAAGATCCCACTTCCTCAGATGCTTTGAAGATGGGTGAACTTACAGAAAGGAATGAAACTAAATGCAAGGGGGTGTAAAACATAGGATCAGGTCATACAGTAACAGCAAATCAGAGCAGTTTACAGGCTCAAACCATGGGAAGCCTGAAGTCAAATTACCCTTTGTAATGGGAAAAGAACCCATAGTCTCGATTCAGTCCTGCTTTCACAGAATTTAGCTTGCATATTAATTCGAGTTCAGCTGTTTCTCTTTGAAGTCTTGATGTCCCAGCTACATCTCTAATGACAGTCGTTAACAAATCCATCATCGAGTGATTAGGAAGATGGAAGTGCTCAGCAACCGGTTTCTTTGTTCTTCAATTTCTGATATCAGCTCTGTGCTCATTCAGTCTCTTACAGAGCGATTGTCCAGTTTGTCCAATATATAAGGTGTTGGGGCATTTCTTGCACATGATGGCATAGACCACATTAGTAGATGAGCAGGTAAATGAGTCTTTGATGGAGTAGCAGGCTTGATTAGGACCTATGATGGTGTCTGTTGTGTAGATATGTGGGCAGACTTGGCAGCGTGGTTTGTTGCAGGGATGTGTGCCTGCTTCAATGTTCCTGTTGTTAGATCTGTAGTTGCTGGTGAGTATCTGTTTTAAGATTAGGGGGCTGCCTATAAGCAAGGAGGGGTCTGTCTCCTAATGCTTGAGAGAGAGAGGGATCATCTTTTAGAATAGGCTGTAGGTCCTTAATGATCTGTTGCAGAGGTCTGACTTGAGGGTTGTATGTGGTGACTAGTGGTGTTCTGTTGTTTTCTTTCTTGGGTCTCTCCTGTAGTAGATGACTTCGGAGAACCCGTCCAGCTCTGTCAATTTGTTTTCTTACTTCCTCAGGTGGGTACTGTAGTTTCAAGAATGCTTGATAGAGATCCTCAAGATGTCTGTCTCTGTCTGAGGGATCGGAGCAGATGAAGTTATATCTTAGGGCTTGGCTGTAGACAATGGATCGTGTGGTGTGTTTAGGATGGAAGCTCGAAGGATGTAGGTAACTATACCGATCAGTAGGTTTTCGGTATAGGGTGATGGTGATGCGTCTATCCCTGATTTATACTGTAGTGTTAAGAAAGTGGATCTCCTGTGTGGAGTGTTCCAGGCTCAATTTGATGGTGTCATGGAAATTATTGAAATCTCTGTGAAAATCTTCAAGAGCATCCCTGCCATGTGTCCAGATGATAAAGCCAATATGGAGCAGCTGCCGGGCTCCTTAGCAAAGCACTAGAAAGGCTCACAAGAAGGGACTGCAAAGGGGAGGGAGGCAAATGGCCTGAAACAGAGAAGCTACAACAGGAGGGTGATTTCCCCTTTGTCAGTGGCTGAAACTGTGAGGCCTCTGTGATTGCTAGGCTGGACTGTGTGGCAATAGATGGTGATGGGTAACAACTGGTAATTCAAATGCACTGGTGGGAGCATGAAGTCAAAGACTGTGAGTGGTTTATGGTGGGGCAGAGGAGCTGAGCAGTAGGAAATCCCTGCACAAACCAGTTAAAGGGGGAAGAAGGACAGAGTGATTCAGATGAATAAGGAAGAATGAGACAGAAAAGTGAGAAGAAATGTGACAGTTCAGGAATTTGGTAAGGGATCATGAGCCTTTCACTTCTGAGTTACGTACCAGTTGGTTAGTGATCAGCAATTCCTTGGCCAAGAGTGAAGCAGATGCTACCTCTCTTCCTTCATGGACCCTTATGTCAAGATGAGGTACAAAAACAGAATAGTGCATATGTGTACTCGATTGGGAATGAACAGGATGATTCTGTGGGTGAACAAAGGATTTCCGTCTTCAGGATTGTTTGTACAGAATGTTTCACAGGTATTAAATTCACTTAATTGGTTTTAACAAAAAAAAATCCTATATAACTTTATTAGAAGTGGGCTATTCTAGTTCACTAACTACAGTGGGCTACCGAACAGTAAGCCTAGAAAAGAATTTTTCTTTTCTTCCAATGGGTATATGATAGGCCCTGATCTTGCAGTTAGCTTAGTGAGGGTTCTTGTGTTTAAAGCTAAATGTCAGTTGGCACGTCTACATGAAAAACGTAAGATTATCCATATTTAGTCAATTTATGGCCATTGCACTGGTGCATGTCCACATTACCCTCCTTGGGTGGATGCTGCATGTCCTCACCAGGAATGATTCCATCAACCTAAAAGTGATAGTGTGAGGAGCTGAGAGCTCAGTCTCTCTGCTATGCTGACAGCTCCCTACTAGAAGTTTGACACCCCACACCCCTTTGGCTTCCCATTCCTTACCAGGGTTGGGGGAGGGAGTGAAGACTCAAAGACAGAAGGCATTACTATGATCATCTAGTCCAAACGAAGGTCAGCAACATTTGCCAGTCCCCATAACAGCCCCACTTCAGCAGGTTCTGGGGATGGGGCCAGCAGGTGCCAGGAGTGGGGACAGGGACTGCTCCTTCCTGCTGGTGTCACCCCCATGTGTGACGGCCTCTTTTCCCTGCTTGCTGCGCTCCCCAGTGGGGAGACGTGGGGCAGGAGCTGCAGCATATGAGGCTGTTGTGGGCCCCAGGCCCTGCTGTGGAGCAGGGCCAGCAGAGAGAGCAGCAGCAGTGCCACATGCAGCTCAGAATAGGCATGTGTGCCAGGTCTGGCATGCGTACTTGTGGTGGCCGACCCCTGATCTAGTCTAACCTCCTGCACAATGCAAGCTACAAAACCTCACCCATCCACTCCTGTAATAAACCACTAGCCTATGACTGAGTTATTAAAGGCCTCAAGTCGTGATTTAAAGAATTTAAAGTACAAACAATCCACTAGCAATTGAACCATGCCCTATGCTACAGAGGAAGGCAAAAAACCCCTTAGAGCAGGAGTCTTAAACTCAAATCACCACGAGGGCCACATGCGGACTAGTATATTAGCCTAAGGGCTGCACCACTGAAACTTTTTCATAGAACAATACTGCAAATACCAACAGTGGTAGTGTCATTGTGGACCGCAGGAAATAACTTTAGGGGCCACATGCGACCCAAGGGCCACGAGTTTGAGAACCATGCCATAGAGCCTTTCATAATCTGCCCTGGGGGAAAATTTCTTCCCAACTCCAAATATGGTGATCAGTTAAAACCTCAGCATTTGGGCATGATTGACTAGTCAGATGCCCAAGAAAGAATTCACTGTAATATCTGAGAACCCACCCCATCTAATGTCTCTTCTCAGGTCTCTGGCATATCCACTAGTGGTAGTCAAAAATTGGTAAACTGCAAAACTAGACTGTCCCTTCATACCATCCCCTCTGTAAAATTATCAAGCTCAGTTTTAAAGCCATCTAGGGCTTTTGTCCTCACAGCTTCCCCTGGAAGGCTATTCCAGAACTTTACTCTTCTTATGGTTAGAAACCTGTGTCTAATTTCAAGTTTAAATTTCCTGATGGAC
Source organism: Podocnemis expansa (assembly GCA_007922195.1). Lineage (NCBI taxonomy): Eukaryota > Metazoa > Chordata > Testudines > Podocnemididae > Podocnemis > Podocnemis expansa. The sequence continues at coordinate 6,656,631 of ML681993.1, read as the reverse complement.
AGTTTATATCCATGTGTTCTTGTGTCCACATTGGTGCCATACTCAAATAATTCCTCTCCCACCCTGATAATTATACCTTTGATGTATTTAGAGAGAGAAACCATATCTCCCCATAACCTTCCTTTGGTTAGGAAGATACCTGCAGCCTCTCATACTGGGTCCCAAGCAGATCAGGATCCAGCTACCCAGCTTTCCAGGAGAGCAGGGGATAGCTGGGCTCTAGCTGCTAGGCTTCCTAGTAAATTTCATGGCTCCTCTGGAAATTTCTGCTTTGAAATTGACAAGAGAGAGAACAACCAAGTAAGTAATGCAGAGGCTATATGGACACTGCATCATACTAACTTCAGCAATATAAGCCCTGCACTTCTCATGGAGATGGAATTATTTTGTTGGTGTAGTAGGGCACTTACACTGACAGGACAAGGCTGTAGTGTAGGGACTAACATATAAGGTGAACATATAAAAGCTGTCTTACATTGACCTAACTTTTGCAGTATAGACCAGGCCTATGCAAGAGTTTTCGGGGCTAGAGGTGGTCTAGATACTTACATTAACGGCATATTAAGAAAAGACCCATCTTAAGCACTTACATTTATCTTGCGTGTATTGATTAAAATTAATTTAGATATTTTTTATGAATTGGAAAAAATTACTTTAAGCGATTGAAGTCTATTGTTGGGGGAGATTTTTAAGAATGCCTCAAAAGCAAATCCTAAAATCTCTTAGGTGCTTTTGAATATCTTCCCTTGAAATTTTCATCTTGGGGATTTAAAAGTAATCTGAAGAGCTAAAATGAAAATTTTCTCATTATTTGTTTGGCTCTGTAAGTGTGCATGGAAATACACAGACAAAAATGACAGGTTGATGATCTTAATTTATTTGAGCTTGTGACACAGCAAAGAATGACAATAAAGTAAGTGTGGGAGGAGGGATTGTAGAGGAACAAGCATTAAATCTGAAAGATTGAGATGTTTGGTTTTACAGACAGGGCTAGCTGATCCCTCTTTTAATTTGAATTTGGTTAAATTTGTAGATGATGATTTAGATTGAGGGTGGTGGTAGTAGTAGCCTATAAGGGCAAATCAAACCTTTGCAAGTAACTTTTAAGGAGGGAAAATAAAGTTCAGTAGTGCTTGGGATCTGGGCATACACTCCATAGGCAGCTTGAGAAAAGGTGCAGTCAGCTGCAAATTAATTTCAGATTTATATTCTATATGCACCTATTTACCAGACTTACTTATCTTCAGTGAACCAGGGCAAGTAAGTGCTTTCCTAGTAGGTGGAAAAAGGAAATTAAAATAAAATAAGGTAATACTTGTTTGTGTGCTGCATGCTCCCTACAATTTGCCTAGTTAGGACAGTCAACACATAGATCTGGAACTCGGGGCCTGATCCCACAGCTTATACTGACACAAGGAACCTTACACATGACTGCTGCCAGGGGCTTCAATGTGGCATTTTGGAGGATCAGACTGTTAGTTTGGTTTACCTTTAAATGAAAACCTTTCCTAAATTTTAAGAGACATGGAAGCTTGCCATGTAATTCGCATGAACAGCAACTGAAATTGAGTGAATTAATCTTCCTATGCCACTTTCAAACTAAGGAGCTTCTTTCTTTTAAAGGGTCTTCTATTCTGAGTGAAAATCTCCATCTTGGGTCTGATCCAAAGTCCAGTAAAGCTGATATTTATGGCCTGTTGATTTTAATGGCTTTGGATCAGAGAATGTATCTAACTAGTAGAATCTCTGTGTAAGTGAAGAAATGGTCCTGCTGTTGTGGATAATTTCCCTGGTTTCTCTACTACGCTGGAGGAAATGAATGGTGAAACATTGAGTCCTCACCCCAGCTCTTTACCTGGATGGTTGCCTGATCTTAAACACTCTTCTTTCTCTCTCCTGTGTGGTGTAGTCCTAATAACCCCAGTAAGGCTGTGCCCAGAATCCTTGGGGAGCTTAACCACCAGCCTTGTGGGTTCTTTAGCACAGGGGTTAGGGTGTCCCCACTCCAGGGTATCTGCTTCTCACTGGCCACCTCCCTGACCAGTGATGAGTACATTAAGTGTAAACCACATAATTTTTTAAACAGCAGCTGTGAACAAATAAGGGCAAAACTGAGAAGGTAAAGGATTGACACACTTTACTATGAGCACAAGGAACACTGCAAAAATAAACTGGCACTCAAAAAATTTCACAGTGAATAGCTTACAATTACATGTTCTGGATGCTCTATAGTGACACTGCAGGTAAGACATCTGTTCTGGTGGTTGCTACACACACTCAAGCTCTAGGTGGTAGGATCCTTATTCAAGAGACCCTCTTTTCAGCTTTGTGTCCCTTCCCCCAAAGTCCATCCTTCAAGGCCCGTATGTCCAGTGCTGTCTTCCTCTGTTGGGCCCTCTCTGCTCAGGATTTTCCCTCATTCTCCCTACCCACTCACCAAACTTAGCTCCAGTTTACTTGTTGCAGAGTGGATCTTCTGCTATCCTGGCTCTAGCCCCATGCCTCCCCATTGTAGTTTGGTTCCAGTTCACCATTGACACAACTGGTCTCCACTGCTCTGACTCAAGGCTTCTGCTTTGGCTTCTGCAGCCTCCCTGGTTCTGCTCTGGGATCTGGTTCTCAAGCTCTGGGCAGCTGCTCAGGCTGCTGCACTCTGACTCTGTCTTACTCTGCCCTCAGCTCAACTGGATGACAGGCCCTGGGCTCTCAATCCCCTCATTGGCCTGTCCATTAGCTGCTGTCCATCCAGTTGACCTGTCAGTCACAGAATCCTGACTCCTCTTTAGCTCCTCCACTTTCTCCTGGCATTGGGGGGACAGCCAACCAAAAAACCCAAAAGGTTTCAATAAGGGGCCAACAGCCATCTTACTTTTGAAACTGAATTTGTGGTGTCATTGTTTGGTACTGAAACAATAACAAAGTAAGCAACAAACTAAAAGTCTATATATTTATTAAGTGTTAAGAATCAACTTTTTCCCCAGCTTTTTTATAAATTTTACACACACACACAAATTTTGCAAATTTTCTTGCCAAAAATTGACAGTAATCTGAGCCCAAGATAACTTTTCCTAAATTAGATCTGAGCCACTAATTTCCTGCTGTAAATAGTATTGGCAGAATTCACATGCCAAGCTCAGGGTGCATTCGTGTAGCAGGAGCATCTGGCTTTTCTGCAGACAAATCTGTTGCCAGCTTTGGAACGGCCTCTTGGTCTGTCATGTAACTTGGTTTCTGCTGGCAGGCAGCTTTGTCTTCCTTAATGCCATTTCTTGCAATTTTACTTTGACTTGAAAGAACTGACTTTTTTATCCATTTTAAATTGCGTTCTGAACAAAAAAAACTTTTACTGAGTTCTGTACAATGCCTTATTATAGACAAAAACAGACTCTTCCACATGCACTTTCAATTACTGGGTAATTCTAAGTGCTGATCTTTAGTGTCAACTACTTGCTGATATATAACCTATGCATACTGTACATGGGTGACAACACTTTTTTTGTAGAGTCAAGTAAACCATTAATTTTTGTGCGGGAAGCTCATTGTGAAGCTGTATTCGAAACAATATCCTTCTTAGCAAGAACAGAATTGATAACTAGTTTATGTCTGGATAAACTATGGGCTTGTTAAAACTATTGTCTTATGGTTCCACAATCACAAAAGGATTTAATAGCTCAGATATAGTGTACTTAGTATGTCTAAAGAAGAGTTGGGTCAAGTAATCTCTCCTTGAGACCACTTATTGCAAGAATCATCCTCTAATTGCTCATCCTGATTTTGCTAGTATTATGCTGGATGGAATTTGTTCAATACTTGCTTTTTAAACACTGGAAACAACAGGTCTATATTTAGAAAGCAGTTCATGGGTGTGTAAGCCCACCTCTTCCTTTGATTAATAAGTAATGGTTTCCACCTCAGTAGAACCTGACTTCAACCTCAAGATGTCAAAAATTGTCATAAATAAATTACAATACCTCTGGCAGGTAGGTAAATGGGAATTTAAATCCCTAAGTTTAGGAACCAGAATATGAACACTTTTTCACAACATCTCTGTATGTCTGCTCCCCAACCCATCATATTTGTAAACTTTATTCTTTTATTACATCTGTGCTTAGAGGATCCAGTGAGGATTAAGGCAGCAGCCTGCAGGTTCTATACAAATGCTTGGAATAGCTGATATCCTTCTTTGGGGCTACACAAAGGAAAGGGAGAGGGAGAAGCATGAGTGTAATTATTATGTGCTTACACAAAGTAATTATGAATATAATTAGATGATTTTGAGTCAGTTATTAAATATTTAAGTTCTGTTAATGCTTAAAGGTTCCAGTCAGGATTGAGTTTCCTCTGTGCTGGGTGCTGTACAAACACTGTTAATGAGACAGTTCTAGTAATGGAGGGTTTTACATTTTGCCACTGTTTGCACAGAATGTACTGCAGCACGGAGAGCATGTACATGTTAAGATTGCAAGCATTAGACCGACCCAGGAAAGTGCCTGATCTGCCAGAGCCCATCTAACAGAATCTTTAAAGTACTGTATGTCAGAGCTGAAATGGCTTTGGAGGACAATATATGACTGTGTGGACAAAGTCCTGAAAATGAAGTTGTGTACATGGCAAAGCTGTCCAGGGACAGGTACTCTGAGTAAATCCTGACCACACTGAAGTCGATGAACATCTCTCTCCATGTGTATTCTTAAATAATGAGATAAAATTACTGTACTGTTCATTTGCTGTGCACTATTTTCACTTGTGTTGCATATATCCCAACTTCTCTGTTGTTGACCTTACAAGTGTATGTTGTTAATATATTATAAGTGAAGGAGGTAGTATCACATGTTACTAAGATTTTTGTTATGCAGTGGTACAAATCTTCCTTTTGGCTACACCAGTGTTGTTAAAACAGCTTAAATAAAAGGAAAGCAATCTGTTGTATATGAAATTAAACAAAATATTAATTATTGCCTGTGTTATTAGCTAAAACAAGTCACAAAAGGAAACACACACACACACACACACACACACACACTCATACACACTTTTCAAAAAACTTGTGTTAGAAATTGATGATTTTCAGCCTTCATTAAGGCACATTAGAAAAGCTCTTTAGCCATTATCAAAAATGATTTTGCTTTTTATAGCAAGATGACTGCCATCAACAGGTGGCTCAGAAATGTCACTTATAACTGTGTTCTTGCTGTGGAGAATTCTTACCTTTTAAAAACCCTTAATTTTGCTGGGCTGAGTATGAGAAAGTATATAATTATCTTTTTGTAGAGTTAGAAAGTCTCTACATTTGGAGCAATTTTTAACATCTGTGTTTCCTCTGTCCACCCTGTGATTTCAATCTGGATGACTCACTACCCTGTATCTATTTTAAAATGTCAGATTTGCCCATGTGCATTGACAGTCATAAATGCCATAATCCTCAAGTGCTTGGAGACAGTGACAAACTGTTGTCATTACTGTACGAGTCTTCTGGTCCACTGTGGTGTTTTTTTCTGTTAGACACCATGTGTTCAGAGTGCCTGACGTGTTTCTCTGGGTTGTTTCTTTTTTTTTCCTTGGTCTATTTCTCTGAGACATCTTAAAACCTAGATGAATGAATAAATGTAAAACATTATTGGTTGGGATTTTCAAAAATACCTTGGGAAGGTGAGGTCCACGCCCAGCTTATCTTTAGTGAGAGTTAGGCACTTCTAAAAATGTTAACAAAATACCTACTAAAAATCTGTGAGAGTTGGGTGCCTGTAAGAGGTAAACTTTTCTTGCCAACCCCCCCCCCCCCCAACACACACACACGCACCTGGTGTGGTCTACCAGACTGTTTGTTTGGCCCTGAGTCCTACAGCTCTGAGGCCTACTTGTTGCCTCTAGTAACAGGGCAGCAGAGTCTGGCAGTCTGTTGAGGTAGGAGGGTGCCCCGTTTGGTAGGGTTGCATTCAGGGTAGGGGGGTTCAGGTCCTCCGCTGAGCCCCAGCTTACAGCTCTACTGGTATCAAGATATTCTGATAGCAAATCAGCAGGGATCCTGCTGAAACACACTGCCTGGTGCCTTTCTCCACCACTGGTTACATCATGCAACCATTGTGGGCTACTTCCTACCCAGCCATCTATGGGGCCATTCCTTGGGCCTCCAGGTCATCTAAGTCTATGCAACTGCCACCTGTACCTCCCCTGATTCATAGGCTCCACTGGCAAAAGCACAGCCAGTCAAGGTCTCCTGGGTTCTTGGCTCCTGCTCTCAGAGGCTGTAGAGGCTCCCATGCACCCACCACCTCCTGCCCTGGTGGGCAGCCTTGAATGAGCTGATCTGCTCCTTTTTATGTTAGGGAAGCAGTTGGAACATGCCCAGAAGAGTCTGGGGGCAGGATTTCCACCACCCCTAGAGTAGGCTTAACTCTTTCAGTACACGGTAAGCCCACCCCATTGCAGTGCCCTTTATTCACATTTGAACATCACATCTGTTGGATAATGTGATATAACTATGGATTTGTATTTGTAGTCATTTTTTTATATTGTGATTCTGCCCCCCGCCCCCCACAAAATGCAGGTAATAAAACCTGAATAATATAATTGAAAACCTTCCCAACGGGATCAACATTTAAACATACTTTGTATCCCCCATAAAAGCTATTAAAGAGAGTCATTTGCTCCAAATTTAACTAGCCCAGCCAAGAGCGATTAATATCATTGGCAAGCCCTCTCTTCTTCTGTCAGATCCACAGGCTAGCCTTGTTGTTAGTGGCATCCTATGAGGTATGGGATAGAACTGCTCCATTTAAAGTTGCAATGGCTTCTGCTGCACTTTTTTTCCCTTGCATATCCCTGACCTTTCTGCAATAACCACTGAATTCATGCAATTATAGATCCATGCTCTTTTTCACATTCCTCCCTCATCTGTGTTCAACCTCCACTTGCACTGGGTGTATTGATCCTATGTGTGCCTGAGGCCCATGAGGGACAGAGGTTCTGTCCCTGTATGTAAGGGCTCAAGGTGATGATTTCATTGTGCTTAGGGCTGTGGCAGAAGCAGAATTTCCATCTAAATGCAGGTGACCAGTTTGGGGTGACTCCTATATTTTGGCCAGACAAAGAGCACCATTCTTTAAATGAATCCTAATTCAGCTTTTTGAAGCTGCTCAGCCTTTAAGAAAAATCCAAACTAATAATTAAAAGATGACGTCTGATTATTTTACAACATTGGCAACACTCCCATCCCTTTATGTCTTTACGTGAACTCTGTTGCTGTATTATTGAAACATCAATAGAAAAAAAGGCGATGTTGGAGCAGGGCTGACATTTTCAGATCTGGTAAAGATCAAAGTAATCCTACATAGCTGCTTTTGAATGAAAGTCTATTTATTCCAAATACATTGGAGCAATTATTCAAGAACATTTTAACTGTGTGAAAATGTGTCCCCTGTGGTGCTGTCAAAATCAGAGACCTTAGCTTAACTGCTTCAAAAAGTGCCTGCCAAACAATTGTGTAGTTTTAATTTACTTCTCTCACTTTTCAAAAACTGTAGACAAATACATTCATATTGCTTTAGGCTAATTTGTCGTCTTTTCCTAATGCGTCTGCCCCATTTTGGGCACAGGCATTTCAATATGAATGAATACTCTTGATGAATTAACACACTATCCACCAAAGTTCAGTACACTGAAAGTGACAGAACTGTGTATCTCCTGCTTTTTGCTCAAATCAAATGATACTTTGAGGCTAGCAGAAATAGGTAAAAACAGATTGTGTTCATTATGTCTCCTTCACATGAAAACTTGACTTTTAAACTACAGTTCAGTTCCAGAAAATCATTATAAAATGTGATTTTAGGCTTCTGTATTTGTCGGCTAATGACTTTTGTACCGCCATCTGTGAAAACTAGGGCAATCTCCTGCAAATAACCCTTATTTAATTAAGTTAAATCTTATTGAATTAAGTTTAATGCCTTTGGGATCCATTGTATTAAAATGCAATTGTTTATGCATCATTGTGGAATTGCTTCTAACCCCACTCGGAGATGTGACTAATGTAAATTTTGGGAAATGTTAAGAACTTCAGAACACTTTTCGAGAAAATATGAACTTTTCAAGTGGCTTTCCCAGGAAATCTCAAGGAAGAGGCAACTATTTTATTTACACAAGAAACTCAGCTGTTTGATGCTTCACCCCACATATTGTGTTTATTGTCTTGCTGATTATCTAGTTTGGGCAGCTTTGAAGAAACATGAATAAGTAAACGAATCACTTACAGATTATGGGTGTTCTTGCTCTGAGCAAAGGGTGGTATGAACTTGAAATGTTAGGAAAACCTCTGGATGAGATATGAAGGATTGCTTACATGTCAGAATCTATGTTAGAATAAGGGTGAACTCTGGTAAGATTATTAGTGTGCATGCAGTTTTTTACAAAATTGTTTCAATATATTTTTCTTTAAATTCTTTTACCTAAAGAATAAAATTTGCTTGCTGAGAAAAAACCTCATGGTAAATTAATTGTAGTAATTACATTACTAAGGATCTCTGAAGAAAAGGCAAAAGAAACTATCTTAGATACCCTTTGCTTTGCTAGGGAAACCATAGTGTAGGCAGGGAGCTGTGCAACTTGGAAACACTCTGGTATGAAGGGGGACAGATACATGTCTCTAATCGAAAGAGGCAATGCCAGACAGACTGTCTCTGTGTGTAGCAAGACAGACTGTCTGACCATGGATATCTCCACCCAAACCCTGGTGTGGAATTGCAGGGAGTGTGGCCTTCATTTTCCTGCCACTGATGATCAGGCTCAGGAGATGAGCCTATGTGATAGGTGCCTTCTGGTGGCATCTCTTCAGAAACAGGTAGGAGAGTTACAGGAGGAGGTGTTACGACTCAGGGGTATCTATGCCCTGGAAAAGTTCCTTGATAGTGTCCACGATGAGACCTGCAAGGAGGAGGTCCCTATCCCAATGCCAAGGGCTACTGCCACAGCTCTGGAAATGGATGGGATGCCTATGGCAGAGGAAGGACATTGGCAGCTGGTCACCTCTGGCAGTAGACAGTGCTCCACGCCTGCTCACATCCCACCATCCATTGTGGTGAGGAACCGTTATGCGGTGCTGGACACACTAAAGGAGGTAGAGGAGATGCCATCCACCCCAAAGGCTGGGCAGATCACAACCACCTCACCTAAGAGGAAACGTAGGGTCGTGGTGATTGGGGACTCACTCCTGAGAGGAACAGAGGCACCCATCTGTCGCCCTGACAAGCCTCTAGAGAGGTATGCTGCTTGCCAGGTGCCCGTATCTGTGATGTAACGGAGGGATTGTCTAAAATCATCCGCCCCTCAGACTACTACCCCATGCTTCTTATCCATGTGGGTACAAATGATACTGCGAGAGGTGCTCCTCAGCAGATCAAAGGTGACTTCAGGGCTCTGGGAGCGAGGGTGAAAGAGTTTGGAGCACAGGTGGTGTTCTCCTCGATCCTTCCAGTCAAGGCTAGAGGCCTCAGGAGAGACAGATGCATCCTAGAGGTGAATGCCTGGCTGCGAAGATGGTGTGGTCAGGAGTGATTTGGCTTCCTTGACCATGGAGTCCTGGTTCAGGACAGAGGATTGATAGGCAGAGATGGTCTTCACCTGTCCAGGAAGGGGAAGAATGTGTTTGGGCACAGACTGGCTGACCTAGTGAGGAGGGCTTTAAACTAGGTTCAACAGGGGAAGGAGACCAAAGCCCACAGGTGAGTAACAATGTGGGTGATCTGGGGGAAGGGATGGAACTTGGGGGGTGCTGGGACTGTATCAACAGTAATAAAAGAGAAGGTAGTTGGAACATGGGGGGGGGAATCAAATAATTGTCTTAAGTGCTCTACTGAAACCTCAATATGTGAGGAGAGTGGGGGAGGAGAACTCCAAGAAAAAATGCAAGGAGGTTTATGTAATAGAATTGAAAATCAACATGACAAAGTAGGGCAATTGACTGGGTATCTTAGGTGCCTGTACACTAATGCGAGGAGCCTGGGAAATAAGTGAGAAGAATTGGTAATACGAGCACAGACAAGGAACTATGATATTATAGGAATAACGGAGACGTGGTGGGATAGTCTGCATGACTGGAGCTCTGCCATGGATGGGTATAAACTGTTCAGGAAAGACAGGCAGGGAAGAAGAGGAGGAGGAGTAGCACTATATGTAAAAGAGCTCTATGACTGCTCAGAGCTCCATTATGGAAGTGGAAGCGTGCCAATAGAAAGTCTGTGGGTTACATTGAGAGGGGAAAGCAACAAGGGGGATGTTGTGATGGGTGTCTGCTATAGACCACCAGACCAGAAGCAGGAGGTGGATGAGGTGTTCTATGGACAACTAGTGGAAGCTTCTAGATCACAGGCCCTGGTGCTCATGGGGGACTTCAATTACCCTGACATTTGCTGGGAGGCCAATACAGCAGTGCGTGGGCAATCCAGGAAGTTTTTAGAGAATGTTGGAGAGAACTTTCTAGTCCAAATGCTAGAGGAACCAACTAGGGATCTTGCACTGCTCGACCTGCTGCTCACAAACAGGGAAGAATTGATCAGGGACGTAGAGGTCAATGGCAAGCTAGGCAGTAGTGACCATGACATGGTTGAGTTCAGGATCCTGATTAAAGGAAGGAAGGAAAGAAGCAAAACACAAACCCTGGACTTCAAAAAAGCAGATTTTGGTTTCCTCAGGGAACTGATGGGCAGGATCCCTTGGGAAGCTAATCTGAAGGGGAAAGGAGTCCAAGAGAGTTGGTTATATTTTAAAGAAACCCTGCTAAGGGCACAGGAAGTTGCCATTCCAATTAGGAGAAAAAACAAACATGTGAGGCAGCCAGAATGGCTTAGCAGAGAACTCTGCTCTGAGCTTAAACATAAAAAGGAAGCTTACAGGAAGTGGAAGCTTGGTCAGATGACCAAGGAGGCATATAAAGATATTGCTAGGGACTGCAGAGATAAAATCAGAAAGGCCAAAGGAGAAATGGAGTTGCGGCTAGCGAGAGATGTAAAGGATAACAAGAAGGGGTTCTACAAGTATGTTAATAACAAGAAGAGGATCAGGGATGGTGTAGGCCCCTTGCTGAATGGGGCAGGCATCCTTGTGACAGAGGATGAGGAAACAGCTGAGGTGCTCAGTGCTTTTTTTGCTTCAGTTTTCACAGGCAGGGTCAGCTCCCAGCCCACTACCATGGGTGTGGCAGATGAGAGAGAAGAAGAGAGGCCCTTGGTGACGGAAGGTCAGGTTAGGGACTGCTTAAAGAAACTGGATGTGCACAAGTCCATGGGGCCGGACGAACTGCATCCAAGAGTGCTAAGGGAATTGGCCGATGAGATAGCAGCACCGCTGGCCGTTATCTTTCAAAACTCATGGAGAATGGGGGAGGTGCCAGAGGATTGGAAAAAAGCAAATGTAGTGCCTATTTTCAAGAAAGGGAAAAAGGAGGATCCGGGGAATTATAGACCAGTCAGCCTCACCTCAATCCCGGGAAAGATTATGGAGCAGATTCTTAAAGAATCCATCTTCAAACACTTAGAGGAAAATAAAGTGATCAGGAACAGTCAGCATGGATTTACCAAGGGTAAATCATGCCTGACCAATCTCATCTCCTTCTATGATCAGATGACTGGTTTTCTGGATGTAGGAAGAACTGTTGATGTGATATACCTTGATTTTAGCAAGGCTTTTGATACAGTTCCCCACAGCATTCTCATTGGCAAATTAAGGAAGTATGGGTTGGATAGGTGGACTATAAGGTGGATAGAAAACTGGCTAGATCAACGGTTTCAGCGTGTAGGAATCAATGGTTCCATGTCTAGCTGGCAGCCAGTCACGAGTGGGGTAACCCAGGGGTCGGTCCTGGGGCTGGTTCTGTTCAACATTTTCATCAATGATCTGGATGATGGAATAGACTGCACTCTCAGTAAGTTTTGTGGATGACACCAAGTTGGGGGGACCAGTAGACACGTTGGAGGGCAAGGACAGGATGCAGGGAGACCTAGATAAATTGGAACAGTGGGCCAACAGAAATCTTATGAGCTTCAATAAGGACAAGTGTAAAATCCTGCATGTGGGACGAAAAAAACCCCATGCACTGCTACAGGCTGGGAAACATTCAGCTAAGTAGCAGCAGTGTAGAAAAGGACCTGGGGGTCATGGTGGATGGGAACCTGGATATGAGTCAGCAGTGTGCTCTTGCTGCCAAAAAGGCCAATGGCATACTGGGCTGCATCAAAAGCAGTGTTACCAGCAGATCAAGGGATGTGATCATTCCCCTCTATTCTGCACGGGTGAGGCCACATCTAGAATACTGTGTTCAGTTTTGGGCTCCCCACTACAAAAAGGACAGGGACATGCTAGAGAGAGTTCAGAGGAGAGCAACCAAAATGATTAAAGGGCTGGAGCACAAGCCCTATGAGGAAAGACTGAAAGCATTAGGCTTATTTAGTCTGCAGAAGAGAAGATGGAGGGGGGATTTGATAGCAACCTTCAACTACTTGAAGGGATGCTCTAAGGAAGATGGAGCTCGACTTTTCCGGTAATAACAGAGGACAGAACGAGGAGCAATGGTCTCAAGTTGCAGTTAGGGAGGTCGAGGCTGGATATTAGAAAAAACTTTTTTACTAGGAGAGTGGTGAAGCCTTGGAATGAGCTCCCAAGGGAGGTGGTGGAGTCTCCATCTGTGGAGGTGTTTAAGGCCCGGCTGGACAAAACCATGACTGGGATGGTTTAGTGGGAGTGGTCCTGCCTCTGGCAAGGGTTGGACTAGATGACCTATGAGGTCCCTTCCAACCCTATGATTCTATGAATGCCTGGGGCTAGCAAGACTGAAGAGGGTGCCCTTGCTGGACCATGGAGATGGAATACAGGTGTAGTTGCCCTGAACTGTGACACTATCTGCTTTATAAACTCTGTGTAGCTTGCATAGTAACCTCATTCTATAACTGATACATCTCCATAGTCAGTCTTAGTAGCAAGGGGAGGGCATTTGCCCAGGGTCCCCCCACTATCACAGCTGTTTTAAATCTTCCACACAGCAACTGGTACCTGTGGCCAGGGGGAAGGGTGTAACTTGGGAAGGGAAAGGAAGGGGACGTGCTTGCAGGGGCAGGGCGGCATGATCAGGGAAGCTGGCAAGGGGCTGACAGCAGGACCAGTCAGGAAGCTGGCAGGGGCCTCAGTGAGACTGGGTGGTGGGCCACCTTCATACTCATCCAGGGCCCCAGAATCCCTAAGACCTCCCCTGTCTCTCTCCCTACAAGTCTTAAGACTGATTCACCGTTTAAAAGAAATCTTAATTTGCAGGAGGGAGGTCTCTTCAGAGCCTAGTTAATGGATGGGGACCACTTTGATTTTGTTCTTTGAAAATGATGGCAGAGCCTCTGGTAATCCCGTTAAAAGGATGCCGTCTTTCTTCTCCATGATCAAAATTTTTTGGAAAAAAATTTCATGGTTTTGTCCTTTCAAGCAGAATTGTGTGATAAAGCTGTTAGACACGGAGCTATGACAGCTAGACTATCCAACATTATATTTTTTTCGATGACTGACTAACAGTCAACCAGGAAGAACTACTCCAATATTAGGCAATTTTGGAACTCATTACTCCATGCACCTGCCTGAACTCAGTCCCCTGTGGTGTCTCTGTCATGTGTTGCAATTAATTGGGTGGCATTTCAGAGCACATTCTCAGAAAAGAGCAGGTTTGGTGGGTTTTTACGAGGTTTATGAGGAGAAATAATAAATAAGGAGCAAGCTCCACAACTGTGGAGACAATGAAGATTTCGGAACCAGTAGAGGGTCTGAGAACTGGGATGCCTCATGGTAGAGCACCTTGATTTCCAGCCCCTTGCTTTCCTGTCAGAGGTGCTTCAGCTCTTAAGGATATGTGGTAGGGGGACCCAAATCCTCTCTTTCCCATGGGTCCCAGCCTGGGAACCCCTGTGAAATGAGGCTGGTAGGATTCCCCCCCCCCCAGCACAAAGTCTAAATCTATTGCCCTGGTTACTTCCTACCGTTGTCTATCATTTTGAGGCATAGCCCCTGTAGTCCAGTCTGTAGTGTTTCAGCTCAAGTAATGCCCCCTTGTGGGCATGTTGTAGTGTCCTTTCACAGTCTCTGGTCCCCCTGGCTTGGGTGACTGTAAGGCCTAACTCTATGATATTCCTATATTTAAATCAAATATTTCACTTTCTGCTGGGTGCTCCTTAGTCAGGGATCCAATGCTTTCTCTCCAGTGACTGTCCTGCTCCTAATGATGCTCCACTCAGGTAGAGGAGCAGCTAGCTCCTGCCCTTTTGCTAGTCAGCTCAGAACTGAATCAGGTTCTCTCCTTTTCTTCTCCCACTAGCGCTGGCATTGGCTGCAGCTATAGCAGGAACATGGTTAGCTGGGCCCATAGGCTCTCTCTAACCCTATTTGTGCTTGTGTGAAGCTTCTCAGCTTCATCCCAAGAATCAGGGGCGTTGCTGGCACAGGACTTACGGGGCTCAAGTCCTGAGTCCCAGTGTCCAAGCCCCAGGTCTGCTGGTGGGCCGCCTGCAGTGGTGGCATGCAAGCCCAAAGTCCCAGCGCGCTGAGCCTGGGGTCTTTTACTGGGCCAGTGGCGCTTCTGCCCAAGATACTGCTTGGAGCCGAGAGAGTCTCCTGTGAATAAGGGATCGTGCTCTCAAAACCAGTTTTCTTTCCATGTGCTTCTGCAATAAAATCAGACTTGTGCTTATTTATTTTGACCACTTATCCTTCATAGTTCACATCATATTCAAAATTATGGGTCTTGTCTAACCTTTTATGATGTGCAGAGTTGCAAAAACCACAGATGTTGGCTCCAGAATGGGGAAAGGTCAGCTCACAGCAGACGAGCCAGAAAAAGAAATTCAGCTGAACTCAGGAAGGTTGCAGAGCTCATGAAGAGAATTTATGTAAATGAACTTTTCAGTTCTGCAACTAACAATTCTCCCCTCCAAATGTATGCAGAAATGCAAAGATTAGTGAGAAAGTTTAAAACTTACTAAGAGATATCTAGAGGATCTTCGGTGATCTGGTCAATTATCAGTCCAGGTTTAAGGAGAAACTCAGTGAATTTCTTTCCTCTGTTGATCACTGACTATTGTTTAAGGCTTTGGTCCTATCAATAATAAATTTAAAAAATTAACAATGTCACTTTATTAATTTAGACCCGGCTTCTGCTTTGATTGACTTGAATAGCCATTCAGTTGTTTTCAGTCTAGATAAAACAAGGTAAAAACAGGGCAAGATGTATGTCACTGTAAAAATGTTGCCCATTTCTTGTATACTGAAAATCCACAGAGCCACAAACCATTAAAAGAATGAGAATGAACACACACACACACACACACACACACACACACACACTCTCTCTTTCTCTCTCTCAGTTGCTAATTTTCTCATTATATTTTTAAAATACAATAGGCAGTATAGAATTTGAGAACACTTGGTGAAATAAAGCAGCATTATACTTTATAAATAATTCGTAAAGTCTCTTTTAACTTTTTTAACTTGGCATTTTTGCCATTAGTCAAGAAGCAATTAACATTTTTGTCTACATGCTAATTTCTAGCCTAATACTTTATCAGGTGATATTTCCCTGAGGTAGAAACATACTGTGATGTGATATTATTGTGTTAGCATAATATATACTTCTCGGGAATGCTTTACTATATGTTTCAATGTAGTGTAAGCTTGAAGTAGTACAGTCTCAGTTCCTAATAGGTATGGAATTTAATTTGTCATCAGGATTGTAATGAAATATAGAGGCATAACTGTAACTCAATATTGTGGTTCATAACTTGGGAATATTTTAAAAAAACTTAAGTAGAGCTGGTTTTAAAAAAATTAAAAATGACTGAAATTTCAAAAAATAGATTTTTTCAAAAAACAGAAAATATTGGCTGGTTTTGCTATTAAGTATTGTGTGCAGAGGTTTGGAATGCTTTTATGATTGTTTACCATCTGCCTCCTCTTGCCATCAAACATCATTGCCTCCTAATTATGGTCTCAGTGACACCCCAATGTCATCCAGTGCTTTTGCTTAGCTTTGATTGCACACTACTAACCAAAAGTTAAACTTTTGATAATGTACAAAGAGAAACAGAAACCTTCCAATTCACACTTTATTTTTGTTCATTCAATTCAGACAATAGAACTCTGAGTGCTCACAGGAAATGTGGAGCTGCTGAGTAAGAAGGCACTAATTTTACAGTCAATTTTCAGAGCAAAACCACACTTTTAAACCCTCCTGTGTGACAATAGCTTGATGTAGATTGTTCTCATGTCCTAGGCTGAGTATTTATTATAAGCATTTAGAGGGAAACTTTTGTGCAACAGCAGGCTTTTAAACGAGAATATATGTTAAGTGAAAAATGTATGTGAGCAGAATTCTTCTGCTTTCACTGGGACATTGGGCTCTAGAGTAGTAATGTAAGTCTTCCTAAGCTATCTGCACAAGTACCTACTCTATTAAAGAACACAGGTTAGCCCACTGTGCAAAGAGAGGCTGTGTATCTCAGGGCAAATTGATGATATCTCCAATTTCTAGATTTGAAAAACCACTAATCATAACAAACAGAACAGTATCATGCAATTATTCTATGGCCCGCTTAATCTATTAAGAGCTGGCCAGCGCATCCACTCATGACCACAGTTTAGCTCCTGCCCCCTTCAGTGATCCTTGTCCCTGTCTCCCTAAGAGCCTGCCAATGATCTTCAAAGTCAATGCTCCAAAGTACTATCTTAGCAGTCCAGATTGAGTTTCCATGCAAAATCCTGAGTTTCTGTGTGTCTGTGCACCCAGCAGCATTTTTTTAAAACGTCTTCATCACACAACCTACCTCATCATACAGTTTCACTTCACATTTCTCATATGACAGCATCTCATATCAGTTTTAGATTATCATCATTCTTTGTTCACAAAGAGCTATTATTTATGATTGTGCTGTGATGTGGGGTCATCCCATACTGTATACTTTGGGCAACTGGCTGGTCTCTGCGAAGGACATCTTGAAGAGACCCAAAATGTATGTGAAAATGGAAGGAATTGCCCTCTATTTTTTCCTTGCTGTCTGTATTGCCACATGTGTTTTTACAGGAACAAAACATCAGCTATGGAGGGTAGGAGCATGAGACAAAGTTGTTTTTTTTGTAAGTCACTTTATTAAATAGTCTAATTATCAAGGTCATACTTAATTACATGAACAAAAGGTTAAACTAGAAAAAAGACTGCATGTTGTCATCTCAATCTTGTATTCTGGCCTTCAAAAACCATTTTGTTACAATTTTACTAGTGCCTAAATACTTAATTTTGCATAAAAAAGACAGTATGATAAACTGCCAGATTCAGTGCCTGCAGATGAAAATATGGCCTCTTAGCATTGAATACTATTCCTTGCTCATTAGTAGAATTTGAAATAACAATATGATAGTGGTGGGAAAAAAAAGCAAGGAGTCTTGTGGCACTTAAAGACTAACAGATTTATTTATCGCATGAGCTTTCGTGGGAGAATATCCCACTTTGTCAGATGCTTTGAAGAGGGAGAAATAGTGTAGTGGCTGGCACCTCTGCTTAACATGCAGAAGGTCCTGGGGTCAATTCCTAGGGGGTTGGACTCGATGATCTCATGAGGTCCCTTCCAGCCCTATGATTTGATTGATTGATTGATTGAACTTACATAATTGGATAAAAATAAGTGTAGGGGAATGTAAGACATGGGATCAGGTCATACTGCAACAGCAAATCAGAGCATTTGTAAAGATTCAAACTTTAGGAAACAGCATACAGAGGGAGAGTGAAGTCAAATTACCTGTTATAATGTGAAAAGAATCCATAGTCACGATTTAGGCCTGCTTTCACACAATTTAATTTGCCTATTAATTCGATTTCAGCTGTTTCTCTTTGAAGTCTTGAAGTCCCATTGATTTTTCTTGACGACCATCATTAACAAGTCATCAGTGGAGTGATTAGGAAGATGGAAGTGCTCAGCAACTGTTTTTTTGTTATGATTTCTGATATCAGTTTTATGAGCATTAAGCCTTCTGTATAGGATCTGTCCTGTTTGTCCAATGTATAAAGGCATGGAGGCATTTCCGGAGTGTGATGCTATAAATCACATTAGTGGACGAGCAGGTGAAGGACCCTGTGATGGAGTAGCTGGCTTGATTAGGTCCTATGATGGTGTCTTTTGTGCAGATATGTGGACAGAGTCGGCAGCATGGTTTGGTGCAGGGATATGTGCCTGCTTTGTTTCTGTTGTTAGGTCTGTAGTTGCTGGTGAGCATCTGTTTAAGGTTCAGGGGTTGTCTGTAGGCGAAGAGAAGTCTGTCTCCCAAGGCTAAAGAGAGCAAGGGGTCATCTTTTAAAATAGGTTGGAGGTCCTTAATGATCTGTTGTAGAGGTCTCACTTGAGGGTTGTATGTGGTGACCAGTGGTGTTCTATTGTTTTCTTTTTTGGGTCTTTCCTGTAGTAGTTGACTGTGGGGTACCCATCTGGCCCTGTCGATCTGTTTCTTTACTTCTCCAGGTGGGTACTGTAGTTTTAAGAAAGCTTGATAGAGATCCTGAAGATGTCTGTCTCTGTCTGAGGGATCAGAGCAAATGCAGTTATATCATAGGGCTTGGCTGTAGACAATGGATCATGTGGCGTATTTAGGATGGAAGCTCAAGAGATGTAGATCACTATACCGATCAGTAGGTTTTTGGTATAGAGTGGTGTTGATATGTCCATCCCTAACGTGTACTGTAGTGTCGAGAAAGTGGATCTCCTGTGTGGAGTGTTCCAGGCTCAATTTGATTGTGGAGTGGAAGTTTGTTGAAATCTCTGTGGAAATCTTCAAGACCATCCTTGCTCTGGGTCCAGATGATGAAGATGTCATCAGTATAGCATAAGTCGAGGAGAGGTGTTTTGGGATGAGAATTGAGGAAACGTTCTAAGTGCCCCATAAAAATGTTGGCATATTGTGATATATGATAGTGTTGTCCTTTGTAGTATAACTGCCCAATTCTCTGCCACCACCTTCAATGCTCTTTTTCAAGAAGAAAAATTATTTGAAGATAAATAGTGGTCTCTATCACAAATGAGTGAAAGTGACTGCGTTACATATTCAAAAAGATATACCTTTGTTCAGTCTGCTGGCAATTGTCCACTTAAATGGGTGTGTAAGTGCATGTGCATACATTTCATATTTCCAGCAGGTTGCTTATAAGATTTGCCTAATAGGGAGGTATCTCAGTAGTTGGAGGGTTGCTGAGTAGGAGTGAGTTGTGTCTGGTTAATTGTTGCTAGGTAGATTTAATACTCCACATCCAGAAGTTTTTGGAATTGGGGGTTGTAGTTTTGGGTATTCTCCAAGAAGTTTCGTGTTGCTGGGATCAGACGCTGTGTGGGGAAGCAAAAAGGCCTGAGCTCTGCAAGTTGGTAGAAGTGAGTCGCTGGAGTGGAAAGCAGGCTCTTTTGTGTTTTCCCTAACTTTGAAGCATTTTGCAGCAGTTTTTTGTTTTGTTTTGAAATCTGTGTACTTAATAACTGGTTTGGTTCATCAGATAGCTAGCTGACTAAGAGTGCTTTCAACAGAGGAACAGGAAGAGTCTGCATGGATTCCAGCTGAAGCAATTGGAGGGTAGATGTTTTTGATTCAGTAGATTGTATAGACTTGGTGATCAATGACTCTGAGACTCAGGTGAACTCAGCCTATGTTTTGAGAATTCCTGAATTTCTTCTCACTGTTTCTGTGAGGACTGACCTTTTTAATTTAATTTTTCTTTATTTGTTTATGTAAAACTGAAAATATGTGCATTATAAAAGTCATTATGTTGTAAAATTCAAGTTGTCATTTATTATGTTTCTTTATCATAAGATTTGTAAATCTAATATTTCATTCCTTTTTGTGACCTGAATGTGGGGAGATTGTCCCTGTTCAGTCTCTGCTGAAAATCTTTCAGCTGAATTCTGGGTCTCCAGATGCTTTTCTATGGGAGTTTGGGGGAAGGGATGGGAAGTTAGGCACTGGAGAAGGAAAATTAAGTGAAGTCTACCCAAAGATTACATGAACAGTAGGAAGGAGGTGGACCCAAACACTTACCATTTGTTTAAACTTGGAAATACATTTTAAACATAACTGTGCAACCTACATTTAATCAAAGTACTTACGTGTGTAAGAAATGATGGCTTATTTAAAAGCACTGTGTTATGCTTTGTGTTTTATGGCTCACAAATGAAATTATTTTAAAGTCTCTAAAGCAGTGCCCACTGGTGAAATCCTGGCCCCATTGAAGCTAATGGGAACGTAGGTGTTGACTCTAAAGGATCAAGGATATCATGCTAGCTTTTTGGGTGTTTGTACAATGACTGTTGCATGGGGGACCTGATTTTCCTGGCTTGGGCTTTGTATGCTACTGCAGTAAAAATAATTATTATGAGAATAAAGGCAGGTTAGATCTGAAAAACATTTTTAAAAATGTGTTAATTTCTATTGGATTAAAGCTTTATGTTAAAAACCACTGGAAAAAGAAAAGGCAAGCAATCAAGACAAGCTGCAATACAACCAAAAAGGAACAGAGTTTTAAAAAATGTAATACAAAATAATGTGAAGCATTCAAAGCCACTTTACTTTTCTACAGCAATTTCCTATCCATAAAATGTGGATTATAATATATACTTGCACGGCTTCCACAGGAATTTTGTGGACAATAATTTTATTAACTTATTTAACACTTTTTGAAGATTAAAATATTCTGTAGAATTGCAAAGTGTTATGATACACAATCACCAAAGGATCATATTGATCCTTAGATCCATGCATGCAACTCCTATTTCAAGGTCATGGATTAGTTTATACCCACACCAAATGGACCATATCTATGTCAAATCTGTTTAATAAATATTTATATAAATAAATAATAGAGAACCTAAATTGAACTTGTAGATCAAGTAAATATAAACAGACTTCTAGCTTTTCCTAATGGTATATAAATTCCAGAGATCTAAAGTGTTTTCATTAGAAGTAGAAATTCTCTGAAATGAGCAGAAGAGGACCAGAGGGAGTGGCAAATATCCTGAGTGCCCTAATCAGTAGCCTATGAAATCTTCTCCCCATTAATGCCAACTAGTTGGGACTCTGCAGTTATGGCATCATACATTGAGGCAGAGCTAGGGAGCTGTCACTGTACAGGATGTTCTCCACATCTGGTGGATTTGTGGGTGGAAGTCAATGCCAATGCCATAATTATTGCTGCTCAACTTAGCATTAATTTTCTCTTTGCTGCTTGCTGTCCATCTGCTTCACAGAGAACAGGGTAGGTTACACAGACAGGAGGAGGAAAGTTGGTTATTTATTCCAGGGGTCACACATAATCACAAGCCTCCAGAAGTTGGGGCTTGAAGTGGCTCCTGACTAGAAGAGGAGATGGCCATGGTGCTGCATGATAGACTCATAGACCAGAGGTTCTCAAACTATGGTCTGTGGGTCACTGCCGTTCAGATGGTCCATGGAAAGGTTGTGGAACAAGCTGTGTGACACCAGCGTAGCTACTCCTGCCTCCCAGCCCTGCTGATTGCCTCCCACCTTCTCCCACCACATAGTCCAAGCAGTGCCCAGACTGGAGTCATACCCAGCCCAAAACAGCGCTGCCCAGTGACTGCTCCCCCTGCACAGCCCTGCCCTTCCCTCACCCCCCATGTGACATGGGCTCATTTGGAAAGATCATTAAGTGGGCTGAGACCTATAGCAATTTTCCAGTGGTCTGTGGGGAAAAAAAAAGTTTGAGAGCCACTGTCTCAGACTATAAGGTCAGAAGGGACCATTATGATCACCTAGTCTGACTTCCTGCACAGCAGAATTTCATTCACCCAGTCCTGTAATAGACCATGACCTAAGAGTCAGTTATTCAAATCCTTAAAGAATGATTTAAAGACGTCAAGTTACAGAGTATCCACTAGCAAGTGAGGTGTGCCCCATGCTACAGGGGAAAATGAAAAATCCCCAATCTGTCCTGGGGGAAAATTCCTTCTTGACCTCAAATATAGCAATCAGATAAATCCTGAGCATGTGGGCAACACTGACCAGCCAGACATCCTGAAAGACATCCATACCAGCCCTTTCGTAAACTTCTCAAGCTTGGTCTTGAAACCAACTAGGTTTCTCACCCCACTGATCCCTTTGGAAGGTTCTTCCAGAACTTCACTCTCCTGATGGTTAGAATCCTTCTTCTAATTGCAAGTCTAAACTTCCTGATTACTACTCTCTAGCCATGTGTTCTTATCTCTGCATTGATGCTGAACTTAAATAACTACTCCCCCTCTCCCTGGTATTTATCCCTGTGATGCATTTATAGAAAGCAATTTTATCTCCCCTCAGGATAAACAAGCCAAGCTCTTTGAATCTCGTCTCATAATGCAAGTTTCCCATTCCTCAAATCATCCTAGTAGTCCTTCCCTGTACCTGTTCCACTTTTGAATTCGTTTTTTAAACGTGGGGGACCAGAACTGCACACAGGACTCCAGATGAGATTTGTCCAATGCCTTGTATAATGATATTAGCACCTCCCTATCTCTACTGGAAATACCAATGGTAAAATGGACATGAAAAAAACAAACCCAATAGGTATAGTTTGTCAGCTGTGCATTCTTTTTATGCATTATATATGAGACCAAAGAGCATGAAAATTGAAAAAAAAAAAAGTATTTTGAAAAAGCTATATACAGCTTAGTTTAATTTTACTGTAACCTATGACTATCATCTGATACTGCAAATTGCACTGAAACACACTTTCATTGTAGCTACAATTTAATCCTCAGTTTTTAGTAGCTCAGTATTGTCAGTTTCTTCGGTTTGCTGTAGCTTGTGATGTTAAGTTCAAAGTAAAAGTAAAGGGCAGTCTTAGGAGCTTTGCCTTTGACTGATCTGGGATGAGGATTTCACCCAAGGTGAGCTACTCATGTAATATAGGTGCCAACGATGAAGCTATATTATCAGTTGCATTGTACATTTTTCTAAATTTTTCTGAATGTTGTGGGAAGATTGACATTGTGTATGAAAATATGAGGGCTGTGACCCTGTGTGCCACAGGGAAGGAAACCTAGGGTTTTTTTAGGACTGCTTCTCTCAAGTCCTTTAAGTTCCATTGCTTGCGTTTAGCAGTTAAAACCTGTACTTCTATGATTATGTAAGAAATCCACTCCCTTCTGTTTAGTTCAAGATCACGCAGGCATCAAGTTCTTTCAAACTTTGCTTGGATGTTTTGACTCTAGAATGGTTTTGTAGTGGTGGTCTTGTTCAAAGCTTCCTGTCATTTGTATAGAAATGTCCACTCTTGACCATCCTTGTCAGAAGTAGCAATAGAGGAAAACTAAAGATTCTAGCTAAGAAAAGAGTTTAGAAGTGGGGATGGGGCAGCTGTTATACTCCTACTCATAGTACAGTGAGGAGAATTCCTCCTACATGTGAATGATATTTCAACAGAGAAGCAGACAATAACATGAAGACAGATGGTACAGTTCAAATGGTCAATTTCAGGAAGTGATTAATTACTGGAATTTGAATGTGATTCAAAAAGGGATCCACCACAGAACATGGAATCATATTTGTAAATCTGCCATTCCACAGTTTAGGGGTGTTCACTTGCAGGGTTTTGATTTGGTTCATTATCAAGGTATTGACTATACGCTTTTCTTGTAGAGCTCTAGATTTCAGATAGATCTAAGTTTGGACAGAAGCTTTGACCTGTGAACTATTTAAGAATTCTGGTGAACAAAAATATGGATGTAAAGTTTTAAAAGTAGTTTTAGGGCTTTGAATATATATTTATATTAAATTGCAAGATTCACATACTCAACTCATAGTCTTCCTTAATTTGTCTTACAGCACAATTTAAAACAAACAATTTATATTTTTTAAAAATCAGCTTTCATTTTGATTTCATATAATCTTTGGAGATAATTTAACTAATTTGCTATATAATATTTTAATTATAAATTAAAATAAGTACTATATGTTCTCTTTCCCCTTTCCCCTCTCACCTATTCCCATATGTACCTCAGTTAAAAAACCCAGAGCTGCTGTGGTACAAAAACTTTGGGCTGTTCCTTAAGACTATATATATTAATATGAAAGCAAAGTAATTCCAAATGAAGAGAAAATGCATTCCTTCACTTAGAACTTGCTTTAACACCCAATTAAATAACTGGAAAGACATTTGTAAATATTGTATTGCAATAGTTACATCTCATTTGGATATTCTTTAATCAGAATATAAAAAGGGCATTTCACAAGAGCAGGAAGTTCACAACATATTTTATATTATACTTAGAAATATAGCAGTACAAACATGTCAAAAGTACTTGTGCTTTTGACAGCTGTCCTGTCCTGGATGTGCTGCTATTTTAACTAAATAAGGATATATTTTTCAGAATTTACATCACATCTAATTGCTTTGAATAGTATTGAATCTTTTCAAAATGTCTCTATACAAAATTGTTCTAAAATTAGTTAAATGTTCAGGATATGATTTTTTCCCAATAGAGGCCAGTACCAGGAAAAAAAGAAAAAGACATTACCAAGAGCTGTTCCTAGAGTATTCCCAGCCCTAAACTCAGTTTTAGTTGTGGCTTTTTGCAATGCAGATAGGGCTTCTAGCAGTCCAGTTTGGTACTGCAAGGGTTAACAGGGCCTGGGGGCAGTAGCCAATGGGGTGAGTGGGCTGATGAGCCAGTCATAGGGCAGGAGCCCAGTATAAAAGGGAGCTACAGGGTGAGCTCAGTTAGTTGGCCTGTGAAGCCTGAGAGAAGTTTCTCCCTCTGGTTTGCTGGCTGTGAGGAAGCCAGCACCCTGGAGAGCTCGCAGGGCAATCACAGTGGGCTGACCAGTACGGGGGAAGCTGAAGCCAGAAGGGGCGAAGGCTTGGAGATGTGATTCAGAAGCAAGGAGGCCTAGAGGGATGGTGGCTGGGAGTCTGGAGCCAGCCAGCAGCAGTGGCTGGAGCAGCGGTCCAGGGGTGAAGAGCCGGGAAGGGACAGCATCAGGACTCCAGTGGTGAAAGACTGTGTGCGACTGGGGCTGCGGGGAAGTGGCTCAGGGAGTTGACACAGACTGAGGAGTGACTGGAAAGAGGCGGAAGTCCTCAGTGGAGGCATTTAGGGTCCCTGGCCTGGAGCCTGGAGAAGTGGGTGGCCAAGGCTCCTCCCTGCTCTCCCAGCATGCCAGGAGCAGCATGGGTGGCACAGGCTCACTGGCCGACTGTTTGAACTAGTGGCTGGAACCAGGGTGAGCTGGACTATATCCCAGAAGGGGTGGACTATCAGGCTTAGCTGGCACCCATTTTTGTCAGATACATCTTAATGATTTTTGAACCAAGCACATTAAATTTTGGGGCCTTATGACTTTTGGATACATGTGGTTGGGAGTGCTAATTTACCAAGATGCAAGACTTCTTCAAGCAGGTTGACTATATTCATTTTTTTCTTTAATGTATTATTATATTATGTTACTCTTCCAGAAGTAACCTTTCACTGAAAGTTGAAGTAATCAATGAAATAATCCCTCTTGCAAACTCTAGCTTTAGTGGTAGCCTTAAATCTATTCCTACTGCAGGACCCTTCCCAACTATAGTACATTCCTGCAAGTACTGTGTGCTAGATTAAAAATTATTTTAAATTAAAATGTTTACACAGTACCTCAGAAAGTCTGATAAAAGCATGTGAAAAACAAAAAAAAAAATCTTGTAGCTTCACTGAACCTTTCTTGAGTAGTTCAGACTGATGTGTAACATGCAGGTTTTATTTTGTTTTTAAGTATCCGTTATGAATTCTTTTCCCTCAAACACCCATGGAGAAGATGAAAAGCAGATAATGATATTAATTAAAGCACAGTTTGGGAGATTTTAAAACTGCTTTCTTCATGCTTTTGTTTATTTTAATGTAAAATGTTCAGCTGCAGAAGTACTGTGGAAAACTTCTATTTTGGACATCATTGATCAAAATGGAAAAAATTAATATAACACGTGTTACACCTGATAGCCCCAGAACATTTAAATTCAAACAATGCAGATAAAGTTGGCATTTTCCAAATTTAGAAATAAAGCACTTTTCTGGAGAGATTTAATTCTCTAAATCCAATAGCTGATTTAGGAAGCTCTGGAGAAGAAATCCTGGTCTCACAGAAACTGTTGTCAATGCTCCCCTTTATTTTGGTTGGGTTAGGATTTCATCTTAAACATGTTACTGGAGGTGTTATATTTTAATAAATTTATTTAAATTATTGATTTGTTACAATCAGGAAGCTATAGATAAAAATTATATCCAACTGTTGAGTAAAAATTGCTCCCATTGCTTCTTACTAATTGCATTTCTTCATTTCTCAAAATCTAATATTCTAGAATTTAATTTCCTTGTATTGCTTAATTCTACAATTTCATTCCCTATATTTTAAAATTCAAGTAACTTATGGTTCCACACTTTACAGTTGTTCTAAAATTCTCATTTATATTCTTTCCGTATTGGAAGTAGACCCAGGATGACTTCTCTTGTTAGGGATGAAAAGTGAAATTGTCTTCTAACCAACTGAAGAACCTCTTGTGATGAAGCCTGCATTGACTTGTATTTTCTAAACAACAAATACCATGATAAATAAAAATCAACTGTGTGTACAAAACCCAAGAGCTTTGAATACTATAAGACCAGGTACATTAATTTTTTACTCCTCTTGTTGTTGACTAGATAATCTATGACATGACTTACTGCTTTGCATTTCACTCCTTATAGCCTCATTCAAAGAATTGCTTCGCCCAGAATTTTGGATCCTGAACACTGTGAACACTTGATATGCAGTGCCGTCTTTCCAGCTTCTCATTCTGTCTTGTCTATCAGACAAATCTCTTTTATGTTGACATTCCGTATCTGAGGGGAATTCTACTTGTTTTCCAAACCTGGATATAAAACCTTCTTTCTTGTACAGACTTCTGAATAAGTTGATAACTATTTTACTTTCAGCCTTTGAGGTTTAATTCTTCATCTTAGAAATAGTCTTTTTCCTAAAATGTAGTGATTTGCTGATATTGAATGTATCTGTTTTTGTCTTAAAGTGATGCACTCCTCTCAGAACCATATCAGTTAAAAATTAAGGCATCATTCCATCTATGCAGATATAGAAAGCAACAGATAATGTCCATAATATACACATAGCATTGCTTTCATTTAGACTACTTATGTACTTGTAAATCTTTTGTCAAAACACATTTTGTGCTGCTCTTCCGGCATGTTTGAAGGGATTTATGGACTGCTACTGCATGTGTAAGAAGCAGTTGCTAGGCAAAGCGTCCACCAACATAGCACTTCAAAATAGTCTGCAAGTGTTTGTTAACCTACCTATTATTAATGGTAAAATGCTTTGAACACAGTTAATCTCAAACGTGTTGACATAATTAATATTGTATAATACCATTCCTCCACCACTTTCTTTCACAGATCTGAAAAGACCCAGACCCTCCTGCTTCCCTGTGGTCAAGTCTACACTGACAAACAGCAAATCGGATTTTTCTGATTTGATTGAGTGGTCAGTGGAGAGGAGCTCAATCAGTCCAGAAGTCAACATGGTAAATCCAGCTCCCCAAGAAAAGTAGCTCAGCACAATGGAGGTGCAGTGGTAAATAAGCATTAGGGAGTCAAAGGGAAATATGCAGGCTATTTTACGTAGCTTGCATTTCTCCCTTTGACCACTGCCAAATTCCACTGCCAGTGTAGACCTGGTCTGTGACTGCTAGCTCCCTAGTGCATCGAAAATAAAATAGCATTTTATCTTGGGGGATAGTGAACTCCCTAAATGCCCCTTAAAGCTTGCAGGCATTGATGAACAAATCACATAACAAGATTTTTCTGAAGAAAAACCTTCCTTACAAATGCGCAACAGAGGTGATGCAATATGTGGAAATGGGACTTGGCTTTATTTCTAGAGCAGTGGTTCTCAACCTTTTGCAGGTCATGACACACTTGGCGGCATAGCACAACCCTGCAGGATACTCCAGCCTACTTCCACCCCTTCCCCAGGCCAAACTGAGCCATCTCCCCAGCTCTGGGCAGCACACTGACCACTGTATGTTGACAAAGTAATGTGTTCAAACACAGTGGTTAAGAACCACTGTTCTAGAAAAAGCTCCAGTGTTCTCTTCTGATCTCTAGTAAGTTGAAGTCTGAAAAGTGAATTAAAACTGGATCTAGATTTTGTGTAGGTTGGGAAGAGTATGGGAGGAGGAAATTTCCTTTAGAAATGCTCCTGAAAATGCTAGCCAATATGTTAGTGTTTAATAATGCTACTATAGTATTTTTAAAATATTATTTAAAGTACTAAACATTATTGTTTGATAGATTTAAATACCTGACATATCATGGAAAAATAATACATGGTCATGCTGGACAATCTACAAACAGAGGAATGCATTACAATTTATATTGTTTCTGCTTGCTAGCTTTTAAGTCTTCATAAGGTATAGTACAAAAATCAGCCATCTAATATGGAATAAACCAAATGTCCCTGTTAGTTCAATAAAATTAACACTTTTTATTAAACATACCTCATACAGACAGTTTGAATAATGTCTGTAACAAACAACTCATTTGATTAATCATATTCAGTTAAGGAGTAAGTGTTACTGTATTTCACCATGGGCAAAACCAATTTTCCCTTTTGGAGTTTGACATGGTTGTTGTCCTCCAAATATTCAAGATATGTACATTTTGTAACTTTGTTTGGCAATTGTAAATTATAAATTAGATCATGCCTGCTTACTAATTGCTCATGAAGGTATCCACTTTGCAAGGAACATGAATTTGAAATAATGGCAAGAAAATTAAACCGTTTTTATTGATTTGTTAATTTATATGAATATAAAGCCCTTGCTTTGGGGAAATTGTATCATTTGGCATACCTTTTGGGAATCTCCTCTACAGAGTTTAATCAGCTGTACCTGAGGCAGCCCCTCCTCTCCATGACTGGCAGATGTAACTATTTCTGGTGTGGTAGGTTTTCTCTATTTCTTTCCTCTTTTTTTGGTCTTTCATTCACATTTTCTCCCATCTCCTTTCATGTTAGAGTAGGGTTTGTTTTACTATTAACTCTCTTCTCTCTTGTTTTGCCCTTTTAGTCTCCTTTCATTCACTTGCTCTGAATCTCTTCCTTTGTCCATGTTCCTGCTCCATTTGCTGTTCGCTTTGTCCCCTAGGCCCTGTCTACATTGCTGGGAAAACTTGGCAGCAGTGGACAAGAGTTATTCAAGCTATGCAGAGTAGCTTGCATAACTCTTGCCAACTTCCTAACTCATCTTCAGCGTGGCATCTTTACTGCCATGCGGCACTTGAGGGACTAAGTTAATTTCTGGATTGACTGAACGTGTCTTAAGTGACAGTTAAGTTGATTCAGAAAGATCAATCTAATGGCATGACTTTGCTATTCCTTCTATCCAGCCACCACTAGCTTTTCTTCTATTCCTACCTTCCTCAGATTTCCCTCTATACCCTTCAGTTTTCTCTCCCCTTTGTTTCCTGGTTCCTCACAAGAGCTGTATCCTCTTCCTTGTTATGCCTTGTTCAGTTGGTGTTCAAACCCGCCCTTGACTTATTTGCCTTCTTTCCTCTTACTGCCTGCTCTACCTGATCTTGGCCAGCATACATTGATCATAGATTTTAAATCCTTAAGGGAAAATTGTTACTTTATTTTTATTTTAGGTTTTATCTCAAAGGAACACATGTACAATAGCTAAAGTGTTGTACAGTCATACACTTATATGTGCAGGTCTGTTTGCAGAGTCAGACTTGTACTTACTTATGCATATTTATATGATTCACAATGTTGACAGAGATTTGTTGACCTTATCTAATATATCTATCAAAATGGTGTACTTCCTGGAACAAGAAAAGTATCCATAATAAGCAGCCCTTATTAATTTCTATGGTAATTGATTTTCACAGAGTGGTAAAGCCAAGTTGTTTTGTGTTGTAGATTCAAAAGCTTTGTGAAATAGATCTTTGCCACCAGCAAACAGAATTTTGAGTTGCATCTTGCATTTCACTCTTAAGTACAATTTTAACAGTGAACAAATTTGTTTTTCTGATCCTTGACTAAGAGTACAAAATTAACCATTTGTCATGTTCTTTTTCCTAGTTATATTTGTCTTTTCTTTAAAGCTTTATTAATAAACATAGTTCTCTGACTAACCATGGTGTCTTTAACTTGATGAGCTTGTGCTTATGTCATGACTGAAAGGCATGAATGGACAGCTGACCTGAAAAAATCTGAGTGGAAAATAGGCTGTACCAAAGTTCCTCTTAAGTGTGTCACAAAAGATGAAGAGTAATAGTGCCTTGCTCTTATTCCTGCTTCCAGAACTTTCCATATCATTGTTTAGCTAAGGCTTTGACCTAAATGAATGTTTCAAATGTCTGACATTTAAGAGAAGGCAAAAAGGGCTTCTATTGTGCTGAGGACAGGTAACCTAGTCCGATTAGATCTCTCTGCCTTTTATGTTGTATTTATTCATCCATTCTATGCTATTTTATATACATCACTGAAATAGTCAACATCTTTAGCTCTAATTCAAGTACAAAGGAGCAAACTGCAAGCAACGAAAGAGCCTCAGATTTCAGTAGGATGCAGGAACCCTACATAAATGACTTACCCAGGGAGATGTCTCTTGTTCTTCCTTCCTCAGTGCCTGACAGTCTGTGATAGTGGATGCTTTTGTGATAGTAAGGTGGATAAAATCCTTTCTCTTTTCTTAGTCTGTGATAGCTGACGCTTTTGTGATAGTAAGATGGATAGAATCCTTTCTCTTTTCTTGCCAGTCTGAGAAAACAGCCCCCACTCTGAAAAAAATATCTGTTGGTACTGGCTCTTCATCCCTACAAGTTTAGGCTAAAGCTGCCTTCCCTCCTATTTCTCTGGTTGAAATTTGCCCTCTATTCCCCTTGACCTCTTTATTTGAGAAATAGTAAAGAGACTTCCATTTCATAGGCTTGGGAACTATCACATCTGGAGTGAAATCCTTATCCTATTGAAGTCAACAGAAGTTTTGTCATTGACTTTAGTGGGGCTGCGATCTCACCCTGGATTCAGTTTTCACAGCTTTGCCACATGTTTATTGTATAATCTTGGAGTGGGTGCCTCAGTTTACCTAGCCAAAGAAAAGGAAATTAATACTGAGGAATGAAATTCAGGATGCCCAGTGTATCCAGAATCACCTGAGTTTCTTTTTGACTGTAACTGGACTTGATCTAAAGTTAGTCAAGATGGACACTTAATGATACTTGATACGTTGATAAAACACAAAAAGCCATTATACGGTATTCTATACTGTCACAAGATTCACCTCCCCCCACACACACAGACACACCTCTGTAATGGGATCTGTGCGTCCTTCCTGTTCACCTTTGCAATGTAATTGTATGGGTTTAATGCAAAATATGCCATGCAAGGTCCTTTTTGAACTATTTCTTAACATACTCTACACTATTGTTATGGTAGCATGTTTTCTGCAACATCAAATGCATGAAATGACTCTTCATGTATTTCATATGGCTCAGGAGGCATGGGTGGGTAAGCAGAGCTGTCTTTCCTCACATATGGTGTGAAGAAGGACATAACAAAGACCATGCAAATTAAGCTCCCTGGCTTAGGAGAGAAAGATCATGATGCAAAGGATTACGTGACCCTAGCAAGGGAGGTGTCTGGAGAGGGAAAATAAAGAGAGGTGTCTTGGAGAGAGAAAATAAATCATACTTTTAAATCTGGTTGAGAAGCTTTTTCCAGAGGACCTCCATCTTGAAACATCTCCATCTATAAGCAACTGTATAAGGACTGCGCTCTGCCCATGGAGGGGAAGAAACTGCCTGGAAACTATTATAGCAGAAATTGGGTGGTGAGCTAGGCATAACTGTTGTGGTGATTTTAGATTAGAATGCATCTTATATTTTTATATGGTAGTGATGAACTCCTGACTGATTGATTTGGTTGCTTAATTGATTGTGCATTGGTTTGCTATATAGTCACTTAAAATAATATTTTAACCAATAAACTAGTGTTTGTTTTATCTAAAGCTCAGTGAATTTTAGAGAGAAGATGGATATGTGGATGCCTAATTTAGAGCAAGGGTTTATTGCATACCAGTTTCTTTGTTAAACTGGCAGACTGATGTAAATGAACATGCAGTGATCTAGGAAGGGTCCTGATCTCTGGAGGATGGATATCTGGGGCTGAGGGTGCTCCCTGGGGGATTGTCCCTTGAGTGGCTAGTAAGCATACTTCTACGGCCTGGGACTATTATATGCCAAAGGTTGGTGTTTGCTGACCTAGGTGTTGGGATCCACCTAGCAGGGTAAGTTGGGATCTGGGGCTGAGTGATCAGTGGAGCATAGTGAATGTCATAAAAAGATGAATCAGTGGTCTTACTGTTCTTCTTCCATATGCTGCCTAGTAGAGAGATCGTTGCTAACTCCCAGTTCATATAGTTCTGATGTCAGGTTCTTGACGCTCTTGAAGTCCATCACTTC
This sequence comes from Podocnemis expansa, assembly GCA_007922195.1. NCBI lineage: Eukaryota > Metazoa > Chordata > Testudines > Podocnemididae > Podocnemis > Podocnemis expansa. Next base: position 6,624,103 of record ML681993.1, on the reverse strand, counting down.
ATAGAACAAGTTGAGAGGAAGGATGGTCGAGTGGTTAGCACACCAATTTTAGCCATGGGAGATCTGGCCAAGTCTGAGTTCCCCCATGGCTTTCCTATGTGACTATCGGCAAGTCATTTAGTTTCTGTTTCTCAATTCTTCATCTGTAAAATGGGGCTCATAATACTAACCTACTTCCTGGGTATTTTAAGGCAAAATATACAGTAGACTGTGGGGTTCTCAGGTACTATGGTAATGGGGGCCACAAAAGTAGCTAAAATAGAAAGACCAGTTCAGAACTTTGATATACTTTGTACATTGTCAGTAATTGAAAATGTTGTTCAGTTGCTCAGTCTTCTGCATTGAATTTTTGCTATAATTCATTACTTATTAGCTCTGCACTTAAATGTACATCAAGGAGAATAACAACATGAAGGGACTGATTAGCTCAATTATACCGCCCACACCTAGCTATCGTCTTTTTAGACTATAAATCTGAAACATGCTGTTTTAGGAGAAAATAAAACAATCTGTCCTCTTTCATCCATTATGCTCTCCAAGTTTAAGAGGTTTATGTGCCTTTTCTTCCAACCCAAGAAATAAGAATAGAGTTAATTTTGGTTTGCCATGTACTGCAATCTCTGGTATCTTAAAAGCATATAATACATGTGCTGATTACTCTTTGTTTTAAAGCTGGTAATCTATGCATAACATCACAGTTTGAGACTTGCTCCCACCTGACAGCTATTTTCTCCCCATCGGTCTAGCTGAGGTGTTTTTTTTCCCCCCTCCTTCTCTAAACTGTATTATTTATTTTGTGCCTCTAATATGAGGACATAAGCTGTAAGGACTACAGATTTGTCTATCTGTCTCTAGCTATATGTCCTCCATGCTCCTCAAGTAGTGTGTAAATGCCTCCCAGAAATGATCAATGTAGAGTGTAAAGACCCTCCTGAAGGCTTAATTTGGTTTCTTCCATCTTTCCCAGTGAACATCTGCAGACAAGACTGGTCCTTCCATAGAGGTGACCTAGGCGGTCAGCGGGGGGGCAAAAAGGGCCGGGCTGGGGTCAGCAAGCCTATCCCACCTGTGGCCAGACCCCTGCCTGCAGTGCTGCTCCCCACCTTTGTCTGGATCCCCAGGCTGGGGCTGGATCCTGGTGGTAGCGCTGTGCCGCTGGCTGCAGTGGGGATGCCAAAATCATTGTTGGCTTGGGGCAACAAAAAACCTTGGGCCAGCCCTGTCTGCGGAGTTGGTCATGGGTTTTTGTTTCTTTGTTCGTTTGTTTTTTTCTTTCTGTGTCTCCTTCTACTTTTTTTCATCTAGTTTCTTTTCCTTCCTTTGTTCATATTTTTATCCTGGGAAAGAAGTACTTTAAATATTTTCTGAAAGCAGTGAGATTTGTGGCCATTCTCACCTGCATTTGTAACAGTTATGCAGTCTTAGGTAAGCTGCCAGTAAAGCTTTATCTCTCACTTTCATGAGTTTGACAGTTTCATAGATCCTGGGAAAGTGGCTGTCCAGTGGAAAAAATGCTGTTTTTCCTAGGTGTCTGGTCTAAAGACATTGAGGGGACTTAAAGATGAGAACTGAGACAGATGATCAGATGAGCAGATGATAGGGATGATGCGAACTGATGAGTATCCCTGATGGGAATGTGGACTGCTGTGTTCTGGCTCAGCTTTTTTAAGGTTGGTGTCCTCATTTCAAAATATGGTGAGTTGCAGTTCTTCAAAGACATAGACTACATCGTAGGGAAACACATACAATTAAACAATCAGTGATAAACAAGTAAAATATATCCCAGTGTGCAAAGTGAATAATTTAATATATGAAAAATTGGACCTTCCATAGAACAGATGAAATTAGAAACCTGTATCATGAAATGGCATTGTTTGGAGGCCTCTGAAACATGTCATTTTGAAAAACAACATGCCCTATCTCATATTGTCTCTATAAACCTTTCAGTTCTACCATTTATTCTTTAAATAATACATCCTAAGTTATCTTAAGCTAGAGTCATATTGGTAATTTTTTCAGTTATTTCAGGTACATGTTTTTTCTTTTTGAAATTGGATAGGAGCTGATCCAGCTAACTGGATTTTGAACATTCTCAGTTTTCATTTATGTTCAAAATCCAGAACAGAATTTTGCACTTGAGACCATCTTTACTTTAAATAAATTTTCACTTTCTATATTTATCATTTGTGGCTCTAACCACTCCAAAATTAAAACAATTGATTTTTGAAGTTCATGTAATTTTAGCCACATCTCAAATCTATCCCCTAGGTTCTTAAAACTGGCAGTCTTCATTGAAAAGATGGAGAATGAGTGTAGTACTGTAGGTGGCTTGGCAGCATTTTATGTACAAAGAAATATATGGCTTGTGTCATTCTTGTATTCTATTTGTCTCTAAACAGAAATATTAATGTTACATTGCTGAATTCTAAAATTCTCCAGAGTTTTTCTCTGTGTATGGGGTGAAGGAGAGGGGAGATAGGATCTCAAAAGTAGTGATGCATTCAGTCTGTGAGTGGCAGACCGCTGTTTCCGCACCTTTCAGATTCTATATTTAGAGTCCTGCAAAGATACAAAATTTGTATCTGCATTCAATCCATGATCCGCAACAAGTGGTTTGTGGATGTCCATGGATTTGCAGCCCTCTCTCAGTGCACTAGCAGGCAACCTGAATTGCTGGGACATGGAAAGAGACTGGTGCTTATCTGAGATAGGTATCTGGTGTCACCAAAAGGACTTCCAGGTGACTGATCTAGGACCTCCGTCTTCCTTCTGGGAATCTTTGACTTTCAGGAAGAGATGCTCTGAAGGAGACAGGTAAAACAGCCTATTTCTTCTGAGTCGTTCAACTTGGTTCCTTTTCTTGAAGGTGCTAGAGCAAACCAGACAGATGGTGACCCATTCCTCCACTGAAGATTCAAAATGTCCAGTCGAAATGAGAGTAGTTCTTTCTTGCCATCCAGCCAGTGAAATGAGACATGAACTTTTGTGATCTTGCAGCTGGGATTGGAATTTTCCAGTGTCTTTGTGCAGCACATCTTGCATAAGAGATGTTAAGCCATAAGTCTTTTTGTATAACCATCTTAGACATGCATAGAAGAGCAACTGGTCTGTTTTGATCAGCAGCTTACCTCCACAAGTGTCTTTCAGCCAACACTGCAGTCATGCTTGCTCAAACAGCAGTTTTCCCATTAACGCTCCTACTTCTGTGGAGATTCTGCATGTGTGCACGCACACACACAAGATCTGTGCATGGTATTTTAAAATTCTGCATATTTTATTTGTAAAGGAACACAGTATAATCATGCCAGTTTGTAATGTTGTTTGTTTATTTCAAAATAACTGTTAGGAAGTACATCTGTAACAGCACAGAAAATAAAAAAAGATTCAGGAAATGTTTTGACAAATATTTTCCTTACTAGGCATATTAATAGAGAATCAGTAATAATTGAGTAACAATTCATTTAGGCTGAAATACAGAAGTGTATTTCTCATATCCCTCAGAAGCAGTGCAAAGGCTTTGGAGGAGTCGGGGGTAATGAAGGAAGTGAGGGAAGGGGAAGTAATTGCTAGAAGGAGACTGACCTTGGAGGGTTCTTGGGTGTGGGTGTCAGAAGCATAGGGCTTTTTTGGGAGGGGTAAAGGATTGTTAGGGATTTGAGGAGACTCCCCCATCCCTAGCTGACCCCTAGTCTCTTCTATTCTGTTAGGAAAATCTTTCCTTGTTCTTGTGTGTCCCTGTACCTTGCTTCCCTCCTGACTGCATATGTCCCTGCATCCCCTTTCAGCCACTCCTCCTCTCCCCCATCTGTCCCTGCACCCTGTTCCCACTCAGCCCCTGACTCAGTGCTGTCATCTCACTAACTCCTGAGCCCCTGCCCCAGTCTGTTCCCCATTACTAGCCCTTCTGAACCCCAATATGTGTGTGCCCCATTCTGTCCATCACACTAAGTCCCATGCCTCCTCAGTTGGCCTTGTGGGTTGGGTGCTATGAGGGAAGTAGCCTCTGCCCCCTTCCCCTCTGTGACTGATTGCTCTGTCCTGGAGCCAGCTACTCTTTCCTCTGCCACAGCAGCCCCTATTTGGGTGAAAGGGGTAATCATAGTACTTCTCTGGCTGAATGCATTTTCCGCTGGGGGGGGGTCTGCAGGGAACATGAATTCCTTGAGTGTGTAGTGGCACTGAATTCCTCTAAGATTAACATTCTAGTAGCTGCTGCAACATCAAGTTTAAACTTCTTATAATTCAAATGAAGTCTTTCCATATTCCTTAACACCCTTTAAACATGTTCTAAGAGACCATTATACAGTGCAAAGTCTCCTCAGTTAATTTTCTAACTTTAGTATGATTATATTCCTTTTCTTTCTCTAACAAGGTAGTCCACAAGATAAATCATTTAATTAGATTACAATATTTTGCCTCAAGCTGCATCACTTATAGTTGAGTTCCCTTGTATACACATTTATTTATAATACTAGATTCCGTAAAGTTCCCTATTTTACTACTGTATCTGGCATGGTGTATTCTGTCAATGTCTACAATAAATTTAAAACAATTTTTGTTTCAGTTACTGATTCATGGATGTGGGCAAAAGGGGAAGTTTCTTTAGCTGCACCAGCAATATACTCTTGCAAAAGGTTGTAGCAACGCTGAGTTTCCTCACACCATTGAAGAAATCCATTGGGCCTTTTTTTCATTTCTTAGCCCTTTGTTGTATTTTTTTTTTTTTAATAAAAGGCCTTCTTGCCTGAGCAATTCTTAGAAGGTAAAATAATGAATAAATTTGGGGCCTTAGTTACCACAAGCTGAGTATTACCTGTACTACATATATATCATTAGTAGCAAGTGCATAGCAGTGGTATTGCTGAAAATCAGGTACCGGTTTTCCTACTATGAACACATCCTAGTGAAGAAAATTCAGAATTTCAACACAGTTAAGTGGATTATAAATAATGGCATAACTTTCTTATTAACTGTGAGGTGTAAATATATCATTACAACTTAAATTTGAGGAAACCTAGAGCATCTTCTTGGGTTTTTGTTGAGGAGCTGTATGTGAGGTACTCTTCCAAAGTGTATCTTAAACTAAGTTTATTAACAACCAAAAGAACAATATACAAGAACATCCTTTAGCTTGCTATACACACACACACACACACACACACGCACGCACGCACGAAGGAACCATTAAATTAAACTTTGTTACTCATTCTGTTAGGGAAAAATTTATTTGCACTTAAATTTGGACCGTTATTCCCTGTTCAGATTCTTTACCTCTCGGGCATCTATCATCCCGTTATCACGCGCTTTCTGTATGAAATCGCAAGAGACTAGGCTGTTCATGCATTTAACACATTTAACATTTATTGAAGGTGAGGGGAGGGGTAAAACGGGAGACAAGGTAGTCATAAACTTATTTCTATCAACAGGTAAATGTAAGCATCCTAAACACTTCCCACAACTCTTTCCCAGATCGAGGAAACCCTCTCTGAGGTCTCACTATTGTTCTTCGCCTCAGGGGTGCTGTGCTCGAGCTCAGTCTGTCTCTCCGGGGCTGTCTCGCGCCACTCCTGGACTCCGTCCACTCCTCCAGGCTTGGCATGTCTGCTTCTGGGCTACATCTAGCCAGGCCTGTATCAAAAGTCTTTTGCCCCAGAAACAATGTCCATGCAGGCTGAGCTCAATTTGCAGCTGAGTCCAAAGCTCAGAAGAGTGCCTGCATCTTCAGGGACTTCAGCGACGTCCCTGTCCTCTTCAGCCTACCAGGAGTCCTTCTGAAAGAATCTCCGAGGCCTCATGCCCTCATACACACAGTCCCGCTCTTCACATACTCTCACTCTCCATCCACACTCCCTCAGCACCCACAGCGCGCGCGCGCACACACACACACTTGCCTTAGGAGTCCTCTTAAATACCACAGGTTGTAGCCAATCAGGGCACTGTCTGTTTTGTGCCAAACCACAGCCCCATTGGATATAATGGTGGTGAACCTTCTAGGCCTTTTCCACATGGCCCTCACAATGTTCCCTCTAAGGGGAGAGAGCAGCTGAGCAACTCCTGTTGCTCGCTGAGCTCCACCCCCCCCACGGGGCCCGCTGCGCAGCCCCTCCCCCGCTCCCGACAGCCCCCCCCGTGCCTGCTAGCCGCCCCCCGGCCCCAGCATCACCCCCCGCTCCCACTTGTCCCCCCGCCCTGGCATCGCCCCCCCGCTCCCGCTAGCCCCCCCCCGGTCCCAGCATTCCCCCCTCGCTCCTGTTAGCCCCCCCTCCCGCTCACTCCCCCTCCTGCTAGCCCCCCCCGCTCCTAGCAGCACGCCTCCTGCTCACCCAGCCCCCACAAACTTACCTCGGGGCTGGACTCGAGGCAGGCCCAGCCCTAACTCCTGGGCCAGAGAAGCTCTATGGAGCATGCCCAGATTTTCTGGGCATGCTCCGTTAGAGCTTTTCTGGGCGGGAGTTTTCAAAACTCCCTGCTCCACAGGAGGTCCCTTGAAGCAGTCTGGCTGCCGGCAGTACGCTGCCGGCTGCGGCAGGCTGCACTGCAGCGTGCCAGCGCAGCTTACGGGGAACATTGGGCCCTCAGCTATTTGCCCACGGCCCTTGCCTGTTTGCGCACGGCCTGCCAAGCAAAGCATGGCTGCTCCCTGAGTCAGAGAGTGTTGCTAGACAGACTTCACAGTGCTTGGCTGCCTGCCAACAACAACTGTGAGTCATGAAAAGCACTCAGCTTAGTCCAGTTCTGGGGAGGATCACAGGTAAGTATACCCGGCGGAGACTAATACATATTTATTCTACACACCCCAGATGTATTAACACATTCTTTTACATTGAACAAATACAGAAAATTGAAGCAAGAAATATTCCCCAACAATTCCAGTATAAGTATTTATTCCTATAAAATCGCTAGCTTTGCACTAAGGTTAATAAAGGAATATTGTATAATGCCCCAATAACATTATGTACTAACTTGCATGAACAAATTTAATACTGCATTGAATAAATGACACATGGTGTAGTCCAGTGGTTCCCAGTCTGTGGTCTGTGGACCACTGGTGGTCTGCAAAGATACTGCAGGTGGTCTGTGTGTGGGGGGGATAATTACTGCAGATAAATGTACTGCGATGAGGGCAATATGTTTGTGAGTAAGCACAATAAATTAGTAGAAATAACTGCATTTTTAATATCCTTTATATACAAGGTTGACTCCTGGCAGCCGTAGGCTATATTAAAAGCTTTTAAAACAGTTTGTTTACATGGTGGTCCACAGCAGGTTTTGATGAATATGTGGTAGCCCACATAAAGGGAAAGGTTGGGAACCGCTGGTGTAGTCTAAAATTTTTTAACTAAAAACAAACTTTAAGGTAGGTAGGTAGGTAAGTGTTGGATACCATTTGTTTGAAAAAGTCCCTGGAAGAGCTGCTCTTGTTCATTCAGATGCATTTCTTGATTCTGATGAAGTGTAGTATTTGTAGCCATTCTGGAATATCTGTTTTTTGTTTTGTTTTTTTCCCCTCCATTTCCCAATTTAAAGGAGAATTAGTATACATGACTGGTTTGTGTTGCTGTTATAGAAACTATAATGAGAGACTCCTGTCTCCGTACAACATGTTGGCTAGAATTAAGTACTGGCTCTGGTATATCCAGCTGATATAAATGTGAGTGCTAGATTTCATCATCCTTGACTTCTGCCAAAGGCAGCTGTGGACAAAAGTGTGATATGAACGGTACCTGTGACTCAGTTTTGTTCTCTGTAGTCCCCAAATGATTTGAGCCATGTATAATTTACGCAACAGGCATGTCATTTACTGGCAGCTTCTTTTACTTGCCTCTTATAAACAGATCCTACCTGGTTTGGTTTCAGAAAACAAGTAAAAAATGAAGGTTTTATTTCCACCACCCAATCAATTAATGTTATGTGGAACATTTCTGAATGAAAATAAATAATTAGGCCAATTTCTTTTGAAAGAGTTTTTCGGTTTTTTATAGATGGTAATCCTGTTTCTAACATTTGAACAAATTGTTCAGCCAAGTGATTGAAAACGGTTGAGAAAAGCTGTGGTTACATGCATGATTCCATTTCCCTTAATGAATTCCTGCAAATCTGACTACATAATATGTGTACTGTTGTTACTGAAGATCAGCTCTGGGATACCAGTTCTTGCAAACACAATGCAGAATAATTCAGGGTTATGTGCTGTTATTTGTTTGAGAGAAGACATGCAAAATACCTCCAGCCATGTTGCATAGAGATTGATTACAAGATAATTTTGGACCTAGAAAGTTTCCATTAAATTCATTCTGTATCATGTAGTGCCATAGCAAATTTAGGCACTCCTTCGGGTAGTTTGGTATTTTCTGCAAAACATGAAACACAACAGTCTTTGGCCAACTTTTCAATTTGACCATGTTTGGTTACCTAATGGGGAAGTATGTTTTTTGTTTTTGTTTTTGTTTTCTTTTAAACAAAGCTTGCATTTTAACCACTTACAGATGTCTTAAGAGCAGCTGTCCTGAACAGTTAGTTGTAGCATTCCAGTCATGGCTGCATGAATGTGCCACAACCAAACAGCCATCATGAATAGCAAACTTAATGTTCTGATGGTATGACGCTTGTGCTCCCCTTTCATCCGTCACTTACAGCTTCCTATGCCTGTGCTACAAGAAAACCATTCTTCATTGCCTATTTCCACTTCACATAGCTTAGCAGTTACACGGGGAACAAGCAAAGTCTGAGAAGCTCTCACATCTCCATTGTTTGCAGCAGCAAGAGAAATGCCTTGAAGCTAAGAGAAATGTTTTTCTTCATCTCTTGAAATTCTGTGCCACTTCGCTGAGACGGAAGTAGTTAAAATGACTATTTTCCTTCTTCCTGACATATTTCTGGCAGTCTGCCAGAATAACAACAAAGCACATGAGCATGGTAGACACTGTACTGGAAGCACCTCCTAGAGCCTAAGCATGTGGAGAAGACAGAACCAAATTGCTTCCTTTCCTGCTGAAACTGGCACATGGTCTCAGAGGTCCATTCACACCTGCTCAGTGAGCACCACATGGATCAAGACCTTCTCCTGGGTTCTGAGGGAGCACAGACAGAGAAAATTAACACCATTACCTGGTCTCAGTCATCCAGCTCCCTTCCCCTCCCCACATGAGTTAACATCTTTTGAAAAGCTAATGTTGCTTGTCCTGTAACTGTCTGTGCTTCCGTGGTGAAGGTCAAGGGTTCAAATGTTGCTAATGATGGCTGAAAGGGATGCAGTCACAGTTGCACATCATAGATATTTGTCAGTTGAAAAAAAAAAGTAGGAAACTACTTTTAAAAAATGATGGTAAAACAAGGTTCTTTGGGTTGCTGTGGTGAAAACTCCCTGGTTAGGAAATGAGAGATTTATAGTTCAATGTCCAATTTGAATTCAGTCCCTTTATACAGTCTTAAATTGCATAATTGTATACTGTTTTTCCAGGACCTTCCATGCCTTATTCACTGCACAGATTGGATAAAGAGTGGGGAAGCATTAAGGTTGTGTGAACAATTCTTAGTCTAGCATTTGGGAACTGTTGAGTGCTTGGTTTTGCCACCTAAATAACATTTTTCTAACATAGGTTTTTGCATGTAATATTAAGTAAATTCAAAAAGTCTAATCTGGAAATTAATAGTTCACTATTTGGAATTATTCAGAACAGTCCATTAGTAATTGAAGGCCTTGCTCTGTTCAATTCCATTTTATTTTGGTAAAAGGAAAACTTGGGACATGGAGAAATTTTTGGTTAACTGAATTAAAAGAAAGCAAAAAGAGTTTTTAAATGTATTAGGACCAACAGGAATATAACAGTGGCATTGATCAATCACTAGATGAAAATAGTGGAATTTCCAATGATAACACAAAAAAGGCAAAAGTGCTCAATAAATGTTACTGTTCTGTATTTGAAAAAATAATGATGATTCAGCCATATCATATCATAAGTCTTCCCCTTCCTGTAGTATTTCAGGAAGATGTTAAATAGCAGCTACTGAAGATAGATATTTTAAAATCAGCACTTCTAAACAACTTAACATCCAAGAGTTTTAAGAGCTGGCTACGTGGCTGATATGGCTGATATTTTAATTCATACAAAATTAAAGGAGGGTGATGTATTTAATTCCAAATAGCAAAGACTTAAGGAAAATAGCTCCTTTCAAACTAATGTAGCAAAGTTACTCCCCTACCTTTGTGGGTCCAGTGCTTCCTTCTAGCAGAAGAACTGGGAACTGCTTAACCCTTGAGTGTTCTTTGCCATTATAGGATGAAGGAGGATAATACAAGCTTAGTAGATGGCTGCTCTCTGCTGGCTCCCAGTCCTGCCTTGGTTCTCATACATCCTTGCTCTAGTGGATGGCCAATTGGGGCAGAGGAGCTGGTCCCACCCTCAACTCCAGACCCTAACTCAGGAACCCTACAACTAGCAGCCTCCCACGGCTGCTTCAAGAAACCAGCTAACTTCCTTGGCTTACTTCCCTGTGCCCTCTTTACTTAATGTCTGGGCTGTGCTTGAACAGGGACCCTTCCTGGTCTCCTTGCCAAGGGTGATCCTTGATCTCTGACCGTCCCATTGAGCATGGTAGTGCCCAGTTAAATCTTCCCCTTCTCGTATGGTGTCTTTTTTCCCTCAGGCCTCCAGGCCTGGGAAAGGTCCTTTGCCCACTCTTTAGGTATCATTTTTTTGCTACATGCCTACCTTGAATGTGCCAGGTTGCAGCTCCTTTTCCAGCTCCTCCAGGACATCTTATTGAGGTTCTAACTTCACTTTTCATCTCACCTGTTTATCTATGCATATGCCATCTGTGGGCCCATGAAGTCACCAGTCCTCTTGTCAACCTTCTCCTGGCCCTAGACAAAATTACCATCTATAGCACCAGGGAAACGGAGGGAGGTTGGCTGAGGTGATATCCTGCAAATGTGGGGCCTATTTCTATTCCTTGATCCACTCATGCATCAGGGCAGGGTTTCTGTGGATAGCATCTGCTGGTTTCCTGGATGGCTTCTTGGAGCAGCGGGCGCTCTTTGGGGTTCTCTGCTAGGTGTCTACTTCTGGTTCCTTTCTTCTGTACCTTTGACCCCCATGCCCACTTCTGTTTTCTTTTATCATTTGTCTCCTGTGATTAGTTAATTCCCAGGACCAGTAACTCCTCCTTTGGGCTGAGAGGGGGGTTTTTATTTCAAATAGTAGTTCTGTCTGGAAAGTGTCCAGTCTGTGTCACACTAACTTGATATTTTTGATGAGATAATAAGTTTGGTTGATAAAGTTGATAAATATGAGAGAGAGAGAGAGTCAAAGTGGCACATATTAAAGAGCCGGCTAACTAATAAGTCTCAATATGTAGCTGTAGATGGGGAGTCATCATCAAATGAATGTGTGTTTTATGCAATCCCACATGGATTAGTTCTTGGCCCTGTACCAATTAACATTTATCAGTAATTTGGGAGAAAACATAAAACCACCATTATTAAACTTTACAGATGACACAAAAATTTAGGAAATGTTAAAAAGTGAAGAGGACAAGATACTGATAGACAACCAGGGGCGTCACTGGCACTGGGCACACCTAGGATGTGTCAGGCCAGGCATTTTCAGAAGGGGCGTTGTTGCTCCTGGGCCCACAGGGCTCATGCCCTGAATATCTCTGGGCTGGCCTTGCCCTGAGTCAGCAAGGGGCTGCAGGCTGGCAGTGTAGGGAGCTGGGTCCAGTCTGGGGCCACCTGCTGCTGGCTGGCAGTGGCTAGAGTCAGATCAGGCCTGCCCAAGCCACCTGCCACAGGCCAGCAGCGTCTGGGGCCAGACTGGGCACTGGCGACAGATCGGGTGCCAGGGTTCAGGGCAAGGGTGAGCCCCAAACCATTTTTTAGGGCAGCAATGCCCCTGATTTTTCCAGTATATATAGGGAGGTGTTGTTACCATTATACCAGGTGCTGGTGACACCTCATCTGGAATACAGGTTCAGAGGTGTGCTACTCAGATGATCCATGGAATAGAAAACCTGCATTATGACAAGAGACTAAAAGAGCTTAGCTTGTTTAGCCTAACCAACAGAAGCATGAAGGGAGATTGCTCTCAGTAAATAAATCAGAGGGATAAATATGAAGGAGGGTGAGGAATTACTTAAGTTCAGCACCAATGTGGACACAAGAGCTAATGCATATAAATTGGCTATTAGGAAGTTTAGACTTAAAGTTAGACGTAGGTTTCTAACCATCAGAAGAATGAAATTCTGGAACAGCCTTCCATGGAAGGTGGAAACCTTGTTGGTTTCAAGACTGAGCTTGTTAAGTTTTTGGAGAGGGTGGTATGATGGGACAGGCTAATTTGATAATTAACTGATCTTTGACTATTAGTGATAAGTACACTTGATGGCCTGTAATAAAATGTTAGATGGAGGTGGATCTAAGTTACTATAGAGAATTGTTTTTTGGGTGTTTGGCTGGTGAGTCTTGCCCACATGCTCAGAGTTTAACTGATCCCTATATTTGGGGTCAGGAAGAAATTATCCCTTAGGGCAGCTTGGCAGAGACCCTGGAGGTTTTTCATCTTCTTCTATAGCATGCAGTGTAGGTCACTTTCTAGTGGATTCTCTGTATGTTGAAGTCTTTAAATCATTATCTGAGGATTTCAGTAACTGAATCTTAGGTCAGGGGCTATTACAGGAGTGGGTGGCTGAAGTTCTGCTGCCTTCATTGTACAGGAGGTCAGACTCGATGGTCATAATGGTCCCTTCTGACATTAAAACCTATAAGTCCATGACCTGCTGCTTCAAAGGATTTGGAATGCTCAGAAGATGTGAGAGATGGTTAGGATGGAGGCAGAAGAGGAAGTCCCTGCTCAAGTTCATTTTTCATCATCCTTGCTGATGAGGTAGTGACACCTCCTCTACCATCTATGGCTGATGATTTTAAATCATTTCAGGGTCCTGTTCAGATATGGCAGAAGCCTGAAAACACAGTTGCAGGAAGTGACTGAGCATCATCACAAATTGGTGTACATTTTACACTCTTCCACATCTGTAGCACTGTAGCAAAGATACTGCTACACTGTCAGGAGAGTTTCTGGTGCTAGCATAGGTAATCCTCCTCCTCGAGAAGCAGCTGCTGTGTAAAGAGGAGAAGCTCTCTGTTACATAGCACTGTCTACATGGGGGGTAGCTCAGTCTAACTCCATTGCTCATGGATTTTTCACTCCCCCTGAGCAACACAGTGAAACCAATATAGATCTGTAGTGTAGACCTGGACTTAGTAGAGGAAATCGCACATCTGTGCTGTCTCTTTGCCTCATAGGGGAGCAGCATTCTGTTCTCTACGCAGTAACAGATGTGAAGTTACCTTGTTCCTTCTGAAGATTGTGTGATTAAAAAGAATATTTGTGCCTAAGGGTGTAATTAATTTTACTCTGTGGGAATATCTGTATATAACTGTCTGCACAATGTGAGGAAAAAATTTAAAATACATTTTAAAAAATTTCAGATAAGCTTGTCTATTAAAAGAACTTCCCATATCAAGCTGTTTAAAAATAATATTAAAACATCAGAAATCATTCAGCCAAAAAGTAAAAGATCTTTTACAAAACCATTGAATTATTAACTCAAGCCTTGATTCTAGACTGTTTTGATGGATAAAGCTAATTTATCCCTGTCTTTCTGAGATATCTATGTCATCTGTCTAAACAGCATGAATCACACTTAAGATTGTGTCAACTTGTGCCACCTCCAGTGTAGGAAACTGGAGTTGAATCAATTTAGTGTAGCTTTCTGAGTTCCTAATCATTCAGAATATCCAGTAGATTTTTACTACAGTTTAGTCACTTCACTTTAGAGAAGATTTGAATTCAAGCCCCGGAGATGAAACAGCAATGTAACTAATTGACAATATTATCCAACATGATTACATATAATATCTTCTGATATTAAAGATATGGGGCGGGAGGTTAGAGTTTTTGAGAGGCAGGTCTCTCTGTCTCAGATTTTTTCTTTCTATTCCACTTAATTTTCAAATTCTGTATTTGTTATTTCTTACTAATGCCAGAGTGCCTCCAGAGTGAGTGAGATTTATAAGTAAACCTCTCTGACATTTTTAATAGATAATTCAGTGCATCTTCCTTACTGCAGACAACTGTAACTTAAATATTTCCATGAGAACTATGCAACAAATTCTGCCTTACCAGAGCTCCACTAGGTTTTTAGTATTTTTTCATTCTGAAGTTTTTTCTGTTGGTAATTTCTCTACTACCTAGAGTTGGCAAAATTAGTAAATCTTAATAAAATATGTTTGTTTATATATTTAAATATAGAAATATCCCAAGATAAAGCAATACAAGATCAAATGTACACAGATGAACACCTGTTATGGCCAGTGGAGGAAAAGGGGAGTTTGTTGGGAGGATTTTGCCCAATATGTTTGTGTGCGAGAGTCTACACGCATGCACACGTGCACACAGACACATGCACGTACACACATGAGTTTTCCCAGGTTTTACCACAGTGGTTCTCAACCTTTTGCAGGTCACGACATGCTTGGTGGCATGTGTGACCCAATAGGACACACCAACCCAATCCCCCTAGACCAAATCCAGCCCCACACCTGGCTTTTTATGACCCACTTACTGCTGTGTGGTGACACAGTAATAGGTCCTGACACAGTGGTTGGAAACTATTGTCTTAATGTAGCAAGAAAAGTTAGCGAAGTGTAATGCTTGATGTTTGGAAGCCAGATTTTGGTTACCCTTCCATGATGTGCAGGTAAAAAATAGGGAGACTGCAGGGAAGCCTTTCTCTGCCCATGGGCAACTGCACAGTGGACAGTCAGAATCCTGGTGATTTTGTTTTTTGAACTGCAGGTGCAGAGAGCTAATGGCACTCAGTGACTGCATTTTCCCAACAGGGGCAGGATTGTGTGGTGTAAAGGTGATGCCCCAGACCCATTCCTCTATTCATGCTTTGCAAATCCTAGACCAGCACCTGTGGCAGTGCATCTCGTTCCTACAAAAAGGAAAAGCTGCTCCGGAACATGCTTAATCAAACCACCATAGATGTGATATGTTCAGCCATTGCTGCTGGTCTGGTGCACTTCTGCAGCCTTCTGCCAGGGAAGTTGCTACTTATAGCCATAGAACAACTTAAGTTTTATGTATTCCTGCATTTGAAAATTCTGGTTTTCTATCTCAGGGTATATCTGACTATACTGTGGGGGGCAGGGGGAGGTGCCAGTGAGTTTCAGACCGTAGGTCAATTGACTGGGGCTTGCTCTACAAGCATAAAAATTGAAGTGTATATGGTCCACCTCCCCCATTAGCTGGGTCTCAGAGCCTGGGCTCTTGCTTAAGCCTAAACACCTACTCTACTGTTGTTATCCTTCTAGTATGAGCACTGCAAAGTTGGGCTCCAAAACTCATTGCTGCACAGAGGGTTTTTTTTTGCAGTGTAAACTGACACTCCTGATTCTAAGGCACTTTATCAAGCTTGCAGAAGCCATGTGCAAACAAGGCACTAATGAGAAAGATGCTCCCCTTTCACTCTTTTCCTCCAGCCTGCCAATACTGTTGGTCCTGTTTCCTCACCAGCTTGAGTTGAAGCTGGCTGATTAGCAGGCTAAAAATCGCACACAGTCTTGGATCTGCTAGAGAGAGGAAGGAGGGCACTTCAGTTCAGTTAAAGCCAAAAGAAATGTCTTCCATGCTGGGAACGAGCACTCTTCTGTACGTTCATGGCACACTCTGCTGCATCCTGACTTCATACTCCACTGAGAGGAGAAATGCGCCAACCACACTGTGACGGGGTGGGCACACCCTGCACTCAGACTGGATTATGTGCCCGGAAGGAAGGGCTAGCCCTGCCCCTTAGGCCCTGCTGGCCATGCTCCAACTGCTGCCCAGGGATAAAAGGCAGCAGTTCTCCTCAGTCAGGGGCAGGCTGTCGGAGGGAGCAGACGCAGTCTGAAGGCTCCTACCCAGGACCTGCTCTAGCCCCTGCCTTAAGGGAGCGCGCCACTGAGGGGCTGCGAACACCTACAACCGGATGAGCCGCTGGGCGAGGCATAACCCGCCGTGAGGACCTTGAGACCGAGGCCAAGGATGTGGCAGACCCAGGAAGGTCCTGGGACTCGCAGGAGGGAACACGGTCTACCGCCCAGGTAGGAAGCAGCCCAGGGCAGTGCCTATCGGGGTGAGCTGGGATAGTGTCGTGGTCTCAGTTGGCGTGTTGCAGCCTGGATCCCCGCCGACTGGGCTAACCCCCCACCCCCCCGGCAACTCTAGGGCCCTGGGCTGGGGTTCAGTGGAGTGGGCGGGCCTGAACCCCCCTACCTGGGTCTGCTCCCTTGGGGCCAGTCAGAGCTTGTGACTCTGGACTCTGGCTGTTGGGCCGCACTGCCCTGCTGAGAAGGGCCTGTGACTCGGGACTCTGGCCGTTGGGCCACACTGCCGCGGGTAAAAGGGGCTGAATATATAGCTCAAACCCGGGAAGGCTCTGGTTTGAGCTGTGGAGGCAACGTGCTCCGCAACACACACTCAAAATGTGAGGTGAGAAAGCCCCTGCCAGACATGCACCCTTCTAGGCCTGAATACATGAATGTGAAATAGGATGGCCCTGTTAACTCACTCCCCACTCATTAAGCTGGTGGATATATGCAATATACGTAAACCCTGCTGGCTGTCCCTTCCCAAATCCAAATATCTAGGTGTCCTGTTCTTTTAGGCTTGAGAGGAGGAATGAAGATTGTTGTGCCTCTGCCTAGCCTTCCCCAGACAAACCTGAGAAGGATGGTGAAGTACCTTGCTGACTCTACAAGTCTGACAGGAAAGGAAGTTGCTCTTGGCCATTCTTTCTAGCACTCCTTCAAGCCCCACTGCGGCGTGAAGGACTCCACAGCCTCACCTCCCTTGTAGGCGTGTAAATGGGCTATGAAGATCCTAATGGCCCTGCCAGTGTTCCCGGCAGTCCTGCCCCCACTACTTGGAGCAAAAGCTGAAGAGCAGCCCTGCAAAAAAGTCACTACTTCTTGGTAAAACTTGTTAGGACAGGGGCAACATGAATTTATTTATGAGGGCATGTAGCTTGGCTCGAAATAAGTTTCTGCCTCAGACTTCCCAATGTATGTATTATGATGAAATACCCTGGTTTTAAAAATATTTTAAAAATACATTGATTTATTTACTTTATCTAAACATACGTTTCCTGTAATTTAAAAAATCCAGGCTGCAGTAGAAATAAATCATTCTATTAATGGTAATTTATCTTATTTTATACTTCCAAGCTGAATGTAAAATTATGCATTATGTGCCATTCTCTCTCTGCGTACAGATGTATGTGACTCTTTAGGATAAAAAGAAGATAATTAGAATCTTAATAGTGAAAACCATCTCTCTTTTATTTGCATTCATTTAAGGAAGCTAAGTAGAATAATACATTATGCAAAGAAATTCTGATATTTTTATCCTCCAATAATGGAGTTTTGTTTTCTACCAAACATTGTACAATATATTAAATGTTAGAAATATCCTCCAGAGGGCAACATTTTGACTTTTTTTTTATCTGTAGTATGACTTTCTAGTGTGTTACCATTTCTAAAGCTGCTGATTTATAATATGTGATCTGGGTCTTCACTCTTCTATTACTATAATAAAACAACAAATGCTGGAAGTTTTCCCCTAAAATGAGCACTATAGGTTACACACAATGTGCAGAATTGATGGTAGCCTTAAGCAGTTTCTTAAAATATTATTATTTTGTAACAGCTAATATGTAACAAGGGCTGCCTCTTCTAGAACAATGATCTTTTCAAGTGAAATAATTTGTGTGAACATTTTTATAGCTGTGTGTGATTACGAGCTTTTGAAATTGCTGCTATCAATCATAGTGACTCTAGTTTCTATCGAACCTAGCAAAGTGTTACCTCCTTACAACACTATGATAAGTAACATAGATGTTACCTGTGGGAAAAATTTAGATGGTATAGGGATATGAATGTGTATTCTTATATATGTATATATACTTGATGTAGGGATGTACATGGGTATGCTAATATGTGTATATGCACTTTGTGTGCAAAGTATTCTATGTAAAACATGATAATCATTTAACTTTTGACAATTAAATGACAACAGAAAACATTGGCAATACTGGTTTTTTGAATTTTTTTCCTGAGGCATATCTTAATATTTTAACCTTTGTCTGACACTCTCCATTTGGAGCTTTTGTTTACTTCTATTCTATATCATGTTTGCCCCATGGTGGATGTATTCCACACACGGAACATTGGTACCTGAGCGCAGAAAGTGACATTGAGTAGTTCCAAAGGAGTAGCCATGTTAGTTTGGTTCAGCAAAACAAACAAGAAGTCCTGTGGCACTTTTAAAGACTAACAAATTTATTTATGAGAGAAAAATCTCACTTCTTCAGAGGCTTTGAAGATGAGGGAACTACAGAATGGGAGGAAAATAAATTCAGGGAAGTGTGAGTCGTGGGATCAGGTCACACTGTAACAGCAAATCAAAGGAGATTCAAACACCAGCGAATAGCATATAAAGAAAGATGAGGTCAAATCACCTGTTGTAATGAGAAAAAAATCTGAAGTCTTTATTTAGTCCTGAAGAGACAGAGTCAGATTCGCAAATGAATTCCAATTCTGCAGTTTCTCTTTGAAGCCTTGATGTGTTGTTCAATTGTTTGAGCATAGCTATTAGCAAATCATCAGTGGAGTGGTCAGGAAGATTGAAGTATTCACCTACTGGTTTTTGAATGTTGTGATTTCTGAAGTCAGTTTTGTGTCCATTTATTTCTCATTACAACAGGTGATTTGATCTCATTTTCCTCTGTATGCTGTTTCCCAGTGTTTGAATCTTTACAACTGCTTTGATTTGCTTTTACAGTGTGACCTGATCCTATGACTTGCACTTCTCTACATTTATTTTCCTTCCATTCTGTAAGTTCCCCCATCTTCAAAGCATCTGACGAAGTGGAATTTTCTCCCATGAAAGTTCATGCAATAAATAAATTTTAGTTTTTAAGTGCCACAGAACTCCTTGTTTGTTTTGACAATGAGTAGTTTCCTCACTGCTGTGTGACAACTTTTCTCTGTGTAACATCTACAGCAGAGAGAAAGTAATCTATATTCCCTCCCCATTTGATCATCAGTGCTTCTAATACTGCTATTAGTTAACCAATTAATGCCATTTCTAGTGGTTATTACTATTTGTTCTTAATACCCATCTGTGAGAAACTTGAACTACTGAGACTACTGTGTCACTTGAGTGTACTCCTGATGGGACTACAGTGTCATTTGTTTCCTAGTCATTATCACTCTGTGCTATATTCAGGATTCAGATTCTAATTCAGAATTAGAATTAACCCTACTTCTAGTTGTCTCTAAAACTAAAGGACTGCATATTTCATGAATGAATCACCCTGACATAATATTAATTATTTATTTTAATAAGAAGAAAACCTTTTCAATCCTTTTTAACCAATCTATTTAAGTTTGATTGCATTTTAACCTGTTAAAATACAGTTCGTATAGCTTTACTGGAGAATATTAAAGGCACTGAAACATGGTTGAAAAGACACAAGCAGCATTTCACCTGGCACAGCATAGGACCATCCCGGAGGAGCAAGCGGGCCTTGTCTACACTTGCCACCATTTTTGGCAGCAGTTGAAGGGGGGTTTGCAAGCTACATAAAATAACTTGCACATCTCCCTTTGATTCTCTAATGCTCACTTATCTTCATGTCTGTACTGTGCTGAGTGGAAGGGAAATGCCATCCCTTTGACTCAGCAGAAGTCTTCTCTGGGGTGGACTTACTAAATTGAACTCCAAATTGATCTGAGCAAGTTTGAATGACCAACTTCCCAATCAAACCTACAAGTTCAAACTGACGGTGATTAATTCGCCGCCATCACTGTAGACTTTGCCTCAGGCCGTGTCCACACCTACGGCCACAAAGTCACTGCTGTCAAATCAATCTTTCCAGATCAAGTTAGTGGTCAGTGAAGGCACACTAAGTCAATCCAGAATCAACTTAGTGGCACAATACAGTGAAGACACTGTGCTGAAGGGAATTTAGGATGTTGATGGGAGTTATACAACCTATTCTGCATGGCTTGCATAGCTCCCATAGACTGCTGCCGAATTTTCCCAGTAGCATAGACCAGGCCTCAGTTTTTCTCTGTCTGCCTGGGTCAGGAGCATCAGCGAACGTATTACACCTCTTATTCCAGTCTAGATCACAGACTCATGAACTGGCCCATAATAAATAGAAAGAGGAACAGGCTAACTGAAGGACTTCAGAATTCTTTATTTTTAAAACCCATTATCAGGGTATTCTCAAATGTTTATCTAAAATTACTGGGCTCATTCATGTTCTTTTGAAGTCTTGGATGGCTAGAGCTGCATGGATAACGGATGTTGGTTTGTTGTCAGTTTGACAAAATTGAAAGAATAATTGCTTTAGATCAAACAAAATGGCTTATTTCAATCCATGATTGTTTCTAATAAAATTTTAGGAAATTGAAAGAAGTAATTTTGAATGGAAAATTGAAATGTTTCATTTTGAAAATGTGGGGGGAAAAAGCTATGTTTTTAATATTATCTTTGGGGGTTTTTTTTGGCTGCAGCAGCATGACATAGCCAACAAGAATTAGCAAAGCGTTTTGAGATAATTGAATCTGCATTTTTTTTTTTGCTAGAAAAAAGTATCAAATGTCATTTTCCCCCCTACCTCTAATCCTGACCTTACTGAACTCAATGGGGCTTTTTCCATTGACTTCAGTGGGGCCTTAGCTTCACCTCTAGTATGTAATACTAAAAATTTCAGAGGATCTCTGTGCTGTGTTTGTTGCATCAGAGTTCAGATGTGATTCTGCCCCCCCCCCCCTTTTTTTCATTTTGATTTGGGGTTTATTACACTTTTTTTGGTCCAAAATCATTTGCCTTTTTTTTTTTAACAAGTAAAGTGTTATGAAAAAAGTATTGTCTTTTAAAAGTATTTATTGAACCAGTTATTGAAATTTTTCATTTGCTGAAAACCCAGTAAACTAAAATGTTGATATTTTCAATATATTTTTAAAAGATGTAGAAAAAATGTGAAATTATTTAAAAAAGTCAGCAAGTTTCAAGGACTGAGAAACTAAAACATCTTGTGAACAGATATGGCAAACAGAACATTCTCTTTTGAAGAAACATGGAACAGTATCTTACGAGGTACACTTGCACACATTCTATGCATAATTCTGGTTTGCAAATGGCTGAATGGAGGAACATGGTATGAAAAATATTAAGAATCCCTGATGTCAATCAACAAAAGAAGCTAGATTTTCATAGTATTTCCACTGGTGTCAATCTAGAATAATTTTACTGATATCAGCAGAGTTAGTCAAATTTGTATGGCGTATGCCAGAGTCTCGTATGTGAGCTATATAAAATAAGCAATGTACATAAGCCAGTGGTTTTCAGACTTTTTTTTTCTGGGACCCAGTTGAAAAACATCATTTATTCTCACAACCCAACAATTACTTCTTTGAGCAATGCATTCCAGCCTTTGAGTGGCAGCAGCAAGGGGCACCACACCCCAGAATCTGAGGGTCTGTGACCTAGTACTGGGTCATGACTTGTGGTTCAAAAACCACTGACCTAAGCCATTCAACTGAGAAAATTTTTAAAAACCCATTTTTGCTGTGTCAGTCTGGATCATAATAGGAAGACAATATTTTTACATTTTTCCCATTTTCTACAATGCTCCCTTTCCTTCCCCATCATCCTTCTGTCTAGTAGCCCAGCTAACTCATCCTATTTCTTCATCTATTCCATGAAGTGGTTTCAAATTTTGAACTGTACTTTGTGAATTACTAGGTAGTTGATTTAAAAAAATGAATAATAATGAGTCTAACTCAGCTACTGTGCCAACTGCTGATTATTCTGATGGCTTACTTTGTGTGGCAGAAAGGAATTCTCACGCTAACTCCTTCCACTTGTGTGCATGAAATTGATTTCATTTTAATAATTAAAACCTGGGTACTGCCTTTAGACTGTTATCATGCATAATGGTTAATTTTCAGTTATCAAAAATGAATGAAATCCTAACAGTAAAAAATCAGAATATTCGCTTCACTTTCAAGGCTGGAAGATTTTTGGGGAGGTTTTTTTTTTGTTTGTTTGTTTGTTTCATTGTTTCGTTTGATTTAAAGATGGTTTGTCTTGGAATAATCTGGCTCTCAAATGTAGATGTCCAACACAGGAATATGCCTATAATTTCTTTTACCCTTGTCGCTGCAGGTTACTCCTAGACATGTTAATAGTAATTCTACCAGAGGCAATAGATCTAATGTAGTTGCTCAGTGAACCAAAGGCTTTATTTAAGAAACTGATGGACTGCAAGGTCAACTTCTCAAATACAGCTTTAAACTCATCCCCTGATGCAGAGTACCTCAGAAAAATATAGGAAGAATTATTTAAAAGACAAGACAAGTTGCTGCATAAGAATGGCCATGTTGGCTCAGACCAATGCTCCATCTAGCCTGACCTCTGTCTTCTGACAGTTGCTGGTACCTGAGGCTTCTGAGGGAATGAAGAGAACAGGGAAAATTTCAAGTGATTGATCCAACATTGGCCCAGTCCCAGATCCTAGCATTCAGAGATTTAGTGAAACGCAGAGCATCAGCTTGCATCCCTGACCGTCTTGACTAATAGCCATTGGTGGACCTATCCTCCATTAACTTAATTATTTTTTAACCCTGTTATACTTTTAACCTTTTATACAACATCCCATGGCAATGAGTTCCACAGGTTGGTTGACTGTGTGTTGTGGAAAGAAGTACTTCCTTATGTTTGCTTTAAACTTGCTGTTTATTAATTTAATTGGATGATCTCTAATTCTTGTGTTACGTGAAGAGTTAAATAACACTTCTTCATTCAGTTTCTCCACAAAAGTCATGATCTTGTAGACTTCTAACACATCCCTCCTTAGTCATCACTTTTCTGAGATGAATGGGCCCAGTCTTTTTAATCTCTCCTCATATGGAAGCTCTTCTACACCTTGAGATAATTTTGGTTGCCCTTCTCTGTATGCTTTCAAATTCTAATATATCTTAACTGAGCTGGAGTGACCAGAATTGCATCATCCCTGCAAATAGTGTAGTGGCTAGCACATCTGCTCTACATGCAGAAGGTCTGTCGGACTAGATGATCTCACGAGGTCCCTTCCAACCCTATGATTCAATTCAATCTGTAGCATCTGAGAATCTCACAAATGTTAATAAGTTTGTTCTCCCAACACCTCTATGGAGAATGGTATAGGGAAGGTGTAAATGACCTGTCCACAAGTCATCCAAACTGTCTGTGGTAGAAGTAGGAGTTGCACCCTATTTACTAAACCCAGTTTGGTGTCTTACATGCATGACCAGCTCTATTCTGTACATTTCTTTTAGACTGCAGACTCTTGGGAATGTGGACTATATTTTTGTGTCCTGTTAGTACTCAACAAATACAATAAATGAGATGTGCATCTACATGTACAATCACAGTCTTAAGCAAGTGGGGTGTAAAAGATGGCAAAAAAAGCAATTCCATTTTCCATTTCTGTGTAAGCTCAGAACATGCTTAAACATAAGACCTATTAAGTGCAGTGTGAACCTTAGGAGGAGATGTAAGAGTCAAAACTGAAACTGTAACAAGGATGAAGGGAACATACCTGAGGGGAAGGCGTGGCAGTAGAAATGATTCTTTTTAAATTCTATGTCATTCCCTTTCCCAATAAAAGCTATTGAGGTGATTGAACCTGGATGTAAATATTTGGTTTCCCCTATATATGCACACGACTAAACGGAAGATACTTAACAGTAGTTAGAGTGGTTTGAATGAATGCCAAGATTTGATTGAGCAGGGATTTTTTTTTTTGTTGATGTGTTTATTTTACTGTGCTTTAAACAGCAGATATTGTGACTCCTGTCCACAGTCACAGAGGTCCTCAGAAGTAGTGGAACTTATGTGTTTCTTTGCAGCAAGAGTCTGCATAGAAGTTGACAGAGCACAAACAGCCATACAGAGGAGGTCTGTGGGCTTGCTGGGATTTGCTCTAATGGGAAATAAGCAGGGATAAAGCTGGTGAATACATTGACTTGCAGAGCTGTTCTCCATTGCCTTACATGGAGTGGGAGGACTTGGGAAGACCTGTAAGCTTCAGCTGCCTGTTTTGTGATCTTCTGTACCTTGTCAGAGCTCCCCCTTGGGTTATGCACTGCAGGGAAACAAATAGGGAGTCCTGTGGCACTTAAAGACTAACAAACAAATTTTTATTGCATGAGTTTCTCTAGGAGAAAATCTCACTTTTGTCAGACACTTTGAAGATAGGGGAACTTTCCTCCCATTCTGTAAGTTCCCCCATCTTCAAAGCATTTGACGAAGTGGGATTTTCTCCCATGAAAGCTCATGCAATAAATATATATATATATATATTTTTTAGTTTTTACATGCCACGGGACTCCCTATTTGTTTCCCTGCAGTTTTATTGAGCTAGACTAACACGGCTGCCCTTTTGGAGCACTGCAGGGAGGATTCCTCTCCCATTTGAGAACTGTAACTAAGTTGAGCAGATGCTCAGGTTTTATAGCAACAGTCCCAATAGTCAGACTTCTCTTATATAGGCACCTGTTATTTCCCCATCCCCTGTCCTGATTTTTGACACCTGCTACTTGGTCATCTTGTTTCTAACTAACAATAATGACACCACCAGTATTTCAAAGAAGAATAAAGTGAAATGCGTACTACTTATCTTATAATGATCTTTTTACCTAAATTCCTTATGGTTGCTCAAAATCATAGTAGAGAGAGAACATGTTATACTGTTTATACCAGTTTTATTTTTCAGAGAAAAAGCCCTCAGTAATGTTGTTTTTCAAAGAACTCCTTTAAAATAAAATAATCAACCATCCAATTGCACAGCTGCACTAGCAGAAAGTCTCTATTTACTCTTCCAAGTAGGTGACTTTAATTTAAAGCAGAGAAATGGCTTTTCTCTGCTGTGCACCAATGTATTTTGATTAGTACCTATCTCCATTGACTGAGTGTTGCCAGACCACCAAGTAAGGGAGATTATGCAGCAGTTGCCACTGAATTGCTGTATTGTTTAGTTAAAGGAACAACAGCAGGGAAACAGTAATTCTTTTTTCTTAGAGCTGCTTTTCTTTACCAGCAGAGATCAAGCTAGTAAATTACTAGGAAAACTGGAACGAAGGAAGCCTTAGCTGCAGTCCTGAGTATTCTCTTGAAATAAGATGGAAACAGTTTTTAGTTTTGTTTTATCTCCAGTAGAGTTCTTCCTTTACCTGTAAGATTCCAGCATTAACCACTCCTGATACAGGAACATGTTAATATTGTGCATCCCACTGTCTTTCTGCTGGCATTCACACTTCTCATGTGCAAATAAAGATCGTGTGAATGAGTAACCAGATAATTCTTTTAAAATATTTTATTTAGTTGATTTGTTTGTTTATTTTAAAAGAAATTAATGATGTTCTTTTTATATGTTCATTAATTATTGAACTGTGTCTTCAAATCACTGGGGAGATCAAATATGTGTTAGTCTGTGTACAGCAAAAATGACAAGAGTCATGTGGCACATTATAGACTAGCAGATTTCTTCGGGCATAAGCTTTCGTGGGCTCCAACCCACTTTGTCAGGGGTTGGAGCCCACGAAACCTTATGCCCAAAGAAATCTGTTACTCTGTAAGGTGGTACGTGTCTCAAATATGAAATGTATTTAATCAGCAAGCAAACTGGTTTTATGTCATGAAACAAATTTATTTATTTAAATTCCACTATATTAGTAGAAGTCATGTTATGCTTTAAAGTTGTTTCTCACTGCAGGCAAATTGACATATATGAAATCAACTGTGGCAAGATTATATTTATGAGAAATTAAATGACCCATGTAGTATTCACACCTGCCAGTTAGATACATGCCCTTTGAAGCCATGTGGTATTCTTAATAAAATTATTTACAAAAGATCATGAATAGTCTAAAAGTGTAAAGGAGAAACTGGAAATTAACTGCAAATAATTTAGGCTCAATAATTAATTTGGAATACAGTGGTTCATCTGTAGCATAAATTAATGTGTAAACAGTGAGCCAGTGAGTGTGGTCAGAAAGTTTTTAAGACTTTTAATGGATTTGTAAAATGCTTTTGAACCTTGGGTAAATAAAAATAGCTCAAATGACAGGCTTTGCTTATGGTTCATGCAGATATTTTTGCCTTGTGAACCATGCAGTGTACAGGGTTCCATTGATACCCACCAGGCCATCTATTGATGAAAGAAGCAGTTGGATTGGTCCTTTAAGCTTTGCAGTGGTAACCTACCAAGCAATGATATTGTTGCTGTTCATTGAATATACATATCTCGTCATCAGACATCAACACAAGCTGTCTCTATCACTTTATTGTGATGATAATGGTTATCAATTAAAATATTTTAAAAAAGGTTTTCAGGCTATTAATATTGTTTATATAGTCATCACAGTAGTCTACTGCTGTGGTCCTTTTTAAAAACAGCCATTTAGGATTATTAAAATAATGTATTGTGGACTAAAATTTCTCTTCAAAGTTAATTATAATTTTTCTAACTTTTAGAAGAACAATCACATAATTGTGTAAAATTGATATCAACTTGAAAATTTTTGGTGCACTACCTTTTTAAAGAAATAGATGAGAAAATCTGAGTGAGAATGATACCTGAATTTGACAGTGTCCTTGAATCCTTAGGCCATGGAAAGTGTGACTGTGGGAAGTGCAAATGTGAACAAGGCTGGCATGGTGAAGCTTGTCAGTATCCAGCATCTTGCAACCTTACACGGAAGAAAAGCAATGAAATGTGTAAGAATTCTCAAGATATCGTCTGTTCTAATGCAGGTAAGAGATTTTCCTTAATGGTGGACATTCTCCATCTGTTACTAAACTTCTGTGCAAATCTGCTTCTGGACATACCGTGGGTGTAATGGAATTCAGATAATACAGGGAAAGTAAGTCAGCAGGCTGAGGCTTTTGTTTGAAATTGACATGGACTCCAGCTGTTCTGAATGACTTCATGCAGAAAAATGAGTGAAAAAAATATATAACCTAAACTGTAGTATGCAGATTTCTAAGCCTGATATGCAATGCTAGTTTAAAACTTTTCAAAGAATTTATCTTTATATAACTTTTAAATTGCCTTTAAAGAGTCCTCCGAATGCTTGGTTTAGTTTTCTGGATTATACATTAATTATTTTAAATTGATGAAGAGTCTCAGAAAGATGAGGTAACAACTTTGATATTTTTGTTTTGAAAGGATGCAAATGAGGCGTTTGCAAACATCCCTTCTGAACATTTAACGAGAGGCTTTAACATTGATTACTAAAATTTGCTGTCACAAAATTTGTAGTTTTGTTTAGGGACCTCCAGCCAAAACCCTTCTACGTACTGAGTTGTTTGTTGTAGATCTCTTTTCTCCCTTGTTCAAGTTTTATGATTCATGCTAACCTCAGTGGAAGTTACCCAAGTAAATAAACAGAGGAAGATACAACTGTCTTGTTGATCCGCCTGCACAGTCTTAAAATGTCAGTGGACATTTGCAGGCAGTCAGAACTGAAATCAGATTCAGCTGAATGGCTTTCACAAATCTCTGTGTGAAGCTGGTAGTGGGAAGCATTGCCAGATCCACACTTTTGCTGAACATTGTCAGTGTTTTAACTTGCATTTAAGCCTATACATGTAAGTAGTTTTATACTTATAGGATAGTTCTCTGACTCATTTTTGCTTCTTGGCACCACACCCTGAGGTCATCCTCATTCTTTTGGTGGAGATAACATAGACTAGCCAAAGTACCAGGAACTGGTTTAGGTTAATAATTTGGGTTTGATAAGGTACTTGTTACTTGCCTATAGGCAAAAGAGGAATTAAGGCAGGACTGGTTAGTGAAGACTCAATCAGTTACTCAAGGATAAGAATAAGAGCTCTACTTTAAAAAGGGTGGCCGTTCATGTGGAGGTAAAGCTCTGATCCAGGACTAGGCTTTCCTATAATCAGAGCTGGACACTCTCTCCTTTCGCTGTGTTGTTTATACAAAAACTTTTTGTTTCCCTTCTCCTTCAGTCTGTGCACCTTGTGGCAGTAGCACCCTGTGCTGGGGAAATTCTCTGTGGGAAAAATATCTGGTTAATGAACCCAGGTTTATTCTATGCCGCCAGGTTAGATTGTCATGTTTTGGTATTCTCTTAGATGTGGTAGTGAAAAACTCTCTTACAGCTTGTCAGATATTGAGATATTGAGGGGCAAAGGGAAGCTTTGAAGAACAGAAGGTCATTATCAGGTCTTACATCAGCAATGAGCCATGTTTCAATTGTCAAAGAGAAGACTGGATAGAGATGAGAGAAATAACATAACCAAAATAACTGACTTAGCACTTTGGATAAAGGACAGACCGAGAGCTGGCTATAAAGTTACATCCACACAGCTCACTCTGCTCTAAAGGACCCAGAGTTTCTTAGAAAAACAAGCAACAAGTCCTGTGGCCCTTAAAGACTAACAAATTTATTTATTGCTTGAGCTTCGGTGGGAAACAGAATGGGATTTTCTCCCACGAAAGCTCATGCAATAAATAAATTTGTTGGTCTTTAAGGGCTACAGGTTCCTTACTTGTTTTGCTGAACTAAACTAACACAGCCACCCTTCTAGAGTTTCTTAGGTAGCTCAAACAATTGTGGAAACCTATAAGTTGCATATGTGTTAAAATCAGACACAGATAACCAGTGTATGCACAAGGAGTCCTGTGGCACTTTTAAAGGCTAACAAATTTATTTATTACATGAGCTTTCGTAGACAGCATCCCGCTTTGTTGGCATCTGTTGAAGTGGGATTCTACTCACGGAAGCTCATGTGATAAATAAATCTGTTAGCCTTTAAAAGTGCCACAGGGCTCCTTGTTTGTTTTTCTGTAGTAGACTAACATGGAACAGTGACCATGCGTAAATGTTAAATAGCACATTCTTCCTTGAGGTGTCCAGAGCCTGCCCTGTCTATCTGTTTCTTTCTGGGTGGAATTTAAAGTACTGTTTTTGATAAAGACCTAAATGAGGGTGTGGCTTTCAACATGAGACACTCTCAGTTGTGATCAGTCGAAATACATGAGCTGCAACTCAGGCAGATGAAAATATAGGATGCTGCTAATAGAGCTTTCCCTATGAGGGTCTCTTTCCTTTTAAATTTGCTCCCCCACATTTCCATTTCTTGGCTGGAAATGACCTGAGTTTTTTCACTTCTGGGATTCATTGAAGTGCTCAGCTAGCTGATCAAACATTAGTTGAGCAGACTGAGATTGAAGCAGTTTGGAGTTCATTGAGCGGCTTGGGGCAGGAATGTTTATTTTTGTTATGTATTTTGTTTAGAGGCTATGATTTGTGCTGTGTGGGATTGACCTCTAGGCTACTGCTGTTTTGTTTAGTTGTGGACTGTGTTTTTTACTTATTTGTCAGATAGCCCAGCACTTGGAACAGGTGTTTGATGTATGTGTGAAACTGAAGTAAATAAATAAATAATCATGTAAAAGTACTTGCACAGCCAGACACCTGGATTTTCATCCAGAGAGTTGACCTTTATTGCTTTATTCTTAGGTTCTAGGGTTCATATCTGAAGTAGAAAGAAAAACGTTTTTTTCAAAAACACAAGGCTGTCATGATGATAGGAATCTAACTGGTCATGTGCATAGACAAGTATATTTTCACAGATGCTGGGATTTTATACAAAGACATTCACACAATTGTACATAAAGCTGCTTGAATAACCTGTAAAGAATATGTTTTCTCTCCTTTTCTATTTGTGAATACTTCTTTCTTTCAGAATCTGCTAACAAATTTGAGTGTTGTTCAGGTTATTCATTATTCAAAATTGTTCATAAAGTAAAGCCAGCAAATTATTCTAGTTTATATGTAATCAAAATCTTCTCACTGTTCTTAAATTCAAGTTGTTTAGCTTGTATATTTAGACCACATGTTATGTTTCTATTCCCTGTCTGAATGAGTGTGACATTTGGCTAGTTTAGAAACGGTTGGTTGGTTGACCTGTCAAATATTGGCACATGTTGTCACAGAATGTCAAAAATGGTAAAATATTTTAAGTACCAATTCATTAGCATAACAGCAGTTAAAAAAAGAATTTATGGTCTCCAATAAATTTAGGCTCAGATACTTATGTCTAATTTCAAAAACTATGTAGCTTAACTGAGTTATTTTAACTCAGAAAAATATGAAGCACAATGAGAAAATAAGATCTATAAAAAATAAAAGAATGGCACCATGATACCATTAAAAGGTAAGCCACCGCCTACATCAGGGATTTCTTGCTGAAATATTAAATAATATTTAACCATTGTCAAATAGCAGGCAGTTAATTGACTGGTTATTTGACTTATTTGAACAATTGACTGGTTTGCCAAGCCTAGTGAAAGCTATATTAAAAGGCCAGGGGATCTTCCTTCTCGGCCAAAAAATGTGCATTAGTTAGATTAGTGAAAGAAGTAAGATGGTAAATGAGGTGTTCAGTCCTCAGTTTTATGTCAAAGATCCCTTGAATATACATCTCTGCAGTAAAAGTGCACAGTTCTATAAGACATTTCTAATTACACATTGGCAAAGTACTTACCAGTTGTTTCACATTTCACAGTAATTAGCTAGTTGGTTGGCAAATTAAAGGTATTGCTGTGATAATTACTGTCTAAGTTGAATATTCTCCCCTGACATCTGAGCATGAATTCTTACTGCGGGGGGTCCTCCCACAAAATTAGTTTAGATTGATTTCTTGTGGTTTTCCTCATATCACTAAATTGGGACCACATTCTCAAAATTGTGATTGTGTAGGGAAGATATTAGGATGTCGTGGGACTCTCTAAATATACTCATGGAATTCTTCCAGTGTTATTTCTAGGATCTCAATACTTAGGTCATGCTCCTCTGTTGTGATAATGGCATTGACCTGGACAGAAGAAGATGCCATTGTTGAGAAGTTGGCAGTGCAGAATTCAGCTTTCTTCCTTCACAGCAGAAAGAGCATAGCTTCCATTATTGCATTCATGATCATGGATTTCATGACTTCTCTGGTGTATCTGCAAACAGATAGCCCTAGAGATGAATTTTACTGGGTTCTAGAGAAATATACTACTTCCTGTTATAGTTCTTCACTCTTTGTTGAATAAGACGCTTAAGAAAAACTCTATTTACGCTTCAGATGAACTCTTGCAATTCCTAGGTTTTCTTAAATTTTAAACTTGCTTAGCAATAAGGTATATAAAAGCACCAATGGATAAAAAAAACAGCAACAAGTATTCTTTCTATTAAATATAATCACATAGAGTGTTGATTCGAATGTTTACAGGCATATGTCAGTGTGGCAGATGCAAGTGTGAGAATTCAGAAGGGAATGGACTGGTGTATGGTAAATTCTGTGAGTGTGATGACCGGGAGTGCATAGATGATGAAACAGAAGAGATCTGTACAGGTAAGCACATTAATAAATAAAGTACAATAAAAAGATGAGTCAAATCTGGTTGAGACATGCAATAGAATGGTAAAGTTTTTCAGATTTTTACTTACTGGAATTATAAAAATGACTTGATTGCATGCATGTAGTGAGTCAGAGATAAATTACATGAATATCCACTTATTATCCACTTGATGTGTAGGAATTTCAGGTGAGTAAGTGGGCTGAACAATAAGTGGCAGAAATATAGACAGCACCCCTGAGCCATTGCCTCCTTTTATGCAGAGAAGGTCACTAATTGTTCTTCAGCCTTAACCAGCCTCTTCCCTTTGCCAATGTGGCCTTAAGCCTGGCTCCATAGCTCAGGGGTTAGAGCAGGAGTCTTAGAAAGCAGTGGTCAGAGATTCACATCTTGTTAGGGCCTCCATGCATAGCACCACAAAGCTGTCAATTTTTGTAGCAGGCAAAGTACATGTAAGTGGATCTATGCATGGATGAATGGAAGAGAGGGCTACATTAAAAAAATATATTTATATGGTATTGGGAGAAGTGGGATTAAACAGGAGTAATAAGCACATGCAAAAGGTTCAGATTCACCCCTGGAATACTGCAGTTTAATGTTGTGGAATGTGTGTAAAATATATATTGCTGTCTGTGTATCCATGTGACAGAGACAAAATAATTTTTATTTGTTTAACTCTCTGTGCTGTTCTTGGAAAATAATTTTTATTGTATGAATTAAATTATTTTTTAAAATTGATAATACAGTATGACCTTCTAAAGAAGCCATACCCTGGGAACACAGGCTAAATTTATCAGATAATTGACTGAAGTAAAATCTGGGCAGAGATCTCATGCTATTCTATGTCAGTGATTCAATATATATTTTATTTTTACATAATAAAAATGTGAAGAACCCCTGCCATCTTTCGTTACATTTGATAAGATTTAGCATTTTACAAAATCCTATTAAACTCACCTCTGGTGTTTTTTTTCTATGTATTCTTTCTCATCAGTGTTGTGTCTCATGATAAAGCTTTTTTCCAACCTCTTACTCTCCATCATGGTTTCATTCAATGTTGCCGTAATCCAACAGGGGACAAGATGTACCTCTGTAAAACTCCAATGTTATGTTGATGTGCCTGTTGAATTCAAGGTACTGGAGAAATGTATTGGTCAGCCAGGTGCCTAGTGTTTCTGACTTCTAATTCATCACTATAGAAATTGGTTACATTACATTGGGACCCAGACATCTTGGTCAGAACCCTTCAAGTTGATATTACGAAGAGTAAGATCGGAAAAGAGCCTAGGACAGCTTGCTAACTAAGGCTCTTACTTATCCTTCAGATTTATGTATGGACTTAACTTTAAGCACATGAGTAGTTTTGCTAGGTTATCAATGGGTCTGTTTCTTATGTATTAAAAAGCTAAGCATGTGCATATGCATTTGTGAGACTGGACCCCAAACGTACAAAAAAGGCAACATATAAGCAAAATGCCAAAGGTACAGAACTTTAACACTCCTTTCCCTATCAAGCAGTTTTACCTTCTCTCTGATGCACTTGGTGCACCAGGTGATGTGCTGCACAGGCCTTAGACACATTCATTCCAGGCTGCTCACCCCAAAAGAGTAGCTCCAGATTTTAAAATTCTCATATCTTCCAGGCCACAAGGGACCATTATGTTCATTTACTCTGATCTTCTACATAACACAGGGAAATTTAAAGCCCCCATCTTTCAAAAACAAGTATGCTATAACACATAGAAAGTCATCTTTCACAGGCTCCAGTTTAGGAAAACATCCGTGTTTAGGAGAGCACCCAAGCATGGGCCCAAATGTTAAAGAGGAAAAAGTCTGGAGAAGAAAAGTAAAAGAAAAAGGTTCTACAATTTCAGACTGGCTCGGTGATTAAAGGCAGAATCTGGCAGGTCTTCAAAAGAAGGAGTAAAGACTCCTATGCCTGGCTCCTGCTGCTTCCCCACACTGTTCAGCATCTTCTCCCTGTGCTCCCTGCTCTCCTCGCCATGAAGGGTGGTAGTTGCATGCAGGTCTCCAGTGGAGAGGCAGCCTACCTGGTCTTAATTTTTTTAAACAAAATAAACAGTGGTTCCTTAGGCTGATACTATTGTGTGTGGCACAGGTTCAAGTGTTGTGCCAGGGTTGTCAAGTTATTCTTCAGCTGGCTTTTCTATGACCCAGTTAGCATTATTTTAAAATGAACTATTTAGTGTTTGCAGGGCTGGTGCAACTATGTATCTGAACTAGGCAGTCACTTAGGGTGCTAGGCTTTAAGTACACCAGATTAAATGGAAGTGAACTTTTTCTCTGTTTTTAGGTGCTTTGGTGGACTGGGTCAGAGTCTTTAAGAGTTGGGTAGGATTGAGCCCCAAGTGACCAGAGGCAGAGCCTGTTCAGGATATTGAAGGTGGGGGAGGGGATAGTAAATGATTTTTTTTAAAGGTTCATTTTGATTGAGGGAAGGGATTAATCTTCCAGCTAGTTTTTAGTTTTTAAGAGTTAATTTGTCCATTACCATAAATTTCTATTTAAAATAGTTGCAAATGAAAGCTCAGATTCCTGCAAGCTGCTCCACAGAGCCAAAGCCTTCCACCAGCATAGAACCTCTTGGAGGGAATCTTGCAAGGGACTGAGCCCATTTAGCTCCTGTTGGTTAGAAGTAGTTCATGCTTGAAAGATTGAACCTAAATAGCATATTTAAAGTTGCTCTTAACTTTTTCTATTAAGGTCACAGCTTACTATATTTATCCATACATACATACTCAAAAATCAAGTTTAATGACTATTAAAAGAACAAATTTAAATTGTGTTGATTGATTGATCAGTATATTATACAAATATGCAGAACATTTGTATAATAAATAGGCTTATGGAGGTATATGAGGACAACATAAGATAAGTACCGAAGTAATTAATTATTCCATTGAGAAATAAAATCTATAAACTGCTTTATTTGTCCTCATAACAGTAAGGATGAAGAGAAAAATTAGTAAAAATGATTATATTGTTAATACTCCTTGAAAAACTTGTTTTTTTTTCTCACTGTATAAACTTTGCTTTGGGTAAAGGCCATGGAAAGTGTTACTGTGGAAACTGTTACTGTGAGGCTGGTTGGCATGGAGATAAATGTGAATTCCAGTGTGATATCACCCCATGGGAAATCAAGAAAAGATGCACATCTCCAGATGGCAAAATCTGCAGCAACAGAGGTGTGTCATTCACTTATTTTATGCGTGTATATATTTTGCACGAAGACAAAGATAATATTTTTTGGTAATAGTTTCTGGTTTTGCTCTCCTTATGGACATGAATTTTAAAAAGTTGAGGAGGGTGTGTGTGTGTGTGTGTGTGTGTGTGCATGCGCGCGCATAAACATACTTATGTGTGCATGTATGAATACATGGATATGCGTGTGTGTATATGTATGCATATATTTCTTATTATATATGTGTGTGTTTGAATGCTTACATATAAAATATATATTTGTAAGATGAAATTGACTCTAGAGTGGGAAGCCATTTTCACTCTTGCTTCATCAGTGAGGCTGCACTGGTTGGATTTGGGCGAATAACCCATCATGGATTCCCAAAAGCCCTGCACATGGACTGTGAATGAACAGTGGTCATTATTTCACCTCAGAACTTAGAATAGCAACCAAAGAGGGACTGCTCATAGCTCTGGAAGACAGATTTTAAAAAAAACAATAATAAAACAAAACAAACAAAGAAAACTATGTCGTTCTCTGCACAAAGTCCAATCACTTGAATTTCATTCATAATTTCCATTTAATTTTGCCAATTTGGGAAGAAATGATGAAAAAATGAAATTTGTATTCACCAGCTGCTGTCCTTGGCTTCACTTTAAAAATAGTTCAAAGTGAGAGTGTTATTCTTTTGGCTTCAGTCCAGAACCATTAGAGAAGAGCAAAAGTGCAAGTCTCATAGATACCCTTCTCAAATACATCTCTTCTGACAAACCTACTATAGTGTGAGCATCTAATTATCCTGAGAGCATTTAGCTAAATTTTCTGTCTTAATTATGAGGAAATTGAAAGCTTGGCTCAAATACAGAAGTAATATAGGTTCATTTAATTTTTGGACTTCAACTGTAAAACTAAAAAAACTTGTCTAATACAGGAAACAATAAATATAGAAACATTATGTGTCAAATTAGATGTTTTATTCACACTATAATGATAACTTCTTACCAAACAGAATTTGAAGATGTTTTACATAAAAAGTATTTCTTTATAGGAGTACAAAGTAGTGTAGCTGGGAACTTTAATACAGCGGTACAAAGGGTGTAGTTGGGTATAGTGTAGTTGGGACCCTTAATAGCTGCAGATTTCTACAGTATGTGCAAGGGAACTACCTGTCCAATACTATTTCCAGAAGACTTTTTAACTTTTCAAATATTTATGATTTTGTCTATATGAAACTTCAGGAGGCCTTAACTTGATAAAGCTGTTTCCAGTCTCATGATTAATGATTTTTTTTGATCAGTGTTCCCAGTTTACCTCTTTAGATATAGACTGAATATCTCAGGCAGCTGATGAAAAGTCATTCTAAAAAGTTACTGTTCTGGAATTACATCATCATTACTTATTTTTTTCGTGGCAAGAGTTAATATTCTCTTCACTGAATGAATTGTAAAAGTGTCTGTAGTATCTATTCATGCAGCCCAGTTCTCTTCAAATTCATTATATTGTTGTGTGAGAGGGGGTAGTGGCTGCCAGTGAACTTGACTTTGAACTGTGGGCAATCACAGACCTTGCTGGAGCTAATGGATGTGTTAGCCGTTTTTCATTCTGACTAAATGAAAGAAGCAATTAAGCTCCTTTATAGAGTGAGATAGCTGGAGAAACTGGAACCTTCTGCAAAAGGACTGGACTGCCTGTAAGGCCTGGACAGACATTGGGCCAAAGGGGTGTGATGGGTTTACCTGAGAATTGGCTGCAAATGCAGTGGCTGGGGTATAGTTTGATTTCTGTGTTCTTCAGAAGCAAAGCAAGCAGGGACACAGTGAGAGCCAGTGTGAGTGTAGTCCTGGGAGGAACCTAAGAATGAGAGCTGCTTTTGGGGAACATGACTGGTTGAAAAGCAGGATTGGATTTCTGAAGAAGAAAACATCTTCTTGCTGATTGTCCTTACTGTGTCCAAGGAAATAGGGCAGTATGTACATTCTTTGAAAATAACCAGGATTGTACCAAAGAAATACCTGACTAATATTTTCTCTTCTTAATGAAAATAAACTGGCAAGGGCCTGAATGTTGGCTAACCACTTGGATTTAGGGGTAACAATATAATTTTCAGTCAGGTCATTACTTTTTAGTCAGATTTTTAGTTGGAGTGATAAAGGTCTCATGGGCATTGCCGACAGGATAAGATTTTGAGTTTTTCTAACTTGATCACTTACTGACCATCTTGTATAGCCTGCATTTTTCTGTTGTTGAGTCCAACCAGGAACAAATCACAACAGCAATATAACACTTGCTCTTGAGAAAAGAAGATAATTTGCTGATGAAAGAAATGAGTTTGTTAGACTAGAAAGGTTGTAAATCATGGGAGATGAGCACACGTTTTTAACTAATAAACAGGAGAAACTGTGACACTACACTCACAATGTGGTTCTGAAGTCAGAGTAACGAAGTTCAGTTCCTACATGGATCCTTCTTAAAGCACATTGCTAGGCCCATTTCTCCTCTGTTCATTTTCCTAGGCACATGCGTATGTGGTGAATGCACATGTCATGATGTGGATCCAACTGGTGACTGGGGAGATATTCATGGAGATACCTGTGAGTGTGATGAAAGAAATTGCAAGGCAGTGTATGACAGATATTCTGATGACTTCTGTTCAGGTAAGGGGCACATGTAAGTGCAAACAATATATCTGAATTTAATTTTGGGAAAAGGAATGTCCAATTGCCTTGCTCTTCTCCTCATTATATTTCTCAAGTATAATTTTTGCTTGGCTACCTAAAGGGTTCAGACTCTAATTATTGGAAGTACGTAGATTTTTTTAAAATAAAACAACCATGCAATTTTGTGAAAAATGAAAATGAAATGAAAAATCTTTACTTTAATTTTTTTCCATAGAACATATTTTTTGACCATTTTGCCTAAATATGATCTTAGGAACCCAAATGTAAGCATCCATTTGTGTTACTCTAAGTACATTGTGTTCCACATAGCAGAAAATGAACATTTGAAGAATAACTGAACTTGTTAATTCTGGATATATTCTCCCACACAGATTGTAATTTGCAGGGTCACTTCTAGATGGTGCAAATGAAGAGATGGAGAGGGAAAAAGGAAAAACTCAAAGAATCAACTTTCGTTATTGACGCAAGATGGTTGGTAGCAGGAAGTACGTAGGAATAGAAAGTTGATTCTTTTTGGAAAGGCAGGTTCTATGTCCCTGCCCTCACAAAGGGCAAGAGAAGCTCACTTTCCCCACTACAGCCATAGAGCCAGAGGAGTTTTGTCTCTTCACCAGTCTGGGGTGATCCCGTGCCCACACTTGTCTCCTCTTGTGGATGTCCCTGGCGAGTAGAACATAAAATTGGTATGGTAGTGACTATAGCATCACTACAGGAAATATGCCATTGATTCTATCCATGAACTCTACTATCTTGCCTCACAGAATGTTGTGCCCAGAATACTCAGGGTGTCACCCAAAATTGCAAGGAAGTCTTTGCTGTTTGCAAAGATATGAAAATAAAATGGGGGATAAATGAAAGTATTTCTCAAATGCAGTCATCTAGCATTTCAGATGCATGAATATTCAGCAGATTATTTTCAGCTTCATTGAGGAAAAATGAGACCTAACGCTCTCCACACAGCCCACTTTCAGTTCAGAAACTCCTCTTCAGCTACCGACATCCTCATGGTTTGTTGAATGAAAAGAACTGATGTCCTAGCTTACTAGTGACATGGTGGAACTCTGGAGAGAATGGTGCTGCTCAATTTTTATCCAACTACAATAAATATGTTGATATTATCACTAAGCATCAACTGAACACACAGGAGTAAAACGCAGGATGCATTTTGTGTATCAAGGTACTCTACAGAACACACACCTTGCAAAGGCAACTAAGGCATCTTCCGAGGGACTTGACAGATTCCAGTCTGAGGCTAATCATAGAATCATAGAATCATAGGGTTGGAAGGGACCCCACGAGGTCATCTAGTCCAACCCCCTGCCAAAAAAAGCAGGACCACTCCCATTAGATCATCCCAGTCAGTGTTTTGTCCAGCTGGGACTTGAACACCTCCAGAGATGGAGATTCCACCACCTCCCTAGGCAACTTATTCCACTGCTTCACCACTCGCCTAGTAAGGAAGTTTTTCCTAATATCCAGCCTGGACCGCTGTGGTGTCCCATGGAAAACAGACTTGATCTAATTAATAAAAAATAGGAACCACAAAAGAACAAAATAATTTCTAAAAATAGCTTCTGAAAAGTTGTAGATCCCCCTCTATTACTTAGCCAGCCTAATTGATACAAAAGAGCAAGCACAGCAGAGGACAATGAAAAAGGGAGAGGAGGCTAAAACTGGGATGATGAAATGGAACTTTCAGTTCCTTTCTTCTTCACTCATGAGAAATGTGGAGATCCAGATTTCTTAACCCCAATTGAATTGGAAAAAGAAAATTGGGACTAGAACTAATTAGAAATTGGAGTGGGGGGAGCAGCATTTATAAAAATGTTTTATGACTTTTTTTCTTCCCTCTTTCTTGACTGAAATTTTGGCCAACTCTAAATAATGGAAAAGCATGGAAACAAAATCACGGAAAACAGGACATAACGAGTAGGGTGCTGCAGGGATCTGTCCTGCGTCTGGGTTTGTTCAACGTTTTTATCAATGACTAGCACGATGGCATAGAGAGCAGACTTATAAAGTTTGCAGAGGATATCAAGCTGGGAGAGGTTGCGAGTCCCATGGTTTGAGCCTGAAAACTGCTCTGATTTGCTGTTACTGTATGACCTGATCCTATGTTTTACACCCCCTTGCATTTAGTTTCATTCCTTTCTGTAAGTTCACCCATCTTCGAAGCATCTGAGGAAGTGGGATCTTCTCCCACGAAAGCTCATGCAAAAAATAAATGTTAGTCTTAAAGTGCCACACAACTCCTTGTTGTGTTTTTGAAGGATAGGATCACAATTCAAAATGATTTGGACAAACTGGTGAAATTATCAGAAATAAATAGAATGAAATTCAATAAAGGTAAGTGTCAGGTGCTCCACCTAGGGTTAAACAACCCATTGGACACAGACAAAATGGGCAATGAATGCCTAGGAAGTAGTACTGCAGAAAAAGGGTATGGGTGTAATAGTGGATCACAAGCTAAATACAAGTCAGCAGTGTAGTTCCATTGCAAAAAAAGCAAACACTATTCTGGGGTGTATTACAGAGGTGGCTTTTGGGGTAAGTGAAGCAGGCAGGCGCATGCCTAGGGCCCTAAGCAGAAAGGGGCCCCGTCTCATGCTTCGCATACCCCAAAAGCTGCCCCACCACCAGGGCCTGAGCTGGTGTCAGAGGTGCCGGCTCTGTGGTGAGGGTGCCAGGACCATGGGAGGTGGGGGCCTGTGGGCCAATAGGGGGCCACCACAATAGGCCTTTACCTAGGGCCCCCAATAGCCAAAGGCTGCCTCTGGTGTATTAATAGGTGTATTATGAGTAAGACAGGAGAAGTGATTCTTCTACTCGACTCTGCACTGATTAGGCCCCAACTTGAGTACTGTGTCCAGTTTTGGACACCTCATTTCAAAAAGGATGTGGAGGAACTGGAGAAAGTCCAGAGAAGGACAACAAAAATTATTAGAGGTCTAGAACGTTTGTCTTATGAGGGAAGATTGAAAGAGCTGGGTTTGTTTAGTCTAGAAAAAAGGAGACTGAGAGGGGTTATGATAACAGTTTTCAAATACCTAAAAGGTTGTTATGAGGAAGAAGGAAAAAAAGAAATATGCTTTTTAATCACAGATGATATGTCAAGAAGCGACAGGCTTAAATTACAGCAAGGGAGGTTCAGCCTAGACATTTGAAAAAGATTCATAACTGTCAGGATGATTAACCACTGGAATAAGTTGCCTCGGGGGGTTGTGGAATTGCCTACATTGGAGGTTTTTAGGAGGAGGTTGGACAAACATCTGTCAGAGGTGATGTAATGGGGGTACTTGGTTTTGCCATGAGTGCAAGAATTGAGACTCAATGACCTGTCATGGCCCCTTCCAGTTTCTATGATTCTATGATAACTGAGCATAGTTTTAGCCTACTAGGATTGGCTTGACTGAAACCGAGTTATATTCTAGTTGCTGAACAACCAAGTAATTTGGTAAAAGTGTCAGTAGCTAAGGGTTAATACAAAAAAGAGGTTATGCCTAACTTGACATTAGGTTCTTATATTCAAGTTTTTGTTTACACTAACTGTGCAAACCCCAAGCGTAGACTCAGGGCATCAGCGTAAACTGATTTTCAGTAAAGTGACTTGTTCCACTTCAAACTAGGGTACTCTATCTGTGTAAACCATTGCCAAGACCCACAATAGGGGGAAAGCACTAAAAAACTCAAGCTTTTAAATTTGGACAATATATTTATTGTCTTATGTCTACAGAAAAATAGTACTTGCAAAGTGAATCACAAAGCACATTTTCTTTTTCACCATTTTAGTACAAAATCCAGTGCGGTTTCTTTAACTGGGGGAGATCCAGGCAAAATGGCAACCCAACATGGTTCAGAAGTTTCTCATGTTGTTCTGCCTCCTTAATTGCTAGAAGCAGGAAACCTTTCCTATCCAGATTAGTGGACTGGAATCATAGAAACACTATTACAGATAAGAATTTTATTGTGATTGAACAAAATGCCAAAAGTCATTTCAAAGGCTTCATACCATGGGAACTGGGAGGCCTGCTGCTAAGGCTTAACATCATAGAAGGGTAGCTCCCTTCAGAGATTTCACATTGCTTGGGGGTGATTGCCAATTTGCAGTACTTCCTGTTGCTAACTGGATGTCCTCTTTTAAAGAACTTAATGCTGTTTGGTGTCTAACTGAGTGACCTTCTCTTAGAGATGTTCACACTGTTAATGACTCTGCTCCTTTTAAGATAATCATGTTAACATCCTGCCATAGGAAGCAAAAAGCAACAACAAAATGAGACTCCCCATATGAAAACACCCCCATTCACGTATAAATGATGTACTTTTGTCTTGTTAGCGCATATAGTGCTCTTTTAGCAGAAGAGAGTCAATGAAGTGAATTAGCCTCTCGGAGGTGCACATCTGGGTTACAGGGGCGTATGGCCAATGCTTAGTCTGCAAGCAGGTGCACAAAACCAATGTGGGACGCAAGAGCTGGCCTTTGGCATTTGGAAAGGAAAATCAGTTATCAAATGTAAAGAAAAATCACCTCCCATGCACCTGCAGAATGGAAGCTGCTTTGCTGGCCCTTTTATGGAGCTAGAGTGCTTCTTGCTCCCTGTCGCTGTCAGTTTTCTGCTTGTAAACTAGTAATTTGCAGAAATTTTAGATGTATGATATTTGCAAGTATAAACATTTTGATGCAGTCAGACTAGATCTATAAACCTCCATGCTGATAGTTTGCAGGAAGAAAACTGGATGGGACACTGGACACAAGAAGAGGGGGTTGGACTTAAAGTGGTGGGTGGTGACTGGCTGAGGTTCTTGGGAGAGGAACTGGCTCAGGAGCCAATGAACCAAGCATTTATGCCCTGTTTCAAACCTTACTCTGCTGCTGAAGAAGGCTTTTGTTGATTGTCCTGGGGATGGTGTGTTTAACAGGGGGTTGCCGTCTTTTTGAGTCACAACATTGTACCAGACACAGACTACTACATCACCTCTTGCCGAGTCCCTTCTGCTGCCCTTGCTTACAGAGTAGGGCAGCACTACTACTAGCCTCAGCCCTCTTGGAGGATGGGCAAACAAACAGTCTGTAGTCATTAACCCCTGGCTGGGGCTGACAGTAACAGTCTGCGGTCCCAGATATTAAGGGCAGAGCAAACCAACAGTCTGTATATCAG
The DNA here is from genome assembly GCA_007922195.1 of Podocnemis expansa. Lineage (NCBI taxonomy): Eukaryota > Metazoa > Chordata > Testudines > Podocnemididae > Podocnemis > Podocnemis expansa. Next base: position 6,581,534 of record ML681993.1, on the reverse strand, counting down.
TGATCCTGGCTGTAATGCCTAGTGGCAAGTATGGGGTGAGGCTAACCCTACTCCACTGTGTTCTGACCTAAAGTCCTATGAAGCTAGTGATTTCCTTACTGACGATTCAAGGGTCTGCTCCCTGGGTCTCTTTGTACCCTTGAGTCTCCTGCGGGCTTGTCCTCCACAGGCAACAGTTGGGCATGTCCATAGCCAGGGGTGGGGATACCCCCCTAACAGTCTGGATTGCTGATTGTCCTTCAGCAGGAACATCCTCCGCCTCAGACAGCACTGAACTGACTTCTCTGTTCCCTCCACTGGGGGCATGTGTAGCAGGGGTGAGGATGCATGGCCTCTTCTGCCAAAAGTGATTGGTTAAGCCCAGCCCAATGATGGTTTGTACACCCTGTCGTGCTGATGCTCAAGCTTTCTTCTCTCATTGCTCAGAATATTTTGTATTGCATGGCTCCTGCTCCTTTCAGCTGTTGAAGGTGTTAAAACTGGCTTTATTGCATGTGCAGAGGAGATTAGGTTGGCTTTCAGTCATTCTCCCTTCTCTCCAGAACCATAGACAACCTTTAGTACAATGGCTTGTATTATGCAGAGGTGAGACTAGATGATTTCAATGGCCCCTTCTCAACACTGAGTCCCCACCTTAGCTTTCAAGTTTAGAAGGAGCCACTTTAATCATCCAGACCAAGGATGGCCAAACTGTGGCTCGAGAGCCACATGCAGCTCTTGAATGAAAAAGTGTGGCTCATGGAAGAAAGCCAGAAGAAAGAAGTTGCAGCATGGGCATTTTAAATCTCCCACCGTGAGCATGCTTGGGGGGAGGTCCAGCCCGTGCCTAGCTGCCAGAGCAGCCAGGTAAGGGGGCCGTGGGGAGGGTCAGCCTGGTGGGGCCAGCGTCAGGATCTGGAGATTAGGGATGGGGTTGGGACGATGGGGAGGAGCAGCAGCACAATGGGGGTGGCAGGGAGAAGCAGCTGCATGGTGGGGACATTAAGATTTTACTGTATAGGTAGGCCTAGTTTTCATGGTAATGTTAAGTAATTATTAGAATCTGACATTAGTAGGATCAATATTTGCCCTCTTTTTACAATAAAATTAAAGTGTGCACTGAATTTTAAACTTAGTAATTGTGGAGTAGGTAAAATATAGCTATAGGCCTGAGCGTGGCTCTCGAAGGTTTAATAATCAACTTGTGTGGCTCTTGAGTTCTGTAAGTTTGGCCACCCCTGATCTAGTTAAATCACCTGCATCACACAGTGGCAGGCTCAAAATCAAATTTTGTTAATTCAGACAAACAAGCTGGGAACTGTGAACAGAACCTGATTTAAGTTAAAATGAAGGCTGGTGAAATATATTTCTTCACTATCCTGCAAATCATCAGGAGCTTGTATATGTTACAAAATGTTATTGTTTTTGAAACTTGATTGTGAGTTGTTGACATTAGTTGACCAGACCTGACTGACTGACTGTATGCCAGGGAAAACTATATTCCACATCACATAATTTGCATATCTGTTTAAAGCAGAATGTGTCATAAAGTTGATCCAGCTTCCTAAAAATAATTATTGAAATATATCGTAGAAATTTATGATTTTGATAGGGGATAAATATTGAGTACCCCTTGAATTGCCAGTTCGTAACTAAAATGTTACTGCAGTTGCCTGTAAATTATGAAGCATTAGAAGTTCAGAATAAAGGCTGTGAACTGCAGTGCAATTTACAATGTGTTTATACATGCATTGTGGGACATAGTGTTGAACTGAAAGTAAGTCTATAATAGAAGTTCTCGTGCAGACAAGACTAAGGTGGTGTGATGGTAGTGAGATAAAGCAGGGACAGTGACATTGTGTTGAACGTGAAAGTTACCTTATGGTTGCATTGTTGTGGAAAAACATGTTTGAGTGACTATCTCTTTAGTTAACAGACTTGTTTGAAGATTTACTCCATATATCAGATGCTACAGTGTTTTCTAAGAAAAGAGAAAGAATTAAATGGTCTGGAAACTATGTGGTAACACAAACAGCATGGCATCCACTATTATCCGTGTACAGAAAATAATGAGGTTAGGTGCACTGGCTTGATTATATTGAAAACTTCTTCTCATGATAATTATTTACTAAAAACGGAGTTTTAGAAATTAAAGACAGTGCTTGTTATCAGTAGGTTTAATGTGTCCGTTGCCTTTGCTGAGACTGACTTAGAAGACTTTAATTGTGTTCATTGTAAAGGTCATGGACAATGTAATTGTGGAAGATGTGATTGTAAAGAAGGATGGACTGGAAAGAAGTGTGAACATCCAAGTTCTTGTCCGTTGTCAGCTGAAGACAGCTCTAAGAAATGCCGAGGAAACTCTAATTTATCTTGTTCCGGAAGAGGTAAGTGAAGTTCATTAAGATCTTTGTCATGCTCTCATAATCTGCTTCTCATTAATTTTTTTCTATTCACAAATTCCATGTTTTAAAGAACTCGAACTCTCCTTGTATATGAGTCACAGCTGCATGATTTACATAGTAGTGTGAGTGAGAATAGAAGAGCACCTTTTTTCCCTTCCTGCTTCTGCTAAATTATACTATATTTCACTTACTTCAATGTGTTGAGTTGTTGTAGATGCAATTTAAAGATTACTGCAATTAGTTCTTTTGTGAGGCTATATTCAGAATATAGGCCTATTCTGGAGCCCTCTGCTTGGACAACTCCCATTGAATTGAAAGCACCACACCCTCAGATTGTGTATAATTGGTATAACTCCTTTGACTTTGATGCAGATATGCACAGGCAAAAGATCCATCCTACTGGCTGCACAATAGAGTACTATAGAGCTGCCTGCTCACTTTTCAGTTGCCTTTTCAAAACCTTTATCTAAAACAATTATTTATGAACAGACTTCTGTTAAATTAAGTATGCAGTCTCAGGTGCACAGCTGTGACGATATAAGCACAAATAACATGCAAGAGGAAAAATTCATCTAAAAGAGAATGCATTCCATTCGTGTTGACTTATCAAAATATGAAATATGATTCTGCTCTGAAGAGTCTGGAAAGGTAAATATGATACAGGCTTTTTTTAGAATTGGTAATTAAAGTGGTTATGAAGTCTGCTCCACCATAGCGTTTGCTGAGAAAGGTACTAAAGCTGCTCTTGAGTTATTGCCTCAAACCCTAAATGTCATTTAATTTGTGATTACTTCTTTCACTACTACTGTCTGCAGTAACCTGGAGTCAAACAAAGGGTCATAAACTATTCACCCAAGTGAGCAGTGCCACATTGACATTTGCCTGTGTTTTTTCTTTCACAAATATGTGGCTGTTAATAAGAGTTCTTGTTCTAGTTATCTTCTGCAAGAACTAGGAGTAATCTGTTGCTTTTTGTCAGGCTGTGACAGCAGAAAGTTGACCTTCTAGCAGAAAAATAGCCCTTGCAAGAGGAAGTGCTTTTGGATGTACTGAGGAAAACAGTGTTTTGATTTAGATGGGCTAAGAGGTTTTTGAATATTGCTGATATATTACACTTTTGCCATCAATTAATAAAGGGCACATCTGCACTTTAATTAAAAGCCCATGGCTGCTCCATGTCAGCTGACTCGGACTCAAGCGGATCAGGCTAAGGGACTGTTCCTTTAGTAGGGAGATATCTGGGCTAAGGATGAAGCCCAGGCTTTAGGACCCTATGTGATGGGAGGGTCTCAGATCTTGGCTTACTTTTTACCTCAGTTTCCAATGTGTTAAACTGGGGATAATAGTATTACCCCACCTCACATGGGTGTTGTGTGACTAAAACTTCATGAGTGACTGATTGTGAGATGTTCAGACACTGTAATGAAGAAAGCCGTCGAAGTATGTTGATAGAATAAAGTAGCAAGAAAGAACTGGATTCTAGAAGGTGCAAGGGAATGTGGGGCCTGAAAAGAGGTTTTGTTGATGTTACAGTGGAATTGCCTTCTTGGCATCAGTAAACTCTTCCTGAGACTTAAATGTTGTTGTGCTAGAAGATAGGAACCTGCTGACAAGCCTTGAATGCAGCGGGTCTGCTTTCCTAACCTATTATTGGTATCACTGGGTAATTTCAAGGATGTTTTTTTTCACTGGAAAAAACAACAAGGAGTTGTGTGGCACTTTAAGACTAACAGATTTATTTTTTGCATGCGCTTTTGTGGGAGAAGATCCCACTTCCTCAGATGCTTCGAAGATGGGTGAACTTACAGAAAGGAATGAAGCTAAATGCAAGGGGGTGTAAAACATAGGATCAGGTCATACAGTAACAGCAAATCAGAGCAGTTTTCTGGTTCAAACCATGGGAAGCCTGAAGTCAAATTACCTTTTGTAATGGCAAAAGAACCCATAGTCTCGATTCAGTCCTGCTTTCACAGAATTTAGCTTGCATATTAATTCGAGTTCAGCTGTTTCTCTTTGAAGTCTTGATGTCCCAGCTACATCTCTAATGACAGTCGTTAACAAATCAGTCATCGATTGATTAGGAAGATGGAAGTGCTCAGCA
>ML681993.1:6322059-6572049 GCA_007922195.1 Podocnemis expansa | reverse complement strand
TGCTGAGCACTTCCATCTTCCTAATCAATCGATGACTGATTTGTTAATGACTGTCATTAGAGACGTAGCTGGGACATCAAGACTTCAAAGAGAAACAGCTGAACTCGAATTAATATGCAAGCTAAATTCTGTGAAAGCAGGACTGAATCGAGACTATGGGTTTTTTTCCTATTACAAAAGGTAATTTGACTTCAGGCTTCCCATGGTTTGAACCGGAAAACTGCTCTGATTTGCTGTTACTGTATGACCTGATCCTATGTTTTACACCCCCTTGCATTTAGTTTCATTCCTTTCTGTAAGTTCACCCATCTTCGAAGCATCTGAGGAAGTGGGATCTTCTCCCATGAAAGCTCATGCAAAAAATAAATCTGTTAGTCTTAAAGTGCCACATAACTCCCTGGTGTGGTTTTTTTTTTTTTTTGGTTTTTTTTGTTTTTTTTTTACTGGACTAGACTAACATGGCTATCCCTTTTTCACTGGAATGTGGTACCTTACAAATGCTTTAGTTCTGTAAGTAAATTTCTTCTTGAGTTTGGGGTGAGTTTTAAGTGTGTTCAATTTTAATTTCTTGTTGCTTGTTAAATCTATTCCTTTTCAAACTGGATTTTTGTCTTTTTCTGATATCATAGATATCTTTACTGTGATTTTCAATGAAACTAAAGAGTGTTAGGCATCCATATTCCATTGAATTTCAGTGGGACTTGGGCACCTAAATTGCTGTAAAAATCCTTGCCCTTGATCTTGATGTTTGCACATTGCTATTTTGGTCACTTTCTGGTAATGTTTTTCTTTTAGCTAGGAAACAAGGAAAATAAGAGTAAATTTTCACTTCAGTGTGAGAAAATTATGTATATAATATCATTATTTAATGGGAGTTTTGTTTAACAGTACATTTATCTCTGGCTTAGAAGAGAGGAGTGGCGCCAAGGAGATGCAGTTGTTGTTTGTTACTGTACCCTTTGCTGTGTGCATCCTTGGAGAATTCACTCTATACCTCAGTTTCTCTTGGTGATCATGGTACAACACCATTTGCTGTAAAACACTAATTTTTTTGTGTCAAAAGTGCTAAATGAAGACAAAATATTATGGTTATTTCTAATATCACTTCCCCACACATATAATTTACTCTTCACCCATAATGTGTAGACAACAAGGAGTAGGAAACAGTAATACATGCTCGTTTCACCTTTTTCATTAAATACTACTGCGTACTTAGAGTTTCAGGTGCAGAGTGCTGAAACATGAGACATTTTGTCATGGTTTTGGATTCTTAAGATTGTTCAACAAGGTATTAAGTGGTATTATTATACTGAAATGTTAACTGTAAAGTTAGAAATGTTACAATTCTTCATTTCAGGATTGCCCATGTAAGCTCAGTGACTGAATAAGGAGACATTGAAGAAACATTCCATAGAAGCTTTGGCTGGCCATCTTGAGGTTTTAGCTTATATAGCAAAACTTTCTGATTTGAGAATAAAAACCATAAATCTTCCAGAAATTCAACATGAACTTTTAAAATATTGTCTCAAAGACACACAAAGTGCAGGCCATACTTAAAAAAACAAAACAAAAACCACACACCTCTTTCATACTTAAATATAAAGAGAAGGTACGTTTAATATACATTATGTCTCCACTGTAAAAGCTAAGTCGACTTCATAAAGTCTACTTAAAGTAGACTTTAAGCAGACCTCATTAAGTCGACTGAGTGAGTCCACACTGCATTAAGTTGACTTTATAAAGTTGACTTTAATGTCCACATTGTGTTAAGTTGACTTAATAAAGTTGACTTTAAGGGCAGGAGTTATTAAGTCAACTTAAGGTAGCCCTTCAGTTGACTCAATCAATTCCAAATGTAGACAGGGCTTTGCTTAAGTTGACTTAAGCCCATAGTGTAGACATAGCCATTCTGTGGGCTTCTTAAAGGTGCATGTACCATTTTTTATCTGTGTCATATTTTATTTATTGTAGCTGGGAAAAAAAAAAGGGCCAAATCAGTCCTTGCATAAGAATTGCCTGTATGAGGGAATGTAAATCTTCCTTAGCAGTAGTGATGCAACCATCTCTTTTTATTGAGGCAAGCTTTTTTTCACTTTCTCGGTTTCTCCTCCTATAAAATGGGGATATTTATCTCACAACCATTAAACCCAGTGAAGGTATGTTGATGTATTTTTCAATATTTGAATGAAAGGTACATTCAAAATGCTATGTTTTATTTATTGTAGACTATCACAATAGGAATGTTTCTTACAATGTGTTTTGGACCACACTGGTAGCCTCGAGGTGATCCTCTGGGCTTCTGTGCAGCAGCCCTGAATTTAATTTTGATTGTTGTTGTTTGTGTCTCAGCTATCAATTTTTCAGTTAGGAGAGGACACATTTACTGGCTCCTCAGCTGAGGAAGGTTTGTTTGCCTTGGGAACAACTCATATTACCACAGCTGATATTGTAATACACAGTGACTTCAGGGAAATTTTTCCCATGGAAGGTGGGCCCTTACAATGATGTATGGTGATCTTTGGCTCATGTAGATTTAATTGTAATGAATTCAGTATGAACCATAAAACTCACCCAAGCTTACTTTCATAACTAATTGCTAGCTGAATGATTAAGTGGGCCTATATATTCACTATGTCTATTAAAAGAACACATTTGCATAAAGTGTTGACTGTTATATCAAATGAGTTTTGATTTTGTTTTGGGATAAAAGTATGCACGGACACGCACACATGCAACCTAGTTATAGCAAACTTCCACTTTAGTTTGTCAAACAAAGAGCCGGTTATTTTCTTGTGTGAGCAGTAATGGAGATGGCATCATCCATACAAGATAAGAGAATTTAGCAGAGTCAAGCCATAGCATATGCATGACATGAGTGGAATTGAAGCTTTTATTTAATTATAAAGATTGCTATCATTTCAACAAGAGAATAAAAGAGAGAGAAAAAGAAGCACAATAAAAGAAAATCTTTTCAGGACCTGGAATGAATAAATGAGGCTCTCTCTCTACTTTCCTAAAGACACCAAGGAATGAAAAAAAAGTTAAGAAGGAAAATTAATAAACCCTATTTGAATAATTAGAATCAGTTACACTAGACTGCAAATTTTGAATTGTGCCCTCGTGTGTCCTAGGTGTAAACCAGGGAAAATATCTATGACTGAGTGACAGCTCCCTTCTTGGCTTCCCACTCACTCTAGGGGGAAGCAAGCTGCTACTGAAGAAGCTGCTGGATATGTTGGGAGAACAGACCCAAACACTTCAACTGTTCCTCACCAGTATCTTGTCAATTTCAAAAGGGATAGCCATGTTAGTCTAGTCCAGTAAAAAAACAACAAAGAGTTGTGTGGCACTTTAAGACTAACAGATTTATTTTTTGCATGAGCTTTCGTGGGAGAAGATCCCACTTCCTCAGATGCTTCAAAGATGGGTGAACTTACAGAAGGGAATGAAACTAAATGCAAGGGGGTGTAAAACAGGATCAGGTCATACACCCCCTTGCATTTAGTTTCATTCCTTTCTGTAAGTTCACCCATCTTTGAAACATCTGAGGAAGTGGGACCTTCTCCCACAAAAGCTCATGCAAAAAATAAATCTGTTAGTCTTAAAGTGCCACACAACTCCTTGTTCTTTTTTCACCAGTATCTGCCCACCCCTTGCCTGCTTGTACAGACGTGGGGGAGCAGCAATACCGTGGAGGATTTTCCCCCATTTGTGCCCTGATCTGTGTTGCAGATAAACTATGCTGAGGAGTAAAGGGACACTTCACACCCTCTTCCTTGCAAGGGTGGGTCAAAGTTTTACCCTGGTAATTAAATATCTTCTCAGTTACATTAACCTGACTGCTTTAAGCTTTGAAAGTTTTGTGAATTTAGATTTGCTAAAGCTAATGTTTCCTAAAACTCAGTCTCTCAAATACCTCCCTTCCAGACTTATGTCACTGTGGCCCAGCCTCTAGCTAGCCTTACTCGCACAGATGAAGAGACACTTTTTAATGTTTTATTCACAGTAGGGTTTTTAATTTGCTGCCAAGTTTCTCAATGCTGGTGTAACACTTTTCATGAGACGTAGCAGCATCTTCAAAGAACACATTGTATAAGGAAATTAGTGTCTGAGATGAAGGAGAAAATATATATATATATATAAAAAAAGCTTCATCCTAAGGAATTTCAGGACAAAACGAGGCAGCTTATCACTATCAACTATATGGAACAAAACAAATTACTTTCATAACTTTATAATGGGCTGCACTCACTTGAGCTTCTCTCTAGGGTTAAAAACAAGTGTCAAAAATAATCCGAAATCCTAAAAGAAGAGAACTGAAAACAATAGGGGAATTAGCTTATTATTGAGGATAGCAGATGAAAGCTTCTTTGTAATCTATTTGTTCTAATCAGTCTTCATGCATGTGTGACCTAAACACCTAAGTTTCCTATTGGTGTTATTTTTTAACCTTTTAATCTCTGTTCTGTAATTTGTTTCTTTACTTTGTGTGTGGTGAAAGAGATTTTGTCTTCACAACTGCAGTCTCCATTTTGCCTTGATTCTGGAATTGGATGTCTAAAAAATTAGATTTCTTATCCATAAGTAGAAAATAAATTAAACCAGTTGCATTAATGGAAATGGGACTCAGGCACTCAAGTTGCCTAAGAGCTTTGGAAAATATACTTATGTTGGATATTTTACAAAAAGAGTACAAATGCATTTTAATCTCTTATTTAAAAATTCCCAGTTGACTGACTCAATCAAAGAACAGTGCTCAGTGCAATATTAAAGATTACTCATCTTGAACTGATACTGCGAATCTTTCATATGAGTTCTGCACTCAGTTTCTGTAATGCATGGTATTGTCCTTATAGTCTGAAAGCAAAGTTTAGGGATAAAGGTCAAAGAGTTGCATCATTTAAAGCTGTGATGATTCAGCAAACTTTCCAGGGCAGGAACAACGTACGCCACAATAAACTTTCCAGGGCAGGAACAATGTACAGCACAATAAAGATTTGATCCTGTATAGGCTTTCTTAGTAATGCTATTGCATAAATATTAAATACAATACTGCTAATAAAAGTAACAGCCTGATGCAACTCTGAAATGTGAATTGAGCCTTTGGTGCTACGTTTAAGATGTTCTGCGACTTACAGAGAGTTTTACAGTGCACACCATTTTCTGACTGATCTCCATGGCAAAGTCTACACTTAAGAACGCTAGTTCAAACTAGGTTAGTTCAAATTAATTAGTGAGAACTAATTTTTATTTATTTGAACTAACTTATTTTGAACTAACATGTCCACACGAGAAACCTAAATCAAACTAGCATGTCCGAGCACAGGACTTGGTAGTTCGGCTTAGGAGGGAGGCAGCATGGGAAGTGTGGCAACATGGCACCCAAGAAGTGCCATCCCCCCACCCAATCCCATAAAAAGAGGAAGGCACTTCCTCCCTAGTGAACCCTTGGGAGGAAGAAGGTCGAACAACATTTAATTCAAATAACAGTTAGTTCGAACTAATGTGTCTACATTGAGGTTAGTTTGAACTAATAAGAACTAACCATTAGTTTGAATTAAAGGCAGGTTTTACTATTTTGAAGTAAGCTTTCCTTAGTTCGAACTGAAGAAGGCCAGTGTGGAAGTGCACTAATTTAGTTTGGATTAATCCTCCTTAATTTGAACTAAATTTCCAGTGTAGACATAGCCCATTCACTAATAATTAATACATTTATACTACATTGGAAACAGGGGCACTTACGGATTATCTCTTTCAAGCATTGAATAGATAGCCTTCACTAATGCTTGCAAGTGCTGTGGCAAATGAAGCAAAGTAAGTGCTGCTTGAAAATATGGACTTGAGCTTCAGCTGGTGTAAATCAAGAGATGAAACTGCATTGAAATTAGTAGAATTATGCTGATTTACATCCCTGGAGGATCTGGCCCAACATATTTACAGGTTAGTTCCAGTTTTAGCCATGAAGTCACTAATACAGAAATAGTAATTTATCACAGTCTCTTAGGATAGTCAATTTCGTGTATTCAGCTTGAACTTATAAAATGTATTCTTAGCCCATCATAACATATTTAACAATAGAAGAACAAGATTATATAGTTGATGAAATCATGGACTTACACATAATGTAGCTAATGGCACTCATTCTTGTAGTGCCTGGGACCGTTCAGGGTATGAATTAAATCTTGCGATACCTCTGTGAGAGAGGAAAGTAGTATTATCCCCATTTTACAGACAGGCATAGAAAGAAAAAATGTCTCTCAAACTTCACAAAGACTAGCTGTGGTCAGAGCAGCAAACTGAACCTCAGTCACTTTGAGCTCCAGTTTGCTGCCTTAATCATGTGAATTTTTCTATTCTAAACTTTGTTCTGCTTTCAGATTCATATTAAAAAGTAAATGAAGCTAACTTTTGTGCTTTGGCCACCTTTGCTTGGGAATTACCAGGTCAAACAAACAAATGCACAAATCTCAGACTAAAAAAGTCTTGGGCTGCTAGCCCCAGATGGCTGAACTTGAGCTGTCAGCCCTGGGTGGTGGGGCTTGGGTGAACAGTGATGGTAAGTGATTTGGGCCAGTTCTGCTTGGTATTGCTGCTTACCCATCTGTCCTGTTTTCATTTTAGAAGAATATCACCACCCTTCTTTTTCTTCTGATATACTGGAACCAACATGCGTACAACTATACTCCACTCCTTTAGGCAGCTGGCTTCTGATCACAGTCTATTCCATAGTGTAGTCTTGATGAACTATTCCTAACTCATCTCAGGCAATTAAAATCAGAGGGAGACTCCACTGTTGTTGTTTCCTAAATGTTGATTGTTCCATAATTACCAGTAGGTCTTGTGACATGATTGACATTCTTATTTGCATGCTTCACTTACCAGTAAGCTAGACCATAGCCTACCATCAAAATCAGAACGGAGAGATGCAGAGCACAGTACACAACACATGACAAAATCCTCTGTGTTTTGTATTTTGGTGTAAAAGAGTGTCAGAAGTCATTTGAGTGTCAACAATATGTTTGTTTGGCATGATACTCTGCACTTGTATACTACAGACAGCATTTTCAAATGTGCTAATGCTCAATTTGAATTTCAGTGGGAGTAAGGCTCCTAAGTGACTTCGAAGCTTTTTGAAATTCAATCCTATATTAATATAGTATAATAGCCCACTGTCTTATGCTAGCATAGCAACATCTGTAATCTGTGCTGTTTGTTTACATTTGAACATACAAGTTAGTACTCAAAAACATGAGGCAGAGCTTTGGATAAGTGGATGCTGCAAATGCTACACTTGGAAGCAGACTTGAAATCTTGGAACCTTTCCCTATAGTGGATTGCCATGAATATCCTAAATGCCATTACTTAATCAAAGTATAGACTGACAGTAATTTATGTTAGATTTCCTTTTGCATATTTGACTAGTCTGTCTCTATTATTTGATTTGATAGTGAGCTGAGTAGAGTTGTGGAGTACTTCAGTGGCTTTGAAGCTTGCAGAGTCTAGGAGAAGAGTATATTGTTGAGAATTCTTAATGAAAACTTTTTGTACTTGGTGTTTTAAGCTAGTTGAAGTTATGCAATTAAATATCTTTCCTTTCAGACCAAATGTGCTGTAATGGTTTGTGAATCAGACACTTAATAAGTAGGACTCTAACATGAGCACTTCCTATTGGAGAAGATCTACCTAAGTTTAATTTGGGAAAAAAACAAAACAATAACAACAAACAAAAAATTGTGTGTTAGTTTTGTATAAATGATTGATCCTGCTTTGGGTCATTTAAGAAACTCTGCCTGACTTGAAGTCAGGATTTGTAAATGTCCTGAATAGTTTTAAAGATACAAGATTGAAATAACCTACACACTGAAATATCCTTTAATTTAATAGGAAGAATTGCCCAAAGGTACGTTTGTGTATACCTCCTTTGTCATTCCAGATATTCAAAATAAAAGCAGCTTTGTGGTACAAAATAAAAGAAGCTGTCTGTCCAGTCCAAGGGATATTGATGCACTAGGTGAACTATGACTTTGCGCACCCATCAAAGGGCAACACTTTTGTTCATAAGAGATTACACATATGCATGTGCATGCACACGACAGTTGCCCAGTTCACCTATATAGTTGGGCTGGCCCAATACAGGATGTTCCAAAAGGAATCAAAGCCCCCCCCCCAGGGGTATACAAGCATGTACAGACACTGACTAGATTCCAATTAATTACTGGAGTTCACAGAAAATACTGTGGGCATGAATCACCATTCATATTGTGCTCCCTGTTAGCACCCTGCCTGGGCTGCAGAAGCTAATGATCCAACCCATGGACCAAACACAGTGATGAATCTTGGTCACATGCTGTCTGAGGCACATTGCACATATGCTGAGAGAAAGGTGAAAAATAACAAATGTGGTCAACATGGTATAAAACTGTGTTGTTTTGTTTTACATCTAAAATGCAGAAATAAAGGGCCAATTTCTCAAAATTTGTTAACCAAATTGATTCCACCAAACAGACAAGTGTTACGTGGAAACTCTTATGGGAATAAACTTGTGTGTGCAAAAGCAAAGTTCGCAATTTTATGTGCACAGCTGGGTATTTTAAATGCAAGTATGATTTTGTACATGAAATTACCAGCACTGGAAAAATTAAGTCAGTTCAGTCTTTTAAATTGACATGTGAGGCAGCACATATCTAGGCAGTTGCTGTCCCAATAGTATGTAATGGATGTAATATATTATTAATATATTAATGGATATAACATGTATGTGGCATGATGAATTATGTATAATAATCCATTGACATATTAATGAATAGAACATTAAATATATTTTATATTTATAAACTATAACATTTTACCACATTATAACATTATTATAACATTTTACCACATTACAAATAAAACAAGTGGAAAAGATTTGTGACCTGGAAAGCCTTCTGCTGTTGTCCAAATATAAGTCCTTGTATGGAACATCTTTTTAGTTTACAGAAGTATCCACCAGGTTTTCTAGACTTATGTTGGCCATATCATCCCCAGTAAGTCTCATCTACAATACAGAGTTTTGTCAATGCAAGTTACAGCAACAATCAAAAATTTCAATAATTTTATCACTTGTGAATGTTCAGGTTGGTGTATGTCCTGTTGGCAGAGCATGTCCACAGTTGGTGTTTTAGTGGTAAGAGGAGAGCAGTGCACTGTGTGTAGCTATCCTACTGTGCATCTTGCCACTTTCTGCAGCTAGGAGTTGGGGGAAAGTGAGGTGGATTGCAGTGCATCCTGGATTTCAACTCAATCCTTATGATACAGTTTTTTCTGTAGCACCATTCCATGGTCTTCTATGTTTCACATCATTTTTCAATAATGCCTGTTTACTGTGTGCCTGTTATCTTTGCCTGAAAGGATGGCTCCTGCACAACAGTAGTACCCAATGTTGTGGTCAGTTTTATGAATGTGAAGTGACTAATCATGCAGTAAATTATGCACTCTCAATCTGAGTGGTGGAATCTCATCATTACATATGATGAGCAGTGGCTTCAGAAATTTGAGATGCACAAAGATACCTTCCTGGAACGAAGTTCCAGAGGGGCAGCCATGTTCAGCAAAACCAACATGAAGTGGGATTTTCTCCCACGAAAGCTCATGCAATAAATAAATTTGTTCATCTTCGAATGCCACAGGACTCCTTGTTTGTCTTCCTGGAACTACATGCAGAGCTTGCCCTAGCACTGCAGTGCAAGAACACTAAAATAAAAAACTACCATCTGGGTGGAGAAGCAAATGGTGATAGCTGTGTGGAAGCTGGCAACTCCAGACTGCTACGTATTAGTCATGAATCAGTTTAGAGTTGGTGCTCAGGCGCTGGGACTTGGGTTTTGAACCTGGTAAGCCTGGCACCAGTGATGCTCCTGCCCTGTAGTGAAGGATGGAGACTCTTGGAAATGTTCCTGAAATTGTCATAGCTTCGTGGCAATGGGATTCCCTAACTTCAGCAGGGCAATAGATGGCATGTACATACCTATTTTGACCCTGGACAATCTTGCAGTGGAATGCATCAATAGAAAGGGGTACTTCTCTATGGTATTGCAGGTGCTTGTGGATCACCATAGATGTTTCATTGACAGTGCAGGATGGTCAGGGAAGGTACATGATGTGCACACATTAAGGAACACTGGCTTGTACAGAAGGCTGCAACTAGGGTCTTTCTTTCCAGACCGGAAGATTCCAATGGGAGATGTTGAAATGTCCATAGTGAGCACATGGCTTAAGAAACCTTGTATGAAATCTGGAGGGGAGCAAGGAGTGGTTCAGTGATAAACTGAGCAGATGCAGAGTGATTATTGAATGTGCATCTGGGAGATGATAAACTTGTTGGTACTGCCTATATGGCAGGTTAGACCTAAATAAAGCAGCAGCCTGCCATGTACAGTGTAATATTTGTGAGGCAAAGGATGAAAAGTTCTCCATTGGTGGAGCGTGGAGGTGGATTACCTGGTGGCTGATTTTGAGCAGCCAGATACCAGGGCTACTAAAAGGGCACAGTGGGGTCTATTTGAATAAGGGAGGCTTTGAGAGACAGTTTTGACAATGAGCAATAGTGATGTGAATTTCTATAAAGCATCTGCTGTGCTTGAAAATTAGGATGATTGCTTCCTGACTGTGATTTGTAGTCTGCAACTGTTCCAATTGCCTTTGTATTAATTGCAGCAGCAACCTCCATTTGTAGGAGACAAATAAAGGTTGATTATCTTTCAGAGACTGTGTTTTTATTAAATACCAATTAACAACATGCAAAAAATAGTTGGACTGGGTGATAACAGTGAAGGGCTCTCTCCTGATGTAGGCTCTCATAGCTGTAAGTAACTCTAGCTATCATTTTGAAAGCTGTCCAAAGAGATGAAGTGAACAGGGTACTCTGACAGGTCTGGATGAGAGAAGGAAAATGTTGGAGGATTTGGGGAAGACACAGAGATCAGTTCCATAGGGTCTGCATGGGGGTGGGAAGGAATGAATGTATTCTGCCTGAAACATGAATAGAAATTTCAACTTCTGTTTGCTTCTCCATCACCTTTGTCATCCTGTCTTGACCCACTAAAATTTGCTCCTGGTTTTTCTTTCTCTTTTGCCTATTTTAAAATTTTCTTTTATAGTCTCTCTCTTCTGCTTGTGTTCTTGTTTTATTTTGGTGTCTGATGATTGGAGTGCCTCTTGAAACACGTCCTCTTTGCTTCTCCTACATCACTTCCTTATCTGATGGAAGCACTCCACCATTGTGTAGGGGGTTCCCGTGACTGTCTCATTTGCAGAAGAGTGAGAAACACACATAATTGTTGGTGCACTCACAGCATCCATTCATTATTGTAAAATAATCTTCTGTCTCACTGCCCCTTGGCAAGCATGTAACTTAATGAATGTCCTAGATATGATGAATTTGGGCTGGAGAGCAATGTGATCCAGTGGGAAACGGGTCTTTATGGTTTTCTAAAAGGATGACTGCAAGTGACTAGGGACCAAATAGTAAATTCTGCCACCATTTTCCACCAGCAGAGGGCGTTGAAACTGATGACTTGCTCTTGAATCTAGAAAGGAAGAGAAGTAAGCAAGGACAAAAGGGTGCATCTCCTTTATGTGTGTGGCTTCAGGCAAAGTCCCTATGCTGGTAGCGTGTGCTGCTTTGCTCCCTCCATAAGTGATTGCTGATTGGTGTGGGAAGTTTCCTACAATGGGGGAAGAAAGAAAGCAGCTTTGCCAAGGAACTTTCTGCAAAGGATTGGCAATTACTTCCAGGAAAGTTTCCTAGTAATCTTTCTGGAGGTTTCTTGTGAAATCTTGGTGTGCATCCACACACTGTTGCATCCCACTGTTTAGGTGCACAGGGGAGTGTGAAGCACATGCAAATACAGCTATCTCATAATCCTCTTCTAGCATATAACAAAGCAAGGACATCTCCACCTCTTATAACTGAACAGTATCAACTCAAGGTAATCACTTACCATGGGTCCATCTCCTTCATCATGCATGCTAGAGATGGGGTACTGCATTGGCTCGAACCCTCCTAGGTCAAGGAAAAGGTCCTGACTTTCCATGATACCAGGAGAACCTGACCCATCTTATCCTCCAACTTGACCTCCTTGTCCACCACTTTGTCCTTAGGGTTGACTCTGCTGTCCACTGTTCCCAGCTCCTCCAAAGTATCCATGAGGCTCTTGGCGATGAAGGTGGACTCACCACGCAGGGTGGCATCAAGCTCCTTATAGAAGCAGCAGGTCTTTGTTGCAGCATCAGACTGATGGCTTGATTCCTTTGCCTTGTAGTGCACCTGCTTCAACTCTTTTATCTTCACATGGCATGAGTGCGTGTCCCATTTGTAGCTGTTGTCGAACATGCCATGAGAAGTCTGACAGTAGGTATTGAAGTCCAGTCGTTGGAGTGGAGCTGATACTGCACAGCCTCCAGTCCCCACAGAGCCAACAAGTCCAGCAACTTGGGACTGCTCCAAGCAGGAGTACACATGCTGCCTGGAACCACCATGGTCAGCTGGGTGATGCAAAGTGAGCTTTCCACAGCAAGTAAACAGGAAGTAGAATTTCAAAAATTCCTGGGCATTTAAAGAAGAAGAGGCAGGCGTCTATGTACCTAGCTGCACAGGAGCAGAATTTTAACTGCTGATCCGAGCCATCAAGATGGGCATTGTGGGACACTTCCTGGAAGCCTTTTATACTGATATAACCAAGAGCAGTGTCCATACTGACACTTTGTAGATCTAACTTTGCCCACCAGAAAGAAGCCCTCTGCTGCTTGTTGAGGTGGTTTTATTATGTCAGCAAAGCAGGAGAATTTTGTTGACAGAAAAAGCACTGTAGTGCGACAAATGTTTTGTTCATGAAAACTGACTTTTGCCAGATAACTTTATAAAATAGAGAACTTTATTTTTAGATAATAGAAAGAATAGTCTGTTAATTTTAGCAGTTTAATTTAGTTTAATTTTAGCAAGCAGTGTAAGTTGGGGTTACTTTATACAAATGGGATAGTGAAGAATTGTCAGAAAGTGATTTAAAAAAGAACAATATGGCAAGGAGGGAGGAAAAGGAACAAACCAACGTCAGAAAATGAAGGGCAGCAAATCATCTGGATCAGCACTTATGTGAGAGTTCTGAAGAAACTAAAGTGTAAAGAACTTGAGCTGCTTCCAAAAAATGTATAATTTGTCTTTAAAAAATAGCCCTTATGCCAACAGCCTGGCATGTGACTGGAGTTTTGTGCATCTTTTAAAGGCTTCTCTTCCCCAATATTATTCCAAGTAACATAATTTAAGATCAATGTGCAAACATTCTCCATTTATGCCAACACAACTTATGGCATATAAAAAGTGATTTAAATCTTCTCTCTTCCAGAGAGTCCAGAAGAGGTCATCAAAGCCCACAGATAAGGTGACTGGCTGAGAAGATTATGGGGTTAGGATAGCTGTGGGTTGTACTGACTCAGTGCATCCATCAACAACCTCTGTTGGTGAGGCTCAGGGAGCTGTAGCCCTATGCTAACAGTGTTTCTGCCTTTTTCCTTCATGGGGGAAGGCCTAAGTAACATCAGATCAAGGCTTCTGCTTTGGGAGATTAAACTTTAGCAAACACTTATACAAACCACAAAACTCACTGTAAAAAGGTGGCTTGCCTGGGGGCTGGAGACCCTAGAGATAAACCAGCTTGATTATAGTATGAGCCAAACTTGGGTTGAATCAGGTGATCCCCCACATAAAAATATCAGGAAATTGCAGTAAAAGAGGAAGTCCTGGACACTACAATAAGCAAGAGTGCTCTTGCAGGGCCATGAATCTCAGCATTCTCATTTAGGGAATCACCCTCTGAATAATACAGTTTTCAAATTCACAAACTCTCTAACCCAGCAAGGCAGGTGGAGATTAAACAGTAGGAGCTGAGCATCCATCTCCTTATGCCAACACTTGAAAAACAATCTGAAGCATTAGTTATCTTCCTCATCTTACCCCTTCTCCATCATCCCCAGTGGTTGTTACCCTGGCATCCATCAAGAACTCCCTCTCTCACTTTCCAGCATGCAGGCTGGAATGTAACTTTTATAATGTGTTATATTGAAACCACTCTGTCTAATGGATATTCGCCAGGGGTTTCAGTCCCTTTTCCTTATTTCTTGTTCCTCACTCTACTAATATGGAGGGTCCTTCTCCTGTAGATTATTAATCATTTTACCTCAAGTTCATTAACATATATGTCACTTAGTTCCAAAGGGGTAGCTGTGTTAGTGTAGTTCAGTAAAACAAACAAAGAGTCTCTTGGCCGTTGAAGGACTAACAAATTTCTTTATTGCATGAACTTTTGTGGGAGAAAATCCCACTTCATATTAGGCTTGAAAATGGAAAAAAGTACAGTATAGGAAAGATAAATAGAGCAAATCAGGCAGGTTGTATGGATTCAAACTGTGTGGAACAACAGCTAGGGAGGGTGAGAGAGGTGACAATCACAGTTTATAATGAGAAGGCTAGGAACTATGTCTGTTCAAACCTGAGTTGATGGTATCAAAATTGCACATGAATTCGATCTCCACTGTCTCTCTTTGAAGCCTTGGCCTCCTAGAATAAACCTGTGTAAGGATTGCCACAGAATTCTTTCACAGAGTGGCCAGGGAGATTGAAGTGATCTCTTATTGGTTTTTCAGTGTTGCCGTTTCTGATGTCAGATTTGTGTCCATTTGTTCTTTTGCTCAGAGACAGTCTAGTTTGTCCAATGTAAAAGGCTGAGGGGCATTATTGGCACATGATGCCATGTATCACATCTGTGGATGAGCTGGTGACTGAGCCCCTGATGGAGTAGCTGGTTTGATTAGGTTCTATGATGGTGTAATAAGTGTAGATATCTGGGCAGAGTTGGCATTGGGGTTTGTTGCAGTGGCATATACGTGCCTTAGCATTTCTGTTGTAGGGTCTGAAGTTGTCGGTCAGTATCCATTTAAGGTTGGGAGGCTCTCTGTAAGTGAGGAGAAGGCTACCTTCCAAGGCTTGAGGAAGAGTGAGTGAATGATTGTCTTGTAGACTAGGCTGTAGATCCTTGATGATATGTTGCAGAGGTTTGACTTGGGAGCTGTAAGTGGTGACCAGCGGTGTTCTGTTGTTTTCCTTCTTGGGCTTCTCCTTTAGTAGCTGACTTCTGGGTACCTGTCTGACTCTGTCAGTCTGTTTCTTCTCTTTCTCATGTGGGTATTGTTTTAAGAATGCTTGATAGAGATCCTGAAGGTGTATGCCTCTCTCTCTGAAGGACTGGAGCAAATGTGATTATATTTTAGGGATTGGCTAAAGACAATGGATCATGTGTTGTGTCCTGTATGAATACTTGAGGGGTGTAGGTAACTGCAGTGGTCAGTAGGTTTCCAGCATAGGGTTGTGTTTATGTGTCCTTCACTTATTTGTACAGTGGTGTCTAGAAAGTGGATCTCCCATGTGGACTGGTCTATGCTGAGTTTGATCGTGGGGGTAGGGGGGAAGGAAATTGTTGAAATCTTGGTGGAATTCTTCAGGGGCATCCTTTCCTGGATCCAAATGATGAATATGTCATCAATATCCCGTAAGTAAAGGAGTTGTACTCAGGGACGAGAACTGAGGAAGCATTGCTCTGTCAGCCATAAAAATGGTGGAATATTGTGGGGCCATCCAAAGACTCATAGCAATCCCACTGACTTGAAGATATAAATCATCTTCAAATCCAAAATGGTTGTGGATGAATATAAAGTCACAAAGTTCAGCCATCAGGTGTGCCATGACATCATCTGGGATAGTTCTCCTAATGACTGGTAATCCATCTTCATGTGGGATGTTAGTGTAAAGAGCTTCTGTGTCCATAGTGGCCAGGAGTTATCCCTCCTTTCTATATATTTTTTTCATTTTCAACTGTCTGATAAAGTGGGATTTCTGCCATGAAAGCTCATGCAATAAATAAATTTGATAGTCTTTAGAAGAGTGCTACAAGGTAGGGGTGTGTGTGTGTGTGTGTGAGAGAGAGAGAATTAGTTACCATGATAGCTTTAGGGTCAGACTTCTGCTGATATTCATAAGTAAAAACATCATAATCTGGTATAAGCTAGCATCTTGTGGTTATCTATTCACAGTAAGGTCATTACAGTTTTCCGTCTTGTGATGTCTTAGGATCTTCTAGGGTTACTCTTGGTTAGCTACTTAGCTAAGGCTTTTGGGGCCTTAATTAGTTCAACTATGTTATTGTTTCACAGACGATGAGGAACGCAAACTACATTATTTGCACATATACTTTACCTATTAAATACCTATATCTATAGGCAGCACCTGATGATGAGAAGGAAGAGGTTAAAGAAAGTCTGAATAAATAAGCAGATATGGCTGGATCAGAGCAATTACTGCTCATTTGTGAAGATTTCAACACTGGTATTGCATCCAGTTGATCAGACTGAGTGATACTGGGTTCACAGAATGCAGAGAATGCCTTGCCTCTATATTCCAGTCTCCTCTTCAGGGCCATTTTAAAAACTTACTTAGTTCAACAATGATTTAAACAGTTCCCTCCTGGAGTCCAGTGTATTGAGTCCCTGAATATGTAAAAGTTCTCTAGACTTAAAGTCTATGTGGTGTCTCAACTGAACAATAATTTTGATAATCCTGATCTTGAGATAAGACCCAGCAAGTTTGAGTGCTTATCAGGGAAACTAAATGAGTAATATAATCAGCATGCTATCTATAGATCAGGCAACATAGAGCAACATTGTTATGGGATATACTGATGCCACCAATATTACACACTCCGTTTCTTGTATTTGAGTGTCCACTCATCCTGTTGATTTCCTAAAGAATTTTACAATGTTCATTGCAAATCCCTACTTCTGCAGCATTTTCCCTTCCACTGCTACCTGAATAGTACAACACACAGTCCAGGCTCAGTTCTCTGGCTGGATTTTTCCCTACACATTTTAAATGCATTTCTTTTTAATTGTCCTAATTTTTCTATCCTTACAGGGTTCAGATCACCTGCGCTACATTCATTCTGTAGGGTTCTATTTGTTCAACGCCAGAATACTGTTGGCATGACTTATTTTTCTTTTCTATTAGGAAAATTATTTTTGTTGTGTGTTTAAATGTAAGCTCTTCTTTATTGTCTGTCTGCATCCTCTTCAATCTGTCTTCTAAATCAAACTATGAAATACCAATAAAACAGGACATGACTAGCAAAGCCAGTTACCTCTTACTAAATCATAAACCCTGTGAAATTTACCAGATTCTGACTTCTCAAGTTTTAATATTGAAAGCTTAGTGTGAATAAATTCTCACAGTTCCAGAAGCAGTCTGAAAAAAGTAAATTCTGGACCAAAGAAACTGCAGTATTAAAAATATTAATAGGTGCTTAATCTAACATCTGAGGTACAAGAGAGCTGAGAAGGGCAAACAAACAGCAGCAGGTATCCTTGTTTGTCTTAAATATTGTTGTTGCATTTTTACGAGTACAATAACTGAAGATGTATTGCCCACATTACTAAAGAACGAATACATCTAGCTTCAGATAAACAGCTTTATATATAATGCTTCCTGTCTTGTTGCATTAAGTTAAAAGAACTCCTTGTCACTTTAATCACTCCCCATGAATCTGCCCCCACTTGAGTTTCATAGATGTAATTTTACCCTAACTTTATGCAGGAGAAAATGACTATGCAAATTGCAAAGCAGTGGAGATTGAAGCCCTTAAATGTTATTGTCTACATTTACTCTGTTTTCTACCTATATATGTAATTTAAGCAGTTTTCTTTCCCAGTCTACTCATACATCTTGCTGAACTGCATCTTTTGCTCCTTAATGCACTCCAGCTTTCATACCATCCCATATGCATGGAGCATCCTGTCAATCAATATGCACTGCTGTTTGCTTGGTGCATGTTACAGAATTCTGTATGCCATCAGTGCAATAATGCAAGAAGGACAGTATGTATTTATATGGTTGTGAGGTATTTCCAGATACTAACCAGGTATGATTTTCTATAAGGAGGCGTAGGTCAACCTCTCTGAGTGGAAAAAATACAACAATCAATAACTAGAAAAGGTAGAGGGGAACACGAAATAAATACCTTGAAATAGACACTATTGAACTTTGGAGAAGTGTCTGTTGACAGCTAGATTTTTAATGCCATTTGCAGTGCATAAAGTGGTAAATTCACTTAGTTATGAACAATGCTATATATCCATCTTCTCAATTGATGATGCTTTTTATGTTAACTAAATATGTATGGGGTAGGTTGAAACTACACTTTTTTTCTGGTGATAAATGGCTTTTCAAAGGAGAAGAATTTTCATGAAAATATACATATTGATATTTGAACTGTTGAGGGTTTTTTTGTTCAAAGACCACATTTTGTTTCAGTTCATTAAACAAAATTATTTTAATTATATTCTTTTCAAATTGAAATGATAATCTGGGGAGAAGGATTATCACTCCCTGTTTTCTTTTTCCCTCATTTTCCAGTGAAGAGGGAATAGGGTAAAACAAAGACATAAAATCAGGGGAAAAAATCATTTTCATTTAACTCAAGGCACAGTGAAATTTTTTGTTTTGAAACAATTCTTTTCCTACTGAATTGTGACTAATTTGTTCATTTAGATGAGAAATCAAAACATTCAGTGGTAAATTTGGAGTATAATGAAAGTTTTTTGTTTCTATGAATTTTTGGGGGGTGCACATTTACCATTTTTCAATTTGCACTGCTATCAAGGAGGAGAAAGATGAAGGAAAGTGTGTATCCTTAGTCACCAAGGAGAGCTAATAACATGACATCAGAAAGGCTGAGGCATCTAAGATCTGTTTGCTTCAGTCTCATTGCTACCAATGGCTGTATCTACACTGGAGGTTTAAGTCGACTTAAGCAGGCTTAAACCTATTTAAGTAACTCCCTGGCCACATTTGGACTTCATTAAGTTGACTTAAGCACTTGACTTAAGTCAGCTTAATAACGCCAGCCCTTAAAGTTGACCTTAAGGGTCAAGTTGACTTTATTAGGTAGACTTAACACAGTGAGGCAGTTAAAGTTGTCTTAATAAAGTTGACTTAGTGCATTAGAGCCATTTAAGCGGACTTTATAAAGTGGACTTAAGCCAGGGGACCCATTTGAAGTCAACTTTATTAAATTAACTTTAAATAGGTCCCCTGACTTAAGTTGACTTTATAAAGTCGACTTACCTGAGCCCTGTAGTGTAGACATAGCCAGTGAGAGTGAATGTTTTGTTGATGTGAAGATGTGAAGATTTGTCTGTCAAGCAGTGGACTCGGACCACCAACTAATTTCACATAAGAGATTAAAGTCTCACTGTTAAACTCATTCAATGTTGGGGGCCACATTGGAGGGCAGGACACCTGATGCAGGCCTTATGTCTGCACAGGCTTCACAACCCTTTCCCCTACCACCTTCAGAGTGGTATGGGCTCTGAAGTCATGAACAACCTAAGTGGGATTTGAACTGAAGGTGGAAGGTCCTGTATCTCATTTACATTCCTCTGAGCCTCTCAGTCCTATTACTGCTGCCACTTTAAAACTAGAGTGACACAAACTTATCTTGCTGGGTCTTTCCTCTGGTAAGGCGAATTCTTTATTCTCCAGGGGGATAGAGGTCCAAAATACAGCATAGTCGTAATGGTCTGTACCTTTCTATGCGGTGAAAGTAATGTTCAATGATGGTTTTCTCCTTGGCGTTGCAGGGGAAAATTAAGTGTAGAACCTGAGAAAAGAGAAGTTATGACTACATGGTTCTTCTGGCCAAAGTACTCATGTAGGAGAGTATAAACAGTGGGTGTTATTTCACTAACTTGCAAAATAATTCCATTTTCCCCAACCATCATAGAGATAGCATCTGTGCAGAGTATTTAGTTAGGGCAGGGGTCTGCAACCTGTGGCTCGGGGACCACATGCAGCTCTGTGGCTGGTTCCGCGTGGCTCTAGGCTCCTAGCTCCAGCCTGCTCTCCCCCGCTGCGAGACCCTGCAGATGGCTCATGCCAGGCTCCAGGCTCCCCCCTGCTGCCAGGGCCTGCTCCTGGTTCTGGCCCCCTCCCCCACTTCCAGGGTACCCTGCAGCAGGTGCCCTGGCCCAGTTCCTCCCACCTTCTACCATAGGGGTCTCAAACTCAAATCACCACAAGGGCTTCAGGAGGACTAGTACATTAGCCCGAAGGCCACACCACTGAAACCTTTTCATACAACGATATTGCAAATATTGGTAATGATAGTGTCATTGTGTGCTGCAGGAAATAGCTTTAGGGGCCGCAGGCAGCCGACAGGCCATGTGTTTGAGACCCCTGTTCTACCAGGAGGTTACATCCATTGCAGCTCTCAAAACACTTGGCTATTGAAGGAATTTTAAAAAATGGCTCTTCTTATCTTTCAGGTTGCCACCCCTGAGTTAGGGAAGATCTTAACACTCTTTCTGGTGCTATGCAGTACCTTGCTCCTCCACTAGTTCCACTGATTTTAATGTGCTACTACTTGAGAAATAAGATATTACTCAGTGTGATTAGGGGTAGCAGAGCTTTGCCTTAAGGCACTGCACAGAGGCCCATGTTGTGCTGCATAACTTGCAATAGCAGCACCAAAACGTTTTGAAACTATCATCATTTTTTCATTGCATCTTATTAACTTTCAAATGGACTCTGAGAGTAAAAGGAATTAATATATATTTGGGATGCTGCAAATATAAGAATGTTAGCATTTGGACATTTTGACATTTAGAGCTGACCTGTGTTATGTCTGATATTGAGTTAACTTCTCATAACATTCAAATCAAACTACTTCATCTGAATTATTTCTTGTGGTTAACAAACCAAATATGACTGGTTTGATTTGTCCTCAGTTCATGCTTCCATTAGAAATACAGGAAAGCTGCTAATGGTTGATCACTAGTGAAATGAAGTATAATTTACTTCCCATCGTATTTTTTCACAGAACAGATCATTTTGTTCAAAATTTTATCTGACTGCATGTTATTTCAGCTTGCAGCTGAAGTATTTTGATGTATGTTTTTTTCCGGTTCAATTTGTTTTGATCTGATACTTAAAAACTTCTCACAGTAAACAGCAAATAACATAATCTTTTTCCTTGCATCAATATGAATGATCAAAGTGAGACTGTTACTTTGGAGGCAGCATTCACCTCACTGGACAGTACACTTTTGTTGGAAGGTACTTACTACATTTACCATTAGCTCCATTTATTATTTCATGTCACAGATAAAAAGGTATTTGTCATGCCAGTCTGTGATCTCTGCTGCTGACTCACTTGCAACTTTAATACTGGTGCCACTGATTGCAAATACTTAAATCATGCTAATGAATATATCAACTGTTGGTCATCATGTTCTCATATATATGATGGATTGACTCTCATCATTGACCTGCATTCATCAGTGACATTTGACTGATTTTGTTTGGAGATCTCGCATTCCAGACCACAACATCACTGCCTCTGCTTACTTCTCTGGGAAGATGCAGATTTACAATAAATGAATTGTGAAACTCTCATGACAGTGTTACATTATTTCAAGTAATCTGCTAAACCAAAATAGGGGGGAAAAAAAGTAGGCGATGAGGAGGAGCTGAAAAATAAAAAGTGCAGATGAGGGTGTTTGTATTATACATTTTAATAGCTCTTTGAAAAATGAGAAGTGCTGGTGGCAAACAAACAAAAGAAAATCATGGAGCTGAGGAAAGGCTCAAGTACTCTACAAATATGAATGGATTCTTTAGAATTAATGGTTTTTCTGAGTTCTGAAATGAGATACTTCATTATAAGCTGTTGCATCAAAGCAAAATTTTCAAGAGTTGGTGTCTTGCAGACCAATTTAATGTGGGAAAAGATCTTAATGTTGTTAATTCCTCATTTAGGTCAGTTCAGTGACTCTGAGGATAGCAAATACCAGGTTTGAGAGCAAATTTGTGACTCTTTGTTCTATTGTCTAATGCATTTGGAGCTGTGATGGAAATAATTTCATCAGTTTTTGAAGGAGGAAGACTGTTGCACTAGCCATACCATTTTGTGTTGGGATACCATCCAATAGGTGAAACAGGACTTTTGAAAAGCCTGGGTGAGTTTGAGTTGAGAGACTGTAGAGAGGGAGATGAAAGTGAGAGCCAATCTGTGAGGCTTTTCCTAGAGAAGTGGGGAGGGGCCAGCTGCCCTCTTGCCAGCCATGTGCACTCACATTTCCCCTTCACCCTCCTCCCATCCTTGGGCACGGTATCACATCTCCTGCTGCTCAGTCAAGGTCCTCCTCCTCTGAAGTATGCGTGTGAGAGAGAGAGAGGGATTAGCTTGCAAGCCAGTCCTTTTTTATTGCATATATGTATGGCATCTGATATGGTAGGGATAGGATCTGGAATCAGATTGCAGCGTCTAGATGCTAGTGCAATACCCATAATTAAAATCACAATTAGTAGTAAGGGCCTGAACATTTAATCAGCCGAACTAAAACCCAGATTACTCCAAATGAGAGCTCACAATAAATGCTTTCATTAAAATAGTGCTCACTAGTATAGAGCCAGATGTTGACTGCCATTTTTTCTTGAGCCAGGTCTTCAGCAGTCTACACTGACAGCAGCTCAATCAGTCAGGAAGTCAATCTGGTAAATCCACCGCCTGAAAAAGAGTAGCACTGAGTCGAAGGGAGGGCATTTCCCTTTGACTCAGCATAGTGGAACCACTACAATAAGTATTAGGCATTAGGCGGTCTAAAGGAGATACACAAGTTATTTTAGGTAGCTTTTGTATCTCATTTTCACTGCTGCCAAAAACCATGGCATGTGTAGACCAGGTCTAAATTCAAAATTGAATTTACTTTGGTCTTGCTGATGGCTTGTTGGAGTTCTGTTTCTCTGAGTCTGTGTGACTGAATTTTGCTTTCATAGACTTATTGAATTTTAAGCACAAGCACTACAATACAATAAAAGTGCAAGCACAAGTATTTGCGCTGTAATTGGTATATTTGGTATAGGCTAGGACATGGGTTGGTGTACTGGGGTGGCAGAGTTCCTCAAAGTCCTCCCCAGAGTCCTAGCAAAGGCAGTTAAGTAAGCCAAACAAGAATGTGAATACATCCTGTACAAGGAATTTCTCTGCCAGTATTGGACCACTATATGCAAAACACTTAGTTTACTGCATAGGGACACTGCTTATCCAGTAGAGGAACAGTGGTCCCAAAGCCCAAAAACAATTTGATGAGCCAGCCACAGTTCTCAGCATGCACTTCACTACATAGATCATGCATGTGCAGTTGCTGTTTGTAAACATCATAAGAGAAAAATTAAACTTATGAATATTTGCATTTATGAATACATTTTAACTGCATCCTTGTAATAAATATTACAGTACAATTTTTCTAGCAATCCATGGCCCAGAAAAAATACATTTTACAGTTCTGGGAAGTTCCTCAGTCCAGCATCTCTCTCTCAAATGCCCTCTGGTCCTGGGAGATTGTCTCTTGTAGTTTCTCCAGTCCCCCTTTTTGATGAGTTACACCTGATCTATAGAAGCCAGATTTTGTCGACAAAACATTGCTGGCGTATGCACTTCAATCACACACCTACTGACAAAACTGACCTTTTTTTTTCTACAAAATAAAGTTACTTCAACAAGAAAGTGTGGGTCTTTTGTTGGAGTTTTAGGGCAGCGCAGTGTCTTTGTAAATGCCACATCCCCTTACAGCAGTGGAGGGGCTGTTTTTCTTATTGATTTCATGATTCCACTGGAATGGTGAAATTGGCAAGAAGTCCAGGGTGGCTGGTTCCCACTCCTTGCTGGATGACAAGCCCTGGCTGCTGAAAGCCCAGACCAGCTGGTTCCTGGTTTAAAGCGAGGGAGGACATAGGTGGCCAGAGCTCAGATACTGGCTGGAAGATGGGATGTTGACAGCTGCTACCTGGTCCCTAGCTGGGACCAGGGAAGAGAGAAGTGCCTGTGTAGCTCCCTGCACAGTTCCTGGTTGGGACTGGAGGCAGCCCACAGTGAATCTGGGAGTCTGTGGACTTCTGGCAGGGAGCTGAGAGATGGGGGTCTCAGTTCCCCCCACTGCCACTTAGGTTAGTGGAGGTGCTCCTGGTGAGGATGCAGTCCACTGACTCAAGGAGAGAAGTGTGTTCATCAGCCCCTGCTGCAATTATAATGGTATCTGTAAGCTGACACATCCAATAAACAGAGAACATGACTACTGACAGTACCCAACTGGTCACAATTAAGCGTGGTGCTTTAACTTACAAGTATCAGAGTGTCATAGACTGTTTGCATAGGGAAGGAAACTCCACTGAGAAAAATATGAGGTCAAATAACACAAAAATAAAACTAGAGAAACTAGAATATACTCATAAACTTTTGAGGAGCTGGAAACAAAGCTAAATTCATTAAACACTGCTAATTATGAAATTCACTCAGCCCTAGTACAGATGAAATACTCCATAATATATTACTAATTTCTGGAGAGATTCATCCTCTTTCACCTAGCCTATGTGTAATGTCTATGATTTATCTACACATTTACAAAAGTGTTTGGAACATTTCCCCCAAAATTAAATTGTTGTTGTTGATATTCATAATTCAAACTAACCTTTTTTCCTTTCCTATATCAGATAATCTGAATTTGCTATTTTTAAAGTGACTTGGATTTTCTCCAAATGTACACCAATTCGTAGCACTCTAATTAAATAATCCTGATAAAAATATCGGAAGTGATTTGCAAATGGTTGAGGGGTATAGAAAAAGCTGTTAGACTATACTTTGCCATTTCTACTTTGAATATGAATCTGAAAAATAAGGTCTCTAGATTGAAGAGCAATCATGGCATGAGGACATTCAAACATTCAGCAGATTAAATATAGGTTATAGCTTGTCATGATCGTTTATGTTCTATATAAACTGAGAAACAACCACTTCCACCTTAGCGCAATGAAGTTACTTGTTCCGATTCTAAGCTCCATGCACCTTTGTCCAGTCCTGTGTCATGCAAGCCCCAATGTAACTGATTTTTTTAAATAGTAAATTATACATTGTTCTCCTTCAAATCCTCTTAATATTCAACTCTGTCATAATGCCTACAAAACAGTAGATAATAGCTAGACAGGGGCATGCTGTGACTCTTAATTACTGTTCTGAATAGAATTGTTTCATTATGACTTTGTCCTTCCCATTTGTCTGTGTATTTTCCCTCCTCCGTTGTCTCTTACCATGTTAGATTATGAATTCCTTGAGATAAGGACTGTCTGCTTTGGTACAGTGGAATCCATACCTGGATCAGGATCTCTAGATTCTACCATAATATAAATAATTTTATAAGCCTCAAATAATACAAATTCTAAGGTTTGGCCCATCATGAGACTCAATCAAATCGACTGAAATTCAAAACAGAAATTGCAAAGTGCAGCTATGCAGCATATTATAATGAGAGTATAATAGTATCCATTTTTATTTCTTTGCTTTTGTGCATTTGACTTTTGATTTTGGTATGAAAAACTTTTTTTTAAAGCATAAATATGGGACTGGTATTGTGCAGCAATAGTGGTAAATGCAGGGACTGACAGAAAAGATTTTATATATCAGCAGTTACTGAACGTGAATCCTTGACTTAAATTTCAGGACAATGTATTGCACATGAATCCTGGCATGACAGGTTCTATGCACAAGATTTATGTGCAGTGTCACATAAACTTTCTCTGACAATCATTTGTTGATAAATTTTCTCCTGTGACAAATAGCTGCCAGAACCCACCTGAAATCCATTTTTTTCCACCAAAAAAGATTGTCAGTATACACTTCTTTTTCAAATTTTTATGGAGCTATTGATCAACAATGAATGGCTGGACTGCCCAAACATTTAAGTAAGAAACAAATTATGAAGAGAAGCAAAATCAGAGCTTCACAGAAAATTGAAAGTCCTTAAAATTAATGTTATGTGAAATTTCAGAACAAAGGAGTTTGACAGGTCCAGAGATGTTGTGCCCCATTTTAAGCCCATTGTAGAATGCAACAAAAACTGTGGAGCTACTCTATACGGCCTTGCATTTTATAATGAACCATTCTAGTTCTTTGTTTGTAAACTGCTGTGTAACTACAGATGTTAATGTTTTACAAGTCAGGAGGTGAATGAAGCCAACCTTTGGTATTGAGCTGCCTAAGAAACCGATTTTTACAAACCTAAAAGGCCAGCACTGTTAAGAAAATATAATATATTGCTCAAGTTGCTCAAGATAATATTGCAAGCAGTGACAGTTAGCCAAACTCAACAATCCTTAACAACTTTTTAGTATACCTACATATAAAGAACCATGTCATGCCTGTTGTTTGTGATGTCAAGTCTAACCTTTGGTACTGTCTGAACACCAACCACTACTTGTGATTTCTAATTTGTATTATGTTACTGGTCACTTAGATCCTTATATCAAGACTTACGTCAGTCTTAAATATATGCTTTGGTTCAAACAGCAATAGGGGCTTGATGCAGGAATTAATAGATGAAATTATATGATCAATATCAAGCAGGAGGTTATCTTAGATGATCATAATAATGGTCCTTTTTGTCCTTAAAAATCTATGAATCTGTATTCACATAGCAATTAAATATTCATTATCCTAGTATCTAATATTAGTCTTGATCTTTAAGTTTTACTTCAGTTAGAATTATCCTCTTGGTGTTTTAGTTGCTCGCTTCAACAAATATCTATGATATTAGTGTTCAGTATGTATTATACTTCTAGCTGATTGCCCTTGGAAGGGCATGGTTGTTTTCATTCTGAAATTTGACTAACCTTTGTATAACCTTTTTCAGTGCCCTCTTCTGAAATACCCCTGCAAAAATAGTATATTTTAAAGGATTTTTAGGCTTTCTATTTCATTTCCTTTTGTTTCAGAAATATATAACTAGATTATAAAATCTTACTCTGATCTTAAACTTAACTATTAAGCAATAAGTGAATGCATTTATTTGTTTATCTTATTTTCAAATAATACAATACCTCTGTTTAAGTTGATTTTCATTTTTGGAAAATTCAAACATTTCCATTTTGCCAAATAATTTGGCAAGTTTTTAGCCCAAATGGGTTTTGAATGTTGAAGATATTGCCAAGGTGTTCTCTTTTGACTAAGTCAATACAATTCTTGCAGAATACTTTTTAAAAATATATTTATTGTGCATGCACTAAATGTATACTTATTCAGAGGAGATTTGATTACAAAGGAGAAGTGGTGACTAGCTGTTCAGTTACCATACACTTTCATGGCAGGTTTTGTTCACATATCCATATGTCTTTTATTCTTTTTCCTCCACTAGCTGTTAAAATAAGGGTATGTCTGCACTACCAAGGCTTTGCTGGCAAGTCCATGCAGTATAGATGAGGCCTACATCTCCACAAGGAGTATTTTTGTAAGGGTAAGTCTATGCTCAGGGCAGCAAAATTGCCGCCATCAGTGTGATCATCCGGGTGTGATTGAGCAGTCTGTGTAGACCCACTCAATCACTCCAGAAATCACCATATCAACTCCAGCCCCAGATCTGGAGTTGCTGTAAGCTGACTGGAAGTCATTTCTGGTTAGCTTACCTTAATGTGTAGCAAGAGATTAGTAAATTGTCAGGCAATACAAAAAAACTTTTACATATGTTGTGTATCTCCCATCGACTGCCACTGAAAAGTACGGCAAGTATAGACTAGGGCTAAGTGTAGGAACTTCTCCTCCTCAAACAAAGTTAGGGCTGGTCTATGCTACCTTCAAGATGTCATTAAGCTGACCTAAGCCCCCAGTGTAGACAATGCTAGGTCGATGAAGAATTCTTCCAGTACTTAGCTGCCGCCTCTTGATGAAGAATCGTTTCCATTGCTATAGTAAGTCTTTACACTGAAATGCTACAGCTGTGCCACTGTGGTGTTTCAAGTGGTGCTTATTTAGATTAAATTTAAAGACTGAAGTTATTTAAGAAGTATTATTGTAATTTTGTAATTTACCTGGTTCTGCCTTCTTGCAGGGTTAGGTTTGATGACTTCTTAAAGTCCCTTCTAGTACTACAGTTCTATGATTCTATGGTTATCTAAATGTATGACAGTTACTAAATTTGTTTTCTGTTGCTGAGTATTATAGTAAGTGTTCAGTTTATGTTTAGTTCATTTTCTTTATAGTGGTATCAGTTGCTGAAAGTTATTCATTTCCAGTGTATAGTCCTTAACTTGTCCAGTAGCTGGCATAAATTTCTGTTTAACTCAATTGTGGTAGTTGTCTAATAACTAATGGTACATGTAGGGAAACTTCTAGAACACCCACTTACTAGTTAAAACCATTTTACTGGATTTCTTAAGTTATGATTCTAGTTTCTGCAAAAAATTTTCAGCCACTTTGAAGATATGTTGCACTCTTACTTCTAACTTTTTCATAGATATTGCAAAGTATCAGTGATTTATTCTAAGGGAGTCAGAGAGAGAGAAAGAGAGGGAAGTCAAACTCCTACTGCAGCTGCCATACAGAATTTGAACAGGTTATTAAAACATAGTGTATCTAAAATGAAAGGGCAACTATGAGGATGATTTAGATGTATTTGATTCATCTTACTGAGTAGATCAGCTTGTCCTCTGAAAGACTAAATTTCCTGTCTACAGAACACATCACTTAACATTTATGCAAGACAAATTTTACAGCAATAAACAAGGTATTTTGAAGGACGGGTAAGTTTTCATCTCTCGTGCTTATATATTCTTTAAAGGAGTTATATATTTTCCTTTCTGTTTTTAAAATTAAAATTGATCTTTCTGAGCAATAAATCCTATTGCTGACATCAGCAAGTAATCTAACTGTAGCTTGTAGCATTGAGATACTGGGTGTATACATGTTTTGCTTCCAACATCATACACAGTAAGAAATTTTACTTGGCGTTACATACTGGTGCCACTAAGAAAAAATTGATATATTGCATATAATATTCACTTTGCTTTAAATTAAACCACTGGTGATCAAAAGTGGAAGATTAACCCTATGGAAATTGCACTGATTAAATTTGGAAGACTAACTGTGGAAATTCCAAGTTGTGACTGAATGGACATAACTAAGCATGAGTAAGAGGGTAAAGATACAGTTCAGCTAATTAAGAAGTTTTCTACAACGCTCCCTGCCTGGCTCTGGGGGCAGCGCTGGGACCGATGATGGGGGAAACTCCCTCCCCACCACCTGCTCAAATGTGGCCATGCTGGGGTTGGCAGAGGGGAAAACACCCCTCGCCCACCTGCCCACTCGAATTTGGCTACGGTGGGGCTGGCATAGAGGAAAACACTCCCCGCCCACCCGCCTTTAGACACCCTGGGGTTGGCAGAAGGGTAAATAATCCCCACCCACCTGCCTTCTTGAATTTGGCTGAGTGGGGCCAGCAGAGGAGAAAACATCCCCTGCCTGCCAGAATTTAGCAGCACTGGGGTGGGCAGAAGAAAAAACACTACCCCACCCTCCTGGGGGGAAAAATCCCCTGCCTGTGCCAGGATCAGCAGCTGGGAAAGTCGTGGGAGCCATGCTGTGGCTAGTGGTGGGGCTTTCTGGTGCTCCCCCAGAATGGAGCCCCCTGTGAACCGTCCCCACAGTCTCAGGCCATCTTTTAAGGCCCCCCCCCCGAGCCTTCTCTGGACTGCTCAGCCTGCTTCAGCTGCTCGATTGGTTGCTGCATGTGAATAGGGCAGCTCCCAGGCAGCAGTTCAGCTCCTCCCTGTCAGTGGCTGATAACGCAGGGGGGAGGTGAAGCTGCTTGGTCTCCGTCTGTAGAGAGGCTCAGCATTTGAAAACTCTAAGGTTGGAAAGGTGGGAGCCCCAGGATTCTGGGGGCTATCGGGGACCACGGGGCAGCTCTGTGGGCCGCATGCAGCCAGCGGGCCGCATGTTTGAGACTCCTACCCTAAGATATAACCACATTTGTTCTGATCCCTCAGATAGAGACAGAAACCTTTAGGGTCTCTATCAAGCATTCTTAAAACTATTGTACCCACCTGCAGAAGTGAAGAGCAGATTGACAGAGCCAGATGGGTACCCAGAAGTCAACTGCTACAGGAGAAGCCCAAGAAGGAAAAAAAACAAAACGCCACTAGTCATCACCTACAACCCCAAGCCAAACCCTTACAGCACTGCACATCAACAAGGACCTCCAGCCTATTCTACAAGATGATCCTTCACTCTCTCAGGCCTTGAGTGGTAGACCTTTTCTCACTTCTAGACAGGCCCCCAACCTTAAAGAGATACTCACCAGCAATGGCAGACCTAACAACAGAAACGTTAAAGCAGGCACATACTCCTGCAATAATGCATGTTGCCAACTTTGCCCACATATCTGCATAAAAGACACCATCATAGGATCTAATCAAGTCAACTACTCCATCAAGGGCTCATCCACCTGATCATCCACCAATGTGATTTATGCCATCATGTGCCAGAAATGCCCCCTCATGTTATACATTGGAGAAACAGGACAGTCTGCTCAAAAGAATAAATGGACACAAGTCTGACATAAGAAATAACATTCAGGAACCAATAGGGACACACTTCAGTTTCCATGATCACTCCATTGATGATTCATTAATAGTTGTGCTCAAACAAATGGATAACAAATCAAAGCTTCAAAGAGAAACTGTAAAATTGGAATTCATATGGAAATTTGATTCCATGGACTCAGGCCTGAATAAACACTGTGTTCTTTTCTCATCACAATAGGAAATTTGGCTTCCCTAGTCCCCCACCTACCTCCCTGCTACTTGCTGTACTACACTGTTTGAATCCTAACAACTGCTTTGATTTGCTGTTAGAATCTGACCTGATCCTATGACTTACTCTCCCCTGCGTTTATTTTGCTCCCATTCTGTAAGTTTCCTATCTTCAAGCATTTGACAAAGTGGGAATCGTTGCACAGAAGCTCATGCGATAAATAAATTTGTTGGTCTTTAAAACTGCCAGCAGATTCCTTGTTTGTTTTGCTGGATTAGATGAACACAGCTACCATTTTGAAATTTACCACATCTTTTTGCAGTTTATCCCAATGATTAATCACCATCTGATTAACAAGTTACACTAGGATCCTTGGATATTCTTTTCTTTGCTGTCTGCTAGACTTTTAAAAAATAAAGTATGTATATTTGAGTAACTGTCAACAAATATTTAACTGCAGCAATATGATTTATAGCACTGTTCATTATTTGTGCTATTTTTAATATCAAAGATCATCTTAAGTTGTGTGCAGCAATACATTGTACACTGGCAGGCTTATGACTTCTGCTGTTGTGCAGTTTTGCAGGTCTGTATTAACTGAGTAACTCTTACAAACTGCGGAGTTTGTTTTCTTCCTAGAAAAAATGGGGAAATGTACATTCCCAATTTCTCAAGAATGGTGGAGTAGGGATATTATATAACATGTCTTTCATCAGAAGGGAAAATATTTGAATTGAGTGCTAGACAGGAAAAAATGAAAAAAGAAAAATAAATTCTGATTGGATGATGAGTCTTTTTGTAGAACATTGCAGCTCTCATCATTGCATTAGTGAGGTTAAACTAGGGTTTCAAATTATTGTCATTCCATAATTGTTACACATGTAAAGGTCTACATAATGACTGTCTAGGAAAGAAGAGGCCCTTTCAAATATCACACTTTCTTGAGTCCCAAACACTTTTAGCATGATGACTGAATGCAAAAATATATACCCAGGGAATCTAAACATCTAAACTTACTGGGACCTGGTGTATACTACAGTGTTTGGTCAAGGTAAATCGCCATATGTCATCTTAGTTGTGCATGTATTTGCAAATTTGTCATGCATCAGACGTGCACAGGGCCTGGAGTATGAACGTTACAGACTGTACGGAGGAAAAAAGAGGACAGGAAAAAGGCCCAGTAGGCAGGGAGATACCCCAAGGCATAAATGAGGCCGTTAGTAAATAAAGATGTTGCATCCTCTTTTTGATGTATGGGTTCCCCTCTCTATCCAGTAAATGGAGAACTCCATTTTAGCACCTTCCAACGTTTTACATGGCATTGGAAGCTGTATACCTATTACCCCAAGCTTGGGAACAATGAAGATAACCACGGTTTCGTACACGCTGACCTGTGAGAACTACTGTGGCTGTATGTGGAGGCAAAATGGTTTGAAATGAACATGAATTTTGTTTCCCCTTAAGTTCTAGTCTGTTAGTTTATTTCCCATGATTTTATTATATCTGTGTTTAAATTGCTCATTTGCTTTTTTGGCACTGTTTTTTGTACTCAATAAAATTCTATTTTTTGGAAACAAATGCAGTTTTACTTCTTCACACCATATGTTCCAAAATGCCTTGGGTTATTTAAAGCACCTATAACCTGTGATTGCACGGAACAACAGAACACTATATAATAGTTATAAAAGTACAGCAAGGAATGCAAAATAAATAGATGCATTAACTGATGATATTATATTCATTAATGTATGCCAAGCACCACACTGTTCCTGACCGTCTTCAAACCTTGGGGGCAGTGGTTAAAGTATAATTTGATAGGCCCCAGAACTCTTCTAATCTCCAGGCCCCTTTCCCATGTTGTCGAGGCCCCCTTCATGCATGTGCAGACCCCAGCCAGAGTAGGCATTTGCAACCACTTCTCAGTAGCACAGGCATCAGTTATTGTACCACCCGAATATTTATAATGTTTATGGCATTTTGTCTGTAGCAATTATTGTCACAAACTAGCAAACATTGCAGAACACAATAAATCCAACGGTCTTGGGGAGACTGGCAGTAGCACGAGGTGGTTGGCAGCTTCGGGGCAGGGCATGGTGCCACCTCAGATCGCCCTTCTGACAGGTGGCTGGTGAGAGTCCGCAGCTCACGTGCTCACCCGACCAGGGGGCAGTGATGCTGAGCCCTGCTTTCACTGGAGCTGGCTTAAGCGGCTCCTTGGGGCAGCACCGAGCCTGGTGCCAGAGTGGCCTCCAGGCTCCCGCGACCATGGTGCTGCACAGCAGAGGCACCGTGCCCTGCCTGGGCCCAGCAATTGGTTCAGGGCTGCACTGTCTGCACCCTCTGAGCATCTCCCACCACACTGCTTGCTCCCGCACTGAGCAGCCCTTCTCGCTGGGCCAGTGGCTCGGCTCTGCATGGGGCCCTCCCAGCAGCAAGCAGCAGAGCCAGTGATTGGGCTGCCTGAGTGTGGCTAAGGGGCCCCAGCTCCCAAGCTCATCCCAAGGGGCGAGCGAGTGGAGCCCGGCCTCTGGGCTGGGCCAACTACAGTGTGGGCCCTGCACTGCCCTGTTCATGGCAGGACAGCATGGGGCCCGTGGAACCACAGGGAAAGGCGATCACCCCACTTGCCCCCATCATCCCTAAGGACAGCCCTGCCCATAAGCAATTGTCTACCACCTGCCACTTCTTCATGAATACCACCACCAACCATGAACTGGTTGTTGTGATGTTTTATAGCCATATTTCCGCCACCAAATAGTCCAGTCCCCTTCTCCTGTGGCTTTTTTTTTCAGCTTTGTAATTATTGGAGGACTGTTTGTCCTCTGTTTGCAATGCTCCTGACAACAATGCAGAGTTTTAGTGGGCTTCATGCCTCAGAGCCAGCAGACAATGACAAGTGCCATTCAGTAGTGTGGGATTTTTTTAAAAAGGCACAAATAATGTAGGATATGGATGGCATTATAAGTTAGAGAAAGCTGTATCACAAGAACGTGACCCCTCACTCCTAGTTACCCCTGTGGGACTTGTTTCTGCCCACCAGGCCTTGCCAGAATTTTGCAAAAGACAGTGCACTGGTGAGGTGTATATTGGCAAGTTACATACTGGGATAACTACCCGTGGTCCATTCCCCATGCTTCAGCACAAGCGCTCCTAGTGAGTATACCCAGCACTATGCAAGAAACCAAGAATGCACACATGTAAGCGATATACAGTACTAATTACAGTGGCTTTATGCTGCCTTGCTGTAGTCATGGTAAACTTTGGAGTTTTTTTTTAAACCAATGCCTCTTTTCAAATAAAGTTCTGATTTCAAGCAATTCTGAGTTTGCAATGCTTTTATGCTCACCTCTGGTGTAAATGACTACACATGGTGGATAGGTCTAAGAAAATCAATAAAATTTGCAATGATGTTACATTAAACTAAGTAAAAATATTTTCTTTCCTCTGGGCTTATGTATTCTTTAAGGGAAGTTGATGGGGTTTTCTTCTCTTTCTCCTTTTCTATTTGATAGCTCTTTAAAAATAACTATTTTACTTTTGGAGAGCCTCCTGTTTTCCAGCGCTTCTATTTGCTATCTTTGGTCAGCATTACCTGAAACAGTTTCATGGTGTTGTCATGCAACATAAAAAAGAGATTAAGGGTCCATTTCTACTCCAGTGGAAGATATTGGTAAAACTCTTATGACCTAAGTAATGGTCAATAGCAGTTGTATAATGGAACAACAGAGACTTACAACAACCATTCTTTCTCTGTTTGGCAGCAACATTTTTTAATTAAAAACAAATGGTGAAATGATATTCAGACTGGTGGTGATAATGGGAGTAGCGGTTCCCTCTCCAAAAAGCCAAAGGTTTTTTTTTCTTTTTAATTCAATATGAAACCAAGTATATTGGTCAAATTCTACACTTGTCATTTGCAAGCAAAACAGTGAATTTGGTGGAGTAATACATCACTGAATAATTTTGCAAATAATAGCTTTGAAATCATATTTACCTCTGTTTGCTTCATTCTGTAATAAATGATTATTTCAGAGTTTAATCAGATCACTCTAGTGCCTGTCTTCAGAGACATCAGGTACTAGTGCTAAGTTAGCTGAAAATTTATGGCCATAGCACAGTGAACCATCTTAAATTCTCTTAATGTGTATGAAAGGAGATGTGGATTGGGTTGATAATGATTTTAACAGTCTAAATATCCAGGACACCAGGAAATAAAGTTTTTTTTATTTAATATCTTTAACAATCTACTATAAGCTTTTTTCTAGTTACTGATTTTATTCTATGTATTGCAAGAGAGCATAGAAGCCCAAATCAAGGATCAGGACTGCATTTTGCTAGGCATTGTGTGCACATATAACAAAAGATGGTTATTGCCCCCAAAAGAGCTTACATTCTAAGTAACAAGAAAGGTGATTATCAACAATGAATATTAGAATAGGGGAGCAAATGTATTTGATCTCCAGAATGTGTATTTTGTTGTTTTATTAGTCTCATCTTCCCTAATGGGTAAGTTTTTTTTTTCTCTACATTGGGTCCAATAACCTGTACATTTTACAATTCAAGCCTGACTGAGGTACCCCAATGGGGCATAAACAATTAGGTAATAAGCATTGTCAAGGTGGGTACTTGTAAAATAAAGAATGTGCTTGAGGAATTATTCAAAGCTGGCAAAGCCTGATGCATTTGAGGCTGAACTTAACACCACCTATTTCACAGTGTGTGGCAAGTGCTTAGCACCTCATTGGATCAAGAATGAGAGTTGACAAAATTCTAAAATGTTTTAGTATCACAAATGCATGTTAGATTGCTTTATGTATATTTTATTTGTGTATTATCTGAGTTCGAAAGCTGCTAATATAATGTATCAAGAGAGTTAGGAGAAAGAAACATCAGTACAGTCAGAATTTTATCAACCTATCCAGGTGTCTTTTTGACTGCTTTTTTGGACAGTATCATTTAGTCCTTAATTAGTGTCATGCGACTTATCTCTTAGGTAAGATCCTGGGAACCAAGCACTTGTTTTGGTCTTGGTTCATTGATTTGAGATTCCATCACACTCGTGGATGATGTTTATCCACAATTTGAAAGTTTCTTATACTGCTTCACAAAGGGGCACTGGGGATGGGGAGGGGAGGAATGTTGAAGAACAAGAAAATTTTCAAAAGGTGCTGCGTGTATCTCTTTAATCTAAAATGTATTTTTGTCAAGTATTGATTATTTTATCACCATTGAATTTCAGTCCAGTATCAGGTTTTAGTTTCACAAGGTCAGAATTTAACACAGAGATTTAGGTAATAGATTTCAATAAAGAAATTATACAATATCAATTGATTTAAAACCTTATGGAGCAATGAATATTGTCACATTTATAGTGACATCTGTAATTATGGTTGCATAAGTGTTTGCATTCTAAGGAGTCATTTAAAGCTATTTACAACTTTTTTCTCAACTTTTACACTTAACCTTGGGGGAAAAAGTGTAACTGGTGTGAAAACTGGAAAGTTCATTTTCAACCCAAGTTTTTTTTCTTTGTTTCACCAAAAAAAGGTTTGACCTTTTTTGAAATGGAAGATTCAAGGAAATATCCTTTTTTTCATTATAGAAAGAAATTGTCTTGGCCCTCCATCTGTAACCCTTAGGGAGTCTCTCCAAAATTTCTGCTACCAGTGTCACAGAGGTGCATTTCTATGGGCTGGTGAACACTGGTAGTAACTTGTGAAAATAAGCATCATATAAAAGGATTGTGTGCATGGGCAGTGAATTTTGAAAGGTGATCACTTACTAACAGCTGGCATTGTATTGGTTTTGTGCATGTGTGTAACTTAGGAAAATTTAGGAAGCCCAGCCTTCCCTGGTGTGACTATAGGATATGAAAGACTTGCCTTTGTAAAATGTAGTTTGGGGGACTTTCCTCTGAGGTAGCTAGTGCTGACTACCGTCAGAGAATAGCTTTACTTCATGTATCACAGCTTTGGCCAGTATGGCAATTCCTGTATTCTTTTGTATTCTTTTGTTTTCTCTGTTTGTAGTGGGGAATGTAATGTAGAGTGTTATTCTGTGAGGAATTTATTTGCACTAAAATCTTAATATTCCAATGAATTATGTGACAGATTATACATCTTGCTTTCCCATTCATGTACAGCATGGCAGCAAACTGATTTGTCATCTGTAAAGAAAAGATGCCTTGCACTGCTCTGTACATTGAGAATATACTCAAACTGTCTAACATACTGCTGTTGACATAGCAGCCAGATTCCCTCCAGGTATCGGTCTGCAATTTTTAAAACAACAAGATGAACAGGAAACAAAAAAGGCACATGCGTTCACTAGTCAGGCTGCTGGGCAAATCAAACAATTCTGTTTTTCTTCTGGCTATTAGGAGATGTCTATATTTCAAGCAGATACCTGCAACTGACTTTGGCTTGCAAGGCTCCAGCCGTGGGGTTGTTTACTTGCAGTGCAAACACGTGGCTTATAGCTCAAGCTCTGGGACGCTCCCACTTTTGAGAGTCTAGTCTCCAGCATGAGCTTGTCGTATGCCAAATGTCTATGGCACACTTAAACAGCCCCTTAGCACAAGGCCAATGAAACTGAGTCAGCCAGCACCAGGGCCAGCTGTGGATTTTTAATTGCAGTGTGGCTATATGTACCCTCATGGGCATGTCTGCATGAAAGTACAGTTTGCTTTTTCATAAAGTCCATGGTTGCCCTCCCAGCTATTTCAGATGCACCCTTCATCTATATTATTAATTAGGAGCCAGACATTAGTTGAGTTCCCTTGTTTCTTTCCAGTAATTTTGTTTTTGTTTGTAAAGCATTTTGTTTCATTTATATAATACATTAGTGCAGTTTTATTTAGCTGTTAGATCAGCCAGTTATTGAAAAATCAATGTACACAACATGAAAAGAAATGAGTCATTCACCCATTCCCAATCCTTTGTTTTTTTTTTTGCTGATTGAAGGGTTCAATAAATTACTGTGGTTCATAATGACTATAAAGTTAAACACTATTTTTATCTATTCAGCTGTGTTTTAAATACAGCATTGGGATCTATCATTCTGTCATGGGCAGAGGCTCTGGCAACACTTGACAACTTATAATTTTTCCTCCTTCACATATTCATGAGAGGGAAAGATTATGCGTGCATGCAAGCAATAACTTTACACATTAATTATTGAGTCAGATATCAGGAAGGCTACAGCTCTGTAAAAGACAGTGCATGGAAATACTTTGGAGAAGAAAAAAAGAGGGCAAATCCCATGGGATTGAAGTAACAATTATATCATTGGGGACTGTGTCCCCTTTAAATACATTTAGGGCAAGACCAGGCATTTTGCATAAACTTTTGAGTATGGGGTAATGTGCAACTGCAGAAGGGTTGAGTGTCAGAGACATAATTTCTTGTTGGGCAACTCAGTGTGTGTGGGTGGCGTATACTTTCCATCCAGTAGTGTCATTTCTTGCAGTGCATCATCCTTGACCCTGCCAACCTTGACTTTTCCTTCTTCCTGGACTATGTATTTATGAGATGGAGTAAAGACACAGCAGACTGCTATTTTCACTGACTTTTGCACAGGTTGAACATGGTGAATGACAGATTTCTTGCACTTTTTCCTGTGTTCTGTATGTCTATCTTGCCTGCTTTAATCATGCAGCATCCCCATCTTTGTACAGTATGGTTCAGGACTGACTAGGAGAATACAAATTATATAATATATGCCTTCTGGTAGCTCATGCTGTGGACTTCAAAAGCATGGTATCTGTGTTTAGCCCCTGGTCATATCCTCTTCTTGAAAGGTCATACCCTCCTGCTCTCCACTTACTTACAGCCATGGTGTTCTGGTGGCCTTTTCCTGGCATTGTGCAGGAATCATGCCCTACTGCTGGGGGGCAGGGATATGCTTGGAGAAAGAGGAGGAATAGACCACCTAGTGTCCCTTCATCTACTATATGCTAGTACCAAAGGGGTAGCCATGTTAGTTTAATCAAGCAGGGAGTCTGGTGGCACTTTTAAATTTGGTAGTCTTGTTTGTATACACTAGTAGTGCACCAAAGCAATAACATGAAGGATTTAGCCCATGGTCTTAAGTAATCTTTTCTAAACAGAGGATGGAATTGTCTTAAAAAGAAAACTCTGTATTAACACACAGTTGGGTACATGGGTCCCAATCAACCTTGTGGCTGACAATTTCTGACTGACTTTTGAAGTGAATTCAGTCCAGAATGAGGATGGCCATTGCTGGGAATCTTCAGCATGGGGTATCTTGGAGAATAAAAAAATAAAAACCTCCAGAA
Source organism: Podocnemis expansa (assembly GCA_007922195.1). NCBI lineage: Eukaryota > Metazoa > Chordata > Testudines > Podocnemididae > Podocnemis > Podocnemis expansa. The sequence continues at coordinate 6,533,040 of ML681993.1, read as the reverse complement.
TAAAAATATAAAGGATTAAATCTAGATCCATAAAAGCATAAATAGTCCATGCCAAAGCCTTTGACACATAACAACTTTTACAATTGATGAATGAAAATTATACATGGTATGAATATGCTTGTTTAAGTACATGTAGGTGAACACAACAGCAATTAAATATTATCTCAGTGGTGTGTAATAATGCCCAGTGGTGCTGAGTTATGTTCCCTCTAAACTGTGCATGTGCACACACACACATGCAGGTCATGAAACCTGCACACACAACAAAATACAGCCTGCACAAAAAAATTCAACAGTGCTAATATTTTTATACTGCTTTAAGAAGGTGGATTCAAGTAGCATGTTTCAAATACGGTTTTGTAATTTATAAAATCATTCCCATCACTATATAAAAATAAAATTTAGATTTTATTTGCATCATACACACTTGATTCGTTGTGCTCACAAGTTTGAGCACACTCACTGGAGTGTGCACAAATTTGGGCACTGTTTCCAAAAATTTGCAGAAAAGAAATTTTTTGCACACACAGCCTGTTAAAAAATAGAGAGAACATTGGTGCTGAGGTCACAGTATGCCCTAGCACAAAGATGATGTGCATACAGATAAGGGCCTATGCATAGGAGACTATATTGAGAGTGCTGTGGAAGCTTTAACCAAGAATCCTCTGGCTTCTGTGAATTTATTTTCCAATAGTATTATAATAAATAATTTGACAACTTTTAGATTAATTTGTTTTTCTAGTAATTGTTTTATTTTGCGAGAGCCCTTTAGTCTCAGTAGCTTTCCATTTCCACTGCTTCATTTCTTTTTGACATCTAATATCATCTCTGCAGACTAAATTTGCATGGGCATCAATTTAACTTAGTCCTGGTGTGATGACTTATCCCTGGAGTTGAATTGGCATTGGTTTGTTTCGTCCTACCATGATCTATAGATCTGAAATAACATTATCTTCAGAACTTTTATTTCAAGTAAAAAAAAGTGTACTCTTTAAAAGATATATAGTGGTTTCTTAACATTTAAAAACCTCCAAAAAGCATCAGTTTGCTTGCATATCAGTTTTATTCATACATCCAAACATCCATCTAGTTCATTCATCTTGCCCTGCCAGCTACTGTGTGTGTGTATAACACTTCTATGAGAGTCCCACCTGTGGTTTCTTCATTTAGCATTGATTTCTAGGTTTTGATCTGTGTTTTTCAAGCTCTCTACTTTGCTATGGTAGAGATCAGAATCAGGCCACCTATCTTATATTCTTTGTAAAACAGTGTATACTACTATGGCATTTTAGGAAGAAGAATCCTAAATTAGTTACTCAGGGCTTGCTTGAACAAAATTCCAATGCATTTCTTAACAGAAAATCACCAGCTAAGCCACATTTTTCATCCAAACAACCTTAGCTTGTGTGACCCAGACATAATACACAGGCACCTTTGCTGATTCCTGAGTTCCACAACAAAATACACTTACCAGAATTAAACTTTTTGTTGTTGTTCAGAATCAATAAAATAAAACCTATTTTATGTCAGATTAATTTATAGATTAGGAAACTTCATAGTCTATTAGTCAAAATTCAGTTGTATTTGCAGAATGGGCACATAACACACTCTGACAACATATACAAAAGATTGCAGGAAGAAGTTTCCAGTTTTGTAAAATACTCTAGGTCCCAAAGCAAAAACACTGAACTTCTGTCATAAGGTCTTCAAGGATCAGAAATTATGATGTACATTTGTATGTTCTAGTACATTTGTGTCTCAGCAATTTCCTGGGGGGGAAAAACACCCCCACACCTCTTTTTTTCTGGTACAGTATGGACTAGTATGCTCTAATCAGTCTTTTTCATTTCCAGCTTCTGTGATTTTCTGGCTAATGAAATCCAGTGATTGTTGAGTGCCACAATTTATTTGAAGGGAAAATAATGTACTGTAGTTAAGGCTGTAGGAAAACCCCAAGCAGTGATTTTTGTTGTGGTAACCACAGCTTTTTATATTTGTTATAGATTCAGCACTGCTAGTTCTTGGATGCAGCCAGTGGCAGGGACTAGAGATTCTGCACAGCTGGTTCCATAGACTTGTGCTCCCTGCCAACGACTGGAGCAACCCATTTTGAAATGACACCATGGTGTTTTGATCCCATTGGTCTAAAACCCAGGCCTGTCTTGCGGCCAGACAGCTAGCCTCTTCAAGCTGCCATGCAGTAGCAGTGATAACCAGCTCACACTCCGCTTCCCTTGAGTCTCTGTGGAAACAGAGGTTTTCGTGGACTGGACAGGCAGTAGCTTTTTGGATTCTGATTGCCCCCCCCCCCATATGAACCCCAGGAATGGTCCAGGAAGTGCCCAGGCAACAATGTAGATCTCCTGATGCTACTGTTGAGTTCCTGGCTTGACCTTGGCTTGATTTGAACTTTGCCTCCTGACTTGCACTCTGACCCTTGGTATTGACCCTGACCTGGAGCCTGACTATGAACTCTTCTGCTGCGTTCAGTCTCAGGTTTGCCAATCCTCTGTCCATTGGCCCCAGTGGCCCTTGTTGGTATCCTGACAGCCATGCACCAGGTTGCAACACCACTCATTCGGATTTTTCTGGGTGCTCATCTGGCTCATAGGGTCATAATGCAGGGGCATCGTATCATGGCAAGCTTCTCTTACTGTTGGTGGGATGCAGAGCCCCATGGAGCCAACTGCAGAGAAGCCAGCCTTGCCACTGACAGCAGAATCCAAGGGCAGCTGGCTCTGAAATGAGCCCCCAGCATGGTAGGGAGCTGCAGTGCAGGAAAGCAACGTATGGAGGTGCAGAAGTACCCACTCCTTGTGCTTTAGGCTGAGATGGCAACTCCCTCCCAGGACAAAGGTGCAGAGCTGATGTAGGCAGATGAAATGTATTTTGGTGTTTTAGCTAATTGCCCAGGTTGCTGCAGCAACTGAGCTCACTTGTTGCCATAGCAAGAGTTAGACTGTTAAGGGATAGCTCAGCCAGCTCTGCTTGGTTTTGAGGTTAGTTGTATAAAGGACTCTCCCTGTGTTCAACTTCCCTTCGAGTCTGTGTTAGTTTCTCTCTGAATACAAAGGATTCAAAGGATTTGACTTAACAGCACAGTTATTGTTTTGGTGTGACCACACCCAAACAGCATCTTTTAATAGAACAACAAGGAGCCTGTTGGCACTTTAAAGACTAACAAATTTATTTATTGCATGAGCTTTCATGGGAAAAATCCAGCGTTGTCAGATGCTTGAAGAAGGGTCTGATAAAGTGAGATTTTCACCCATGAAAGTTCATGCAATAAATAAATTTGTTAGTCTTTAAAAGTGCCAGCAGACCCCTTGTTTGTTTTGCTGAACTAGGCTAACAAGTCCCTTTGGGATCTTTAATAAACTGTGGTTACAGTGTTTGAACAAAAAAAAAAAAAAAAGCAACTTTCTCACAGCCCTATCTGTATAGTAATGATGGTAAATCCCCTGCTGTCACACTTCTTCGTAGACAATGATGATTGTTACATTGAGAAAATGGAATCATTTCTAGCTTTGGAGAGTTTAAAGAGTTTTGGAATGTAAAGTTCCAAATGTGAGTGCTCATAATGAATAGTGCAGTCTTATATCCACTTAATGTCTCTTCATGCCAGGCTTAACATTGGATATGTATCTGTATGATGTGTAAACCTCAAGCAATCACCTAGCTTCCTATAGTCTGGGTATATACAAGCTCGCACCGAAAAATAATTCCAGCTGCCAATAGTAACATATTTACTCATTTGCCCACATTTTAAAAGTGCTGCCTTAAGATCTTTTGTTGTTATCTAAAACCCCATGGACACAGGCTACAGATTTAGTCTCAATTCTCAGATACTCATGGGGTATCTACAGTGGAGTACAGATAGGGACCACACATCTGGAAGAGCTCCAGTTGTAAAAGCGTAAAGAAATTCCTTGTTAGGTGTGTATGCATAGAGTGTGTGTGTGTGTGTGTGTGCGCGCGCACACATCCACATGTTCTTAGGAAAAATACATTTGTTCCTTTTTGTTAATTGGAACTGTAAATAAGGCATTGAGAATAGCTGTTAGAAATTGGTGATATGTTTATTGTTGCCATCTTGTGAGGCAGGACAGATGAATGAATCATTTATTTCAGAAGTAGTGCTGCTAATAAAGGTTTCAAGAAAAATATTAAACTCTGTCACTGTGATCTGTCTGCCCTCAGGCTCCTCATTCCTGAGGGAGAAATCTCAATCTATCTATTTTTACTGTAACAGACTCTGCTCTGTCACTCATCCATTGCTGTTGCAGCTAGTGATCCCTTTCTTCTTCACAGCTTCTGAAATCCAAAATGTTACTTTGCAAGGTGAATAGAACCGACCTCCCTGATTTTCCCAGTGTGATGGATATACCATAATTGCTAAAGCAGATGTGCCTTGTGCAGGGGAAAGAGTTAAGGCTTGCTTGCTTTCTTAAATAAGTGTAAAAACATTTTTTAATGTATACCCTCTGTGAGCCATGCTTTTTCATGTTACTGATGAGATGATAAACAAGTTTGCTGATGATTTTGTAGCTAATGCCACAATGTTCCTTTCTACTCATATTGACTATTATTTTTTTGTGTCCTATGGTTGTCTTCCATCATGCCCACCCCACATCATTTGGGGGGGGGGTTCTAGTTGATTTGTTTGATTAATTTTCTTAATTTTTCCTACTTCCTTAGCGCAACTTTCTCACTAGGAGGGTGGTGAAGCATTGGAATGGGTTACCTAGGGAGGTGGTGGAATCTCCATCTTTGGAAACATTTAAGGCTTGGTTAAACAAAACCCCGGCTTGGATGATTTAGTGGGAGTAGTCCTGCTTTTAGCAGGGGGTTGGACTAGACAACCTCATGAGGTCCTCTACAGCCTTAATATTCTATGATTTTATGAAAAAAATCTCGAGTCCTGTGTGGGAACCCAGAACTCTACATCACCCCGCAGTGGAGCAGCAGCAGTTCTGCACTCCACAGTCTCAGAGGGAGCTTCACAATTTGCCCCAGTATTATTTTCTCAGCTGCTATATTAATAAGGAAGAGGCAGTCCATTTCTGTGAAACAGATGTCAGTTACTATAATAGTATTTGTTTTAAAAACCTTGATCATAAAAGTAAGAAGCACAACACAGATGCAGAATTTTTTGTATCATTAAACTGTTCATTTTAAATATGTTGTCTCAATCAGTTTGAGTACTTGTCACTAAAATGGGCAAAAAGACTGATCCTACATGTTAGTAACACATGTCTGTGTTACTTCAGCAATTCTGACAAATTTAAATTGGTACTACTAGATCCATTCTGATTTTCCAGTAAGGCATTTATGATGGTACAAACATGGAGTGTTCCACTGGAGGCCATGTTCCAAAAAGACTGCCAGGTTCATTGAGGTGTCTGGTTAGCAATAACAGTTTTTTTCATTAACTCAGCAGATGTCTGACATTTCTTGGAAGGGTGCTAGGATGAATTTTTCATATGCTGTGGAAATCTGGCAGGTTGGGGGGGATAAATGGTTTATGGGTTAATATTAGCCTGTGCTATATTGAGAAAGAATGATGAGAGACAGAATAATGGTTCTCTTGGCACTGAGGTTCAATTCATATTTGGCGGCGTACACTAGTTTGTTCTTATATCAGTGAAAGCTCTGAACAAGTGCTACCAGATATTTGTTAGGGACTGGCCTACTGTGTTTGTTCATTGCTAGTGACCCAGTCACTGTGGTATTAAGATACTGTAATAATACCTGGCACTTACATGGTTATAGCACAGGGTAGGTATTAATGAATTAAATCCTGACAAAATCACTTAAAAGTACAGGAATAGTATTTCCATTTTACAGATAGGGAGGCAGAGTGTAAGTGATTTGCCCAAGTCCACATACAAAATCCAGGGGGATACTGTAATGCCATCTCCCCAGATGTCCTTTCTAACTATAAAAAGTAAGAAGGTGGGAACACCTGTGTCCACACTGAGACTACTCTGGCATACTTGAGTTGACTAGCTAAAATGCTGTGCTTTCCGAAGTTTGATTGTTTCTCCCCAGCTATTTATATTGTGACCTCCCAAGTATGCTGTCTCTCAGTACCACCCTCACAGGTCACTGTGGTTCATAAATGACTTTATGCAGATGAAGTGAGAGGAAGGATGACCAGAGCGCTCCTAGTAGCAGAATTTTCATGCAACATAAATCATTTTAAAAGATTTGAACTATGGCTGTGCAGAAGCCAATGCAAAATTGCTCTACCTCTACTCAAATGTCTGTAAAGTCACACACTTTATAGTTCTACCTGTGAATAGCTTCCTTAATCAGAGCTGTCCCACTTTGGGGAATGGATTTTGAGTAGTTTTGATTGTGAGAAATTTGTGGTTATTTCTGTAGAGAAAATTACCGTCTGGTTTGTACAGATCTCTCTTTTTTTTTTTTTTTTTTTGGTAGCCATGTCTTTGAGCTTTCTTTGAGAGCTTAGAGGACAATATATGGAGAACACAATCTCATGCATTTTAAGGCTAGACAGCCCACTGGGATCGTCTAGTCTGGTCTCCACTGAATTCCAGCCAGTGTCACTCATTTAAATTCTAGGAGTGTTTGGGACCAATACAGGACCTGTCTCTCTCTCAGCTGGTAATGACTTGTAGTGATAGAGTGGGCTATTTGTTTGTGGAGTCAGTCAATACCTTTTTGTCTAAGGGTAACGTGCCAGGATTCTCAAAGACATTAGTGAAGGCTGTGCTCTAAAAATTAACTCGTGATGCTGATGACCTCACCTACTATAAACTAACATCAAATCTCCTTCAATTAGGCTGTTGAGGAGGTGGTAGTAAAGCAGTTATGGCAGTTTTTAGATACCCTTGACCTTGGTTGATCTGGACATAGATCTGGGAATGGGATAGAAGCTATACTAGTTAGTGTGTCCTCCATTATACCTCTGGCATCTGGCGGTCATGAAGCTCCACTATGACTGTCTATTTCTGGCAAATCTTTCAATGGTTCCCCAACTGTACCCCAGGTTTTTCAGCTTCCGCACCTCTTTGCCAAGTTGTTTTTGGAATCTATAGTCTCTCGTCTCTGCTGTGAGCTGAGCTAGCTTCCCTGTTTCATACATTGTCTGTACATTTCAAAAGGCAAATTTCATTTTTGTCTTGGTTTTGAGCAGTTCAGTCTTCATGTCAGTGGCTTCCAGTTAACTTTCACCACTGGCATAGGTGTCATTGACTCTGGAAGCCCATCAAACACAGTGATGGCTGATTTCTCTGATGCTGTTTCCATAAGGTATTAGTGCTTTTTTTTTTTTTTTTATTTTTATTTTTTTTTTATTTTTTTTTTTTGCAGAATAGGATTGTTAGCCCTGTCCCTAACTCCAGACCTAGAAAACCAGGATATCTGTTTCTGTATGGCCCCTCCCCAGTGACCAATGGTTGAGCAAAAAAGCCTCTACCGACACAGACTGTGAGAACTGTTAAAGCCGCAAGCTGTCCCACCATGACAAAACACAGACATTGAGGGACAGGGAGATTGTACTGGTGTCACTGATAATCACAACAATGGATTGCGTTAAAATATCTTTGCTGATTTTATTAGAACTCTCAGCTGCTTTTGATGTGACTGGTCATGAGGTGGTGTTGAAAAGTCAGCAACTCTTAGCAGGAGATGGAATTCGTTTTGAAATGGAAAAACCAGTGTGTGATAATGGGCAATTATTAATCCATCTCAAGTGCTCTCTCATGCTGAACACAACAAGGTTCTGCTCTGTCCTTCTGTACAGTAAGTATATAGAGGCTTGAGGAGGGCTAATATGGACATAATGTGTTGAGTGTATCGATGATATACTCAGATGTAGATATCCTTTACTACCAGCCTGACTGTGGTAGTGGAATGGATCACTTAGGACTTGATTCTCATTTACACTGATGTCACTTTACATCACTTTGGCAGTGTAAAGTGACATTACTGCAAGCAAGACTCAGCCGCTAGTATCTAGAGATGATTCAGTTTTGAATGAGAGCTTGCTAGCTGAGGCTCAATCTGGAAAAGACAGAGATAATGTTGTTTGGTTTGGGCAAGTAGCCAGTAAAAGTGGATAGAATAACAGCTCCACTAATTGGTGGTCTGAAGGGATTATTTGTGAATTGGGCCTGCAGTTTAAGAAGCTTATGTTAGCTGATACTTAGTCATGTCAAAGAGCATGCTTATCTATCTGTGCTTGGGAAGGTGAGCTTTTCATACAGACTTCATTGTGCTTATCCAACTCTTTGTCGTCTCAAATTAGACTACTGTATTTTCCTAGAGTACTAGGCTGAGTTGTACATCCAGAGCACAAAATATCTTGCTTCAGTAGCTGCATTCCTTGTTGCCAGTGGCTTCTAAGCCATTATTTTTGACTTCTGAAGGGTGAAGTGGTTTGATCCTAAGTTATCTGTGAGATTGCCCCTCTCCTTGCCCCATGCTGCCACATTGGTGGTCAGCGGTGGTACTTGTGCTGTAGCTCCACCTTTTTAGAGGAAAACAAACAAGGAGTCCTGTGGCACTTTCAAAGACTAATGAATTTACTATTGCATGAGCTTTCGTCTGATGAAATGGGGTTTTCTTCCATGAATGCTCATGCGATAAATAAATTTGTTAGTCTTTAAAAGTGCCGGAAGACTCCTTGTTTGTTTTGCAGAACTAGACTAACACTCTTTAGAACTTCTTAGGGGAGAGGTTGGAGCTGCTATCAGGACACTTTCAATTAGCCTGCCAGAAAAGTGATTTGTGTTTGTCTTTCCAGTCCCCCCAGAATCTGGATTTGATAAAATTTCAGACATGCTACAAAGGTAATCACTCTGTTAGCATTTTGAGATGGAAGGGATGGGACAGAAGAGTTGGTCAAGGTTATTAATCCACAGCTAGGCAAGGCACTTTCTGTGGACATGTTCCCAGGACACAGACAAAGAAGCAAACTGCCTGGGACTGATTTGCAAAATTCAGGAGAGTTTCAAACAAGGCAGGACTTTAGACAGCTCTGTGCAATTCACGTCTGGTGGAGTTCTTTCTCAGAGAGCTGTTGAGCCTCTGCAGGATGTCAGACAGCTCCTTTCAAAGCTGCTGTCAACTTTCATGCAGCCAGCAACGAGTGCAGAGCTCCCTTGAGTTCTGTGGTTCAGCTCCTCTTTGTAACACTGGATTTGTTCAGTTGTTTCTTAAAAAAACAAAACAAAACAAAAAACACACCACAAAGCATTACAGACACTAGTACTTGAGATGATGTTGGTCCCATCCATAAGAAAGAGTTCCACTTCCTTTGGGGTTACTAGAGACATTGCCCAGGTCTTTGTTGAAAAGAAGTTTGACCCTGTAGAATGATCAAGAGTGCTTAGCAGGTGTTTTTTAATAACTCTCAACTGACAGTCTTATTAAAATTATGGCTATTCAATCCTGTTGTGTTCTGAACATTCAAGGAGACCTGCAGCAGAGATTTGAAATCAAAGAAGGGGAGACTCAGAACAAAGGGATGTGTCATTTTCAGATGTTTGCTTTCCAAAAGCACTCTGATAGTGCCCTTTAATGCCTTCATTACAAATCCCATTCTCTTAAGAGCACAGTCTTCTCGGGCATCAACAAGAAGTTATCTCAAAAATAATTGTAACTGGTGTAAAGCAGTTGGGATCTGTGAGGCAGTGCCCTTTATGCTGTGGCAGTGTTACAAAAAGCCTGATAAAGAGGTTAGTGTGCAATTTGGTGGGTTGACTAGGAAAGAAATATGCTTAGAAGAGGTGGTTAAAGGCACTTTAACTTGGAGCAAATCACTAAAAATGATATAGTTGCTAAGTAATGCCTTTCATTTCTGGAAAAAATCTTGCTGAGGTGAAAGTTAATCAATAAGGTGGATACACAGTATGACGTCATTCGTTGCCATGGATTCTGAACTCAGCAGTCTGTTATCTGTAGCTAATATTGATGGTTGCTATGCAGTCAAATCATTGCATATTATTGTTTTACCATTAGATAGCTTTATAATTCTGGCTAATACTTCAAAGAGCAAACTGTTTAAACCTTTTAATAGAAATCCTTGTATTACAACCCTAAAAAAATCTTTAAAATCTACTGCCTAATGAACAACAAGCTTCAGCAGGAAGTGAACAGGGTTAACATATTGGTGATTAAACTTCCACAAAGCAGTTGACATTTTCTAGTAAATTAATCTGCAAATTAAATGTCTCTGTGGAATTAGTGCTGTGACTTATTACATGGCAATGCATGTGAGAAAAAAGGGGTAAGCAGTCAATCCTTTGGATGATAAGGTAATCAAATGAATTAAACTAGAGGATGACTCAAGAGCAATCACAGTTTCTCCAGCTATGTCCTTGTGTGTTATGTATCTTATTCTTGTTTTAAGCATCTAGTCACTTTCCTTCTGTTGTGCCATTTTATTTTGTTTGCTTCTTTTCTTGAAAATATTTTCACAGAAGCGTATGTTAAATATCAGATGTTTGAAACGACTGAAAAGGAAATGAGCCTTATTTTTCTTGATAGTTGTCATAGTTAAGCCAAAGTATTTTAAGTCATGTCCTTTAAATCAAATACAATATTTCATTTTCGTATTTCTATGGAACAGACATTTATTTTAGCATATTGCACTGTTCCCTTTACTTGATTTTTGGCATTACCTCATTGTAGTTTTTCTTGTTACCTTCTGTTGTTGAAAGCATCTGCAGGGAAATACCAATACAAAGGAAAAACTCAAAGAGATAAAAAGAGTCCTGTGGTACCTCAAAGACTAACAAATTCCTTCAAGCATAAGCTGTTGTGAGCTCCAAATCCAGTTCATCAGATGCATTTGACAAAGTGGGTTGGAGTCCATGAAAGCTTATGCCTGAAGAAATTTGTTAGTTTTTAAGGTGCCAGAGAACTTTTGTCATTTTTGCTGTACCCCTCTGGAACTTGACAGCAAGAGACAGAGGAGGTGACCTAGGGTGATGTCATGAGTGGCAGGGAGAAGTGGAAAAACAGAAAGCACCAATTTCAGGAGACATTCCCGGATAGTTTAAGGACCTCCCTGATAGAGAAGGCAATTTAACATCGGGGAGAGAAAGAGAAGGAAGGCTAAATGAAAATATTCCACTCTATTACACCTGAAAAATTTGCCCCAGTATCTCTCCTCCCTTTTTCTGCTTCTCAACGGGCTCTCCTAATACCTCCCTTCTTTTTGACTCCACAGCTGCTTTCCCAATACAGTGCCGTCTGTCACCCTCTTTTTCTTCACAGATGTCTCCTTTGTGGGGCAGCTTCTGCTAACATCTTTTCTCTTTCTTAGCTAAAGTAATTGCACTAGGGATGGCAATTGGCTCTATAACTGTAGTCATCATGTCCCAGAGCAGCAACTATAGAAGGGTTTAGCCAGGGAGAGTAAAATGTATGATTAAAAATCTGTTTTTTTTCCCCTAAGAACTATAGCTTGATTAATCCTTCAGTGTAGCTTGGTAGAAATTCGCTCTACTTGCTAGTAACAACACAATTACAACCTTCAAAAAGTATTGCCTGAAAGCCCTGCTACTGAGAGCAGACAGATGGAGGAGGCGTGCAGTCTAGATGGTGATAGCAGATGTCAACAAGTTAACAATCTGAAAAGCCAAGTAACAGCACAGCAGTGGTTCTTCCTCAAATGTTTTTTAAAAAATGGGAAAGATACAAATCAGCACCACTGATCAGCCAGAGCTGTAAAAGACTATCTGATGCTAAAAGTAACTTTGAGTAGATTTGTTGAGAGAAAAAGAAGTTTTACTTCACTGTTGGTCTGTCATAAAGGTAAAGAATTCACCTCTGATGCAATATGTCAACTGTGTAAAGAGGCTTCCAGCCACAGTCTGTATAAACTATAGTAGCGTGAGAGTCTCAATCTACTACTAATAAGGCTGCATAATACTTTCTATTATAACTTCCAGTTTTCACTGTCTAGGGGTCTTCACAGGTGATGGTAAGTGGTAGCATAAAATTGGCCAGTAGATTAGTGAAGCAGTGGCACTGATTTGGGCACTGTACTGATCCATGGTGGTTAACCTGGAGCTAAATTTTCAAATCAGCCTCTCAGTTTACAGGTCTACAGTTTACAGGTTTACCTATGATCATGAACTTTGGGTAATGACCAAATGGACAAGATCACAGGTTCAAGGAGTGGAAATGAAGTTTCTCTGCACTGTGATTGAGCTGACTGTCTGAGATAGAGTGAGGTGCTTGGCAACTGGGAAGAGCTTTGAAGTAGGGCCACTAATCCTCTGGATTGAAAGGAGTCAGCTGAGTTAATTTTGCCACTTGATGAGGATGCTCCCTGGTGGGCTTCCTTTGGACTATACCAGTACATCCCACTGGGAGGAAGCCATCAGGCCAAACTAGGAAACACTGAAGGGATTATATCTGCAGGCTGGCCTGAGAATCCCCCCAGAGGAACTGAACCTGTTGTGGAAGAAAGGGAGGTCTGGTCCCCCCAACTCTCCATGCTTACAAGGAAAAGTGGCATAAAAGAAAAGAAGAGAAGATTTTCACCAGGGGTTTCAAACACGCTGGCCGCATGTGGTCCCTAAAGCTATTTCCTGCGGCCCGCAGTGACACTATCATTACTGATATTTGCAATATCATTGTATGAAAAGGTTTCAGTGGTGTGGCCCTCAGGCTAAAGTACTAGTCCTCATGCGGCTCTCATGGTGATTTGAGTTTGAGACCCCTGATTTTCACTGTCTTACAACTTTTTGAAACTCACTGCTTAGGCTCAAATATTCCTTGCCAGGTGTCTTGCAAATGGTATTTGTTTTAATTCTGAGTAAAAGTATTAGACATTTTTTGAGTGTGTGTGGGGGAATTCATTCTTCTCATTATGAAATGGAGCAGATCAGGGGGGAAAAAAGCTCAAAAATTCCATTTGGGGGAAGAATAATCAGTCAAAGCAGCTGAGCTTTAAATGTTGAAATTTAGCATGGAAAATAGTCCTTGCTGAATTGAGCAGTGCATGGCTGTGTTTCAGGGTACCGTCATTTGAGATGACTAACTCACACTGGTCTGAAAATCAGGTGCTGAGTATATCCAGTAGGTATTTCCAGTGATGTTAAGTGAGTATTCAAGGAAGGATGTGCTGTGCAGACGTGCACATAGTAAGTTAGTTTCTCAGGGCAGCTGTACATTTAAAACACTGCAGGGGCCCAAGTGCAGCTGCCCTGCTATAGTGCTTCAGCGAAGACGCTGCTGTAACACACTGCACCCCCCTCCCACAATAACTCTTAGAGTGTTATTGGGTATTGTTTAAAGGGGTTCTCAAATGTTTCAGGGTTGTGACATGGCTGGGAGGTTCCCAGACATGTGCGACACATCAAATCTCCCTAGTGGCACCACTGTTGGTGGTGGGTTCAAGTGGCCCCTGCCACTGAGAAAAGCTCCCCCCTGCACTGCTTTCAGTCAAGCATTGTGAAAAGCACTGGGGGGCACTTACCTCCCCCCCCCGCTGACCCTTTAAGGCTGGCAGTTTTAAAGAGCCAGCAAGAAAAATAATTCCTCCCCTCCCCAGTGCTTTTGACTCTACCTAGGGCTGTCCCAAACATACAGGTGAACTAGGTGGTCGCCTAGCATGCCAGGCTCTGAGGGGCACCAAATTAGACAGAATTAAATATCTATTTGAAAAAATACATTAATATATTATCACTTATAAAATGTGGAGGAGGGGCACCAAAGTCATAGTTTGCTTAGGTTACCAAAAACCTTTAGGCCGTTCCTGGCTCTAACCACCAACCACATCCCCTGACCTCTGGCCGCTGCTACCTCCCCAACTCCTGCCACTGCTTCCTCTAACCCCAAAGCTGAGGCTGCAGTCCTCCAGAGACCATCCACATCCTTGAGCCTCAGGAGCGCTCCTAGCCCTAGCGCTGCCACCAGCAGCTCCCCTTGCACTGTTACAGGGCTGAGCAGGACAGGGGGAGCCAGCAGCGGAGTCACGGAGGCTGGCAGCTGTCCCAAGGTTGTCAGGGTCTCTGCACCCTTGCCGTCTTGGGATCGCTCCCAGCCCTAGTGCCACAGCTGCTGGCTCTCCTTGCCCGGCTGAGCAGGGTGAGGCGAGCCAGTGGTGGCAGTTCTCAGGCTGGCAGCGGGCCGAGGCTGCTGTGCTCTGGAGACCCTTGGAGCATGGCAGCGTTGGGACCGCTCCCAGCTCAAACACCATGGTCACCTCACCCTGCTCAGCTCAGCAGTAACACTCGGGCTAGCAGCCGAGTGAGAGCCCCAGAGAGCTCCCTGCCATAGTATAAGAAGTTGGAGGTCTCCATGATAGAGTATAGGAAACCAGTCCCTGGTCTTAAAAAGGTTGAGAAACACTGCCATAAAGTGACACTTTCACAAATGTGGTTATTTCCCTCAATGTATTCTTTATCTCCCAGCCCTAGCACCATGGCCACTGGCTCTCCTTGCCCTGCTCCCAGGCTGAGCAGGGCAAGGTGAGCTGGCAGCAGTCAACTGAGTATGTCCTGTATCAGTCTCTGGATGGATCTTTATGATGGATAGCCTGGACATCCAGTTTCTGTCCATCATTGGTGATCTCTGGCACTCGTGATCACCAGCTGCTTAGTGGCACCCCTTAATACACACACTTCAGGCTTGTTGGTGTTCCATTCTGATAATGTCGCTATACCATGAAAGTTGCCAAACCTGAACCAGTGCTTATGCAGGTGGCTGCTGGGTTGGACATTGTACTATAGAAATTCTCTGTAGAATTTTCTCTAGAGAAATTCTCATTCATCTAGGTTGCTGTTGAAAGCTTGTTTGGGATGACAGCAGAAAGTGCTTCCATTATAGTGGAGATATATCCATATATATTACTCTTGAAGTGCAAAGCTGAAGGAATGAATGATATATTAGAAATCTGCAGCCAAAAAGTTACTCAGAACGGTGTGGACTCTGGAAAGACTGCTTTAGATTTATTAAACCAATTTTCATTTCATCTGATGTCTGTGAGATCGAAACAAGTTCTTATCAGGAGCATTTATATCCCTAGCTGTGCACTTCAGTTTGGGTATTCTTGAGGCTGTCATGCTGCCAAAAACATCTTTTTATGAGTTCTTTTCAGGCATCTTTTCATTTTTCTGATTGATTTCAAGTACAAGTGACTTTGTAATCAAAATCATAGCATGCAGTATGCTCTACTACTCCAGGGGTCTTTGTTAGGGGATCTGCATCCACTGAACTGTATGAGAGGGCGTGGCTCTCTTCCATCTCAAGGGCATCTTGCTGAAATGTACTGACTCAGTTTACTCACTTACTGGAACGCTACGCTGATATGTCATCTTTGAGTTTTGTTTGGCTTGGAAGGTTTCTCAAATGACTTCCCTAGTTCAGGAGGGGAAGAAATTCCTGAAGTGTTGTAGGAGAATAGGAAGGTGCAAAAGAAGAGGGTACACAGAGGGGTTAGTTAACAGAAAGTAGAAAGATGTTTTATAAATTCCTTACTATTAAAAAAAAGTCTTTCTCTTCTAAATGTAAGATTCATTTTAACTAAGTAAAGAGAGACATTCTAAAGTTGGACAAAATTATAAAATTTGATTCCAGCCAGTGAATTTTTTATTTTCAATTCCCAGATTCTAGGTAATTTGGCACACCCTACAAAATGAGTTTGATGCCCCCCAGTCTATTTGTTAATGATCCCTTTATTTCTTTTTTGATAACATAACTTTCATTTTCTCTTTATTATGATAAAACATTAATGCAGAATTTAAAGCTCACATCTTTATGTCCCGCTTTGCACACTCATTTAAGAAGAGCTGGACATAGGTTTTGAAGTTTCCATGTGTGCTACAGAAAAAAAAATGTTATCAGTGAATGAATATTAAAAGAAAACCAATCTTCTCTCCACCAACTCTTCAAAAAATTAACCAAGTCAATTGTGAATTGCTGTACACATGAGTGAATTCTGCCTGATCCTTGTAGATATCAGTCTGAGCCCTGAAACATCTAATTTATCCAGGGGTAGGTGTTTGCTATAAGGGGTAGGAAGGAACTTATTCCCATGGGAAGCATTGCATGGTTAATTTTGCTTTCCTCTGAAGCATGGTGTGTGGGCCACTAGCAGAGTCAGATTACCAGGCCAATTATGTGGGCTCATAAAACATATGTTTCCATTATTGCAACAGTGATCAGGATGACAGTCTGATGTGTTGTGATGAATGCTGTGTGTCTCCTTCACATCTGAGGTACATTCAAGCATTCTGTAAAAACCGCAAGCCAGATCTGGAGATCTCATGTTCTTTACTGCAGGAGGTGTTGTTCACATGCAAGACTTGAATCACATTTTTCATGCACCAGTTGAACTCACCTAAACTGAGCAGCTAGGCACTGTTCTGAGGTCTGGCCTTCCTTAAACAAAGCGCAACTCTCAAAGGGCAGGGCGGAATGTCATTTAGTGTTACAAATTTTCAGGCCCAGCAAAACATTTGAAACAAATTGAACTCTGTTGAAGCAAGTTCAAGAAGCATTTGTAAAGTGAGAAAACTATTCCTTTTTCCAACATGGCAAGATGCAGCACAGCTGACATAGTTTACAAGTTGCCAGCAGAAAGTTACCTCCCAGTTGCTCAGAATCTGCATATAGAATTAAGTCCCAGTTTTTCATATTTCAGAGGAGATGAGCTACACAGTCAACTGTTCAAAGAGCCATTTTAGCTCAGTATGAGGAAATGTTACAATTTTCTATGCATCTTGAAGGATTCAGTAAACAAATGTAGCATGCTTGCAGCTTTGCATTTTTTACCTCCAGAAGATTCAACAGTTGAACTTATCTCTCACAAAGAAACATAACAGTTCACAGCTCTGCTGTGATTTGTCCTGAATAAGTAAAAGCACCAGGGCAATATTTCTACCTAGTACAAGGGCTGGCAACCCAAAAGATAAGAAGAACCATTTTTTAAAATTCTTTCAGTAACCAAGTGGTTTGACAGCCACAAGGAGTGTTGCCTGCTAGTTAAGAAACTGAATAACAGAACAGAGATGCATATTGATTTTTAATAACAAAAATCATGTTTGCTGATGCAAACGAACAATTTACATATACATTTGAACAATATATGATGTGTTTTAATGACAATTTGTTTTTTAAAACATACAGCTTTTAGATCATTACTGAAAACTAATTGGCTGATGACAGTGCAGAATGAAGACGTTGTTGAAGTAAATCATCAATTTGAAGTTACTTTTAGTTAACATTTAGCAACAAAAGTGAGCTCTAATTCTTGGGAGGGAACAGGGGAGAAGAGAAGAAGAACAACTGCCTTCAGTACGGGAGAAAATACAAAATTTCATGGCCCTACATGTGAAGTAGTCACTTCATTTTAACTTCGTCAGTGTAAGTCTTAATTTAATATGAAGTGTTACATACACTGACTTTCAAAAAAACTTGAGAGCCCTCTCAAACAAAAAGTAATTAAAATATATTACTTATTAGCTATAAAGAGGTCTTTGGGTGCACAGAGAACTGAAACAAAACAATTGGCAATAACTCCAGTGCCCTGTCTCTGCCTTGGCCAGAAGCAGATGTACAAGAGAAAAATGTCAGCAACACTGCAGGACACAGATGTGGGGTAATCTCTGCACACAACCTCCAGTAGGTACAAATTGGATCGATCCTTGAAGCATGGAGGTTGAATATCCATCCCCTCTTTAACAAATTCTTTTAGTGTCACCTATAACTCCTTTTTATATTCTTGTTACCTATAAAAGTGCCCAGTGTCATTAGAATCTTGCTCAAAAAATTCTATCCCTAAATTGAAATATTTGTCATAATTTTCAGTAAGTACTCTTCCTATATACAGCTTCCCTTAAACAAACCAACCAACCAACCAACCAACTCCTGTGTTCAACCCATACTGTCTTGTTTTTTTTCCCCTCTTAGGTCTCTTTAAAATTTCTCCACCATAACTCATCTTCCGTAACGTAAACTGAGTATACCCCCCAGAGCCACAGGAAACCTTACAACCCCTGGCACCCATCCCAAAAATGGCACGGGAGCCAAGCCTGAATGGCACGCAGCGCCACTCAGGCTTCTTCGCCGGCTCCGTCCCCTCACCACTCTGTGGCTGGGCAGCATGAGCCACGTATCGTGGCTCCAGGGTGGCAGAAGCTGCAGCGCATGGCTCCCAGCTCCCTGCTGGCCCGCAGGGCTAGAGGGGAGCGGGGCAGGTTGGTCCCCCACCCTGCTTCCAGCTGTGACTGTGGAGCTGGAAGCTGCCAGCTGGTGGGGGCGAGAGATGCCTCCAGCCGGACCCAGAGGCCATGGGGGGATAGGCGGCCCCAACCGGGATCAGGAGGCTGCCTGTTGGTGAGGGTGGAAGCCAGCCCCAGCCCCCAAACCGGAGTCCTGGCCCTACCCCTTTTGGCTCCATTCCTGGCACCCACTGAGGGTGCGATGGACAGGGTGGCATGGGGGTCAGCAAAGGTTGCCGACCCCTGCCTCACGATGAAGGAACACGTGTCCCCAAGAATATTTTGAAGTTCAGTAATAGTACAAAAATAATAGTAATTTAAGACTATGAATAAAGGTGAGCCTGAGAAATAAAATTAACAATCTTCATTAAAAGGAGTCTTATCCTTTTCCATGATAGTTCTATGATAACCTTACACAAACTTTATAGACTTCTTCAACGTAGCACACTATTTTCTGTGCTTTCCAATTCTAAAAAATTAAAGAGTTGGATTCCACAAAACTTGGGCAACCAAAATAGCATTTAAAAATCCTCTCCAAAACAAACAGGGCACTAATATTTTCAGCTAATAGTGTGGGATTTTTGTTTGTTGGTTTTGTTCTGTTTTGTTTTTAAATCTAAAGTTAATTTAAAAGACAAAGTGGTACAAAGTCAGTGAAAATTAACCAAAGCAGTTTAACATACTGCTTTTCTTCATTACCCCCCTCTAGGAGTCCCCCTGGTTCCCACTTTCTTACCCTATTGCAGTGCTGAGAAAATTCCCTATTCCAGCCGGACAGGTCAGGGAACTCAGAAGTCCTGGCTGCACGTAAGCTGGGGTGGGGGCCCCTATGCAGCTGGTTTCCTGGTTCCCAGCTTAGCTGGCACCCCTCAGCCTCAAGCCCAGCACAGCTGGCTCCTGGTAGCCTCCCCCTTACACATGCCCCCAAGCCAACTCCCTTGTCTGCTTCTCCAGCCCATGCCAAGCTACTGAGACCCACTCCCACCCAGCACAACACTTAACCTGTGCTTAAACAGGGGAGTCTCCAGCTGTGAGCTACCTTCAGGGTAGGGTATTTAAATAGCCCCCTTCAGCCCCAGCTCTCACCCAGGGAGCCCCAAAGCAGCTTCTAAATAAATTTCCAAAGGGATAGCCGTGTTAGTCTAGTCCAGCAAAAAGCCAAGGAGTTGTGTGGCACTTTAGGACTAACAGATTTATTTTTCGCATGAGCTTATGGCTCAAAGAGCACTTGTTGCTGATCCTGGACCTAGGCAGAGCTCTTCACTGTGCTCCCTGCTACAGACAGGGGAGGGAGAGGCACAGATCTCCAATCCCCTTGGCTGCAGCAAGGAGCATGCACCAGTCTCCCACAGCAACACACTCCACCTCAGTCCTTAGGCAGCAGCTCCCTTCTGTAAACTAGCAGAAGAGGAGCCGCAGGTCACCTTGAAAGCCACTATGGGCCACTTTTGACTCCCAGGCCACAGGTTGGGAACCACTTTTCTAAATACTAAAGTGGAAGTTATAAGAGATTCAATTTTTCTTCTTAGGAATCCAGTACCAGGCTTTACTATAAGCCAGTTATATGCACCCACAATTAGCAGTTTCAAATTTCTCTTTAATGAATAACACTCCAAAGCTAAACTGCCACAGCACAGCAGATGCAATACTCCCTAGTTATAGCAATACCGCTAACTAGAGATTCATTGTCTTCCTTGAAAACTAAGAATAGAACGTTCTAGCAGTTCATTTCACTGGTTCATGGAAATAGGACATTTTTAATGAATCTTGGAAAATATTCCTGTAAAGCAAATAATGAAATTATAAATGTGGATGTTTCCAACCAGGACTTAGATTCTAAGCATTATGCTAATCCAGTTAGGAAGGATAACCAATAATGTGCTAATATCAAAACTAACAATTAAGGCTTGAATATTGAATATTCATAATCTTTTTCTAACATAATTGCTATGACTATCTGTGAAATAATTGCAGAGAATGGGCAAACAAAAAGACCTTTGCCTCCCATAAATTCATTTGGGATGAATTATTAAGTTGACTTTAAATATTAATAAATACTACTTTGTATATTTAGAGCTTTGGTATTTCGAAACAACTAACCTTTTTTCCTGTGGAAATGGAGAATGTAACTGTGACACTACAGTCCTCTGAGTTCTGTTTATATTTGTAGCCAGATTCTGAGCAATTTACTGAGAACATTAGAATTTTCCTTGCCAAATGGAAGGAGATAGACTTCTAGTGGATGCGGGCTCATTTCAGTGCAACTTTCTGAAAGCATACAATGATTTTCCGCCCCTTTCTGTTGGCCAGTTTTCTTCAGTGTTCTACCTGTCTGCAGACTAAGCATTCTAGAGAAGTATGACAGCAATGTTGCCAATTCCAAATGTTCAAATATCATGTCAGAATCTCTCCCTTCTCTCAAGATCAGGAGTTTAAATTAAAAAAAAAAAAAGGGAGACTTTTTTTGGCCTCCCTACACCCTCTCACCAGCCCCTCTTTACTTTGCTTTCAAGATTTCAGGGTGGACTTAGGTCATTTCACGTATTTCTCTGAACCCATATGAAATTCAGTTTTTATCTGAAAATGAGGGCTTTAACAAAACCAACAGCTAGCAAGGCAATGGCATTGACATCATGAAAGTTGGCAAAACAGCAGAATAAAAGCTGATAAGACCCCTTAGGACTTCTGTGTGTGGAAGTGGCAGGGGGTACAGATTAAGGGGCTAGATTGACACAGGCTTTATCATGCAGAATTGTTCCACGAGAGAGTGTGCAATGAACCTATCCACTGGCACAGCCTTCAGAAAGGCCTGACTCAACTGCAGTTCTTGCACTTACAAGTTTTTTTTCCACCCTGGGGTAAACAGTGCCACAGTGGTGGCAAGGAAGTGGTGTCAAGAAGCCACCATAAAATATACTCAGCCCCCTTTACTGCATCCCAGTCACTGGTCCCCAGTACTGCCACTAGGTCTGGTAAAGAGAGAAGTTGCTTAGAACTCCAAGTTCTTTACCCAAAAAGGTTTCTCCTGGCCCCAGAGGCATCTCTGCCCCGGGGAGGGATCTGGGGCACTGGTCCAGGCCCTGCCCCTGGCCCGCAGGCCCTGCCCCCTGTATGACCTGGTCATGTCTTACTCTGCCCTGCTTTTATTTTCATTACATTCTGTAAGTTCGCCCTCTTCAAAGCATCTGACAAAGTGGGATTTTCTCCCATGAAAGCTTATGCGATAAATAAATCTGTTAGTATTTAAAGTGCCAGGAGACTCCTTGCTTTTTTTGCTTCACCTCTGTGGCACCCCGGGTAATTAGCTGTATTAGCAACATTAATGGACAGCTTACATTGGTACATCAAAGGTCCATTTAGATGTTAATGTTCCCTCTTGACACCTTCCAGTAGAGAAATAGTAATAGATAGGGAAGCAGTTCATTTACCTTGCTAACCTCTAACAGGATATATGTAAACATCATCAAGAAACCACTAATTATATGCCTGCACATCAAAGCCCTAACCTACTTGTAACCTACCGTTGTATTTTTCTATAATACGCCTTCAAAGGTTAGATTTAGGTCATGTGTCTTACAAGATGGCTTGGCCTTCTTAGGCCTAGCATGACAATCCTAAAGAATGATCAGCTGTCAGTGTTTGGGAATATTAGGTTTCTTGGCAGATAAATATGCCTGTGTAATTATCCTGGAATGCTTGGATGTGGACTCTAGCCCCTCACAAATTGATATTGGTGTGTTTAGGCAGTTACTGTAAAACTCAGCTTCCAAAAACATTGGCTTCCTCTGCATAACAAGGCAAGGAAAGCCTCTTGATATTAAACATTGACCCTGTAGTGAAGATGTTTCTCTTCAGTCTCTCAAACTATAGCCCTTACTTCCTTGGCTGAAAACATGCAGATTATTAGTCCTCAACTGTTTAATTGTTTCTATATGCCCTGGAATTTTACAGAGAATTTAGGATATATTTGGCAGTAGCTTTTCCTCTATAATCAGGTTGCTATGGTAAACCTATTATTCTAGTGAGAGAAAGAGTATGTAAGTAAAGTGCAGATCTCTTTTTGGCTTCATGGATATAAGCCTCTAATTGCTCTCAAACGCTTGAGTTTCTATGGCTTGTATGGCTATCATAATAACAAGTACGCGAATAAGGTCAGAGAGAGTGTTCCTGCTGTTATTTCAGTGCAGTTGCATTTGATAAAATAGTACCAAGGCTAGAAATTATCTCACTCTGGGTTCTGAAAGTGCTCTCTGCTGATTTTTCCTGGGAGGCATCTTTTATGTGGTGACATGCAATTTAGTCCTGCAGCATGCCAGTAATCTTTGTTTCCTTTTGTCTCTCCGTCTGTCTGTCTGTCTCTCTCTCTCGAATTGGCTTTCCTGTGGGTTATTTATTTATTTGTTTGTTGATAATGTGAAATGTGCTTGAGGATACTTGAGCACAACCCAGTACTCTAAAAATAGCTGTATAGATGGTGCTTGGACTGGAGCTCTGGCTCTGAAGCTTAAGGGTGGGAGTGAACTTCAGAGCATAAGCTGCAATTTCAAAGTGCTGTCTATGCAGCTATTTTGACAGCTCTCATGTGAATCCTGTTAGTCCAAGTCTGTCAACCCAAGATGGGGCACTTACTCCCACAGGCTCCAAAATGCTGTGCAGACATGTCCTAAGTGATGTAGGAGGTGGTGTCTCAATTTCAGAAATTATTTCAAAAGAGCCTTAGACTGAGTGCCTAACACTTTTTTGAAAGGGGGACTAATTTTGATTCAGACTAGTGCATTGTCTTGTTAAATTTTAGGTGTCTTCCACATCCTCATAATTTTTACAATTAGCACACTTTTCCTGACTTTCAAACATACATCTCTCATTATTCCTCATTCTATCCGTTTGTGGCACCTTACAGTATTACTTCATTCAAAATGCACATTAGAAGAAAGTTAAGGTTGCAAAGTTAAGCACTCAAAGATTAAGAAATGTCAGGACTAGGACTGTCCTTGCAGTTATGTTTAATGAGTTTGTTTTCAAGAGAAAAAAAATGGCCCAGTTGAGATTTCCAAATTAAATCCATTAGGAGAGCTTATCTATTATGATGGTCTTTTATTTACATGGTCACACGTATTTCCAGAGGCCCCTGCCTCAGTCAGTGCTCAACAGGTTATTGGAGAAGAGCATCTGTTGGAGCTTGGCTGGCTCAATTATCCCTTCCAACTTTAGTGGGAAAAGTAGTACAGAGGTTGCATTATCACTCTGCTGTGTTCTTCAAGTCCAGCGCCACAGGCATAGTCTCACCTCTGTTTAAGAAATAGGACGGGTCATGGGAACATTAATTCTTTACCTTTCTATTGTTTGACATGTGTGCCAAAGTGTTAGAAGAGTTATGCTTATAGTATCCCTTACTAGAATGCTTTCCTGAACCACTCTGTAAATTATTTTTCGGAATAGTTTCATTTTAATTGCATCCATGTTGTGTGTTCGTGCCATACATACCAAATGTCCTGAATCAGTTTGGCGAATTAATTACTTAGGCAAAGTATACTATCATTCTGCTGTGCAAAGGTAGGGGCTATAACTTTATTAAACTCCATTAGCACCAACAAGACTGACAAAAAATAAAAAAAGGAAGATAGCTAGTTTCAGCAGCAATATGACATTATTTTGCTTTCAGTAGTTTTTCTTTTTAAAAGGTGTTCACACTTCAGCTAACACAAACTGCCTTGTGCTTTAAGTCTTTGTAGGATCAGAGCACTTTTTCCTCAGTCTTTAGCCATTAAATTTTGATGATGCTGTAACCCTAACTGTTTTTTCTTACAGGGAAGTGTGAATGTGGCCAGTGTACTTGTTTCCCTCCAGGAGATAGCCGAGTTCATGGTAAAACTTGTGAATGTGATGATCGACAGTGTGCAGATATGGATGGCATTGTCTGTGGGGGTATGTATTCATTTAAATAAACAATAATTCCTCATGGACTTGTGGCTTTCCCTATTTCCCCTGATTTTCTTACATGAGAGTGTTAAAGGAAACTAATCTCAGGAGTAGATTGTGGTACATCTGTATCTTAAAAAAAAGAATCAACAGTCCCCAAAGCCTCTGAACTGGCTATTTTAATTAATATATCAAAATATCCATATCTTTAACAGTGAGGCAGATTATATGTGCCCAGTAATATTTTTCACTGCTGCCGTTTTCACATAGATAGTTAAAATTTATTAGAAAACTGTGCAGATATTTAAAAAATAACTATGGAAGAAATTATCTTATTTGCACTTTTTGTCTTTATTATAAAAGATTTACCAATAACAACACATTTTTTCTTTTTAAAAAAGAGTTAGAAATGCTCCTCAGTGTGCCAAATGGGTTTTATATTTGATGTTCAGTGACTTATGTTTAATTTAAAAAAAAAACAACTTTATGGTATACCTATTGCAATATCACCATCTTCTGTGACTCCACCAGCTCTCACAAGTTAAACATAATTAGACTGGGTTAATATTTGGATCAGGGATCTGAAGGCTTTGGACTTGGTGATTTAAGAGGCAGTGCTCTTTTCCCAATATCGGGCTAGTCCTTCAGTGCAATGCTAGGAGCCATTTTCTTGATGAAGATATCTTTTAATGTGGACATGAAAAACAATGGTTCTCCTGTTCACTTGTGGTCATTAATAAATAAATTAAAGATCCAATACCATTCTTCATAAGAGTGGAAGTGTTAAACAGAATTATATGCAGTATATTTCACCACCTGCCTACATCATTTTCTCAGCATAAACTGAACTCTTCACAACTACATAGTTGTACAGTGTGCTGTGCATTGTTAGCAGTTCCCACTTATCCCCACCAGAATTCCTTCGATGGTGTATAAAGTGATCATTGGTGTATTGGTAAGGGACTTCGGGATTTTTTGAGTTGAAATGTAGTCTTGATCATTATCAGTAATATAGAAGACTCAAATTATCAGCAAAAGCAAGATATCAGAATTAATTTCCTAAACCTTACAGAAACAAAGCACTCTGCAGATTTTGTGTAATATCACAGCTGTAAACAACTTATTAGTTCTAATGTCATCTATAGCTAACCTCTGTCATTGATTCATGTTTCAGTAGTGTACCAAAGTATTGTGCAGTACTTCAAATTAGTCTTAGAGAGAGAGAGACAAAATATTTTAAAAGCAATGATGATAAAGTTGCCCTAAAAGTTCATGTTGTAGTTCATTGGTTTTTTGAAATGGTTCTCTGATTTTAATAGGGATTAGTATGAACACAGACACATTTTTGAGACACATCTTTTTTATGTTCATGCATAAATGATACAGAAAAAGTGTGGTGAACTGGGGAGAAGAGAAGCTGTCAATGCGAAGGTGCTGATCTTCAGAAAGCATTTACTTGGCAGACTTTTTATAAAGAAAGGGAGACAGCAGCAGTTAAGAATAGAAAAAATCAGCCTTATCGAATGCAATCCATTCTTCACAAAGCAGTATTTTAAGTAAAGTGAATGCCCTCAGAATTTACTGATAAACATTGTCACTGCTACTCATTAGAACAGATGCAGTTACCATATTAACTGTTATTTTTGACTGGAGAATGTTACACTTCTCTCATGAATAATCATATGATGAAAGAAAAATAGTAATCTGATGGTATCACCTGACTTTCTTATTGTATTAAATCTGTACTACTATGTGAACAAAGCCTCATTTTCCCTTTGGTCCAAACAATTCTATGCCTGAAATGAATCCATTCATTAAATAATCCGTACTTTGACTTATTTGCCTTTACATAAATGAAGGTAAGATGACAAAAGTTTATAAAAAGACAAACCCAATGTGAAGTTATATCCAAAATTTAGCTCCACTTTTCTGTTTTTATTTGAACTTGTAACTTTAATCATTAATGTTCTGTCCTCAGATGAATAAAATTAGTGTTATGGATCACTGGGAGCGTACTGAAAAATGACATAAGTACATTTGGACCCTGCAGTATGTTATTTTGTAATTACACACAGTTCTTTTCTCCTGACATGGGCAGCTAGACCCAGCTCTAGAGAATAAGAAAATGTTATTAATTGTCTAAAATAAGCTTTTAGTATTTTCTCCTGCTTTTAGTAATTTCTATATCACTGAAACAATCCAGGTGCCAAATTTTCTGTATCCTTCCCTGAACTGTCTTAAACTGGAATTCTGTGGCAGCCCGCAGTGCTTAGAAGAAAGTACCTGGTTAGAACCTTACAAACAAAATCAAGTGTAACGGATTGTAATTTCCTTAAGCTTGGTTTCCTGGTCTGTACGACTTCTGTTTTATTC
Source organism: Podocnemis expansa (assembly GCA_007922195.1). Taxonomy (NCBI): domain Eukaryota; kingdom Metazoa; phylum Chordata; order Testudines; family Podocnemididae; genus Podocnemis; species Podocnemis expansa. Next base: position 6,506,539 of record ML681993.1, on the reverse strand, counting down.
ATTAGCCCAGGGTGAACCAGTGCAGGACCCTGGCCTTAATTGGGGCCCTGGTTTCCAGCCCTTAAGGCCCTCGTGTGATCTAGCCCAGACACCTTTCTCAGTGGCAGCAGAGCTTAGGTAGGGTGGGGAGGAGTGCAGGGGGAGGCAGGGCCCTAGGGCCGCAGGCTGGGCTCCACAGTGCTCTTGCCCTGCCATAGGACAACTGGTCCATCTCCAGGAGTGGGGCAGGCTTGCAAGTGTTCGCTCTTCTTTGGGGGTGGGGCCGACTGGCTCCAAATACTGGCCAGTCCCACTCCCCCCACAGGGGGCAGACCAGCTGGATGGGGGGGTCAGGGGAGTGCTGCAGAGTGCAGTCTCTGGTCCTAAGCCTCCCCCCCCCCCAGCACCGGCCCCCAGTCTGTAGGTTAAATTTCATCATCTCTGGAAAGAGACCTGATGTGTCCCAAAAATAGGGGTGCCAGATATCAAACCATGGAAAGGAAGACAGGGAAGTACGAAAAGGAGGACATTGGAAGACGCCTATACATCCGGGCCCCCTTCACCCACCCCAGCTACTGCCCTCCCAAATACCTGCCCTACCACCTCGCCAACTATTGCGCCCCAAATGCCTGCCTCACCACCACCACCCCAAATGCCTGCCCCACACCACCACCCAACTACTGCCCCCCAAATGCCTGTCCCCAAGGCCCAAACCCTCCCAGCTCAGGCCTCCTTAACTGGTGGGGCAGGGTCGAGAAAGGGCCCACCACAGGAAATCACAACCATGCTGGAGTCAGTGGCTACATCTGGCGTCAGCCCCAGCAAGAAAGAGGGGGACACGTGCTGCTGAGGCTGGTAGGGGCAGGGCCTTCCCAGATGCTGGGAAAGGAGGGGAGGGGTGGCTGGGCTCGCTCCTGCCTGCTGCAGCCCCCTCTGAGCCTGCAGGGGAGCGTGCCGAGCGCGGCACGTGCTTCTATTTTTAGGGTGCCTAGCCAGAATGCTTCATGTCTTCCTTTTGCTAGGTGTTTGGTAACCCTACCCAAAAGGAGAGAATAGCACTTAATTTCAATGGATAGGATTTATAGAGTTCTGGGAACCAGCAGTACACCAATGAAATGCTGGAAGGGGTTGATGAAGTGGTGATTTGCCACAGCTCACTTGCTGGCCATGGCTTAGTAGCAGAAGTAGAAACTGGAGGTCAAATGGAGCTGAATGCATTCCATTAGAACTTATCTACTCTTGAACCAACTAAGTTTTTCCCAAGTATGAATGAAACATATTCCTTTTTTAACAGAGGAATTATGGATTCTTTCTGGCTATGTAAAGTCCTAGAATTTTTTAGCAATTTACTGGATTGGGAACCTGAAAGTACCCACTAATTAGAGTGTCCTAAATTTCTCATGGGGATGTATCCTAATCATTTCTGAACTCTCTGGGATTGGGTAAAGGAGTTGATTCAGCTGAAGGAAATTATTCAGCTTATTATTCTGAGTTAATATCTACATTTTGTTTCGTGGAATATCCAAATTCTATCTTAAACATAGTTTGAAGCTCGCAGTGAGCTCCCCTACAGCTATACTTCTGATACTTTAAAAGCACAAGTAGGTTTAAAGAAGAAATTTAAAAAAATATGTTGTGTGGCAAGTTATTGTTAAAATTCAACATTTCCCTTTGTTTTAGCCTTCCATCTTTCAATTTGCCGACTAGTGGTTTACATGCAATTCCTTTTTCTGGATAGCCTGCCAGACGTGCCCAGGTGTCTGCTGTCTGGCCCATAAAGCTAACTGATTGCTCTCTACCAAGAGTTCAAACGGTTGCTAGCTGTATTTTTCGAGCAGGTGGATGAAGGCTTTGTCACTGCTTACTGTTAGAGCCCTGCAGATCCACGGGTATCTGCTGCAGATTGGCAGGTATCCACATCCAAAGATGTGAGTGGAGATAACTACAGACTCATTGCTATGGATTGACCTGTAGTTACGGGTTCTGTTTTTATTTGCCCAGGTTGCAATCCATCACTGCAGCTGCTGCCATGATCTGTGTTAGCAAAACACAGGGGAAGAAAGAAGCTCTCCAGCCAATCCTAGCTCAGCTCTGATTGTGGTCTGCCAGCCAATCACAGTCTCAGTCACAGCAGGCTGGGGCTTGGAAAGTCCCCACTTACTGTTACTCAGTCAGCATGCTGCCTGCCCTTTGATTGGCTTATTCCTTCTGACTTCCTTGCCCACTTCTTCCTTTTCTTGTTTGCAGTTTGCATGCCATGCTGTCAATCAGAGATTTCATTGGTGGCCAAGGAAATCTGATTGACAGCACAGCGTGTGCACCACAAACAAAAGGAAAATGTGGGTGGGACCAGCATGGGGAATGAGCCAACAAAGGCTAAAATGCTGACTGTGAGCCCAAGTTCAGTTGTGGATGCGGTTATGGAATTAGACAAAACCTGGCATGTGGATTGCGGACTGGATAGATACTGTCACTGAGCAGATGCAGATTGGATGTGGATCCACATTTTTGCCTCAGTGCAGGAATCTACTTACTGTTCTCAGGGATTGTCTAAACATACAGTGGTGCCACCTTCACTATATTGAAGCAGTTAAAGCAGCACCCCCACTCCCAGACTGGATGCAGTTATATTGGTATATGTATATCCATATTATTTATATTCTAATTATACATCTAAATGTGACAAGCATTTGATATCAATGTTCTATTTATATAAATTATATTAATTGGCTATATTTAATATCTATTAATATTAAAATCATATATATTCATCCCAAATTTGGCTTTTAATAACCCCTGCAAATGTGTATTTATTTCCTATAATGGCTACTGTGTGTAGTCACCTACTCTGACTCAACCTTTTTAGAAGAAATTATGTGCAGCAACTCAATGCACAGTCACAGTCAATTAGCTGATGAGCTCCATTATTGCCCTCAGCCTTCAAAAGTTTGACCTTTTCTAGCATTTTGTTTGTTCAGTTGCTTGTTTGGCATGTCGTGACCTGGAAAGGAAAAAACAAAGCAGTGCAGGCACAGCTTGAGCTAGTGGAAAATGATGCTTTCCAGGAAACCAAACACTTGCTAGGAGGTGATGGGTCCTGGTGATAAAGCAGTCACAAGAAAACTCGCTTGAACAACTGTGAGCGGAAATGAACTCTTGTACAAGGGGGTTGTGTGGTTAAAAAAAAAAAACAGTGGACAAAATATGATTGTGAAAGTTGCAAAAATACAAAACAAAGTTATTTATTACTGTCTTATTTGTGAGATGTGGAGGGGATGTGTCACATTACAGGCTTAACAGCCATTGTAGGTTCATGCAGTTCTCTGGTGAAGAGGGTTACTAGAATACTTAGAAACAACCAAGGACTCCTGTGGCACTTTTAAAGACTAACAAATTTATTTATCATATGAGCTTTCATGGGAGAAAATCCTCTCAGATGAAGTGGGATTTTCTCTCACAAAAGCTCATGTGATAAATAAATTTGTTAGTCTTTAAGTACCACAGGACTGCTTGCTTGTTTTACTGAACTAAACTAACATGGCTACCCCTTTGGAACAAGAATATTTAAATATGGCATTTTGATAATCATTCTGTTTCTGTTCTCAGAGGCTGTAGATACCCGTTGCATCAACAGCAAAGATTCTTTAGCAATACAATAACTCCTAGGGTATGTCCACACAGGCTTCTTATTTCAAAACAACAGAGGTTGTTTCGAAATAAGAAGTGGCATGTCTACACGACGCACCGTTATTTTGAAACAGTGGGACTTGTTGTTTCGAAATAACGGCCGTTATTTCGAAACTGTTAAACCTTGCATCTAATTGAAAAAGCCATTGTTTTGAAACGGTTGTTTTGAAACAACACCATTGTTTTGAAACAACATGTCCAAACGGCCTTGTTTCGAAATAACCATTTTGAAACAACAGCTATTTCGAAAGCAGGCTTTCCCTTAATTCGAATTAACAAACTGTTAATTCGAATTAACTTATTTTAAAATAAGGACTTTATTTCAACATAACTCATTTTGAAATGGGTTATTTCGAAATAATGATGTGTGTGTGGACCTAGCCCTAGTGGTAACCCTGTGGAGTTGCAAATGGTTTCCTTTTGTGCAAGCCACTTATAAAAGCATAGCAGCTGCTGTACAGGCTTGGTTTTGGTTTACATCTAGATCAGGTGGCTGGAGTGGTGATTTTGAATAACAACCATATGTTCTCATTTCACAATTAACTAACATTATCTACATTCGAGCTATATATCAATCACATGGCAACATAAAAATATTTGAGTTGCTCTGTACACACTAAAGGAGTCCTGTGGCACTTTTAAAGACTGACAAGTTTATTTCTCTCGTGAGCTCATGCGAGGAATAAACTTGCTAGTCTTTAAAAGTGCCACAGGACTCCTTGTTTGTTTTGCTGAACTAGGCTAACACGGCTGTCCCTTTGAAACTTGAGTCCACACTGGCACTGTATTCACATGTATGTACTGCAGAGTTAGTTTGGATGATTGAGGCATTGATCCCGGAGTGTCACTGGTCCTGGGCACAGGAGGCGTGAGCCCCTGTTAAAGCACCACTGCCCCAGGTTCCAGCCCAACCCTGGTGAGGGACAGCTGGATCCAGCCCCTACCCGAGCCAGGGATGTGGGGCCAGGCCACTGGATTGGGGCCAGAGATGGGACCAGCATGGGGAGGGAGCAAGAAATTTTTGGCGCCAGTGATCCCTCTGTCTTTATCTAAACTCTTAATGACCATAATCTGGGTGTGAACACACTATAATGGCCAACCCAAATTACTGCATCCTCACTGCTGGGCACTTTCCTGTGGTGTTGCTAGAGCTTCTGGGAGAAAAGCCCATGGGGTCTTTTTGTGCTGTAGTAAGTTGAGACGCTGATTCTTTTCCAGTGAGTTTTGGGAGAACTTGCCTATCATTTATTCTGGTCTATCAGTTTAATAAAATAACTAGCATGCAATCAACCCTTGCTTTGGATTAGGCATCCATAATTCCATTTTCTCTTTAAAATCCACACAACTTTAGATAAAACAAATGGTAGTTTATTGATTAAAACATAATTGTAAGTGAATATGTAGTAAATTGATGCACAGTCAGTGACTCAATCAGTCAGGAGTTATTCAGTACTAAATAAAAATATAAGATGCATTCTAAGTTAAATATCACTTCTACAGTTATGCTCAGTTTACCACTCAGATTCAACTAGGATAGTTTCCAGCCAGTCTCCGGCCCTCCATGGGCAGGGCCCAGTCCTTTTACAGTTGCTTGTAGAGGGAGATGTTTCAAGATGGATTTTCTTTGGCAAAAAGCCTGTAAACCAATTTTAAGTGTGACTTATTTTCTTTCTCCAAACACCCCCACTCCTGGGGTCAGATGATCCTTTGTATCATGATTTTTCCCTCCAGAGCCAGGGAGCTTAATTTGCATAGTCTTTATGATGCACCTCTTCTGTGTAGCTGCTGAGAGACAGCTCTCTTTGCGGTCCATCTCCTCCTCTCCAGCTATGTGAAATACATGGAGACACATTTCACATAGGTACACATGTCTGATGCTGCAGGAAACATGCTACCATAAGAATAGTGTGAAGTAGGTCTTGAACATTCAAAAAGATCTTGCATAGCATATTTTGCATTGAAGCATACAATCACATTGCAAAGGTGAACAGAAAGATATCCAGATCACATCACAGAAGTGTGGGGGTGCATCATGTGACACAGTGTCACTCAAAATTATTGCCGGTGTGTCTTGCTGAGCTCTGTATACCCTTCCTTTTCCTCTTTGTTCCATTGCTTTATTATTAAAACCATCATTACTTAGGCAATCACTGTCAGGGGACATGTGATAGTATGGCAAAAATAACTGTAGAGCTCTAGGTGCAGAGAATGGAAAGCTAGACCCTGTGAATGAACAGAATCTGTTAAGAGAGCTGAGTGGTTATGAACACGAGAAAGGGAGACTCTGGTGTTTCGAGATTAGATGCTTGCTGAAATGAGAATGTCAATCTAAATGATTTGAATAAGAATTGTCACTAGCTTTCTGTGACCAGCAAAGATTGATTAATAGGTTGCTTTCCAGACCAGCTGCCCATGTGATGGTAGGTAGACATAAGGGGAAGGATGTGATAAATGAGGGCATAAGTGATTGAGACCCTATTACCATGTTTCTGCATGATTAAAGTGAGTCACACACTTAAAAATTCAGCTGTCCATCATCACAGTACCAGGAATAGAGGCATGATGCCTTCACTCAGGCAGAAGTTGTAACTGAACCTGTCATGGATTCCACAGCACTCTTTTATATGATAAAAATTCCTATTCTTGGGCCTATGCCCCAGCACAAAGACTTGGCACACTTATCCGACAGCATCATGTCTCATGGCAGCTTCCCTGAGATATGTAAGCTGCATACTAGGGTCAGTTCTCTAATGTTTACTTCCTGTCTGAGGATGGAGGCACCCTTGATCTTGACAGGCTTTCCAGCTGCAGTACCATTTCTCAGTGTCTCTGCCCTGGCATCACTATGCTCTTTGATGATCAAATCTGGCAGCTCAGCTGTACGAATTAAAATAAAAGGCTGTGGCCTTTTTCAGTACACTGCCTTGTGGAGTTTCATGCTGACAGCATCACGTATACTCTTGGGAGCCCACAGCTCTATGTGGGGCCTTCACAGATTTATGTAGGACGTATCCTTCATCCTGCTCAGGATGGCCTCTCTGGCTTTCAGGAGCCAACATCTGGGCTGGTGAATGACGCATCCTCAACATATTCAGACCTTAATGCTCTTCAGCCCCTTGTCCTATGAATTTTTTTTCAGCTCACAGCTTTTGCAAAATCAGCACTGGCTGGCCCACCTGGGTTACTATCCTCTACTTTATGCTGCCATTCAGGGTGGGGGACGAGCAGTGTTTAGCAGTAACAGCAGCAATAAAGCAATATATGTTCAGATAGTACTCCTAACTCCAGTCACTACCTCCTGTTCCTCGCAAGAGACCATGAATGGCTCCATGCTGAGCTTTGCTTACAGATGCCTCAGCAAATCAACTCATGGGGGAAGCATCTAAAGCCCTGCTGGCAGGGCCGTAACTAGGGTGGGGCATCTGGGTCCTTGCCCCAGCTGCCGTATTAAGAAGCTCAGTTTCACCGCTCGATTGAGATGCATTCTGTGCTTCTTGCCCTGGGCGCCAAAGTTACGGCACTGCCCCCTGATATCTCTTGATACTGTCAGCTGGTACAGCATGACACTGTCCTGGAAACCTTCATGGATTTTCGTCTAGGAAAAAAAAAATGTTTGGGATCCCATTTCATGTGTGCCATCAGTGACAGCATGGGTCAGATAGAATAGGCAACTCAAAGCCATCTCTACACCTGAGAATTGAGCTGGACATAAAATATACAGTATGGCCAGCCTTCATCGAGACTGTGTCCCCCATAATGCTATCCTAAGTGCTGCTAACAGTCTGTACTTCAATTTGCCTATACTAATGTGGAGTTTACCTTTGAGTCAAAAAAGACGATTGGCCTCACACATTTCGGAGTTGACCTTGACCTTAGCTTCTAGGAACAACCTAGTTCTTTGGTTGCCCCACCGTGACAGCATCAACAACACTGGCCCAACATTTGGACCACCTATAAAAGCAAAATGCATTGATAGGCCTGAGCTGTCTTTTCAAACAACCATATCTCTTTGATGAAGACTCAGCTCAGGGGTTGGCAACCCCCAGCACCTGTGCCAAAAATGAGCAGCACATGGCACTGGTCAGGTTCCCCCGCTGGCCCCGCTCTGCCAGCACTGCATCAGCTGCGCAGAAAATGCCGTGTGCCGTGGCTTCAGGCCCCCACTGGCCATGTTTCTCTCCTGGGGAGCATGGTCAGCAGGGACAAGGAAACTGCAGCATGTGGCTCCTGGTCCCCTGCTGGCCCCGCCTCTGCTGAGTGGGGCTGGAGGGGAGTGGGGTGGCTTGGCCCCTCCTGCTTCCAGCTCCGACCCTAGAACTGGAAGCCGTCCACCGGCAGAGACGAGAGGTGGCTCTGGCTGGACCTGGAGGCTGGGGGGAGAGCAGGGGGGGGAGGGCAGGAGCTGGGGGGAGGGCAGGAGCCAGCCCTGGCTCCAAACAGGAGGCCGCCCCTATCACCCACTGCGGGTGCAGTGGGCAGGGCTGTCAGAGAGTCCAGCAAAGGTTGCCGACCCCTGACTCAGCTGTTTTCAGTGACCATCGAAGCAGAACAGTTTCTGTGCCGAAGTAGAAATGGACTCAAATCCAGCATTAGAGATAACCACTTTCAGAAACCAATAGAGGACCACTTCAGTCTTCCTGGTCGCTGCACTTCTGATCTGTTAATAGCTACGCTCAGACAAATGACTAACAAATGAAAGCTTCAGAGAGAAACTGCAGAATTGGAATTCATGTGTAGATTTGGCACAATGAACTCAGGACTGAATAAAGACTATGGGTTCTTACAATAGGTAATTTTGCTTTCCTCCTCCCTTCCTCCAGCCCACCTCCATGCTAATTGCTGTAATCCACTGTTTGAATCCTAACAACTGTTTTGATTTACTGTCAGTCTGACTTGATCCAATGACTTGCACTACCCTGCATTTGTTTTGCTCCCGTTCTGTAAGTTCCCCCATCTTGAAGTGTCTGACAAAATGGGATTTTCTCCCACAAAAGCTCATGTGATAAATTTTTCAATCTTTAAAAGTGACACAAGACTCCTTGTTTATGACACTGACTCGGCACTGCAGGTTTCATAAGTGAAATGGATGCTCTAGCGTGTTATAAACTGTGTTCTTACCTTGTACTCCAGTGAGTTTCTCTGATGCATGTAGGACCAGACACAGGGTTTTTGCCTTTGCGGTAGCCTATGCTGGAGGAGACAGTGCAGCCAATGTTAAGACACTGTCCAGCAATGTAGACTGTGTCTTGTAAAACTAGGAGGCACTTGGCACAAGGTTTATACTGTACTAGTCAGTCACATTGGGAACTCCTTGTTATTTAATGAACAAATATCAGTTTAAACCAGATCCTCTCCCCAGGAGTAACAATAACAAGAGATATTTTTGTTTAAAAAAAAAATCTAACCCTTATCAGTAAGTATGTGGAGACACTCGGAACTCAAATGTTAATATCGCATGATGTCAGTGAAGTCAGAGATGCAGCAATGTATATAGCTGCCTCCTTTGCTGATATTTGAAGGCTTTCATGGCTCCATGAATCCAGGTTACTGTACACATTTGAGGAGCTGTTATTTGCCAAAGGATACCTTCAGGGAGAAAATACAGAGGTGAGTATAATGAAGGCCAACAGGGAGAGGGCCACCACTTGTGCTGTCAGTGCACCAGTGGCATAGCATTGTGCTGGCTCCCACCACTAATGATGAACATGAGGCACCCTGAAAGCAGCTGTATCTAGTGAAGTATATTTCTTGACTAAAGGGGCCTTCTGACATCAGGCTCCTAGCTTGTGTTTTAATGGCCATATCAATAAAATTATTGCACATTCCCTATTAAAAACAGCAAAATGTCTTTCTAAATAAACCAAAAGTTTTGATTATTTTAAACTGGACTTGGGCACTAATATTGCAGATATGGCCATTCTTTGTTTTTTATAAACAGTACAAGAACCTGAGCAGAGAAATTAAGGGGTTCACTGTGAATTACACATTCAGCCTGTTGTGCTTGAGGGAGTAAAAATATTTGCAAGTCTAAAAGTAATTTTCCATCAGCAAGTCCTGTTCAATGTATAGTTAGCCCTTCAGTATTTGAAACATTTTAAAAATATAATCCATGGCTTGGTAAAAACTAAAGTATGAAGAGGCAAAATGTTTTTATAGTCATATCTTCATTGCATCTAAACCACAGTAGTGTATGGGAAAGTACATATAGCTGCTGCCACCCTTAGCCTTTTGTGACATTGCTTCTCAACCACATGCAGGTTGTGATACATTTGGTGGCACACTGTAACCCTACAGGCCCTATGCTCAGACACCGACACCGGGCCCCCCCCACCCCTGGCCAAATCCAGCCATTCCCCCAGCTCTCGGAGACACATTTACCACTGTGTGGTGACACAGTAATGTGTCCTGACACAGTGGTTGCGAACCACTGTTCTACGGTATGTAACACATCGCGTTCTTTTACAACTTAAAATAGAATAAAAAATGTCACAGGATTGTTTGGTATTATATATAGTGATTTATATACAGTTTGAATTTATATGGACAAATTCATATTTTTGAAGGCGAGTACTGAGAAAAACACATGTACCAACCTTAACGTGAAGTATGTTTGTATTAAGGAATTAACTTTGTACACTTATTAGGAGCCAAAAAGAAGAAGAATCTATGAATGGTCTATTAATTATTACATCACTAGACTTCAGGCTAGATCTGTCTTGATGTCTGTGTATAAATGAAAATTTGGTTATCAGTGAAGTTCTAAGGAATTCAATATTTAGCAGCTTCATGCTTTGTATCTCCTTTGGGTCTGCCTCTTGTGCTACTTCAAGATTTATCAGGTTAAGCTGGGCCATTGCCTTGGGAGCTGTGTCGAAATGAGCAGCAGAAATGAGTAGTAGGTATAGGCCCCTCCTTTTCCCACAAACCTACACTCTTCCAGCATGGTCCTCATGCTAATTCCCATAGGCCAAGCCCACCGACATAATCAGCCCTAAGCCTTTCCTTCTCATCTCCTCTACCCTTTTAATAGTTATAATATTAATATAATACAATTGTATACAATGAAGAGATTCCATCTTCATAGCATTGCAAGTATATAAACTGAGAAATCCCCTCTTCTCTTGCAGAAAGGCAGTGAAGTCTAGACATGTGAACAGTGTCAGCTTTGTGGCATGTCTTGCTTCTTTGCATATTTTTCTTTATCATCATCTGTCTTCTTTCAGTTTTTCCCATTTGTTGCTCCTTTTCTTTTCCAGCCTATGTTCATGCTTTTCTCTTCAACTTTCTTTCTTTTCCCCCTGAACAAATAACTCCTCCCAGTTTTGTGTCTCCCTGCCTTTCAGTCTCTTTATAAATCTAGACCAGTGGTTTTCAAACTTCTTTCCTTGGGACCCAGTTGAAAAAAAATCAGGTATGCCCATGACCCAACAATTACATCTTTGAGCAATACAGTCAAGTTTTTTGGAAGTGGCAGTAGGGGGCGCTGTGACCCAGTACCTGAGGATGTGTGACCCACTACTGGGTCCTGACCCATAATTTGAAAACCACTGATCTAGACTCATGCTTTCACACATATTCCTCACTTACTCATCCCCCCTCTTATTGACTGACCCTTGTTTTGTATTAATTGTCTGTCCCTGTTTTCCCCTTATTTTGTTCTCTGGGTCACTCTTTTCCTCTGTCTGTCTCTGCTCTACATCATTTGTATTACTTCTGTACAATAAGCCACCTTGGAGATAGATAGCTGATGGGATCACTAGTGGATTTTTGGTTTGCCTTGCAGCCTTCCTCTGCACAGCTTCTTTCTTTAGGAGGCCTTGCCTTAACTGCTGATTTCAGGCCCATCTGTAACTACGAAAGGCATCTGTTGTGATACAGAGCCATTTGCTCCCTTTGTGTGCTACCCCAAGTCAGTATGAGCTGTCTTGTAGTAGCACACATCAAACTTAAAATTGGGATGCCTGTCACTGCTGGTGGTAGCGATGGGGGGCTAATGTGAGTTAACAGCTGGGGCTAGGACTGAGGACAAGAGTGTGCCTGCTGTTCTTCATGGGAGAAAGCGTTCCCAAAGTTTGGGAGAAGGAGAAAAGTGTTCCCAAGTCCTGTCTCCAAACCCCAGTTTGCTGGCCGCCCTTTTCTCTACCAACACACAAACCTTCGTTCCCTGACCAGCTACTAGCCTATGCACTCTCCCATGGTTATTTGCCTCATCACTACGCCTTCCTTTAAGAGAGCTGGTTTGTAGGTGATGCTGCCTGTGGTGGGCCCTGCCCTCTCCCAGAGCTGGTTGCCAGACAGTTCTGCCAGATGGCTGCCCATTTGCCAGGCACTTGGTCAGTTGCTGCCATACGTGGCTGTGACTTGTGGATCATCCCAGACCACAGAATGGGAGATAGCTGTGTGGTGCTGCCCCATATGGTACCTAGTATGGTGTGGGACGGGAGTCATGGGAGGAGAGCAAAAGACCTTGTAGGGGCGAAGAGCTGAAGATGACGTGTTGAGAGGCCAGAGACCACCCAGTCTGTACACATCTGGATCACTTTGCTTAGCACCAGGCCAGGATAGCTGAAGAAAGTAAAACTTTCTGGCACCTAGGCCTGCCATACCAACCCATTCTGACCCAGAATGAGCCCTCTCTGTGGACTCAATTAGGCAATTCTGTTCTGAGCTGACTGATCAGCTCAGTGTTTCCCTCAGATAGAAGGGTACGTAATTTCTGTCCGTGTACCTCTAGCCGCTCCCCTTTTGTCTTTACAGGTCATGGCCTCTGTTCTTGTGGGCGCTGCATTTGTGAGGACGGATGGTTTGGAAAGTTGTGTCAACATACAAGAAAATGCAATATGACAGAAGATGAGAGCAAAAGCTTTTGTGACTCAGCAGACGGTATCTTATGCTCAGGAAAGGGTAAGCAATGAAATGGTAGCTGAACGCCCCTACAGCAGTGTTCTGGAAGCTGAAAATGTATGGCCGTGGGTTGGTGTTTAGTAACACTTCCTTGCAAAGACACCCATTGTTAGAGGGCTGTTGTAACTGGCTGCATAATGCATATAACCTTGTTATCACACCCACTGTGTCAAACACCCACTAGCTGCACATGCATTTAGCTGCGCTGATCTCCGGTGCAATTTGCTAGCAGCGTGGGATTGTATGTAGATGCTTATTTGTGTGTGTCTTTCTTAGCTAGTTGTATCCCTGTGAACTGAATTATGATGCTTGATTGAGTGCTGCCGGGTGGCATGGGCTGTCTCTAGAGCTGCAGTGATGATAAAAGAAGGTGTAGTGCCTCAAGTAGCACTGTGGGGAACATGCTGAGCAGCAGCGGTACTTGCTATGCTTGGGCAAAAGCCTCCCCCAGTGCTGTCTTCTCATCTCCACTCTGTGCAAGGGGTAAGCGAAGGCCCTGGCAATAAACCACAAGCTCCTAAGACCCCTGTTCCACTTTTAAAAATGTCCATAAAACATTATCTGCACTGTTTGGGTTTTTGTTTTTAATCTCCAGCTGGAAGTCCAGGTTGCCTTCATATGAGTCCAGCTGTACAGGCTTGGCATGGAGAAAGAAATAATTGCTAGCTGCTTCTGAGATATGTCTAAAGGGTCTGATCCCTCAGGCTAGAAACAGACCATTTACATCACTGAAAAGCAGCTTTTTTGGCTCTCTGAGGTGTAAATCACCTCCTTAAATATACATTGCTAATACAGATATTACAGCAGAAAAGAGGGGGAGGGTACAAAATATACTTCCAAGCCTCCAACCTGCCTTCTCTGAAGCGGGGGCTGAACCAGCCTCTGGCACAAACTACGGCAGCCACCACCACTTGATGCCAACCGGAAAGGTCTCCTGGGGTGATTCTGGTGGCCCTGAGTTGCAGGAGTAGAGTACTTTCTGACCTCCCCTGCTCCTGTCATACCGTCGCCTCCCTGATGGGGACAGAGTGCAGGAGCAGCTGATGTAGAGCTGCTTGGTTGGGGGTTCCTTTGCCTCAGGCAAATCCCTAGTTGCTGCTCCTTGGGGTGTTTGAAGTTGGTGGAAAAGGAATTTGACAGGGGCTAAAGAGCTGGCTGTCTCTCCTTATGTAATGTAACTCGTCAACAGTTTGTTCTTCATTATTGTACCAGGCTCCATTCACTACTAGGGTACTCCCTCCTGGTTGCCTGGGGGCTTAGCTCCTTCGGGGGCTGACGCTCTCTTCAACCTGTTAGGTTTAGGCCTGATCGTCCCACCTTGTCAAGCTGCATTTGGCACAGAACCAGGGGCATGTGTATGTCACCTTTGATCCTCCTGGTGCTGGAGCTGACCAGCATGTCAGGTCTCCCATATCAGCTGAAACAGCCTTCCAGGCTGCTGTAAGCTCTACCCAGGTGTGCAGGACCAACATTTTCAAACCCAGCTGCCTAAAGTAAGGCTTCTAATTTCCTGTTTAGGCAACGAGTGCCCAATTCTTTCAAAAGAGGTTTTGATTTAGTTAGATTGAAAATCAGTGGGGCATATACCTCAGAGTCACTTTGACTCTGTCTGTACATAAAACGTATAATACCTTAATTATACTGATTGGATGTACTTATATCTGTGTAAAGGTACTTATGCTGTGTAGCTTATGCCATTATGGGATGGGGAACTAAACTGCTCTAAATCATCTTTATGTCAGTACACAGTAACTGTGTCCACATTAGGGCTTTTGCAGGTATAACTATATCAGTAAAACACCCTCCCCAACCCAAAAAAAGAGGTCAACCCTAACTGAAAGAATTCAGCTAAAATGTAAAGCTTGTACCTGTAGACCAGCCTGTAGGCACATCTGAGTATCAGACCCTATTTGCCTAAATATGGATCCTAACCTTAGGCCTCCAGGTTTCTAAATACTCTGTAGCTAGCGTGAATGGCAGGGTCCACCATTCCTACTGTAAAGCCAAACACTGAGACAGTTCTCTCCGTGCTGGTTTTGTTATTGAGGAAATAACTGGATAGTCAAGAACTAGGAGGTACCTACGTTCACAAGTATTAAATCTTTGTGGAAATTGTGGCCAAGATTTTTCAGAAATGACAGCTGATCTGGGGGTGCCTGAGTGTTTGGATATCCAACTTGCAATACTGTGAAGTCTCCTGATTTTCAGAGGATGACTGCTCAGTACTGTCTGAAAACCAGACCCTTTTAATTCATATCAAATTGGACACAAAGAGTTATGAGCCACTTTTCAGAATCTCGGCTCACAGAACCATACCACCTGTAGTAAATAGTCTCACCAGTGAAAGCAGAAACACCCACCATGCTGCTGCTTCATCCGTAACACTTGGAGGGCAGCAGATGGTTGCTGTGACTTTGCTGGAGTCAGGTTACTTGGTGAGGCAAGAAGGATCTGGCCAGAATTGCAAGGAAAACGTCCTCAACTAATTAACTATTTTTAATTAAAGAGAGGAGGTCCCCAAAGCAGCATGCCCTGTGCAGGAAATAGATTTTGTAACATACATTATGGAACTGGATTATTTTTAAGTTCCTCTTATGTGTTACATTAGTTGCATTGTCTACAAAATACCATTAATAAACCTTGGTTAGGTGTCAGTTTTAACAGTATGCTTTTTTCTTAATAATGTTTTGTGCTAAAATTCACAGCTGTTTGGCTCTTCTTGGCATCAACATATGTGGGTGTGGGTGCTTTCTAGTTGATTTGGAAAAAAGCATCTCCTGTTTGAAATCAGTCTCAGATAATGAAATATGTTTGATTAGTACAGTGCTCATAAAATTCTTTTACTGTATGTGCTTTCCACAATTGCCTAGGCATGCAATGAATACTTTACACTAGAAGAAAAGTCAGTAGTTCCCTCTTCCCGTGGCTTAATAGGTATTAGCTTAATAAACCACCAAGAAATACATGCTCAAGTTCCTTGTTCTCAAGTGTAAATCCTTTATCTGAATATTCCACTGTTAAACAACAGGTCCCTAGAATAATGCAATAAATTAACTCTGAGCAGCCTACAATTAATTAATGAATGTTACATTTTTAAAGAGGGTCAATATCTGTGCTATTTTGAAGTTTTTAATGAGCAGAACGAGGTTAAACTGATGATAAATAGTAAAGGGTTTGTTGTGGAGGAGTTTTATGGGGGATATTTGATGTACATAGTTCAACATTTAAAGGGAAGTTTCCACTTTGAGTTTTGACCGTAGGTCTGAGAAAAAGCCCTTTGAATTTAACAGAAAGATGCAAAATTGACTGCAGTGGGCTTTGCATCAGGCCCTGTGTAGATACCTGTGATTTAAGTATGTTTGTCTGAATTATATTGTGCAGGATCTTCCTGTGTTTCTGTTTTCTGCAGGATTGAACACATTGATGGCTCCCTACTATAATAAAGGAGAGCCTCTTAAAATGTGGGGTAGAGTGGGCTTTTCAAAGATGCCCAAGTAACTTAGGAGTAAATGTCCTATTGAAAGCCAGTGTACCCTGTGTTCCTAAGGCACTTAGGCTTTTTGAAAACCCCTCTCATACTGCTTGAAAACAAATGGAAAGAGTAAGTCAGGGAGCAGCAAGGCAATGTGTTTGTGTGCCTGAGAAACTATGGGCCATTTTTTTATCAGAGGCAATTTTACTGACTTCAATAAGGTTGAACCAATCCAGATTTTTGGCTCATCTAGCTACAAAGTAGAACGGCTCCTGGGAAGAGTCACCTTGATTGTGGATCTCTGAAACAAAAGGAAAAACTTCTAAATGTGAGTCCTGAATAAATATAAGAAGCAAAATCAAGGCATTACATAGAACACCATTTCAGACTCAAGCTCACCTTTTACGGATCTTTCTATTCAATAAGCTTTTATCTTGATTATGTTCTTTTAGACAATGGCTTGTTAGATGGCAATTGTGCATGTGTCTGATATGTTATATCCTAGACTGAAAAGTGCTGGTGCCCTATGATTGCCAGTAATAATCTTTGTGATTTCAGGTTCCTGTCACTGTGGAAAGTGCATCTGTTCATCCCAGGAATGGTACATTTCAGGGGAATTTTGTGAATGTGATGATAGAGACTGCGACAAACACGATGGTCTCATTTGCACAGGTGCTGTATAGACTAATCCTTAATTGCAGTGAGAAACAGACTGTGCATAAATGCGAACTGAACTTAGACAAAACCCAACAAATTCTCTTTGTCCGTTGATGGAAAGGAGGAGTATTCTCCTATTACTAAAATCATTTTACATGTTAAGAGAGTGTTGCTTTGTGTAGTGATGAATAATCAATTTAACACACTGCAAGAAAAACTGAAATCAAAAGCATGAATACCAATAATTAAATCACTTGTGAAATTCAGCCAAAGAGTAAAATGCCTTTGTCTACCACCTGTCCCTATACGGAAATGAACATGTATGGAGATGGTAGTGTGTGTGATTCAGTGGTTTTTGTTGCTATCACCATCTTTGCTTCATTTTGTCTGATGACTGTGTAATTCATTTAAAATCTAAGAAGCCATGTAGTTTTATAATCCTTAGTAGTGCAGCAGAAACAGGTGCTTATGTTATGATGTGGAAAATAGTCATGTTTTTTTCATAGACTTCCTTGGCATGATGACAATTCTTGCTGGAGTGTTGAGATGCCTGACAGTCTATCTTACAACAGGTTGGCTCCTGATTAACGCACGCGTCACCTATCTCATGGTTTAGATGGCAGAAGCAAAGGGAAAAGGGCAGTATGCCAACACTTGCACTGGGAGTTAATAGAGAAGGATGAAAAATCTGGTGACAAGCAGGAATATGCGATCTGTTCTACTAACTTGCTATATGTCCCGTGACAAAGATCTTAGAGGACAGTCTCTGCCTTTTCCATTGAGAAGAATCTTTGCTTAGTAATCTTCTGTTAGCCAATATGTACCAAAGAGTCAGAAGGCAATGTGTCACTTCAACAGAGAGATTAGAGGAAGAAGGGCATTGAATAATTAAGAGCATGAAAGCTGGAGTTGGTAGTTCTGGGTTCTCTTCATGTATCCGTACAAAAATTTCCAAAAGCATCCATTGTTTTTGGTACCCAATTGGCGATGATTTTTCCAGAAGTGCCGACTATTCACCACTGCACTGGACTTTGTCATCCCCAAGAGATGAAGGGATTTGAAAAATATAGATCTCCACTGCTCTGTGCCTCAGTTACTCCATCTGCAAAATGGGGATAATACCTATCACACAGCTTTTGAGGCATTTTCTGTAAAACACATCGAGATCCTCAGTTGAAAAAGGTGCATTTCAATTTCAAATGTTTGTTCCTATTACTATTGTCTTTGCAACAATTTAACCGTGGCTAAAATAGTTCTGGTTTTTCCTTCCACCTTGAGTTGGAGGGTGAACACTAAGACAATATAGGAACAGCTGGGTCCAAGCTGTGATGACATAAGTAGAATATTTATTATTCTGCTGATGGATTGCTGCTGTAAAGATGCCATTAATTGTTTGAAAATGTAGGGGGTTTGGTGGCTGCTTAATGAAATGTAAAGAGCTCTCTTTACAAAACCTATGTAAAATAAAGTGTTTTATTATGGCTTGTTAATTCCCATAACAACATAGTTTAATGCAATACATTTCAATCATGGTAACTAGGGTCTGCTTATTTTTGTTCTAGGCAATGGCATATGTAACTGCGGAACCTGTGAATGCTGGGAAGGATGGAATGGGAATGCCTGTGAAATCTGGCTTGGGACAGAGTACCCTTAACCATCACATGAAGCATAAAGGACTGAAGGGCTTGGTTCGGTTTTTTAGGCTGCTAGAACAATTAAATGCAAGGCAAACTGCATAGAATAACCACTAGAAATACTCAGATAGATCTACGTAAAGTTCTGTATTTCAGAACGTCCAAAGGAAAGCCAGATCCTGCTCCTGATGAAATCATCTGCAAAACTCCCACTGACTTCAGCAGGAGTGGGACTGGCCTTAAAAACCTTACTGTTGAGCTCCATGGATGTAATACAAAAAAGTTTTATTGCATAATTTAGCTTGTTGTCAAATCTTAGCATCATTACATAATGAAATGGCATTGACATAAGAGAACAGAGCTGGCTGGATATTTGTCAAAAACGTTCTTATGCAGTTTCTGGTGTCTGTCAAATAGATTTGGCTATTGTTTTACCTCTGAGTATTTCCCAGCTCCAACAACAAGCTGTAAATTGCTCATCAAAACTAATTTTTATTTTTTGTCTGTATTACAGTGTTCTAAATATCTAAAAAGCTCTAGAGATTAGGTCAGTGGCCCATATTATAAAACCAGACCCTCATTGCTTGGAGAGAGTGACTTTAAAAACAAAACGATTTCTGTGGTTATAATATCATTACATTGGTTATCTAGTCTTCATATTGCAATACTCTCAACTACATAATCTGTAGGATAAGACTCTTTTTTAAAAAGTAACTTTCTATATTTAATAAATATCCTATAACTTGTGAGTACTTTTATCATAGTGTTATGTATGTGCACTTACCCAATCATCTTAAAAAGAAAAGCACATTCATTTTTTTTCTGTTGATAATTTTTAGGAAGTCCATGCTTTATGCTAGTAGATCTCACTTTTTTGGAAGAGACTATGTTATTACACATGATATTTGCTGAATCTTACTTTTGTAGAAGCTGGGTGTCTGAGGTGAAGTGAATTAGAAAATCAGTTACATTTACAGCACACTGCTATCAACCAAAAATGTGCAGGCGATAGAAACAAAATAATTGCAGATTTTAAATAGTAAATACAAACTACAGGAGTATGAACAAAATTTTTATTTCTTTTCAATTGTGAGATGCTGCTTAATGTGAAATTCACATTGAATTATGAAAAATGCACATCTATATTGGGACTTCCCTAATTTATTTACATTTGAATCTTTTTTCCCCCTACATGTAGGTTGGGCAGCCCTTTAATTCTTCAGAGGAAAAATAAAAAAACCAAAAAACAAGGAACATACATTTCTTTCCAAAAGTGATTACATATTGTGAAATTTGATAAAATCACAAAAGTTACCAAACTTTGCTATTGTTATATAGTGATTTAAGTGTCAAGTTTCAGGCTTTTCATTTGATACACAACTAAGAAAGAAGGAACCTGTGTATCAATTGAAAAAAGGTATTTCCATCATCACACTACAAATTTGTTCTCTTTATTGTTTAAATTGGAAACAACAAACAGCACAGAACATTTGAGAACTATAGTGTGAAAACTTCAAGTGTGGTTATTGAATGGTTTTGAACAATACTTTTATTTCTCTACATTTTGCTTGCACTTGCCCTTGCCCTGACCTCATTTTCTTTTTAAACATAAATGTGTAGCCTTTCAAAGCCTATGTTCTCAGGGAGACATAATCCAGTCACCTCTAAATGTCTGTGCATAATTTATTAATGGAAGTTATGCACAGGCAGAGAGACAACTATACCAAAAGCTGTTCTTTCTTCTCTTTAGATGACCAGAATATCAGGCCAAGTTCTAAAATGTATCGATACAGTATAAACAAACATAAAAGTAAAAGTGAAATCACAGTTTAATTCTTAAAATGGTACAGAGCTTAGGTATTTCAATGTGTCATTTTAATATTTGCCAGCCCTGCTCTTTGACCACAAGCTTGTTGATTTTATTAATGTATAATAAATTAACACAGATCTGAAGCATCTTACAGTAATGTCTTACAGATGTGGGTGTATCTGAGTCATAATTTTGAAAAAGAAAAGAAATCAAGCTTTACTTTGTCTTGCATTTGTGTACAGCGTACGCTATACAGCTAACTTAAGTGGACTGTCAGTGTAGTTTAGATTGATTAGATATTTGGTACCCTTTAAACAAACCAGTCAAATAAAGAAGAATACTGTACCTTAGCTATAGGTCAGGCAATCACATTCCTTAGACTGGAAAACATTCCTGATTCTCTGTAAGGCTGTAAATTGCTGAACAGCTGTGTGTCATGTAATGTTTGATGTATTTAACTTTGTTTTTCTTTTAAGATTGTAAACTAAAAACATAGAAGTAATTCCAATTTCTAGTGAAACAAAATTTTAAATGTTTCCCCAACAGGTTTCTTTCTTGAGTTTCAGTTACTGGGGTGGATTAATAAGGCCCTGTTATTTTTCTTTTTTTAAAGTTAGTTAAATTCTTTGTAACATTAAAAAAATGTTTTTAAATTCTCTGACAAAGCTAGTGCCTGGAGTTAATGTAGAATATAAATTATCAAAGCAAAGCTGTGCTATAAGCAACATAGCATTTACTCAAAAGGTAACAGATGTCTATTTTCTTTTCTCTTTTTTGTTCTGTTTCTTTTTCTATACTGAGGAAACCAGTGATGTGAGTTCCAGTAGATTGTCTATGCAGCTCATTCCCTCACTAGAAGATAAATATTATTGTTCCATGCGTGTAAAAATACTGTCTGCTTTAACTGTGAGTTTGTACCTCGGTCTCTGTGGCAAGAATGTCACAAAGTGTAAAAATAACAAGAGGTGCAAGGGAGTGAAAAATATTTAATTCAAGTACACTCATTATGTCACTGCTCTCAGGTGGCCAGAGAGCTTTTTCATTACAGAAAGAAAAAGCTGTTTGTTAAGTAAGTGAGGAGTTTGATAGTGGATGCATACCCAGGCATCCATGCTTGTGATAAAAAGGGTGCAAAGTGTTGAGTACTACTTTTGACCACTCTCCATATTTTGCAGGATTGTATCCACTCTATAATACATCTTGGATTTCAGACAAAAACTTGTTATTCACCAACTTGCTTGCATAAATTATTTGGCAAAGGAAGAAGGTTAGTGGGATGATAAATGGTCAAGCTCTCTGTCAGAGGCTTGTATCTGGAAATTTAATTGTATACCCAGCTTGGTATTTTTGATACACTGCCCTCCTCCTTCCTGGAACGATAAATCACTTTACATCTAAATTATACTTCATACTATAGTCTGGGAATGAATAAAGTTATGTTGACTATTTGTCTGACTAAGCACTAGAACAAAGATTTTATTACATTTAAAAATATAGCATTTGCATTAGACATCCTGAAAAAATCATGAAATATACTGCACAGCTCATGAATTTATCCAACCAAAGACTAGCCTTAATGGTGGGATTTTCCTATTTTTCCCCCCTTCTAAGCTATATTAATTAGAGTTAAATATTTCTACTTTGTACCACAGAATAGATGAATCAACAAGACACACTCCTTTAATGCTTGAGTCAAACTCGGTTTGCCTACTCAATTGACTGCTATGGCCTTACAGCAGCAGAGAATTTGTCCTGCTATGCAGCTGAAAGCTTTACAAGATTCTTTCAGGTAAATACTTTGTGAAAAAAGGTCTTTTTATTTTGTTTGGATTTTTGTTATGGATCAACACAAATCATATGGATGAAAAATGACAATACCTAAACATGTTGACTTGACAGTTGCTTAAAGAATAGGACTAAAAGTGAGTTACAAAGCAGCTATAAGTTCTACAGGGAGATCATTATAGTTTTTTGTAAGTATTACCAAATTGGCAAGGATTCATGTGAATCTAGAAAACACTTAAGCACCACTAAAATAGTGCTTTGTTCAATTTGTACATATGTACCAAGAACTGGATTTTTTGTGTGTGTCTGCATGACTGAAATTTTGCCAAAATTGTAGCTGAAATAAAAATGGATTTTTTGTTTCAGAGGGAAAATAAAGAGACAATGCCCATCAGCAATATAAACATACCTGTGCATTTAGTGAGCTAATGGTGTGAGATTGGGATTTCTTTTTTGGACCGCTGTGCAAACCAGTCTCTCTGGGATTAAACAAAAATAAGGAAAGGAACAATACAAAACACAAAACAAAGGTCTGGCACACTGTAGCATCTATCTCATACATTGCTGTACATGGAAATACAAAACACAGTCTGTAAATATAAATCGAGTTCATCAGGTTTACTATACAGTACTTTAGTAGTAACAGACAGTTGCAAATAGTTTCCCTTTAACAGCAAAAATTAATTTTAGAGGGTGAAGTCTTATCCTGGAAAACAGCAAGAGGTAATATATCAAAGAGCTAAAATTTTCTTTGGCATGGTAAAAGGGGAGAATTGAGTTTGCCAACCTATCTCCATTGTTTCTCTATATTGGGGCCAGTGCAATTTTATTTTGCACATTCTGTTGATTAGATAAAGTGGTTTTGTTTTTCAATATGCCTTCATATAAATATTTTATTCAATATGTTGCATCTGTGTATACAACAAATGATAATAAACACAAACTGTACAATGCAAACAAACTTTTTGCATATATGTATGTAAATTTAGTAATACATACCAACAGTTCTTGATACGCATAGCCTACTACATGCAGTTCATCATTGCCATCCTCTTCCCATGCAACAGATGAGACGAGACAAAATTAAAGGAGTAACCAAAGCACAAATAACAAAGACTTCTGTGCTCTACATTTAAACAGACTTTAGAAGAAAGTGTCTTAAGACTTCCATTCACAGGAATAAACACCCTTACAGACAACCCATGTAAACAAAAATAAAACTGATATAATACATTTACAGTACGTACATACTAATAGTCATTTACAAAAATAAATTCAGTCTTAATTGTAACTAGTCAACTGGTTTGCAGAGCAATAAACTGCCTGAGATGTAGGATTTAATGTTTAAATGGTGATGAATATGGCCTTGGGACATCAATCCCAGAGAGCTGAAATTCAGAGGACCAGCTTGTACTCTCTACATCCTCAGTGCTTAGCTCAGGCAGTTCTATGGCACTGGCTCGCACCCTCTGGACCCTGCAGAGGCATGTTTGTGCAGTCCAGAGTCCAAGCATAGCAGCCTGGAGTCTCAGTGGCAAGAATGAACAGACTCCCTTACCAGTCTTGTCCAACATTAGCCCCAAAAGATAATGCAGTTGTATTATCTTCTCCACCTAACTCCGCTTCCAATCCCAAGAGATGTTACAGCGGAGGGGGTGGGGGACAGCCAGGTTCGTGAGGCTCCAATGTGCCAACACTACCAGGGAGTGCTGGGGCAGAGCGCTACATGGCTAGATCTACCAGATTGAAGGGCAAGGCTTCTCAGCCTTTTCTCCCCCCCCCCCCCCCCCGAATTTGGGGACGGAAAGGGGGAGGACAGGGCATCCTGGTAGGATGAGCTGAAGCTCACCCCAAAGGCCTGTTCATGGAGACTGGCCACCAAGTGCAGGGATGATTTAGGCAAGAAGTTTCTTTATGCACATTTTGTCACAGCATTAAAGTAGCTTTATCTTAAAAAAAAAAAAAAAAAGTTTCAAAAAAACACATATCACTTGGGTATACTTCACTCAGCTCTTTAAAAAGGCCCAACCGTAATCCATTTGGCTATTTTAAACAGTATAGAAACAAGGACCCCGAAACTGGAAAATAAAAAAAATCATTTTGTAATATAGCAGCATTACAATAATCTACTTGTACAATATGCTGTGTTACTTATTAAAACAGAACCTCAGATGAAAAGTAGCTAAGCATGGAGAGTTAATATATATAGACTCAGTATTCTGCTAAGCTGCCAGGAATGTGAAACAACTGAGGGCCTGCTATGGTGCTCAGTGTGCTGCTGTGAGAAATTTTTTTTTCCAGGAAATATGATGAGACTAATGACTTTTGTCACCCTTAACTATCATGAGAACAGCAAGAGGCCAATCAAGTGGTGTCATACACAGTTTGCCAAAACCACAGGTACACGCTGTGGTCCTTTCTGAGAACCAAATGCCTATTCAGCACATACGGCATGGCCTTATTTATTTTAGTCTTTTGAAAGTTTGCTGCCAAGTATTTGAAGCTCATTACCTACAGCATTTAACGTTAGACTGGCATTTTCATTGTACTACCTAAAACTATTACCAATTTTTTTTTCCTAATTTGGTTTTCTTGCATTTAACTGACACCCATGAAGTGTCAACAGCATTCCTCATGAAACAACTGAACATGATCCAAGGCCTCAGTCTCATAATGGGTTTGATCTCCTCTAGTTTCATGTAGTATAATGTCTAGTATTCAGAAAGCAAGGCAAGGCACCTTTAATCTAGCAGTTTGGTGGGAACATCCTAAAAAACTGGGTTAGAGGTACTTACTTACTGGGATACTAGTGAACTATGTAGGACTGACCTCTGCATGCTGAGCTAAAAAAATAAAATGTTCTCTAACATGTCCAGTTTTTAAAAAAAATTAAACACCAAAAAAAGTATAATTTGTAAATACTTTCTGCAGTGGTGCTGCTAAAAAGAACACAACATTCTTGCCCATGCTTTGCTGAGTAGGAGTGTAAAACAGCCAAAATGATGATGGCATTAAATTCAATTAATTAAACACAGGAAGGGATTATTTCTGAAATGGATTTAGGTAGCGCAATTCTTGTTAGTCTTAATTATTGTTTTTCAAATCATGAGGATTAATAGGTGAAAAATGAGCCTTAATTCAGGCCTACAAGGCCTACAGAGTTCTTTGGACCCACTTTCTCAAAAACTAGTGGGTCTTGCTCGCTGGGCAAGGCAAATGTTACCATTACCAGTAAGCCTGTGATATGTATAAAACACACACACACACACAAAAGAAACTATAGGGGGGGTGTCAAACGCTAGTCTTGAAAACTTTCTACTGGTTGTGTTTGACACTTTTCCCTCCATAATAACATCAACCTCAGGAGCACGTTTTCTGTTAATAAAGTGTAGTCACGTTTATCAATATTCTAAGTCAGAGACAAAGATCCTATTCTTCAGTGATGATAATTCATAATAATAGGTTTTTGAAGGCTTCCTGATTCCCTGATTGCTTTCAGAACTAAGCCACCGGCAACGTTTAAGTTTTAGAGAAACACCATCCCTGCCAAAGGTCACACACAGTGGAGCAAGCAGCCTTGTAAAAAAAGGGAAGGAGAGAAATCCATAATAGCACAGGTTTACAGCATCTAACTAGAAATTACTTGATATTATCTGTGTGCTACAAAATAGAACTTAAACACATGGAGTTCGCTGAAAATGGACTTAAAAAGGGATTATGGGTAACTGTCAGCAGGCAAGGTATCAAGTGTACTTGTGAAGAATGTCATTCACATGAAGTGTCACAGTCACAGAAAAGATATTAAAAAGGCATTCCATATCTGGTAGGGCATTCCATGGTCTGAGTTAGCTGGTTCTCCAGGTGTCTTCTTGTTGTGGGAGGAGTTACATGTTGAGATTTATCCACTTGGCAACAGTTTAGTTCAGAACAGCAAAACACAAGTATTCACTTGCCTCAAGCTGATCCACAAACACCGAAGTAGGAGAGTCTGGCAAGGATAAATTGCTCAACAGCACTCAGGGCTCGATAAGTCACAACACCTGTGAGGATCTGGCTATGTCGTCTTACTCTTGTTAACTGGTTTGCCTCCATTCATTATTGCAGACGCACTTGTGCTTTTACTTGGAGTTACCCCAGCCTTTGGCGCTGTTTCTCCAACATCATGCAAGGATGGTTCTCGATACATGGCAACTGAAGAAAAAAAGAAAAAAACTTCAGTAGGATTCAGTCATAGATTCCAAGGCCAGAAGGGATCTCTGTGACCTACTGTATAATAGAGGCCATAGAACTTGCCCAAAATAACTTTGAGTGTATTTTTATATTATTCCTACAAGAACAAATGTTTTAATATTCTCTCAGTTCTTCCTTATGTGAACAAGATGAGCTACTTTGAAAAGGGCTCTCTGTTATAAGCCACCAACAGCTTTTCCCCACAATCCCAATATCTCTCATCCTCTGTCACCTGTGACCTATACAATAGGAAACTGTCCCTCTGTTTTTAAATGAATAAAGGGACTTGTTTATAGACACAGCAGAAATGAAAAGCAATTGTTTTATCTCAGTTCGTACAATATGAAAGAAAGAGCTGTGCTGCAAAGTCCCTCGGGCATTGCACAGTCATATTACAAAATAGTTCAATAGTCAAAACTGAATTTTCTGATTACATTGTAAGGCTTCTTGATATTTACTTGTTTACAATAAGTTATTTCTTTATCAAAGTCCAAGAAAATCTTATTTTCGGTGTCAAAAACTGGAGTATTGGTATTAGAATCAAGAACTATGATTTTCATGAAGGAAATTTAATAAATCATTATTTAATTTTTCTTATTCCTCCCACAGTGTGGTGAATAAGTTGCATTTATTTCCCCCTATAAATAGCTCATTGATGTATTTATAAAACTAAATCATACAGAAAGTTTAGATAAAGAGAAACATTCTAGAAAACACAGGATTTGGTGTTTATCAGTGTGTATTGCTGAAGCAGTAGGATTCCAGAGAGCACACACAATGGCCTCTGTTAATTTAGTATTCCTTTATTTTTTCCTAACATTGCTTGTAATACATAGTCAATCCATGGCTACTGATCTTTGCTGTAACTTTGAAATGCAGAAAACGCCAAAACTAAAGCATTAACTGAATTTATCAAAGAATTAACAATAGCCCATTGGGCTTCACTAGGGTCCTAATAATTTTAAATCATTTGATGGAAATATACCTGTTCAGTTACAAAATC
This sequence comes from Podocnemis expansa, assembly GCA_007922195.1. NCBI lineage: Eukaryota > Metazoa > Chordata > Testudines > Podocnemididae > Podocnemis > Podocnemis expansa. Next base: position 6,479,378 of record ML681993.1, on the reverse strand, counting down.
CCTGCATTAAACTTCCTTATATATATCATTGCATATATCATATCATAGGGCTGGAAGGGACCTCATGAGATCATCAAGTCCAACCCCCTGGGAATTGAACCCAGGACCTTCTGCATGTTAAGCAGTGGTGTTAGCCACTACACTATTTGCAGGGCTTAATGGTTAGATCCTGATAGATAATTCAATTTCATTTTCCATATCACTGAATCAGGTAATATTTTATTTTCACATAACTTGGGTAGCATTTATTTATCTCAGAGCAATGTTAAAAAAGAGGTGTCAAGTAGTCAAAAGAATTAATCATCACACAAAAATTCTTGGAGAAGCTGCATGCTGTGTAGCGAGCACAATCCCTTCTTCCCTGGACTAATTAGAATAGGAGGTAATAGCATCAAAGCACTGACCTTGATCGTCAATGCCCAAAAGTTTCATAATAAATCTGAAAGGCCCACAACATCATTAACTAATCATGTACTTAGCTTGTTCTAACATTTGCAATGACATAATCTAAATCTTTTTATGGCTTTTGAAAGTTTGAAATTAAATTTCTTCTCTAGAGTACATAATACTGGGGATGATCTATGTCTTTGGAGTGCACACCCATAATTATTTGCTGATTAATTAGGAAGAGGATGAAATCACAATGTGACCTACAAAATAGTGAGTTAAACACCACATGATAGCAATATAAAGTAAAAGAATTACATAGTATGGCTGTAGTCTTTGATGATTCTTTTGGGCAAAATAAGTAAATAATTTCTAAGTCTTGACTAAAGTCTTTTGATAAAGAGTCTGACCATACAAATATTAATTTCTGTAATGGAAAACTCTACTACTTAAGGTGTTCTAGGGTTGCTATTTTTAAAATCAGTGTGGCATTTTTCCAATAAAAGTCTCAAAACAGACACTTCAAAGTTCATAGATAGGGACTGATACATGTAGTGTAAGACATGTTGAAACAGAAAGTTTTAAAGGCCACCAGTAATGTGACGTATTGGGGGGGGGGGGAATGAATCAGTGTGAGAGAAGATGTGATGTAAAGCCAGTCACATAAGGCTGTTAGATTTTTCATTACATAGCGTAAGAGACTAACACATTTAGCACATACTTTTAGGTTTGAAATTCCTGAAAACCTTCTACACCTTGTAACTCAGATAACTGTAATGTTAAAAAAAAAATGACACTGCTGACAAATAATTATTCAGAAAGGTGTCGGTCTTTTGTTTTAAAGATGTTAACGGATGAGAGACTTTTTAGCATGATTGAGGCTGTGAGCAACAGTCTGGATCAAACTGAATGAGATCCAGAGTGAAAACAGGACAGGACAACAAACAAATCCAGGTGAAAAAGTCTTGTAAAATAAGTAGGACAAACCCTTTCATGTTACAGACAAATTAACATATTTTGCCATATTATGCAATGTCATTTTAGTACAGGGGTTGGCAACACCTGGCACACGTGCCAAGTCTGAGTGGCACACTGTGTCACTCAGGCTCCCACGCTGGTCCTGCTCCTCCCCAGTGCTGCGTGGCCTGGGGCCACAAGAGCTGCGTGCCACAGCTCCAAAGCCCCACTGGCCATGCTTCTCCACTGCAAAGTGTGGCCTGCAGGGACAAAGAAGCTGTGGCAGGTGGGGCTCCTGTCCCCTGTTGGCCCCACTTCCTGTTGGCCAGGGGAGCTGGATGGGTTGGCTTGCCCAGAGCCACCACTACCAGTGGGAGCTGGCCCTGTCTCAGATCCCAGGAATCGGAGGCTGCCCACCAGTGGGAGCTGGCCCCGAATCTGACAACTGGAGGCTACCTGCCAGTGGAAGATGGCCCAACCCCAGGAACCGGAGGCCACCCACCAGTAGGAAAAGGACCTGGCCCCGGCCCCAGCCCTGAACCAGAGGCCTGGCCCTGCCCCCTTTGGGCCCATGCCAGCACCTGCTGAGGTGTGGTGGGTGGGGCAGGCACAGGGGACAGCAAAGGTTGCTGCCACCTGTTTTAGTATATAAGGGTAGTATGAAAAAGATGATGTTTGTTGTTCCTCTTTCCTAACCTAGCCTAATAGCTGTCATAGACAAAGTGGGTACCATAATGACCTGACTCAATAGTGCAGTTTGATTTAGTTTAAAAGACCTTTGAGTTTTCTGCTAAAATGCTCTTAAACTGCGATGCTGACATTTCTCTATGCATTCATAGCTCCAGTTTCCTTAAGGCTACGTTATTGTACAGAGCCACTCATGCTGGTTCATGAAAGAAATATATTCCCATTGCAATACTGACACCAACATTTTGCTTCTGAGAAGAATATTTTAGAAGCAGCACAAAGCACTTTAACAATAGAGTTTTCTTGCTAATAAGGTGACCTCTTACTCTTCTGAAAGACCTTTTGACCTATGGCCTTTCTAGGACACATCATGAATATGAAGCAAAAACCATTCATCAATCCTAGGAACTGCTATATGAAATAGTCAGTGAGTGTATGCCAAGTCCATTCAGAAATCAAATCATAGGGTTGGAAGGGACCTCATGAGATCATCATGTCCAATCCCCTAGGGCTTGAACCCAGGACCTTCTGCATATTAAGGAGAGGTGCTAGCCACTACACTATTTAAATGATCTGAGAGAATCCATTTTCCCCACCTTTTTGGTAGTATCATTTGAAAGGAAGAGCTGGTTTAAAATTTCAGTATATCCAGCTATGATGGACCAAAACTCACCTTCCAATGGCTTGGGTAGAAAATGGGCTGCTGGTTTTGTCTTCTTGACTCTGTTTCCTTTCATGACCTGCCCTTCCTTATTGAGCCCCAGGAACCAGGCCCTACCAGACTCTTGTTGTCTGTAGAGCATGGATGAGTAGATTACATAATAATTTTCAAAAACAGACTCCTTAAACTTGCATTCCGGTGTAAAAAGTTCCTGTAGGAGAAAAGGTAAATATCAGAGCATATCCTGAAAGAGCTATGGCTGGTGGTGAGACTTACCCCCCACTTTGTGTACTATGGTTACCTTGGGCTATGGTGTGGGTCAGTGAACAGGGCACCTTGAATAAGGGTTTTGAAACTGAGGTCTTTAATTCTAATAGTTATGGTGTCCATAGCCAATGGCAGTGGTTCACAGCAGTCTGCTGCTGAAAGGTCCCTGGCCACTCCCCCCAGAGAGCTGCCACGGTAAGCTGCTGGCCTTTTAGAAGATGTCGCCACTCTACAGCAGCTTTTAAAGGGCTGGAAGGAGAAAAGCCTCCCCGAGCACTTTCGGCACCAGCGCTTAACTGAAAGCACTCAGGTGGCTACTTTGCTTCTGGTAGTGGGGGAGCATTGGAGACTGGCTGGAAGCTGCTGTGGTGGCGGTCAGTAATGCCATCAAAAGGCAGGGAAAGCAGCGTGGGGGCTGCAGTGGGGAGCTATGCGTGGGGGCTGAATTAAGCGGCAGAGGGGGACAGGGGAAGTAGTGGGGGAGTGCAGCAGGGAGCAGCTGTGGCAGGCGAGGGTTGGGGAAGTGGTGGTCAGCGGTTAAAGGAAGCAGCCGGGGGTGGAGGTAGGAAAGTGGCAGCAGGAATCAGCGGTCAGGGTAAGCAACCAGGAGCTGGCAGAAGTGGTGACAAGGGTTGGGGGAAGCAGCACTCAAAGGATGGCAGCGAGAACCGGGGCAAGTGGCAGTAAAGGGCTTGCATCTGTGGTTGGGAGCTGTGGCAGTGGGGCTTTCTAGGGTCAGGACAGAAAAAAGCTGCTACCAAACCTCCTGGCAACACCCCCCCCCCAAGTGATGGCACCTGATTTCTGTGCTGCCACTGAAAACATCAGCAGTGGGGGGGGGGGCTGGTAGGGTTGGTGGTGCAGTAGCTACTGTGTCAGCACATTTGGCCTCACTGCCAGCTGTGTTGTGGAAGAGAAAGGTTCAGAGTCCCTTTTTTTACAGGATGTGAAGTGTCTTATCTGTCAGGCATACAACTGATATTCTTCTGTTGCTAACATTTCTTTCCCAGCCATTTACAGGTTGGTGCTTTTGTACCAGCAGGTACAATCTATAAATGCAGTTTCTGAAAGAACCCCAAACATGGTAGGAAATCCCCAGCCTGCTACTTTTCCTCTGCCAAAGGATTTCAGGCTTCCATCAAATCATTCAAAGAATTTAAGAGGATAGCTGTTTGTGATGCCCTCCTTTCCTTTTTCAGTGATTCCAAGTTACAGACAAGGAAAATCAAAGGCAAATCAAAAGACATATTGACGTGCTAAAAGAAATGATGTTACCCACTTGTGCCATTCAATGCACAAATGTATCTTTTAGGCTTTTTCCTAGGCTGCTGAAACAACAAAGGATGATAATCAGGAAGTTAGAAACCAAAACCACTTTGAGGATCAGGGCCAAAATGATTACATGAAGCTGCTAATCTATTTCTTGAAGATACATGCTGATTCCTGTGTTCCAAAAAACAACATATACCCCCCCACCCAACACGTTCTTCCCAGTACCTGATTCCCTATAAGTAGGCCACCAGAAGACAACACCGTTTGTTTTTTGTATTACAAATTAATATATGTATCTTTGCCACCTGTTGCCCCCCCCAACTAAGGAAGAAAAAGGACAACACTTTTCTTCCTCACAAAAAGATGATCTAATCCAGGCTTGACTGAAAAAAATGCTGAAGAGAACTTTGGGTGAGTTTCTCTCTCATTTGCTCTCTTGTTTTTTAAGGCATGAGATTAACCTGTTAGTTAAGCTTGGGCTCCACAAAGCAGCTTACAATTTTTATTTTACATGTAATCATTTCAATTCAATATTCTTATTCATTATAGCTTGCCTCTCTGTCTTTTGATAAGTTAGTCTCTACCCCCAATTATAAATCAGGGGTGTAGCCCTGTTTTCTGGCCAGCCCCTGAAAATGCAGATTGACCCCAGACAATGACAGCTTCCAGAAGCACCTCCACCCCCCCCACCTTCCCCCCGAGGGAGGGAGAGGGTCACAGCACCAAGATGGACAGTGGTGTGACGTCTGCTGCCTGTGGCTGCAAGCAGCAGAGATAACAGCGCCTCCCATGGTGGTGAAGTTCATGCTGCTGCTGGGTGCTAAGGTGCGCAGGCCTCAGGGCCAGGTGGGCGGCCACTATAAATATATCTCATTACATTAGTGTTAAGCAAAGTGCTCATCTTGAGTTGACTCCTGCACACTGGTTTGTCCCCTTCTTTGAGAAGAGCAGCCTGGTAATTCTGTGAGCATTCAGTGGATAAGGGGCTAGACACTGCAGTGAATTCCCTGAATTTTGGGGGGTTGCTGTGTGCCTGTTTCTATCTGCAGACAGAGAGAGTCCTGACCAAGGATGGGGAGAGGGACTGACAGCTAGGGCTTGTCCTCTCAGAGGCTGCTCATTTCAGGGAGCTGATCCACAGCAGTCGCAGACAGGATGCCCTCCTCCTAAGGGAAAGGTAGTGTTGAGGTGCCTCACAGCCCTGGGTACCCGTGGGGAGCATCACACATTCCTGAACCAGGTTTTCAAGTAAAACACTGATTGATATTGCTATAACTAGATAGAAATTGCAGACCACTTGGATTCAGGAGACCTGCATTCTGTTCTTGACACTTGCACCCACTTGCTAAGTGGCCTTGGGCAAATCAGTGCCTTTTTAAAGCTCTTTGAGATCTCCAGAAGAATGCAGGTGCCCAGTACTATTATTATTAATTTGTATCATGATAGCAGGTAGATGCCCTGGCCCCACCCTCCTAGGCATTGTACACAAACACATACCAAAGAAACAGGCCCAGCTGCAAAACGCTTGCTTCCATGCTACATGAAAGATTATAGACAAAAGGAAGTTAAAATCCAAAGGGGTAGTCATGTTAATCTAGTTCAGCAAAACAAACAAGGAGTCCTGTGGCACTTAAAGACTAACCAATTTATTTATTGCATGAGCTTTCATGGGAGAAAATCCCACTTCATCAGATGCCTGGAAAAAGTTAAAAGAAATGGTTGAAAAGGCACACAAGGAAACAATTAGAAGATGCTGGTCCAGCATGAAAAGTAGCAGTCATGGAAAGTCACCTGCCCAATCACTCCTGAGTTTTTTGTATGCCTCATAGTAGAAAAGAGTTTTAGGAAGTATCTGAAGTAAGGTAATGGGGCGCTTTGCAGCCACTCCCAAGCATAAGGGCTGGCATAAGCGATAATGTTAATGTCTTTATCAAGGCAGGCAACTTTATAGAAAGAAGGTGGGGTCGACATCTTGATACCATTTATGGGATTATAAATATAGCAGGGAATAGAGTCTTAAGGGCTTTAACAGTGAAGACAAGTACTTTGCATCTGATACAGTGAATAATGAGTCAGTGGGAAGACACAACGGCTATGTCTACACTGGCAATTTAGGTCGAATTAAGGAGGCTTACACTAGACTTTCATTGTCAAATTAAGAAATTCCATAATTCGATTTAATGAAAGCTTAACTCAAATTAATAAGAATCACCTGTTAGGTCAAACTAAGCCTTAATTTGACTCCTTAGTTCTAACTAAGGACAACGTAGACCTGGAGTAACACTTAATTTGACTTTAGTAAGGTCAAATTAACAAAGTGGACTAAGTCGACATAACTTTAAGTCAAGTTAGTCCACTTTCTGAGTTCGACTTAATAAGGTTGAATTTAGTTTGAATTAAAGTCGAACTTATTAGCTTGAATTAACAAATTCAACCTAACTTTTTCTAGTGTAGACATAGCCAAAGAGGCGAGTAACATAGTCAAAGAAGTTAGGCAGGAAAAGATACAAATGTGATATATATATCTAGGATTTAGGAAGGCCAGAGAAAAGGAGGTTCCAAAAGTCATTATTATAAAGAACTGATGAACCTCCTCAGTAATCCTACCCTCACCAGCATCGCTTGCATCGTTTCTGAACTAAGCATCAGCCTTTTTGCATTCACCCAAGTTCAGACCAGGGTCATACAGTGGCAAAGTATCAAAAACACTTGGACTCAAATGAGAGCAGCATCCTAAGGCCATTTTAGCCTGGATTGTCTCATTATTGACCCTAGAGGCTTCCTGCACAGCAAGAACAAAAGAGAAGACTCGGTCACTAGCATTCTCAGCTAGCTCACTGAGGTTCACTGACACCTCAACGGGCGAAGGGTCATACGCAGGGATTAACATAAGAGGTACGCCCGTGTGGGTGAACATTTAACCTGGAAACTTTAAAAGTGAACAGAAATGCACAGATGCATACCTGCACACACAAGGCTAGGTAAGCACTCCCCTCACTTGGCTCCTGGCTGTGCAGCCGCTGCACTCCCCTGCCCAGCCCCAGTTCCATGCCACGACCGGACTATGAGGGCAGAATCCCCCCACCTGGCTCCCAGCTCCTTCCTTCGCCTGGCTCCCAACTCTGCACCAGGACCAGGCTACAGGGGTCACACTAGAATAGTTCCTGTCCTGGGAGGGAGTAGGACGGGTGGCTGCAGCCCTGCAGGATGCCTGAAAGCTCCCCATCCCCTGCCTCCCCAACCTTTGGTGTAGCAAAAGGGGGGGGGGCAGTAAGGGCCCAAGCCCTCCCAGGCACCAGGCTGCAGGTAGTCACCAGGCTCAAGGGGGGTGCCAGACATTGGGAGCACAAAAATAGGCTCATTCCAGCTAGTTCCAGAAACTGAAGCTGTGAGATGGAGTGACCCAGCCAGGGCTGCCATGTGTCAAGTTTCCAAATAGAGGCCATTGCTGGTGACAGGCAGGCGTCGCTAGAGGAGGTAATTGTGGGATACCAGTAGGATGTCTGTGTACTGGGACACATAGCTAGGGACTGCTGGAGGGAGTATTTGGTGGGCACTGGAGGGGTTGCCTGTGGCAAGGTACCTTCTGGAGACACGTGTGTGTGTGTGTGTGTGCGCGCGCGCACCTGCACACGAGATGCCTTCTTCGCCCCCCCCACTCCTCTATCCCTGTCTCTTTCCCCTCACCCCAGGCACTCACCATTGTACAGAAAACACTATGGTGCCCGGCTAGGGGCCCCAGAACACACAGAAGAGGGGAGCAGAATGGCATTAGGACCCAAGAGGTGCTATCTAGCTGCAGAGCCAGTGAGCAGCTGGCAGAAGAAGCATCTCCAGACAACACCGCCTCTACTCCCAGCCTCTATTTAGGGGGAGCAATCCTCCCTACCAATCATGTCCAGCTAATGCCACTGGGTCCAGTCCTGTGGGGACTGCTGCCATGGGACCCGATCTTGCACTGCCCTGTTTTTGCACCCTTACCACTCTGTGCCTTGGATGGCTGCCCCTCTTGACCTGCCCTAGTTATGGCCTTGTTCAGTCTTGCCCCGGCTGCAGCAATGTAAGTGATCAGGGTGCTTCTGACAGCTCCCTGTGACAGAGCCCAAGCTCAAGGCTAACCTCCCTACCCTAGTATCTACACTGCAATTGCACCAACCCAGAGCTCAGATCCAGCGTCCCAGGACCCTGCAGGACTGGAGGTTCCAAACTCGAGTCCAGCCGGGACCCATGGTTTGAGCCCCTCTTGGCTCAGGTCCTGGGAATCAACAGGGAATATCCCACAATAGCACAGGGCAACTTCCTTAGTCCTTTCCATCCCACTAATGTGCAATCCACGCTACTGAAAATAAAAGCTATCACCCCTTTGTGAACAACAGCCGCTTATGTCAACATTAAACTCATCCACTTCTGATCACCGATCTGCAAGCCCTCTTATCAGAGCGACTCCTGGGTCTACAGTGAGAAACAGCCCTACCAAGCCTTTTGCACAGCAAGCTGCTTCAAATGTCCTATAATGTGCAGGGCAAGCAGTAAAAGGTTTCCCATAGTGTATCATAGTTCAAGGGATAGAATGGCCATATTTTGGTGGGGATTGTAGGGTGGGTAGATAAGGAAAGGTCCTAGGGACTCTGGGATAGGATTACTTTGACTTGGGTGTGTGCACTGGAGTGTGGATACTGGAGCCCTAGCAGAAATTTTTGAGGCACACTGCCATATAGTCTCTGAATAAACTCATGAATATAAAGCAGAAAATTCTTAAGCCAGGGTTAAAATACAATGTAGATACTCAAGTCCAGTGTTGCCTAATGCAGGTCAGCTGACGCAAGCCCCACTAAGTCTGGGCTTACAATGAAGTGAGGACATACCTTATGAGAACAATAACAGACCTTTTGCACAACATTGGACTGTGTTACAGAGAAAGTGTGTGTGTTTTGGTTTTTTTTTTTTTTTTTTAAAACAAAAAAACAGTAAGCAATCTGCTCTGTCTTACTCAACCACTTCCATGCAGGCAATTGTGCTTCAGCAGCTTGTAGATAACACCATGTTCTATGGTGGAAAAGGTCAAGTGTAAGGAAGAAAATAGGTCACAGGCCACAAAGACAGACAAATTAATTTCAAGTAAAAGTCTCTGAGAGGAGGCAGAGAAGGAAATCTCATCTAGGCTACATCCACCCTTCAAAAGAAAAGCAACCACCTATGCAACAGCAAGTTTCAGATCCTGGGCACAAGTTATGCTGATCTAAGCTCTGTTGCGCACAGCATGTTGATGACAGGGGTTTCTCACGCTAACATAGCTAACTCTGCTTGCAGCGTTATTAAGCTGATGGGTGAGCCCTCTTCTATCAACTTACAGGCTCTTCACCAGAGGTGCTACAGCAGCACAGCTGCATCGCTGCAGTTGCCTTGTCGCAGCTGCTGTCGTATAGACCAGTGTTTCCTAACCAATGTGCCACGGGCCACAGGTGTGTGCCATCAGGCCAGAGCAGGTGTCCCACGGCATTTTTTGAAAAACTACTCTGAGTGCTGGATTGGTTCATGAATATTCATGAGTTTATTCAGAGACTATATGGCAGTGTGCCTCAAAATAAATAAAAGTATCAAGGTGTGCCACAGCAAAGAGGAGGCTGGGAACCACTGGCACAGACACAGCCCAGCATGCCACTGGCAGCCATTACACTGCTCACTTTGCTTTGCTACATCCCTTTCTCCACCCTAGGTTTTGTCTTGTTTATTTATATTATAAACTCGCCGTGGCAGGGAACATATATTTGTCCATTTGTACAACACCTGGAACTGTGGGGCCACCATTCCTCGTTGGTCTGCAGGCACGACTACAATAAACATGATTAATGATATTAAATAGTATTTGCAGGCGACAGTAGGGAATTTTGCTAATTTAGCATGCTTTACCCACAAACAGCAGGACAACCTCAGAGGTGTTTTGCAAGGTAGTGTAAATTAGACACTTGTAGCCCTACTTATACCACTAAGTGATGTGTGAATTTATGTAAGAGAATTTAAATTAATATAATTTACAAGCTGAGGAACTTGAAGAAGGTGTAAGACCATGCAAGTTAAGTAAGGAGTGGCCTACTTTAACTTAAGCATTCTTACATTTATTAGTTGCTTTCTTTGCTATATCCCTTCTTCCAGCCCTGCAGCGCACAAAGTATGTTAGCTTAAGAGTAAATAGTGACTCAGTAGATATGCATCAAGATGTGCCTAAGCCACTGGCAAAGGAATCCCTCTGCCAGTATAATGTATGTCAGTCTGAGATGTGCTGGCAAAATAAGTCCTTTTGTTGGTATAAGCAGCTTCTCTGCTAAGGGGATTTGAGGTCACACCTATACAGCCCTGCAGATCCATGGGTATCTACTTCAGATCTGCAGATATCCACGTCCATGGATGCAACTATGGCTATACACAAAGCCATTGTTGGAGATTGGAGTTTTGATGCAGATTGTGCCCAGAGTGATTAGCTGCTGCTGCACTCTGCTGCAGCTGCAGAGAGCAGTGAACAATGTTAAACACCACAGCAGGGAACAAACAGAGAGCTCCAAGCCAAACCCAGCTCAACTCTGCTTGCATCTGCCAACTGATCAGAGACAGTCACTAAAGGGAGCTCAGCTTATGGTTAGTTCCACCTCTGACTCTAGGAGCCCCAGCGACCAGTCCTCATACTCCACGAATTAGCTGGTAATGGGCAGCTACCCCTCTACGCCCTTGCCCCTACTTCCAGCCATGCAATCAGATGACAGGCAACTGCCACTGAGCAGCTGACTGACTGCAGCAGCTCTGGCTTCCCTAGCCCAGGCAGAATTAAAGTTGTTGAAATCAGGCCCAAGGGAGAGACTGCATTGCACCTGGAGCTGCTGGCAACTCCCTCCTTCTCCCAGCGTAAGCTCAGCAAAGCTGTGGCAGACAGACAAAGGCCCTACTGCTATAGATATAGCAGGAGCTGCTGTGAGGCAGGACAGTTTGGTGCAGATGTAGATGGACATAACACCTGGCACACAGATACGGGACTGGGTGCAGGGTTACACTGACTGGATGCAGATCAGATGGGGATCCACATTTTTTGTATCCATGAAGGGCTCTACATAGCTATAGGTATGCTTGCAAAGGATTTGAAGTGTAGGCAAGCCCAAAGATTGGTATAATGTACCTATTTGGTTGGCTTGGAAAAGTGTAAGTTATAGCAATATAGGATCCCTTGATGATCTTTTTAGTTTGGCCCAGTGTACATATCAGAGAAGCTCCTGATGACCAAAGGTTACTGTAACTAATAAATGGATTTATCTTTATTTCCAGGACAAGTAGGTTACTGAGATCATGGGCTCTGAGGTTAGGAAATGCCAGCTCTTGTTTACAGCACCTATGTATTTCAGAAGAAATTGAGGCATCCTTTGTCTCAGTGATTGTCTCTCTGCCTAATCTTTGGCTTTTGACAGTAAAGAGCTCTTATGGGCACTGGACAGCTTTCCCGCACTTCCTGTGACATTATCCAATGGAACCTGTAGGGCATTCTTTGAGCTGGGGGCCAAGTCTTTTAGGGTATATCTACATGAGCAAATTAGTTCAAATTAAGAAGCCTTAATTCGAACTAATTTGAGCCCTCTCTCTACTAGGCTTTGCCTAGTTCGAACTAAAAAAAAAGCTTAGTTCAAAACTAGTTAGTTTGGCTGGTTAGTCCGAACTAACTGCTTAGTTTGAACTTATTTTGAAACTTAGTTCAAACTAAGCACTTTTTTTTTTTTTTTAGTTCAAACTAACTTTTAGCTCAAACTAGCCACGGTTTTTTAGTTCGAACTAAAGTTATTTCGAACTAAAAAAAGCATGGCTAGTTCAAACTAAAAAGTTAGTTTGAACTAAAAAACTGCACTTAGTTCGAACTAACTTTGAGCTACTTAGTTTGGACTAAGAAAGTCTGAACTAAGCCCTAGTCTACACTCAGCTGGATTTTCAATGTCAGTCGACCGGCATTTATGTAAGGCACATAAAATGCCTTGTCTAAATGCCGTCGACTTCCTAAACTGCCAGGACACACTCATGAAAGCTGACAGCAAATGCCTTGTGGTCAGATTTTCCCTATGTCTCCTGGGGCCTAGGACTTCCAGTGCCGACTTCCAGGAGTGGAACAGTGAGTTCATACTCTCTGTTAAGTGCTCTCAGAACTCTGGGCTGACAGCGGCAATTTTGCCACCGTCAGTATAAACATAGCCTGCTCTTGTAGGTGTAGATATAGTCTTAGATTGTCCATCTTTCTTGGGGCCATCTGAGCTCAGGAAAGTGAGCAATGTACACATTCCGCATGAGGCTGCTACATGCTGTGTGATCACTTCCTCCTCCTGAACTGGAGAAAATGTGTACCTTTGAGTAGACCATCTTCTGCCCTTGCAAACCTTTAGCAGTTCCTCCATTTTCAGCATCTGCCCATGAGCACAGACCCATCAGGTGACTTCCGTGTCAAGATGTCCCTGTAAACCAGTTCTTCTGGCCAGTGATTAATTAGTCTCTTGTTTAGAGTGATCAGGTACTTATGAGTCAACTGCCCTATACTGTTATTCTTTTGCCATCAGCTTAAATATTCTCAACCCAATGGGGAGGCAAAAAGAGCAGAGAGAAGGCAAAAGGCTGCACATTCAAAATGGGAGTTTTCAGTCTGACACTGACACATATGGTTCATGATGTCACACAGAATCCATAAATTGGACAGGCATATTCCCAGTTCATCAGAGATGCTCATTAACTTTCTTAGATAACAGCACATTGATACTGGAGTAGTTTAATACTACTAACTAGCAAAGTAAACCAAGTAAGATGTGTATAATCAGACAATTTTAATTCTTCTAATCTGTATCTGAGGAATGGCGGCTAAATAAGGGAAGATGGAGTTTGTGTTTTTTAAAAATCTGTAACACTTTAATATTGACAGTCTAAATAAATCCTGCTGCTTTTCAGTAGAATTCCATATACAACACTGCATGTGGTATGTTTTTGCAAACAGGTTTTAGCTGTGGTGAGTGCATTTCAAAGAAAGCAATAAGATTTTGTATGAGATTAGTTCTACTGTTGCCTGGCAATGAATTTGCATCACCTATATTCCTGAGAAATGGAAGGGAAGACAATTTTCATGAAAGTCAAAATGACATTAAACCAATTCATTATCTGTTGACTTTAGTGGTTTATTTTCAAGATTAATTGAGCTAGAAAATTTATCACTGTAGATTATACCTGTATGGTAAGAGAAGCTACAGTGTCTAGTTTTACAAAGAGAAGTAAACTAGCCTCACATTTCCTAAGTGATAAAGGAAACACAAGTACAAATAGATAAGCATAACACATTGACATGGAGTTAAGGAGAGTCATGCAAACAGTTGGCTGCAAGAAGATAGTTTTTGCTTAGGAAAAAGTGCCTGATAATGTTACTTAAAATATAAAAATAAGAGGTGAAAACAGAAAAATTTCAAAATCCATTAAAAACAAATATCTTAAGTGGATTAACCAAAGCTGAGAACAATTCTGCCCTGCTACAAGAAGTGTATGCATAACCACACTGCCCACAGACAAAGAAATGGAAGGACAACTGGATGGTTCAGAGGCAGATAATAAGATTTAGAGCGTGTCACACCTAGAACATCAGTTCATACTTATCTCAGGTCAGTGACTGCAAGTTGGCACCTTCTGATACCTGCTTAAGGACTGTGAAATTACTTTAGTAGTCTCAGTTGCCTTCCCAAGGAACAGATGCATCAATAAAGTTAACCCCATACTTGGTCCTAACTGACATTTTATTTTTTTTTTTTTTTTTTTTGCAGTCTCACCTTAGAGCAGTAGTCCCCAAAATGTTCAGGACATGTCCTCCTTACCTGTGTTCATGATCTCCATCACTCACCAGTGCCTCTATCTGTACAGCAGGAGCTGGGAGTGAGCTATGGTCAGGGCTGGGAGTCCTGGAGGTCTGGGCTGAGGGTGGGAATGAGGCTCCATTCAGGGGCCTAGGCTGGGAGCAGGGTTGGAGCAGCCAGTGGATGAGTTGGGAACAATGGGTAGGATTTGGAGGCCAAGCCTGGATTGGGGGCCCAGGCCAAGGCTGCAGGCCCACCAGGCTAGTGACTGGGGACCAAGGTGGGGAGAGGGACTGTGGCAGCTACTGGCTGGATTCTGAGCAGGGAACAGTGGATGGGGGCCAGGTGCTGAGTAGGGAGCAGTGGCTGAGACTGAGGCCAGGACTGGGGAACTGGCGGTCAGGGCTAAGAGCAGGACTGGAAACTAGGGCCAGGAGCCAGGGCCAGGGCCAGATCAGAATTGTTTGGGCTCTCTGGCCTAGAGACAAGTAACTGAATGGATATTGAGTATAAAATACTGTGGAAACTTTCAGTGCCTCTACCTGTCATAGTACCTGTTCCATGAATAACAGAACTCACTGTCCAAGGTAGTCAATACAGTATCTTTCATAAGAAACAAATTCATTCACAACATTGTTTGCTTGTTTTAAATGACATAGTAATAACATGTAAAAAACTGCCCATGTCTGACTATAACATGCTCTACAGATGAATGCATGCAATCTTTCATTCACAAAAGATAAAGCAGACACCCTTGTGATGCACAGGGCTTTGCCTATAAATGATACCTAACCATCTTTTACAAGGAGTATTAAGCCAATTGAATTAGTTTATTCATTTTAATTATTAAAAAAATAATTACTTATAACTATTTTCAAACCAAGTCTCAGTGAAAGGCAAGTATTTCCCTGAAACAGTCAGCAGAATAGGAGAGTGCACAGAGATAGGTTATGCCTGATCAAAAATTTTATCCTGAGACTTCAAACTGTTTTCACAGAAGTGATTGGACCCCTGCAGAGGTGAAGGATACTGGAAAAAATAAAAAACAGGCAAGAGCATCACCCCTCGCATAGAAAGGAAAGATGAGACAGTGTAAGGGTAACTGAATTTTTTTTACCTTAAAATCATTCTGTTTTATCTTAAATGACTAGGAGTTGAATATGTCCATTCTGTGCATACACTTTTTTTTGAGACTATGGCATTAAAACCTCATTAACTTTATAAAAACAAGATTTTTTTTTTAAAAAACTAGAAATCTGTAGAACACTCTTGAGTTGAATAAGTTTCATATACTTAGACAGTCATATAACTTGCTTAGATCCAGATCACACATTTGCCAGGTCACTTATTCCCAGAGCTCCAGTTAGAAGGTCTCACAGGGAGACAAATATGGCTTTTCATTGGGACGCCTAGGGATTTGACTTCAAGGAGCCCTACTGCTGCTAAAATCTGTGTCAATTTGTAATGGGTATTGTCAGGGGCATTGCTAGAGTTTAGCATAGTGTTTCTCAACCTTTAGTGGACCAGGAACACCTAAAGGTATTAATTGCAATTGGCTACACACAGAACACCTGATGAAAACTTTCTTGAAAAAGCCTGTATACACTGGCTGTAATATTTGTAATATCTGTGTATTTCACATTTCTGTAACAAAGTTTCAGGAAACCAAATTAAAATATAATTTTATGAATATAATGTGTTTATTTCTAAGAAAGAGGTACATGATTATGCATGCAACTTAAAACTGAAAATTATAAAATTTAAGTTTTAATGGGAACTTTGCCTGTGGAACTTAAAGACTAACAAATTTATTTATAGCACTCATAAGCACTATAATCATTCCTACCAAGTTACAACCTTTCTATTGGTACCAAACATGGCATAGCTCACATGAAATATTAATATGCAAAAGCATCATAAATAGTCCCCTAAATCCAGACAGCATCACAAATGCTTTTAAGAGAAATTACCAAACTTGTATGCCTAAAATTAGGCACCTAAATCCATATACATAGGCTTCTAAATAGCTATTTTTGACCCCATTAATTTGCTTACCTAACTTTAGGATGGCAAGCATGAAATTTGGGCAAGAAAAACTTTAAACAGAAAGTTTGTTCCAAAAATAAACAGGAAAAATAAAGCTATAGTACTGCACATGTACAAGGTGAACAACAGATTTATACCACAATTTTAAAAGACATGTCAACTTCCAGTGTTTTGCAAAGCATCTAGAGGAGACAGCAGCTCAAAGTTAGGAGAGTTTAGGGTGCTCTGATAGACCATCAATAACAAACTGTTGTGCTAAGGAAATGCATGTAATAATCAACATGGTCAGAGATAGAGGAGAAACCTCAGGTCTTACATTTGTATGCTGTTCAACCAGTGTTCAGAAAATAAATTTTGCTCTTTTGGAAAGCAATCAATAAATCAGTCAGAACTCCATTCTGGGAGAATGTAGCAATTAAAATGATGGCACCAACAAAGATAAAAATCAGAGGCATCAGAGTGATGTTTTCTGCTTCAGCCAATCATAAATTTCAAAGAACAGATTTTTAGTCTTGTATTTCTTTCACTGAAATCACAGTTAGCTGTATAGAGATGCAAAGAAGCATGCTGGGGAGGGGAGTTAGTTGCTGATATCCTTGAATTTGGGACATAAGAATTAATTCAAACTAACTTTCATAATTTCTGTTGTATTTGGATTCTTATGTAGCAGCCATCTGAGCACCTGAGCTGATTAGATATTGTGTGTGATTCACAACAGGGAAACTGGTACTGTGTTTATCACCTCCCCCAACATGCTAACGTTTATTTAATTCTTTATATCTTCATGGTTCTGTGCACAGATTAATTAACGGATCCTCCCCATATCTGTCTAAAGTAGTTAAATAAATTTTATCTAGATTTAGAGATGGAAAGACCTGGTACACAGTGGTTAAGGCCAGCATTTTCAAAACTGGCTCCTGATTTTTATGCAGTTTTACGAGATGCCAGGGACAGTATTGTTACGTTGTGAAGTGCTGGTGGCACATCAATCACAAGTCTCTTTGACAAATTCCAGAGGGATAGCCATGTTAGTCTAGTTCAGCACATCAAGCAAGGAGTCCCATGGCACCTTTAAAGACTAATAATTTATGGCATGAGCTTTTCTGGGAACAATCCCACTTCATCAGATGCATGAAATGGAAAATATAGCATGGCAGTTGTAAATATACAGATACAGAGAAGTGGGGGGGGAGCACAAGGTTAATTCAAACAGATTCAGAGGGATAGACTGGATATGAACACACCCTTCAATTAACATAAGTTAAGTTAATCAAAAGTATATATTAAAGCATAAGTTAATGAAATATAGAGTAAGTAAATAGTAAAGTATAAGTTAATCAAAAGACCAAGACCTAGGGCAAAAGAACAGAAGCAACTCCGAGCCGAAGCAAAACAAACGAGTTCTGTGGTACTTTTAAACACTAAAAAACTTATTTACCACATGGGTGAGATCCCACTTCATAAGACACACGAAAAACTTTTCTTTCCCATATTTTTTTTTATTTTTTTCATGCGTTTGATGAAGTGGGATTTTATCCATGAAAGTTCATGAAATTAACAATTTTTTAGTCTTTAAAAGAACCATGAGACTCCTTTGTTTTTGCAGAACTTGACGAACACAGCTACCCCCTGGAACTTAGAGCAAAAGCAAGAAATCCAATTAGCAGCCTATAAGCACTCTGGAGAAGCCTTCAGAGAGATCTGGGCCAGATATGCTGGTTACAGAAGCTTGGGTCCATGAACTGTAAAACTGTTCCTTTTGCATTTGTAGTTTCCTGTGTTAAGAAAAGCAGGACTTTGCACTTTCCTGGTAAATAAACCAGACTGCATCACAGAAAACATTAGACTCCACTGTCAATTTCTGCTATCAACTAGAAAATCCCTAGGGTCTCAAACTTTGATTTTTTTTGCCCAAGTCAAAAAAGATAATGCTATTTTTTGCTCTGCAGAGCAGAACCACCACAACCCCAGCTGCCACTGACTGGAATTGTAGCGAACTGACACTTTTTAGGGCATAGGCATACATATAATTGAGATAGCTTTGTAATAAAAAAAAATGATTTTTTTAATACAGAACAGGAGATTTCAATGATACTAATAAGAGATAATGGAAATAGAAAATGGTTATAAATAAAACAAGAGTAATCATTCATTCTAGTGATTACAGCTATGGCTACGCTACAGAACATACAGCTAGCACAGATGCTTCAAGTCAATGGGGGAGAGTTCTCCCATCGACTTAAATATGTCAGCCTCCACGGGTGGCAGTAGGGCAGGAGAACCTTTCCTGCTGACAAAGTGCTGTCAGTATGGGCACTTAGGTTGGTGTAACTTACCCTGTTGGGGTGGCGTCTTATTTGCGCCCCTGAGCAACATAAGTTATACTGCAGTAAGTAGTAGTATATTCATGGTATAAAACTTAATTCAGCAGGTTACAATCCTTGGCTATGTCTACATTGTAAAAGCTAAGTCGATTTTATTAAGTCGACTTAATAAAGTCTACTTAAAGTCAACTTTAAGTAGACCTTATTAAGTCGACTTAGTGAGTCCATACTACATTGTCGACTTTATAAAGTCGACTTTAAATGGGTGCCCTGGCTTAAGTCGACTTGAGCACATAGTGTAGACGTACCCCTTGTCTAAGACCAGGGCTACACTAGGAAATTACACTGGTATAGCAATGTCTCTCAGAGGTGTGAAAAATCTGCCCCTGAGAAACATACTGACGTACCCTGGTGTAGACAGCACTTAGCTGATGGAAAAATTCTGTCAATCTAGCTATCACTTTTTGGGGAGATGGATTACCTACACCAATGGGAGAACCCCTCTCATCACCCTAAGCCTATAATGAAGTGGTACAGATGTGTCACGGTAGCGTTTTAACTGTAGATGTACCCTAAGATAAGTTCATTACCTAGAACTATTTCTCAAAGTAGTTGGGGAGCCACCACTCAGAAATGTGAAGAGTGATGACCTCTTTGTCTCTTCAGTGATGTTCTTTTGATTTTCCTTATATTCCCCTATATTCATTGTCTTTGTGTGAAGAGTCAAGATAAACCCAGGTGGTTCAGACTGCTTTGTGCCCTTTGGTGAACTAACGCCAAGCTGTTTCCTCAACCTACTGATAACTGATGTTTACCTCAGATGCAAAGGAGCTGCCCATCAACTTGTTTACCACATATCTTAGGAATATTAATGACTAGTGTACTATAACCACTGATTCGATACTCTTTATACATAAATACTTTCTCAGAGGTATGTTAGGTGTACTGACTGTGTCCAGCTTGATAGGAGATACAAAACTGTGTCTTCTGCTAGCTGACAATAAGGGGCTTTTCTAGATCACAAGAGTCACATTACTTTTGATAATTAGGCCATTAATTTAGGTGCCTAACTAAGCCATCCAGTTCTGAAATTTCTTATCAATGCATATTAGCTGTATAAATATTTTTACACATTTATTCTTATATGACTTGCCAAGACCCAGACAGTCATCCTGACCCTCAGGTGCAGCTGACATGCACTTTTTGCCAACTCTGGGGCTTCCCAATCCTGACATTGGGAATGGATCTTTCTTCTTTGAGAGCTGCTCACATACATTCAGTAATAGGTGTATCCGTGACACAGTGCCTGATTGGTCAGAAACTTTTTGCTCCAGCCTGTCCGGAGAGGGCTGGTGGTCACCGCTCCCCACGCCACCCCGTGGCTATATATTTGCCCGCCACCCGGCCACTCCTCAGTTCCATTTCGTCCGCCTCAGTGACTGTTCATGGAACAGCCTGCTCCTTGCGATCGCGCAAGCAGCCTGTCTGCTTCGTGTATGAGCCAGCAGCTCAGTTGGGAACACCTCTTGGTGAACGTCACAACACCGCTCTCCTCTGCCTCCTGCCATGCCAGGGTTTAAACCTTGTGCTGTCTGCAGCAAGGCCTTCCTGCAGCACAACCCCCACGCGAAGTGCCTTCAGTGCCTGGGCAAAGCCCACTTGGTCACCTCCTGCTCCATCTGTCTGTCCTTTAAACCCAGGACAATAAGAGACAGGGACCAAAGGCACCATACATTAGCCTCTGGGCAAGAGTGGCAGTCCACCCCCAAGGCTTCTGGGTCCTCTCTCACATTGTGTGCTTCTTTGGCACCAGAGCCTTCACAGCACTGCACACCACGGGGCTGCAGAAAGGCCAGCTCAGTACTGGTACCGGTACCACACCGCCAGCACTGCTCCCAGTCTTCCTCTCGGGGGTCACCAGAGGACCGCGGGGGGTTGGTACTGCTCCCTGCTACTCCAGAGGCATTCAAGGCGGTGAAGATGCTTCTCTTACTCCCTACACTGCCCTTTCTGGTACCCTCCAGGAGAAGGGGTAAACCGGCCTTTGCCTCTAGGGCCTGGCCCCGCAAAGGGCACCGAACACGATCTCCGGTCTTAGTTCCAAGTTCCTCGTCACCGGAGACCCTTAGCCAGAGCGCTGGCACTGCTGGGCTTTCTCCTCGTTACCATGTCACCTTTCCATCCCCAGCACTGTCATTGTGGTCCCAGGTAGTCTCCCCTCTTTCGAGTCCAGAGGAGGGTGCCTCAAGGGGGTCCAAATGGCCCCACCTTAGGCTCTCAGCGTCAGCACCATTTAGCTATTGACCCCATGAATGGTCTCTGCAGGAGACTGTCTTGAGTCTTCACTGTGCCGTGGAGCTCCCGGTGGCACTGGCGCCTCTGGCAATGGCCAGAACTTTAAAACCCATCCTGTCTTCTTACACGGGAGATCTCATGGCGCATTTTTGACCTTCTGTGCCATGTTGCTGCCCATACAGGGATGGAGGTTCAATCCCCCAAACGGTCCGCCAACACACTTTTTGGGCTGGTGATCTCATCCGGTGACCCTGTCACGGTCCTACTCCACCTTAGCATGTGGGACCTCGCATTGTCAAGATGGAGAAGTCCAGGCTCTATTTCCCCGGTGTCCGATATGGTGGGTCTAAAATATCAGGTTCCGGGGATGCAGTTCCCCTCCCTCATCCACCATCCGGTACTGTCTTGGAGTGTGGTGGAGGTGGCCCTAGGTCCAGGCCAAATTCCCCATGATCCCCTTCCAGCGTCAAGGGATACGATGGAGGTAGACCTCCTAGGGTGCAAAGTATACTCATCCTCTGCCTTCCTGCTGTGTGTGGCAAACAACCAAGCCCTGGTAGGCAGGTATATGATTGATGTGTGGGAGTCGATGAACAAATTTAGACATATACTCCCACAGGAGGCTAGGAAAGATTACGATGCCTTCCTTGAGGAAGGCAGAATAGTGTCCCAGGACCTTCTCCTTTTGGCTTAGGACACAATAGACATGGCCTCCCGTACAATGGCCTCGGCTGTGACCCTCCACCGTGCTGTGTGGCTTAGGTAGGCGGGTATACCTCCGGCCTCCCAACAAGCCATCTTTGACCTCCCCTTCAACGGGGAGGACCTCTTCCCAGTGGATACTGAGGCCATTATCACCAGCACCAAGACCCTCGGGGGGAGCTTAAGTACCCGGGCCTCCTCCCCTCAGGGGCCCCTGAACATCCTCCCTCCAAATAAGTCGTAAGCTGCCCTGATTTGCCCTTCTTGACTGAATGGCAAAGTTGTGGCACTTTACCCCTCAGGCCTGGGTCCATTCTTGGACAGGAGAGTTTCTCTCATCCAGGGGCCATACTGCCCCTCCATGCACAAATGGGCCTGCCCTACACCAGAGATCACAGCCTCTCATTCTGGCTGTTGCTTGTTGCTCTCTCCCATAGACAGGTACCATGTACTGCCCAGTCCAAACACACTCCCCCTTATTAACCATGGTAATAGGTGTAAAACATACACCCAAAGTTTCTCTCCTAGGGGTGCCAACAGTGAATCCTCATTAGCATTGCCCCCCCCCCCATTTGCTGTCACACTCAACGATTCTCTGTTCTCCTGTGCCCACATAAATCTTGGGTGAAACAGCATTATTCCCCACCGTAAAAGTTGACGACACTTCCTCTGGTGTCCCTGTTGCAACTCAGCCAAACATCTGCTTGTTTAGCCTTTAGACCACACCTCACAATCCCATGTGCCCCAGCCCCAGAGATCCAGAATGGTTGTGTCTCTATCTGGTCTCTGGAGCCCCATGCATTCCCACTGTTTATGAAGGCACTCTCTATCAGTGCCTTTGGTCCCACGGAACCCCAGTGACCCAAAACATGACACAACTCAGACCCTCAGGTCTGATGGTTGTCCAGTAGATCCCAGGCCCACCCTTACAGTTCTCAAGGGGTCCATCCTCTGAGGTTTCAGGACAGGGCATCCTGCTGTCACCCGGCTGTAGTGCCAGCATCCATCAGCTGCATTGGGCCCTCAGGTTGAGATCACAGACCTGACCTCTTGCACCAGGATCAGAGACCTTTGGGGGTAGTTACTTCCTTGCCCCAGTCTCAACCCCTGGTAGCCTATCTCCACCTCGGGGAGAACATGCTTGGGGACACCTTTTCATGTTAAGGCCTCCTGCCTGAACCTTATGTTTTCTCCTTCCCAAATTAAAAAGGGGACCTCTTGTCTTTAGCAAAAGAGAGTTGCGCTTCCCCAGTATCCTAGCCTGGGAGGCCCTGATGGGCTGCAGGTTTTTACTGGGCAATCCCAGATACCTCGGGACCCCATGAACCACAGTTTTGTTCTCCTGTGCTCAGAAAGGATTTTGGTCATTACGAGGGGATGGGAAGCAGCCCAAGGCTGCTCAATAAGTACCCTAGGGTGGATAGAAACACCTCTGATAGCCACCGCTAACTGACAGCACAGGCCCTCTACCCCGGCCCATTCCCCTTTCTATAGGTTGGGCCTGATACTCCGGCACCTTCTGTCCCTTGCTTGCCTCTCCTGAGAGATACCCTTGTCCAACTCTGGCGGCCAGTCCTTATGATGCCACCCGGAGGCTCATCACAAATGTTCCTTGTAAATATTGCCTCAAGTGGCTTCCAGAGCCTGCATCAGGCGAGCATCTCCCAATAGACTGCGCGTTTTTAGGGCACCCTACAGACCAGTATTCCTCCCTTCTCTCAGGTGAGATGAAGTTGCTGCCCAACTCAGGCCATCAAGCCTCAATCCCGGCTCTCAGGCTGGTGATAATGCTCAATTAGAACAGCAGCCTAAAGGTGTTTCCCCTGCTCCTCCTCAGGAGCTTCCTTACCATCGGAGCACCCGCCCTCACGACACGGGCACATGGCAGTTATTCTCCCTAGCAATTCTTACACTTTAGCCATGGGCCTTATTGAACAAGGTTCTACTTTCCCAGGCCTTCCCCAGCAGGGTTAACCCTTGGCATGTACAAGTTCTGGTGCCAGGCAGCCACGGGACCCCACAAGGATGGTGGGAATGTGTTGCCAACAGGTCCCTCAACTCGAGCGCTGACCTCAGTTCTGAGCAAACCAGATGACCCTCGTCATTGGTCATCTATCACTCCCCTAACAAAAAAGGGGGGGGGGAGCAGAGAGAGAAATCTGTCAAAGGGGGTAATCAGAGCCATGCCTTGCTATGGTGACACACCCCAGGCCCACTTAGCCTGAGGGAGTCTTCCCCCTCCTGACCATTATTTTCTCAAGATCTCTCCCCCCCCAACTCTCTTTTGCATTCAAGGTACTGGGATTTCCAGTCCCTACCCACTTTAAAGGTGGGTGTGCCCCATTGGATATGCAACTCTAAGACCTCCATGGCGTGAGTGTTGCAATAGGGGAATTTGGGCTGAGGCTATGGGCCATGGAGAAGGGTTTCTCCCTGTGCCAAATTCCCTTATTTTGATACCTTTGGTAAATCATTGACTATTGGGCACCGGTCGCTAGATGCTTTCCCTTGGTTGGTGTAATGCCTGAGAATGCTTTTTGGTTCCCTTCCCTGAGAACATCAGGAAGGTTACGATGTCTTCACCGAAGACACCGTGGCGTCAGGTGACACTTAAATAGTACTGTGGCTTGCCGCCCTGGACACGGTTGATAATGCCGTCCGCATAAACAGAGATGAACAGTCTTGTCCCTCAGGGCATGTTAAGGGGACTGTGTAGGCATCGCGTCCTATTTGGCAATATTCCCTGCTTCATCCTCCTGATGCTCCTGTTGAGGGTATAGTCTCCTGACAGAGTGGCAAATGACCCCTCAGCACTCTCATATATGCCTCCTTCTGAGGATCTTGCACCTGGTGGTGTGTCCATAGGCATTCGCCTGGTGGCCCACTGCTTCTTCACCCAGTTTGGGGGTTGTGCCGTTTGTGGGTAGCCATGCTGACGGTGGATAAAGTTCTAACTCCACCCACCTTCCACAGCACAGCTAACAGTCACCTAATACTGAATGTATCTGCTCGAAGAAGAACGGTGGGTTACTTACCAGTAGCCATCCTTCTTCGAGACAGACTGCTCGGATTCATTCAGTCCCCTCCTGCCATCCCTGCTACTCAAAGTTAGCGATTAATGGGAAGAGCAGGGCTGGGGCCATATATATGACCAGGGGTTGGTGGCTGCCAGCCCTGCCCTGACAGGCTAGGGCTAAAAGAAGTTCTGGCCAATCATGCACTGTGGCACTTAGACACCTAATACTGAATGAATCCAAGCAGCCCATCTCGAAGGACAGCTACTGTTAAGTAACCCACTGTTACTGAAGCTGTGATGTAAGGCATAAACAGCTTGGCTGGAAGCACTAAGGTACAGCTAATGTAAACAGTTTAATGCGATGGCCCTACTAAAAAGTCATTAACCTGACCCTCGTAAACAGGCTGGGGGGCAGGGAGCAGGTAGCAGAGAAGCCAAAGGAGCTTTGAACAGTTCATTGGTCAGAACTGGATTTGATAGCCAAATGC
Source organism: Podocnemis expansa (assembly GCA_007922195.1). Classification (NCBI taxonomy): domain Eukaryota; kingdom Metazoa; phylum Chordata; order Testudines; family Podocnemididae; genus Podocnemis; species Podocnemis expansa. Next base: position 6,454,428 of record ML681993.1, on the reverse strand, counting down.
TTCATAAACAACAAACATGGACAGGCCAATTATGTGCTGTATGTTAAGTATGATCTAATCATGTAACCTGCTTATTAAGGACAGTGAAACTATGTAGGGATTTAGGCATTATGTAACCTGTTATATTATGCATTCACCTGTTGCATTATGTATATTGTAGTTAGCATATTAGAAAGGTATATATGTCTTGTGAACTTTGTATTCTGACTTTACTTATATGGATCCAGATAGAAATGCAGCTATTTCCCACTGGGTTGGATGTGTAAGGGAACAAGCAGGTTTGATCAAAGGCACCATTTATCTACCCTGCTCCTGAGTGGACCTGATCTTTCTTTTAACAAGTTTTAAAAAGAACATTCACACTCACTAGTGGGTCTGCAGTGAGAAACATATTTGATTTTTCCAACCAATCACTGCTTCTTGGTATTGAAAGATGAATATAGCACCAAGAATCCAATAGCAGGTATTTCATTTTCTGCTCTTATCAACAATGACAAAGAAGTGCAACATTTGAGAAAAAAAAATCTTCTTCTATCCACGCAGTGTCTATCTCTCGCCTGACACTTTATAGGCTCATGACTTTTGCAACACCCACAGTCCCCGTAGCTTCGACTGAAGAGTTCTCTAGTGTTTCAGTTTTTATCTCTGCCAAACATAAACTTGATTCAAATCTAATTTACACTGCATTACAAAAAATATAGATATAATTCTGAAATATTATTCTACTTGGAATATGAAAACAGAAATAAAAAACACTGAGGGTGACTAGTGGAGGATTATAATTAACATTCTAATTACTCTATTCTATATGTCAAATAGAAGTTTGTCCAAAATTTTTACTGAAATGGAGTTCTTAATTAGACTGCAAATGTTGCACTGACATCGACCAGTACAATTCAAGTGAATAATTACTCAGACATGTGCTTAAAATCTCACCACATACCTAAAATTGAATGTATAATATGGTCCTTTTGGTATTCAAATCAGTGCAGTTAGAAGGCACTAATTACCTACAAGTAATTTCCTGGGTTTCGATCAAGTACTGCTTCATCAGCGTTCAGAATTATTTAGGGGGAAATCAATAACAGAAAAGAAGGGGTAGGAAAGGGAAGCACTATGGAGAAAAAAAAAGATTCTTCATTTAATCTGATGGAAGGAAGAAGATTAAAAAAAACAAGCAGTATCACTTCTTATACTTATTGGAAATATGTATGTCCTTCCTAATTTATTTATATTTGTATCCATAACAACATACACCCACCGAATGGACACCTGAATGTATGTGCCACAGATCTGTGAAAGTGCTGAATTTAAAAACAATAATAAACTCCAGCAACTGGCCGCACACTGTCAGGAATAGAACAAAGCTGCCATGATGCCACCAGACTGCAGCAACAACCCAACCACCTAACTTAGTTCTTTTCAGCAGGGCACTTCTTCATATCAGGACTACCTCAGCCATGAGCCAAAGTAAACAGATGGGCTTCAACCAAACCCTGTTGGGGTACAAAACCAAGAGAAGTTAAGTTCCAAAGTCACAGACTTTCTAGTAAGAGTCTAGCTACCACAATGACTGTACATGGTTACACGTAAATTATTGTCCCATAACCTGCAAATTTTTCATAACTGAAAACCTCAAGCACGTTCCTGAAGGACAATGTAGAGCACAAAAACTAGCATGCATGAGGGTATGGACATGTGCATGCCTTCACCGTGGCATGGCGCATAACCATTCTATAATGCAGTATGGATAGGGGTTGAGACATGTACCAGTTGAGGGATATTAATAGTCCCCTAGAGCCATTCGCAAAATGCACTGATCACTTTGCCATCTGACTGTCACTCAAAGACATAAAAGTCCCTGGCCCCCTCACTGCCAGCAATATTAGCAAACAGCACTGTACACTTCAGAACAGTTGTCTGCTGAAATCTACTGTTTAGTACAAGTTATCATGGTCTAAGAGTGGCAGTCTGATCTCTGGAGCACCCACAGGTGCTGATCAATGTGTGGTCAGAGTACACTGTCCTCCATGACATTGCCCATGTTGGCAGGACCATTTGCCCAGAGAGAAGAAGCAGAACAACATTATCTAGCGTGACCAGATGCCCCAATGTCATAGGGACACTCCTGATATTCAGGGGTTTGTCTCATGTAAATGCTTATTACCCCTAGCCCTGTCCCAATTTTTCAAATTTGCTATTTGATCACACTTACATCTTGACACACTTGTGTCAGCGGAGGTGGCAGCCATGATGGCCACCCCGCCCCACATGTAGCCCCCTGGATTATGCTCCCTGATGGGCCTCCGTCTCCGGGCCATCCAGCACAAGGGGAAAGAGTGTTAAGTATCAATCTCCCCTGATGGCTCTCAGTCTCCTGTGTGAGTTTCTTCCTCCCTAGCTTTGTGTCAACAAGGAGGGGGGGTGAGTTCCTATCCCCCCTGAACAGTTTCTCCGCACCCCCATCACCACGAAGGAGGGGTCATTGTCTGGGGTCCCAGTTTTATCATTGGTCCTGACCAGGATCCCACTCCTAATTGGCTATTTTTACTCTGGCTGGGCAAAATTCTATTAAAACCCCCTGTCTCAGCTAGCTTGTTGTTCTCCCACCCTCGGATGCTAAAGGGCACGTCGCGACCCGGTCGGACTGATCCCCTGACTGAGACAGGGAGTACCCACCCCCGAGACCCTCTTTTTTTGGGGTGTGCACGGATTGCCGGCCGAACGATTAAGTGCTGAGATGCTGCAGCTGGTCTGCCTCCTCGCTTTGGGTTCTACTGCGGTCCTGGGACAGGTATTATAAATCGATATAGGCCTCCTAGCTTCTCTTAATCATTCTACTTGGTACCATTATATATAGTCTGTGATTGTAGCTTCTTTACCTGAGTTTTGTATAGTTTGTGTAGTTGTTATTATTTTCTCTGTATCCTGCATAATCTTTTTATGATATAGTTGTTTAAGGTCTAGCATAGTTTTGTGTTGTTAATTTGCCAGGTGTTTTGTTAGTCATTTGTATTTTGCATCCTTCTTACTGTATAATTGTTCATTACTCTGCTTCTGCTCTAAACCGCTGGCCCCAAACTTCCCCCGTGTACACGGGGGGAGTGTGGGGGTTTATTTTTCTCTCATCTGATTTTTTTCGTTCTGCCGCCCACCCTTCTTGGCTAGCAAGGAGGAATGGCTTCCAGCCATTGGTAAATACGCGTCAGGTGGGCTGGTCAGTGCCTATACTGATGTTGAGGCAGTAAAAGGCCAGAAAAGTCCTTGACTTATTATGGCCACCCTCTTGTAGGTCATTAATCCATACTGTTATTTAACTATAAGTACTTTGGTAGGTTGTAAGTGTTTTGCATAGACTCTCATACTTTATCCTGTTGTTTGGCTGGAGGTGTTTTACAGGTGCTTTATATAGACTCATGCTCCACACTGTTACTTGGTTATAAGTGCTTTGCATAGGTTTTAGCTTTATATTGTCATTTAGTTATAAGTGTTCATTTAGATTTTGCTTTATGCTATTAGCTGGTTATAAGTGTCCTATATAGATTTTTGCTTCATATTGTTAGTTGATTACAAGTGTTTTTGTATAGATCTCCTTGTTTTACACTGTTAAGTGGTTAAAGGTGTTTAAGGTGTCACTATAAAAGTAGTTTTTTTTTGTTTACTTGAACTGGTGTCTGTCTCATTGGTGGGTGTCGCTGGTCCATCCCAGTCACATCGCGAACCCGGGGTTTCAACAACTTGCTCCACATCTCCCAAGCAATTTGCCACAAGGAAGAGAGGACTGGAAGTTGCCGCCACCAAATGGGTGAAGGCAGTGTACGATACCAGCAACACACCACAAGGTGATTCCTGAGTGTCTCCCAGGATGCAATCAGGAATATGGTCTCTCAAATTGTAGAGCTAGGGCCTAGTGTACCCAAAAGGGGTAATGTGGATGCAGGTATATATATTTCTGTACAACATATACCCATACCCACCACAATGTATCTGGACAGTTGATGTGCACATTGTGTGCACATGTGCTAGCTATACATGGGCAAATACTTACGGAAGCATGCAAGAGTAGATGTAGCCTAAGACTATTCACTTATTTAAATCCCTGAATATTCAAATCTATGGACATCTTGACTTCTGTGCAAACTGTCTACTTAATTTAGTGGGAGATCCACAATGCACTGTATGGAGCTTTTAGTCCTGAATTTATTATCACAGCCCATGGATCATAGTTAAACATGGATTTTTGTCCTTTCCTCTAAATGATTTTGACAGCCATGACCTAAGAAAAAGGAAAAGGTGACTACATGTACTGGTACCTAGGGCCCAGATCCACAAAACCACTTAGACACCTAAAACCCAGCTATAGGTGCGTAAAGCCCAGTTTTAGGTGCCACTGTAATACACACAACTCTTGTTGAAGTTTGTAGGCACCTAAAGTCACTCACTGCCCAAGTTTTTATAGTATAAGTTCTTCAGGTGCCTACATTTAGGCAGGTTGTGGAATATCCTACATTTGAGGTTTTTAAGAGCAGTTTAGATAAAACACCCATAAGGGATGGTTTAATAGGGGTACTAGGTCCTGCTATGAGTGCAGGAAACTGGATTTGATGACCTCTCATGGTCCCTTTCAGTTTTTGTGATTCTATGATTTCTGCCTCTGGACATACATCTTGCTGTCTCATGCTAGGCATCTGAACATCTGTCTCCAACCCAAACCCTACAGACATTCACAGTCTGAAGCAAGATAAGCATTTGTGTGCTAAAGTTGTGTGTGGAGCCCAATCAGATAGGTGTGCTCAGTGGCCACTCTCTGAAATTTGGCTCCACAAAATCTGGCTGCCGCAGCTCACCTTATAATTTCTAGCCTGGTGGTTAGAACATTCACTTGGTATCTGGTACACACAGGTTCACTTTCCTTTCTTCATGAAAGGGAAGGGGAGATAGGATTTGAAAAAGTTTCTCCCTTCTTTCAGAAACTTGTTCCACCCACTGAGCTGTGGCATTTTCTGATGCAGGGCTCCCTGCTAAAGCTGTCCTACTGTAGATAAATAACTGCTCCCCAAACACCTACCACCCACCTCAGCTACTGCCCCCAAAAGGCCTACCCACATCAGACTCTTTCCCCATGTCCCCCTCAGCACCCATCCTGATGACCCCTTCTTCCCATCCTCCCGGTGCCTTCCCCACCAGCTGCCTGACTGCCCCAAAACCCCTGCGAGAGCCGTAAGTAGGCGGGGGAAACGGAGCAAAGCCCCAGGCACCAAATTTTAGAGGGCACAGGGGATGCTGGAGCCATCCTCTGTGCCCCCTAAAATTCCACGCCTTGGACTTCCGGCTCTGCTGGGGCTCACCGCTGCCGGAAGGATCTAACCCCCCACGGCCTCCCAGCAGTGGCAGGAGCTTTCCAGCACCTCTGGTGGCAGCTGTGAATGGATCCCGATTCCCTGACCTACTGGCAGCAGCGGAAAGCTCCCACCACTGCTGGGAGGCCGTGTGGATCCAGATCCATCCCCAGCCAGGCAGGGCCCCAGGCTGGATCAGGGTCTGGAGGAGGGGGAGCATGCCTGGGGCTGCTTGCCCCAGATGTGAAAACTACTAGTTACCGCTCTGACCCCCACCCAGGGCCCCCTTACTCAGTGAGGCACGGAAGGACTGTGAGGAGACTCACAGCCCCCCGCCACGCCATCGAGGTAGAGGTGGCCAAGGGGCAGGGCCGGGGGAGGGAGCCCAATGTTCCCTCTAAGGTGATGATGCAGCTGAACAAGTTCCCTGCTGGTTCCCCGACCCATATCAGGCCCCTTCCCTACTGCCCGGCAGCTCCCCAAGAGCATCTGTAACTTGCTCAGCTGCATTATCAGCTTAGAAGGAACACTGGACCTGATCCTATGACTTACACTTATCTGCATTTATTTTCCTCCCATCCTGTAGGTTCTTCCATCTTCAAAACAGCTCACAAACTGTGATTTTCTCCCACAAAAGATCATGTGATAAATTTGTTAGTCTTTCAAAGTGCCACAGGACTCCCTGTTTGTTTTGCTGAACTAGACTAACACTGCTACCCCTTTCAAACTTCACAATATTACGTGTACGCATGATCCATCATCATCATGCAGGGGAAATCATCATCCAGTGAAAATCACGGGATTTGAACTTGTACAAAAAACATACATTTCATGATAAGCCAAAGAAATGACTCTAAAACCTTTCTAATACCTTAAAAAGCTTCTTAAAGCAACATTTTCTTGTCACTAAAAAGAGAGAAACTAAAATCAGAGGCAGAAATAAAATCTGTGGTATGTTTACAATGCGTGGGTTCCCAACATTAATAAGGGAAATACTTTAATGCTTTAAGTAGATTTTTTTAAAAAATTGGTTGGTAGAGCTACATCTATAAAACTGTTCTGTTCGCTTGGAAAGGTATTAGAATCATTTCTTTAGCTTATCATGAAATGTATATTTTTTGTACAAGTTCAAATCTGTGATTTTCCCTGCACGATGATTTCTCTTAGATGATGATGATGGATCATATGAGTACATGGAATATTGTGAAATTCCAAAGGGGTAGCTGTGTTAGTCTAGTTCAGCAAAGCAAGCAAGGAGTCCTGTGGGAATTTCAAAGACTAACAAATTTATTTATCACATGAGCTTTCATGGGAGAAAATCTCACTTCGTCAGATGCTTTGAAGAGGGAGAAGTGGGATTTTTCTCCCATGAAAGCTCATGTGATAAATATTTGTTATTCTTTAAAAGCGCCACAGGACTCCTTGCTTGCTTTGGATTAAGTAGGTAAGTCCCCTCAGACACCCCAACACCCAGTCATGCTGCTGATCCTCCAAACCCTTCCCTTACCCCTTCCCTAGCATCTCATCCTGCCACTGGCCCCTGCGATCCCCAGAACCCTACCCTAACCCCCTCCCTCATCTCCCATCTTGCTTCTGGTCCCCCGAACCCTTCCCCAACTCCCTTCCGAAACCCCCATTTTGCCACTAGTCCCCCGAGACTTTACCTAACCCCCTCTCAAACCCCCTGTCTCACTGCTAGTCCCCCAACCCTTCCTCAATCCTCCCACCATGCCATGTCATCTTCCCCCTTCCCTGTGCCCTTTTCCCATGGGGCTGGCTTGCCTGTCCCTGAACCCCCACCACTCAGGACCCCCTTACCTGGCCACCATGCGGAGTGACCCTAGCACAGTCTGAGGCTCCTGTCCAGAGCCTCCTCTGACTGAGCATGCTCAGAGCCTCTGAGCATGCTCAGCCAGAGCAGGCTCAGGGTGGGAGTTTTAAAAACTCCCAAGGCCAGCCTGGGACTGTTCCCTGCTGACTGGAAAACTGTCTTCCGGCTGGGTAGAGGCTGTGGCTGCCGGCTATCCTTCTATTTTTAGGGGGCCCCTGAATGCAGCATTCCAGTGCCTTCTGGAACACTGTCCCCTAGAAATGGGGGGGCCCGGAACACCATTCTGGGGAGTTTCAGCTAACTTTAACCCCTGTAAACTCAAGCAACTAGTCCATCCCACCATTCATGCCACCATGGCCATGCTGCTATTTTTAGCCTGCTATCTCAATCAAAGCTAACATAGGCATGTCTAACCAAGCTGGAAATTACACTTCCAGCTTCAATACAAATGGACCCTAAGTCATTAACACTGGAATCAACAAACTTCAACTCTGCCATAGGATGCTTAGGTAACATAACCTCTTCCTGTCTCAGTATTTTCATTTGTAAAATGTGGATTACCTCCATAAATAGCATAAGTAGACTTTTGATGAAATTGCTAAAATTTGATGTGTTCATATACATTGAATTTATTGAAGAAATGACACTGCAAATGCTGAATTAAGAGCACAATGTTCAATTGTAGGTAAATCTTTGAAGTGACTGTAGTACATTTTCACTTTCACATTGCCCTCCTTTAGATCCCCCTCTTACAACTCACTTTTGGCATGAAATCTAAACAAATCTTGTTTTTGGTTAGTCAACTGGTATCCTGTTACCACTGCTTATCATGTTGATCAAAATTATCTCTAGGTTACATTTCACTTTCCTCTGTAGCATAGAATAGAATCATAGGGTTGGAAGGGACCTCATGAGATCATCAAGTCCAACCCCTCAGGCTTGAGCCGCAGGACCGTCTACATATTAAGCAGACGTGCTAGCCACTAAGGCATAGCTCACTTGCTGGTGGATTTTCTGTACCTTGAAGTCTTTAAACCATGATCTGAAGACTTTAAGAACTTGGTTAAAGGCTTATTACAAGTGTGGGTGGGTGAGGCTTTGTGGCCTGTATTTTGCAGGCAGGCAGAGATGATCATATCGATCCCTTCTGATCTTAGAGCCTAGGTCTTTGTCTACTATATACAACCCTTGTTGATTTGTTGTGTCCACCAGTCATCTCTTGCCTCACACTCCATTAAATAGATTTTAAATCCTAGAGATGTCATTAAAATCATCTCCTGCACAACACAGGCCACAGAATTTCACCCAGTAAATCATGCATCAAGCCCATAACTTATGGTTGAGCTAGTCTAGAGTGTATCTTATAGTTAGATAGCCAGTACTGATTTAAAAACTTGAAATCAGAATTTACTATAAATGACTAATTGCCCTTGCCATTAAAATTTTATTTTATTTCTAATCTGAATTTAACTAGCTTCTCCTTCCAGATATTTGATCTTATTATAACTTTGTTAGATTAAAGAGCCCTCTACTGTCAGAACTCTCCTCACCATACAAGCACCTATGGACAATGATCAAGCTACCTCTTTTCTCTTGGATGCTCTACAAAGAGGGAGCTTTTTATTTCTCATAGGAAGATTACTTTAGATTGTAAGAAGTTTGAGTTTATACAGCACCTAAAGCATAATGGGTGTTGAGGTCTCTAGGAGTTTTCAAAATGCACAGCAAATAATAAAAATGAATATTTAATAAAACAGATTTTATTTTTCACATATTTTCTGCTTGAACAAGACATCTGAAATTGTAGTGGGTGAAACAGAGGACAAAGAAACGGGGAACAATATTCCATTATACCTTTTAGAAATTTATTGTTCAAATAAATGTTTGGTATGTGGTGCTAAAGCTGCACAAGTATAATGATAAAACTATATTCTAGTATGTAAAATAAAGTCTTCTTTATTATAATATTAGTAATATTTTTCTTACTTTCTTAGAATCTCTACAAGTAACCTATTCTCAGCTTCTGTGAGCAGGATGGCAAATTGATGGCGTACATTTCAAAGCTGACTAAAAGTACATTTGCATAATTTATAATCATGAATGTTTTATTTGTCTAAATAGAATATTTATTACTCTCATTTACAAAATTACTTAATGAAACATAAAATGTTATGAGCAATAATTTATTTTATTAAAATGAAAACCGTTCAGTTACTGTTATGGATAAATTAATCTGAATTCAATCTCTTTCGCTGGACATTACCTAATTCTTTCTGAAGCTAAGAGGCTGCAAGTACTGAAATTGTGAAATATTATTCTTAGTGAAGAACAGTGAGGATCTACAATAATTTGGAAATTGCTTACTATATTTGATGTACATGTAGAAGCTGGGAATGGGTGACTGGGTGGGTCACTTGGTCCCTATTCTGTTCGCTCTCTCTGAAACAGCTGGTATTGGACACTCTTGGAAAACAGAAAACTGGGCTAGACCAGTGGTTTTTAAACCACAGGTTGGGACCCAGTACTGGGTCACAGACCCTCAGGTACTTAGTTGGAGCACCCCCTTCTGCTGCTGCCGAAAGACTGAAATGCATTGCTCAAAAATATAATTGTTGGGTCGCAGACATAAATGAGTTTTTTTCAACTGGTCCTGAGAAAAAATGTTTGAAAGTCACTGGGCTAAGTGGACCACTGGGCTGACCAGGTATTGCCATTCTTATGTTCTTATGGCTGAGGGCAAAATCTGACCTAATTATTAGGTAATTTAGATCCACAAACCAAGTTTCCTGCTCCCCAAAGGAAACAGATGTTTGCTTGGACTAAGACATTATCCCACATGATTTACAACCCAAACATCACAGTAGTTTGTATAAGCATGAGAACTTGAAAGTGAACTGGACGGTAATGAGCTATAAGTAAAAGGGGGACTAGTAGGCTATTTTCCCTGTTCAAGTGCAGAAAATAAACAGTGTAAGTGGCCTGAAATAAATACAGACTTAAAACAGAAATTCAAGTTAAAAATGTGTGTAAATAACAATCAGTTTTAATAATTTAGATTGTGTCAGAATTACAGCAAAAAACTGTACTGAAATCATTGTTAATATAATAGAGTCACTTTAGGGTTTCAGCATTAGCAATGTAGCATTTAGACACAAATGAAAGAAAAAGAAGAGAAAACAAAGGTATGTTAATGGTCTACATACAACAAACTTATGTGGTTTAGAATTTGGGATGGGGACGTGTTTTGGGGTAATGAGGAGGACTGGAAAAGCCCCTTGTTGCCAATTCAAAAAGGAAGTCTAAACTTAATAATCTTTTCATGATGGCACACAGAGTTTGTTCAAGTTATACACTCATTTTAGGACTAATTTTATATTGTCTGATTAGACACAGTGATTCACTTGTCTAATGATACCTACTAATCAATCAGAGTCAGCTTCAAATCCAAATATGTATGGGAAAAATTTATCTCTAAGGTCTAAACGAACGACATTGCTTTAGCGTTTCAGGATTCCTTGAAAAGTTAAAGAATCTCTAGTCTGTTTGTCTTCTCCCCATTCCCCCCCCCCCCGCACCCAACTTTATCTGCACAGTCACTGAACAAGCAAAGTACTTAAGAATGTATATTGAGTTATGCATGAAGATAGCCCCATTTATGTCAATGGAGCTATTCACGTGTTTAAACAACACGTTGATAACAAAGAACTGCAAAAAGCATTCAAAACCGACTAACATGGCTTTTGATTAATATTATTTTAACAGAACGCAAATCAATTTGCATTAGAACACATTAGCTCAGAGTTCGTTTTTAAAACTGAGTTTTAAAACTTCAAATTGGGATATGTATTATTTCCCTGAATGTTGCGTATACAGAGGACTCACCACAAAGCAATCTTTTGCTTCCCAGCAAAGATTCCCCAAAGAAGATAATACAGCCCAGTGTATATTATCTTTTTTGCTGCAACTCCCCTTTCCTACAGGCATCTTAGGCTGGGAGATGTGATTCACAGTGCAGGTACACAGACTTCTGCTGACTTAGTATTCATGAATAATCTTCTGAATCCACCAAATTCTATACCACAGAAGCACTTAAGCATTTCCTATCCATAATCATCCAGATTATACGCAGACTCTGAATGAATCAATGGAATAGATAATGCAGTCTGAGATATCATAATTAAGCTTCAAAACACAGAGACAGTTCTCATTCCCAATAGCTTTTCACACAGAACTCAGTCATGGAGGCAATTTTAATGAGAAGGCATGATTTAAAATTGTTACTGTATATGGCTCCAGCACTGCCAACCATAAGCATCTCAGCAAATCATGAGATTAATTTTTTTTTAAAAAAACAGATTCAAAAAATAGTTTGGGGATTCTTTTTATTTGCCTGTTGGGTTTTCAGACCTTGAAGTGCCCCTGAGTCACATTTTCTCAGCTGTTCTCCATAGCTATATGAAGAAAACTAGGCATTTAGCTTTAAATTTAAAAAAGTGAGATTCTCCCATTACCAGAGAATTCCAGAATCATAGGGTTGGAAGGGACCTCATGAGGTCATCTAGTCCAACCCCCTGCCAGAGGCAGGACCACTTCCACTAAACCATCCCAGTCATGGTTTTGTCCAGCTGGGCCTTAAACACCTTCAAAGATGGAGATTCCACCACCTCCCTAGGCAGCTCATTCCAATGCTTCACCACTCGCCTAGTAAAAAAGTTCTTCCTAATATCCAGCCTCGATCTCCCTAACTGTAACTTTAGACCATTGCTCCTCATTCTGTCCTCCATTACTACTGAGAATAATTGAGCTCCATCCTCCTTGGAGCATCCCTTCAAGTAGTTGAAGGTTGCTATCAAATCCCCCCTTGATCTTCTCTTCTGCAGACTAAATAAGCCTAATGCTTTCAGTCCTTCCTCATAGGGCTTGTGCTCCAGCCTTTTAATCATTTTGGTTGCTCTCCTCTGAACTCTCTCTAGCATGTCTCTGTCCTTTTTGTAGTGGGGAGCCCAAAACTGAACACAATATTCTAGATGTGGCCTCACCAGTGCAGAATAGAGGGGAATGATCACATCCCTTGATCTGCTGGTAACGCTTCTTTTGATGCAGCCCAGTATGCCATTGGCCTTCTTGGCAGCAAGAGCACACAGCTGACTCATATCCAGCTTCCCATCCACCATGACCTAGAAGCTAGAGATTGATGAAAAATACCAAATATTGCAAGTCTCTCAACAAAATCATGAGCTGGTAGCACTGCAGATCTACTTTATTTACATTTAAAACCCCCCACACGTGTATGTCTAATATCTCTAACAGATTGAAAGGTTTGGTGGACAAAGAGTACTCAATTTTCTAGAGTTACACCACAGTTCATCACCAGGGTCTGTCTCGTGGAACACACAGTGTGCATGAATCCCCTTAGATCACATATGCCTATATAGTACACTCATACATTAGGGACTTCTCAAAAATGAAAATTAACCTTCCACAAAATAAATATATGACGTGGAGTTAGTGCCCTTCTATGTTGTCAAATTCAGAGTCTATAGCTGCAGTCCCCTATTTAACCACAGAAATGTAGCACAAACAATAGAAGAACAAGCTGTGCTGTATTAAGGCGAAGGCACTATGTGGCAACTATTAGGGAAATTTCTAGCCACTGCCCTTGCAAGAAAAAGATTTAAAATATGCCGGGAGTGTAACTGAGGCAGTGGATGATGCCTGAAACTGCAGAAAATGTGAGATAAAATCTGCAAGATGCATAAGTATAAATCGAATGGTGGGTTACTTACCAGTAACCGTCCTTCTTCAAGATGGGCTGCTTGGAGCCATTCAGTAATAGGTGTCTCTGTGCCGGAGCACTGGACTGGTTGGAAAAACTTTTGTCCTAGCCTGTTAGGAGATGGCAGGTGGCCACCACCCCTCACACCACACAGTGGCTATATATATGGCCGCCTCCCGACCCCTCCCCAGTTCCTACGAGTCACCAACTCCAGATGCAGGGATGGAGAGGAGGGACCTGAATGTATCCAAGCAGCCCATCTCAAAGGAGGACGGTTACTGGTAAGTAATCCACCATTCTTCTTCGAGTGCTGCCCGGATGCATTTAGTAATAGATAACTACTAGCTAAGCCAATGGACGGCGGGTGGAGTTGGCTCTTCTACCTTCAGCACAGCAAAACCCCAGAAGGGTATAGGCCCAGTGAGCAATGTCCTTATAGGGACTAAGAGACCAGCTAGGGCTCTTGACCTGGCTATGGAGTCTTCCATGTAGGGCCAACCCCAAGCAGGGAGTAGGTCCAATCCACCCAAGCCAATTAGCGTGCGTGGGCCGGACGGACTAAGTCACCTTACACCAGAAAATGTATTAGCACAACACGACTAACGTGGAGGAAGTCATGTTCAATTGTTGTACCTGAGGGTATAGCTTGAGGTATGAAGGCCAGACAGTTAATCTTCTGGCCACAGAACACTTCAGTGTAAACCTTACGAAAAAATTCCGGAAGCCTTAAGGGTACCAGCTAGTCATGATGGTCACTGCCTATGCAGAGAGCAATAAAAGGGGATAAACATTGCCCCCCCCAACCAGCCATGTAACGACTCATAAGTCATATGTCCAGAGAGGTGTGTGAATTTGGTATATTGTTCAAACCTCAAGGGAAAAAGGGCTAGTGGAATTAAGTGAGAAGATTTTAGATGCAGAAACTTTGAGCTGATTAAGGAGAAAGGAGAAATGGCAGGGATGGTGCGATTGGCACCACACAGCATATCAGCCCTGTAGTCCCAGGGTCGGCCAAGGGTGGGGTGGGGGGATGCGACACCAGACCTCCAGCAGTGTTACAGTGCCCTAACCCGGGAGACTTCTTATTTTTGGAAGAAATACTCCAGACCCATGAGGCGCTTGCGAGCCAGCAAGGTGGGCGTTAGGGAGTACTGTTGGCCTTGGTTATCTTATCAAGACTCAAGGAGGTGAATCTTCCTGTTGTCCCATCATGTTCCTCCTAGGATTCCACTACCAGGACGACTAGGTGGAGGACGGAGGGAGCAAGTAAAGCAGAATTTGTGATGTCTCTGACTAGATGACTAGTTGTGACGACTCAGAGGCCTATGGGATTAGAATTTACATTGATTTATATGACCCTGCATGCCCGAGGGGACCGGCAGGTGTGATACGGGCCCCTAGCTACGACACGCTTAAGTGTGAGTTGAGGACGAAAGCTTGTAAGAGGGAAACTAACTCTTCCGAGTGATAAGACTTAACCGAGGAGGCAGTGGTCTTCTCTGAAAACCATCTGGCGGGGATATGATGCTCACAAGGTACAGTCAGTGATTCCACAGTTGTATCTTGGATATTTGGAGGATCTGACAAGGGTGACCTATGTTGTTATATGGTCCTACGCAGGACAGAATTCCACCATGGGAAAAACAACTATTTCCTGATTTTCTGTGCAAGCCGGAAATCAGGATTTGGTTGATTAAGCTTCGTCAAGTAAGCAGACAGAGAAAGCCTTAGCAGTCTCCTATGGCGGGAGTATCATGCAAATGCTACCAATGGTTTCCAGAACTGGGGTTCTACAGAGGAAGACGAATCTCACCCGCCAGGTGCCTGGGTGAGTGTGCCCTGGGCTAGGCCTGGATGACCATGGATCTCTGGCTGTCCCAGGGAAATGGATGAATTAGGATATAGCCCAGCTGGGTGACGGCTATGCGTAGGGCCCAATGGTGTGCAGCAAGTCTGTCGGCGAGCTATCGCCACGGGATTGACTAAGGGATAATTGGGAGGCATAAGGTGAGTTTCCCCCCACTTCTGATCTGAAAGGGTGGGGGAGGGGGGAGGGTAGTATTGCTACTTCTCCTGTGAATCTCACTGACCTAGTTGATTCTGGGTCGAGTATACAGAGCTGCCACTTCAGGAGTGGGAAGAGGGAAGAGACCTCCACTTCACGATGGGAAGTATTCCATTCAGGGAACCCAAGTCCTTAGTGACCCTGATAATGGACGCTTCAGGATAAGATTGGGGAAGGGTGGAGAGGTACCACCACCTTCCTGGGAGAGCGGAGCCCAATAGGGACTTATTATCAAAGATATTCTGGGAACATATAAATCAGTCCCGGAGAAGCAGGACGAATTCTAGTCCACTACAGGTTGTTTTCTCCACAGGCAGGGAAAGGGGAAAAATTGAGGAGCAAGGTAGAGGTTCATGAACACAACTCTGCCTTAGTATCCCCTTTGAGGGCCCAGAACAGCAGGCGGTAAATGTTACCAAGCATTGTACTCCCGTCTAACAGGCGGGGTAATTAAATAAGATTTATAGTCCTGGAGAAATTGCTAAGGACCTACTGGGACTAACTTAGGCATGCGCACCTACTGGTTTTGTAGGGATGGGAAGGTGCCTGGAAGATCCCTCCAAAGTTCAGGGTGCAGAAGCAGGTCCTACCCATTGCGGGGCAGGTGGCGGGCTGGCAAAGGGTTTCCCAGTCATCTGGTTGGGCACACGCATCTCCACATACTGGAGATGTCTGTAGCTTTGACTAGAGCTACTGGGTGATTCGCCCTTCAGCTTAGGGAAGGTCTCCCTAACGACTTTAAGGGCAGGAGGGATCGCCAGCCAAAGCAATACCGGAGGGGGGATGGGGGGGGCTTTTCTTACCCTTCTCGTATTCTTTACCCGTTTTCTTTCTCTCATGACAGCCCTAAGGGCAGCAATGAATTAAGGACTGTCTGCGGGAATGAACCCGCAATCTTGGGTTGGGCCATTCGTAACTGAGGCAAGCTAGGGTTACAGGGTTAGTGCCCTCCTTAAAAACAGAGGAGCAAGGATGAGGACTGGCTCCCCCCATCCATGCTGTAGAAGTGTGTGTGGTGGGGGGTACAACAGCCCTAAGAAATTCCCCCTTTCTCTAGTTAGAGAAAGCAAGGGGAAGAATTGTTGCCTACCTTCTCTGGAGCTGGGCCGAAGCCGTGGGAATATCCAGTCTGTTGGGAGCCCATGGTAAGGCATGCACAGATTAATTAGAATAGGCTCCCCTTCCTTGCGTAGAAAGGGAAGGAGGAAGGGCCTTCTGAGCAGGCCCCAAAATGCTAACTGAACAGGTGATGGGGAGGGACTAGGTCCCTATCCAAGGCTCTTTGGCGAAGGGTGTGGGGGGGGGTGGGTCTCGAGCCCGTAGACCTTATGTGGCCAGGGAGCATGGAAGGGGCCCCGATGGGAGGAGGCCAAGGTATTTTACCTCTCCCCTAGGGTCACGCGGGGTACCCACTACTACCAGGGTCTCGGGCAGAAACAAGGTGTCACCGCCAAAGGGCAGGTTGAGTGCCACCTGTTGCAAAGCAGGGGAGCAGCCTGGCTTCCCTGAGCCAGGCTGCTCAATGGATGGTTACGACAGGCCATGGTGAGGGCTACCATATCTACCGCGTCCCGGGCTGACAGAAGGAGGTCTTGGGAGATTATGCTTCCCTCCTCCAGGAATGCATCATATTCTTCATTGGCCTCTGGTGGGAGCATATGTCTGACTTTTGCAAAGGATTCCCACACATCCAGCATGTATGTGGTGGTTAGGGCCTGGCTGTTTGCAACCTGTAGTTGGAACGCCGAGGAGGAGTAAACTTTACGCTCTAGAAGTTCTAACTCCCTTGCCTCCCTCGATGCTGGGAGGGGGTTGCTGGGGGGTTCACCCGGGCCTAATGCCATTTGTACCACATCCCGGGGTGGGATTGGGGATTGGGTGGTCGATGAGGGAGGGGAACTCTGATCCCAGGACTCTATACTTTAGGTCGGCTTTGTCCGACACTGGGGAGATGGAACCCGGGTTCTGCCATCAGGAGGAGGTGAGGCCCGAAACACTGGGGTGAAGGGGAATCGTGACCAGCTCAGCTGAGGAAATCACTGGCCCAAATAGGGTATCCGAGGGGGGCTCAGAGGATTTCACCTCCATCTCCAGATAGGCTTTGGCGCGGTGCAAGAGGTCGAAGTGCGCCGATAGATCACCTGTATATGAGCCTGTTACCAGGGAGAGGGTGGTACCCGGTGCCCGCCGCAGGACTGATGGTGACGACATCTCATGTGGGGACCATTCATGAGGGTGGAAGTGGAATGGGGACTGTGCCGAAATGCGGCGCCAAGGACGCTTGGAGCCCCTTGACAGACCTTCCTTGGGACTTGAGCAAGGTGAAGCATCATGTGATCCTCAAAGTAGTAACGGAGATGGCAAAGTTATATGTTGCCACAGGGAAGGCTCTATGGTACCTGGGACCAAAGGAGTAATGGGTGGTGGGGCTTGAGTGCCTGGGGTCAGGGGAAGGGGGAAGGAGAGTGGTGCCACTCATGATGCACCCAGGCCTTTGATATGAAGGCCGGCTTGCCCCTCCTAATCAGTACCAGGGAGGGAGGTGTAGGCAGCAAAAGGAGTGCCCGTGCGGCCTCCACCACCTCGGGGGTCATTGGGATCAGGATCGACCCCAAACGAACTCGTGGTGAGCCCCTACCAGGACAGATGGGGCTGCCCTTGTGAAGTAGCACCAGGGAAAAGGGTGAAATTTGACCCTGTGGTGCCGAGGATGGCTGGTGCCGAGGCGGGCCTGGCACTGTCAGTAAGGGGCTGTAGCGAGCCTGCAGTACCAGAGGTGACTCAGAGCGGTGCCTGGGCAGGCCCTGTACCATTGGTACGGGGCTGTGGTAAGCCTGCTGTGCCAGCAGTGACCTCGAGCAGCGCTGGGGTGAGCCCGGTGCTGATGGACTGTGTCAATGCCAAGGTACTGAAGTTGGTACCAAGCTTGTCCTCCTGCAGCCTCTGTCATCATGGTGCCGGGTGGGTCCTGGTGCCAAGCCGGCTCGTGGTGCCAGATGGGCTCCCGAAGCCTCAGGTGAGGAGTGCTGAGCCTGTTCAGAGGCTAGGGCATGGCCCTTTGCTCTCTATCCTTGATTGTCCTGGGTTTGAAGGACAGGCATATGGAGCAGGCGGTGAGCAAGTGGTCTTCACTTAGGCACCGGAGGCACTTCCTGTGGGGATCATCCTGGGGGAATGTCTTGCTGCACTCAGTGCAGGGTTTAACCTCCAGCATGGCAAGAGGTGGATCTCGATGTTCCAGCCCAAAAGCTGGAGTCCTCTTCGGTGGAACTCTGTCCATGAAAAGGTGCTCCCAGTCGGGTGTGAAGCTCGTACAATCACGGACAGGCTGCTTGCTTATGCAAGGAGCGGACATTCCAGATCCATCATGCAAAGCAGAAGAAATGAAACTGGGGAGGGGTCAGGAGCCAGCCATATATATATGGCCACCGGGTGGCGTGAGGGGTGGTGGCCACCTGCCCTCTCCTGACAGGCTAGGACAAAAGTTTTTCCGACGAATCTGGTGCTCCAGCATGAAGACACCTATTACTGAATGCATCTGAGCAGGCTTGAAGAAGAACTATGCATTTCAATGTGCTGTAATTCCAAAATCTGCTTACTGTGGGGAAACCCACCAACAGCACTCCAGAAAAGGCATATGGGTACAGAAAGAGGAAAACAGTGAGGCAGATTCACCTTCCCACTTAACCATGCAAATACAACCAATCTATAAGGGTAGTAATAAATGCTGGTAAAGAAACCACTCTTGGTAGGGACAGAGAGAATTTGGTGCCATTCTCACTCCAGCTGAACAGCAGGATCGCTAAACAGGAGACAGTATGTGCAAGTCACAAAGTGCCTTGGTCTAGTTGTGAGTGAAAGCTTCCATACATTAAAATATCAGATTGTTTGTAACCTGGTGGGATCACTTCATTCTCCATGTTCATTCAGTCCTTGACCCAAGTGCCATGACTGACAACAAGGGTGCCAATCAGTGCCTATTGTGATAGTCTTTTTTAACCCCACAAACCAAATGTGTTTGTTTTACACATGTGAGTAGAGCTACTGAAGGCAATAGGACTATTTGTCTGAGTAAGGACAGTTGAATTTGCCCCTTCATCTGCACACAGATTAACACTATAAAAACCAAAAGGACTGTTGTGATTATTTAATCTGACCTCCTGTGTACCACTGTGTAGCACAAGCCTTTGCTGAATTAATTCCTACCTGAACCAGAGTGTATCTTGTGGAAAAAAGACAATCCATCTTGATTTAAAGCATGCTAGTAATAGAGAACACCCACTACAACCTTTGGTAAACTATACCAATGGTTAATTGTCCCCACTGTTAAAATTTGCATCTTATTCCAAGTCTGAATTTGTCTAGCTTCAACTTTCAGCCATTGGATCTACGTGTATTTTTGCTGCTAGACTGAAGAGCACATTATGAAATTTCCGATCCCTACAAAGGTATTTGACCATTAAGAACAAGAGACAAACAGCTTGTTTTTGCATACATGATATTCCCAACAATAGCAATTTTACTACAAGTCTCATAATATTAGAATTTGGTCTTCAAGCTCCAATTCCTGAAGGTAAGTGGTTATTAGAAAATCTGAGTTTTAATTAAATAAAAAGCTTCTAGTCCTCATAGTTATGTAGGAAAGCCTGAAAATTCAACCTAACTATACTCTAAAGGCTTAGAAACCACAATGCAAATAAAAAGGACCAAATATTTATTACTTTTAAAAAGTCTCATTATTTTGTGTCATAACTCAGGGTTTTTCCCCCCTGCCTTCTCTCTCCATCTTTCCACCTTGGCTATACTGTATACATCAGCAAATGGTCAAGAAATGGTCATAATCTTCCATCACCTCCAACTGAGATCAGATCTGGATTAGTAATTTAAAGCTGAAAGTCATTGTACCCTATTACCAAACTCTCTGGACACTCAAATCCCTCATGTTTCCCATAGATAAAGTCTCAAAATAAATGATTAGTAAATTTTCTCTCTAATTGACTGGCTAATGATTCACTGAGAAACAATGTAGCAGCTAGGAAGAAATTTAGGCAAGACCTAACAATAACTGAAATGCAATAAAAATACTTCTAGTTGATGCTAATTGAACTCATTAATACAAACCATGTTGCTAAAGTTAACCAAGAAAATACAGGATATTATAGGCATTTTTTGTGACAACATAACATTTCTGCTAATACTTCTTAGGAGAACCTGAAGAAATCTAATTCTTAATCAACAAACACACCCTACTTTTTAAAAATACACATTGTTGAATACATTTTACAACATAGTGATATTTTTAACGAGTAGTAACTATAGTAAGTCATTTTCAGTACCTCTCCCTCTGCTTTATTTGATTTTCATCAGACTTGCAAGTAGAAATTGCCATTTTGCTACTTCCATTTACCTACCAACAGAAACATAGGTAAAGACTAAACTAATCTACTGTTATATTTTCTAAACAGTTTTCAATTTTAAATCAACAACATCTGGGCAAAACAGGATGAACTCTGAGAATGATGCCTGTTGAGCAACATATTACTATAAGTTATCTTCCCTTCTAATTCCGTGTGCATTGCATTTACATTTATTGCAATGTAGCTCTCTGCTCCATTTCAATAATAAATAATATTTAGTACTAATGCAGTATTTTTCATCCTTATATCACTAATTGATAAGCATTATCATCCCCATTTTACTGAGGGGGGAAATAGAAAAAAGGCAGGGGAAGACTTAAACATAAGAACCCAATGTGGACACAAAATGGTAGGACCTACCATTGGATTATGAAATATCTGCTAAGCAAATACTATGCAAGTTCACTCAACATGATGTGGAAGTTCACTCAAGATAATATAGCTAAACTTATTTTACTTGCCAGCTTTTCTCTTTCCTTTCTCAGAAGCCTCTACTACTTTTCCTCTCCTTTTTTTCAAACACTTTAATATCACTTTGAACGCTCTGCACCGTGCTGGAGGCCTGAAGGTAGTGCAGCTCCCATAACCCTCTAGGTCTGGAGGGGACAAGCAGCCACGACTGCAGTTGCAGGGAACCTCACTGCGGTTGATGTTTGCCCAGTGTAGAGGTTGGCGTGTTTCATCAGCCACAGGTGTGCTCTGGGACTGCAGACTTGGAACAAGCCCATCACCTCTCTGGCAGAAATGCTTTCTAAACACTATTAATGTTTTTAAGGATTGTTTTGCATTTTTATCTGTCAAATTTCCTTTCTAGAATAAAATAATATTTACCAATGATGAAACCACATCCTGAATTAAAAGCTTACAAAACTAGTAAATGGATACAGAAGGAAAACCGCGCTTTAAGCAACAATCTCTTCATGCCAGCCTCAAGACATGCCAGAGCTAGTTAGAAACAAACTGCAGGCTAATGATGGTGGAAAAGGTACCATATACAGGATTAGTAATGCCAAAAATTCTTCAGCCTCCCTAGATATTCCCACAGTCAAATAAATAAATGTATATCTTGCTGCTTTACAGATGTGGAACGTAGTGCATGATAAGGACTTACCATTGTAAGTAACAATTTTACTGCCTCAGTATTTATTCACAGTAGGAGACCTATTGTGGACCTTTATAATAGTCTTCCACAGTGGCAAAATGCTCATCTTCAGAGGAATTTTACTCTGTAGCAGGGTGACTGAGGGCAGGTCTGCAGTGCATGCCGTTTTTGATGCCAGCTGAATAGAGATACACAAGTTACATACAAGTTATACTGCCTTATGCCCAGCATGTTCCATTCGACTCAGCACTGCTCCATTTGCTGGGGTAGTCTTAATAGATTGGCTTCCCAATTGATTGGGAAGATTGATCTGATGGCAGTAACTTTGCTGTCATCAGTGAAGATGAGGCCTAAGAGATAAAGGAGGAGGAGGGCATAAGAGAAGCGGTTTTTTGAAGGGGTTGGAGGCACAGGATAAGATGGACATCACTGATGGGGGCAAATGGATGAAAAGATTGTGGTCAATAGTAAGAGTTATGGGATGTACAGACTGTATATTCAAATAAACAAAATAGCTACTTATTGTGCAAAATAGACATTTTTAATCCATCAGGGTACAGGAATTTGGATAAAGGTGAAAGTACACCATATGCAGCATGGTCTCTATCCTGCAAAGCAACCGCACATTCTCACTGTATTTCTGCAAACCCTTACCCACATACTTAACTCCAAGCTCATGCAATCAAACATATACTTAAGCGTGGTGCTGTACTAGGTCCAGATTACTCAGCATCTTGCAGGATTGAGTTCCCTAAGACTTACCATATACATCAGCAATTGTCAAACATGGTATTCTGGCTAGATGAAACCACACCTTTTCAGTATAAAAACCTATTTATTCCTATACATTACTAACACTGTGTGTCATGTAAATCTGATTGCTAACTGGAATGCTTTGATATTAGATAGCTGTGAGGTGCAAGTACAGAGTCTACCCTTAGCTGATTACAGTAAGATCTCTGAGATCTCACTGTGATAGACTGACTTAAAATGAGTATTTGTTCAAAATATGTTATCCAGTTTCTCAGATGTGCAATAAATCTTTAGTAGGTCTTCACTGGTTTTAATAAAACTACTTTCCAAATCCAAAATTAGCAGGATGAACACAGCGTTTAATACTGACTATAATATAGCTCTTTTTGGTTATAGAACTTTGGAAATAAAATTCACCAAATATACCCCAGGTTAAAATAATCTATTCTGAAAGCCTTTTGATATTTTCCCCACTACAAAAACAACTTTAATCTGGATGTAAAAATGATTAACTGATTGCTCTGTGACTCTCCATTCTGAACAATACTTTCACTGAATTACTGGAGCAAAACATTTATATGCTCACACATTTTAAGAGACTTTTTATATTCTCAAGTGTGCTGAGAAAATAAAAACAAAATATGCCATTTCTGGACTTTTCCCCCCTATGCTAACCTATGCCACTTGGATGCTGAAAGATGGATAGTTCTTATATTCCCCCCAAAAACCCTGAGGTTCAAAGGGATGTGGATTCACTCTTGCTGAGTTGATGTCTGATGAATTTTAGCTGACTGAAGCTTTCAGCAGCAGAGCTAAAAAAAAGCTTGCCACAAATAAAATGTTTTGGCTGTTGAGACCTTGCTCTTTTAAATGATATTCTGTTCTTCATGTACTGCTAACCGCAATACTTACAGGACAGTCATTACATTTAATATTTTATTTATATCATAATATTAGTCATCTGTTGGGTAGCCCTGAAAGATGCCAGTTTCATTCAAAAACAGTACCTGCAAATGTCACATCTCCTCAAACCACATCTGCATCAGCCAATTTCTCCTTCTTGTTATTTTTTCTCAGATGCCCTGAGGACTAGTTTCCTTCTAGTCAGTGACCTATATTATGGCAGGCTTGCTGTCACAGCTGCAGAGTACCTTTTAATGTAGTGTCACCCTCCTCATGCTGAGCTCTAGTGTCTGGCTGTTATTTCTCAAGAGAAATTTCTTGGAACCCTCCAGTCACTTATGAAAGGATCCAAGTCTAAGTTTCTTATTCCAGGGACAATTGCTCTTCACAAGTAAGAAGGAATGTCAGTTAAATTTTATCAGTTTCAACCAAAAGTTGGATCACGCATTCGTGTGTGTGTGTGCATGTGCGTGTGCGCGCATGTTCGAGAACACACGTGTGTGGAAGGAATTTTTCTTCCAATCCAATGGCGTACAACAGAGCGGCAGATATTCTACTGCCACTGCTATAGCACAGTGAATAGGCGTGCGGATAGATGTGGAGGCCACTGGGAACCCTTTTTCTCCACAAGAATGCCCACAGACCCTCTGCTCCATGTTGCCATGGATACATGTATTTTTGAAGTGCATCCAGGGTGTAAGGGGATCTCCCTTCATGACCTCTCTGCAGCCTGACTCCTTTGCGGTAGAAAAATGATTATTTTACTGTGTTCACAACCTTCCACATATAAAGCAGTTGGGCTTGAATGATTCAGAATGTGCCAGAACATTAGGATAGGTCTCTACTCACAAGATTATACCCCACCCATACGTCCCCAGAGGTAGAAAGGTTTAGATTCTCCACAATATTAGTCCAGTGATATAAATTTACACTGATTTGACTAGATTCGTACTGGTGTAAACTGGAATAATACAGTGCAGAAACAGTCCCCAAAGGGTCTACGTCATCCAGGAAAGGAATATTTCTTTATTTCTAAGAACTGCAGCTCAGACCTTCACCTCAACATATGAAGATATGAATGTTGCTGTGCTGTTTATAAACTCTGACAGTTTCTGTCCATTAGTTCTGGAAAAAAGAAAAAATGTTTCCACTGCTACAGTGCAGATAAAGGTTCTCTGGAGAGCTTCTAAACCAGGGGTCTCAAACGTGCAGTCTGAGGGGCCACATGCGGCCCCTAATGCTATTTCCTGAGGCCTGAAACAACCCTATTGTTATGGATATTTGCAATATCGGTGTATGAAAAGGTTTCAGCGGTGGGGCCCTTGGGCTAACGTGCTAGCCCTCAAGAAGCCCTGTACTGGTCCTCATGTGGCCCTAGTGGTGATTTGAGTTTAAGA
This sequence comes from Podocnemis expansa, assembly GCA_007922195.1. Classification (NCBI taxonomy): domain Eukaryota; kingdom Metazoa; phylum Chordata; order Testudines; family Podocnemididae; genus Podocnemis; species Podocnemis expansa. The sequence goes on along the minus strand of ML681993.1, from coordinate 6,429,845 downwards.
TCCCTGTTCTAAACTAATTAAGTTCCTGTTTAGCCTCGCTCTTTCTTAAGGATGACAATCATTAACATGTAATTTCTAAAAGATCTAAAACCAGGCCCCATAATGAATCACAAATTTACCTTATCTGAAATGTGTAATGCCTTCTATCCAGTCACGCTGTGTACAGAAGCAGCAGTAACTGCTAAGACATCTTGCATTTGCTTCCTGAGATGTGCCTGTGGTATTCCCCAATAAGCCAGGATATATGCCTACCATCATAGCCCTGGGAGAATTATACTTCCAGGTAAGAGCAAGGAGTGCACTGATAGTTAATTGAAAGAAAGAAAAAAGTAGAGGCCAGTATTTTTAAACTAATTCTTTCTGTAAAAATATGATTTAAGATGATTAATTTTTGTGCTGTACATCTGACTTTCTGCTTCAGTCTTACTCTGAATGAAAAAATGACCTTAAGATCTGTCTCAATAACTAGAAAGGTTCAGGACTGCAAGATTAAAGTTCTTTCAGAATTTATTTAACAAAGTAATACACTTTTCTTCATTTGTGTTTGGAATCCAAATATTGGGGAGGAGAAATATACTTCACACAGCACAGAGAACAGAATTCATCATACATTAGTAGGCAGCTAAAAATGGAGTGAAAGAGTCTGGTTACTGTTTGTGGATAAGGAGAGAGCCATATGGCATCTAGTCCCAAGAGATACCAGCAGAAACCTGATGCATTCAGTGAAATGACCTGAAGTTAACAGGTATCTTCTCAAAGTCCCATTGCTCCTGATCCTGCCATGTTAGCTGCAGCAAGACAGTAACTCAAAAAGCACATTAGTAGGAAGAATTGACAATTTATTTCTGGAATTTCAGGACGTTATGAGCATGTTTGTCTGCATTTTACTAACACTTTTACCCTGATTTCTAGCCCTCCTGTGAACCAGATGTTGAGGTATGAAATGTCAGTATTATTCTTCAAACTGAACAACATTCTTACTTTTCACCAGCATTAGAAACAATAACATTGTAGAAACCTTCATTAGAGAAGCAATGAGCCCTACATAATCAAACACCACATTACACAATATTCCAGGAATTAACATTGTCAAGTGACTACATTTTCAGCAATCATAAAATTCTGTGGCTTCATCATAACCTTAATTCCTCAGGAACACAGAAATTTGAGTTCTTGTCTATAAAGCACCTAATGCTACTGACAATGGATACTTTATACCTTACAACAAACAAGGAGTCTGGTGGCAGTTTTAAAGACTACCAAATTTATTTATCACATTAGCTTTTCAGATGCTTGAAGGGGAACTTACAGAATTGGAGCAAAATAAATCCAGGGGAATGGTCCCATTCAATTATTTTGCTCTGATTCTGTAAGTTCCCCATCTTCAAGTATCTGAAGAAATGGGATTTTCTCCAATGAAAGCTCAAGTGATAAATAATTTTTTAGTCTTTAAAAGTGCCACCAGACTCCTTGTTTGTTTTGCTGAATTAGACCAGTGTTTCCCAACCAGTGTGCCATAGCACACAAGTGTGCCATCAGGTTGGAGCCAGTGGACCAGAAATTTTTTTGAAAAACTACTCAAAGCGCTCTGGATTGGCTCATTGACTCATGAATATTCATGAGTTCATTTGGAAACTTTATGGTGGTGTGCCTCAAATTTATTATAGGTAGTAAGTGTGCCACAGCAGAGAAAATGTTGGGAACCACTGAACTAGACTAACACACAACCCCTTTGGAACTTATTATACTTTAAAATACTGTAAATATCTTCCACTTATTGAGAACTCTTGACAGAGCTGTATTCCTTACAAAAAATATTAGACAAATATTTATGTTTGGTTTTTCTCATATATTTCTGTTAACACTTTCTGTGCCACTCATTAAATGTTCGAGGAACATACATTAGAAATTTGGATTCCCCCTGTGCTATATCAAGTTTATGCAGTATAACTAAGTGAACAATTATGCCTACACAAATGCAGGAAAAAAATCTTACTTCTGGATTTGTCTGTATAATTACTGAGATTAAACATAAGAATGTCTATATCAGGTCAGACCAATGGTCCATCTAGCCTAGTATTCTGTCTTCCAATGGTTGCCAATGCCAGGTGTTTCAGAAGAAAGGAAAGAACAGGTAATCATCAAATGGATCCATCCTGTTGCTCGCTCCCACCTTCTGGCAAACATCAATCCTCGCCCATAACAGTTAATAGCTCTTGATGGACCTAATCTCCATTAATTTATCTAGTTCATTTTGAACCTTATAGTTTTGGCCTTCATAACATCCTTTGGCAAGGAGTTCCAGAGGCTGAGTTGGCAGTGTGTGAAGAAATACTTTCTTTTGTTTTAAACATGCTGCCTATTAATGTCATTTGGTGACTCCTAGTTCTTGTGTCATGAGGACTAAACACCTCCTTAGTTACTTTCTTCACACCAGTAGTGATTTTATAGACCTCTATCATACCCCCTCATAGTTATCTCTTTTCCAAGCTGAAAAGTCCAAGTCTTACTAATATCTCTTCATACAAAGGCTTTTCCATATTCCTAATAGTTTTTATTGTCTTTTTCTGAACCTTTTCCAATTCTGATATATCTTTTTTGAGATTGGCAGGACAAGATCTGCACGTAGTACTCAAGACGAGAGTATAACATGAACTTATAAAGAGGCAATATGAACATCCAAAAAAACATTTACACATACATTGTTTGCATATTTCTGAAAAAGAAACCCACAGTTTGCAAATTTCCATAGGAATGGTAAATGTTTCTATCTTTCTATTTCATCAGAATTCCAGGATATCTCCCAAGGTCTTAAAGGGCTTGGTTCATTTATTAACAATTAAGTGGTCTTCAACCTTCTACCTTCATTGCTTCTCCTATTTTGCTTTCATTGTGTTTAGTCCAATGCCTGGCTTTCTGTAAGGATTGTTATTTCACTTGGCCTCTGTTATCATCTGTAATCTCTTTTCAAGCCTTTCATCACTGGTATCTTCCTTTTCCTCCTACCTCACATTTATCACAGCCAGCAACTCCAATTACTCTAGTTATTATTATCAGCATTATTTCCCACTTCTTACCTCTTGTTACAACTACTCCCAACATCACTCATTTTGCCAGAGCTAATCCCTTACTTGGTCTTCACTTATCATTTTAATCTTTCCTGACTCTCAGTTATCCCCTAATTTGCTCACCTCTGTTCTGCTGCCTCCTGGCCTCATATTATTGCTTTTAATGTTTTGAGTTCTTATTTATTATCACCATTAAATCTTCCTTTTAAAACCATTGTTCTTTATAAATCTGAGAACAATACAAAACATAAAAGGTAACAACAGTGGTCAAACATAACACAGAATAAACATAAGTGTAAAGATCAGCTGTAGCTAAGAAGCCTAGTTCAGATATTCAGTTGTAATTTTAAGTCCTAACACAGTAATCATCTCAGTCAGTCCTTCCTTCAGGATGGGTGAGGGATCAGATGTTCTGGAACAGAAGGCTAAAGAAAATAAGTGATTTCCGGGCCAGCTTCACATATGATAGTCCAGAACAGTTCAAACGCTATATAAACTGCTGTCTACCTAAATTATTATTAGTTCTAAATAAATCCACCAACTAAAAGCCGAATAAACACATTATATCCCTATAATCAAAAACATCATTTTGCTTAAAAAGCACATCCAGCCAAAGCAAACACATCACATAAACAGTATGAGAGGGCACAGTGGTCTAAGACTAAATATTACCACAGAGGTGTGGAATAAGAGCATAATTCAATGACAGACAGAGGCAGACTGAATAAGCATATGAAGTGTTATATGTGAAGAGAGGAAGCCTAAGATGGTATAACGTGAGTGCTTGAAATGATATGTGGACTTGTCTTTATGTAGGCTTGGTACATAGCACTTATTTCTGGAGGTTATCAAGTTAATGAGATTCGTATTTGTCAGCACAAAAGCAGGTTCTCAGTCCCATTATTGGAGAAACAAGTGGGCATTCTGGGACTCCCTTGAATTCACTATTTAATAAAAACAAACAGCTTTCCAGAAGTCTTCAAGTGTGATAGGTGCCCCCCCCCACTTCTCCTACCAGACCATGATTTGAGCTGCTTTCTGAGTTCTTCCAGTCTGAGGCACACAAGGGATTCTCTAGTGGAAAAAGGAAAAAAACAAGCAGAATGGTCTTTCCCCCTTTCCTCTGCCTGAGAAAGGGAGTATCTAAGTAAAAGAAAAAGACAAAGATGCTCAGTGTCTTAGACAGTCTTTTGGTCACCCCTTACGAATTTGGCTTGTCAGCTGGTTATAGTGTCCTTGATCTGGGTTAGGGTCTGCTTGCAGCCCCTCCTTTAGAACATGCTGGTTTTTTCCCTGGTCAATGCAGGCACAGAGGCAGCAAAGTCTGCAACTATCTTCTTTCTTGCTCTGTTTCTGTAGCCAGGAGTCTGAGGTACACAAGCCTTTCCCCAAGCACAACCCCTTCTTCAGGCAAACCTTCCCTTTTTAAGCTCTCTCTCTCAGGCACAAGACGACTTCAAGCTTAATCTGGTTAGTGTTGGCTGAGCCCAGAAAGGCTCATTAGCTTCCTCTCTGTCAGAGTAAGGGTATTTCCCCTGACATAACCCACCACCCAAGTGAGAAAGGCAGTTCTGGGACAGGATCTCTCTACCTTCCATTTCCCATGGAAAGAAATCAGAGATAGCTTGGCCCTTTCCTACCAGGTGCTGTAGTTTGAAGCTACTTGGCTGTAGCACAAGATACTCTAGCATTACATGAGCCTGTATGCCTTCTGTGGTATGGAGTCCTCATAGAATCATAGAAGATTAGAGTTTGAAGAGACCTAAGGAGATATCACTGTTCAACAACTCAAATAATCATCATAATTTGGGGCCACACTCTTGAGGTAACAGCTCACAAGTTTTTGGAATTGTTGAACATGAATCCAAAATGTGGACATCATTCATCCTCACATCAAAATTCCAAATCCTATTTGAAACCTAATTTGGATACAGATTGAAACATTAAATCATAGAAAATGAGGGTTGGAAGGAGCATCAGGAGGTCATCTAGTCCAACCCTATTCTCAAAGCAGGACTAGCTGCAACTAAATCATTGCTGCCAGGGCTGTCTGGCTGAGCCATAAAAACATTTAGAGATGGAGATTCCACCACCTCCAGAAGTAACTCATTCCAGTGCTTCATCACCCTCCTAATGAAAGTTTTTCCTAAAATTCAGCCTACACTTTCCTCACTGCAACGTGAGACCAGTGCTCTTTGCTCTGTCATCTGCCATCACTGTGAACAGCTTACTTCCATCCTCCTTGGAACACTCTTCCAGGTAGTTCAAAGCTGCTATCAAATTTTCCTCCACTCTTCTCTTCTGAAGACTAAATAAGCCTAGTTCCCTTAGCCTCTCCTCATAAGTCATGTGTACTATTCCCCTTAATCATTTTCATGGCATTGATTGGACTCTCCCTAATATGTTCACATCATTTTTGTAGGGTGTGTGTGGGGTGTCCTGAAACTGGACACAATACTTCAGGTGTGTCCTCACCAGTGCTGCTCCTACCAATGCAGCCCAATGTGCCATTAACTTTCTTGGCAACAAGGACACCCTGTTGACTCGTATTTAGCTTTGTGTCCACTTTAACCCCAGATCTTTTCTGCAGAACTGTTGTCTAGCCAGTCAGTTCCAGTCTCTAGCAGTGCATGGGATTCTTCCATCCTAAGTGCAGGACTCTGCACTTGTCCTTGCTGAACCTTATCAAATTTCTTTTGGTCCAATCCTCTAATTTGTCTGGGTCACTCTGTAACCTATCCCTGCCCTCCAACATAATGACCACTCCAACCCCCCACCCACCCTCCAGTTTAGAGTCCTCCACGAATTTGCTGAGGGTGCAATCCACTCCAGCCTCCAGATCGTTAATGGAAATACTGAGCAAAACTGCCCAGAGAGGAGCATAATCTGTGATAAAGGTGTAGGGCTACCCAGCATGTAATACTTGATGGAATCCATGGTCCATTTGACCCCTAGTGCCTCCTTTTCAGTAACTGAGGAGGCCTTTTCTCTAGGGAATAGCTTACTGCTCAGGTGTAAGACTGGCTGTTGTTCTCCTTTCAAATTCCTGTGGAAGCAGAGTGCTGAGGCAGGCTATCCAAAGTGTTTGTGTGCAATATAAATTAACAGGAAAAAGAAATTGGGGCTGAAGAGCATGATGCACCAGCATAGTCACACTTCCAATTCACTGAAGGTTTCCTCACATTCCCATTCTATTAGATTTTCTTTGAGTTGACACGTTTTATGAGGCCTGTAAAGGGGGGGTGGAGGGGGACTGTGACTGAGGCAAAACTAGAGATAAACTTCCAGTAACACCCTTCCAGACCAAAAAACACCTCACTTGTTTCTACATTTGGGGAATTAGGGATGGATGCTGTTAGGCTCCGTACCTTGTTAATCAGTGATTTCAAGGAGGTAGCCGCCACCCCAGCATGATATCCCAAATAGGTTACTTCGGTCATGGCTAGGATACATTTTGCAGAGTTGGCCATAAAACCTGTATCCTGAAGGGTCTTTAACACTCCTTTTAAGTGCAGCAGGTGGTCTCCCTGGGGAAGACTATAAAATAATGTCATCTATGTAGGTCACAGAATATTGATGGTTGGGGCTATTCCTAAACTTATTAAGAAGTCATGGAGGCTCCATGAAGCTCAAAAGTCAGTGTCTCAAATCGAAATGCCCAAAGACGGTGCAGAAAGCAGTTTTTTCCTGTGAGGATGGGGATAAAGGGATCTGCCAATATATATTTGTCAGACTGTTATTGCTTAGGTGCATCAGTAGTTCCAAAAAAACAACAAGCAGTTGTGTGGCACTTTAAGACTAACAGATTTATTTTTTGCATGAGCTTTCGTGGGAGAAGATCCCACTTCCTCAGATGCTTCAAAGATGGGTGAACTTTGATCTAATAACTTGTTTATCCTTGGCATCAAATGGGCATCAAATTTCAAGATGGAATTAACCTTCCTGAAATTCAAATCAAATCAAATTATAGGGTTGGAAGGGACCTCATGAGATCATTGAGTCCAACCCCCTTGGGTTTGAACCCAGGACTTTCTGCATGTTAAGCAGAGGTACTAGCCACTTGATGAAATACTGACTTGAACTATCCCATTTGAGAACCTGAATTACAGGGCTTCTCCATTCACTTTAAGATTCTCTTACTACCCCTGTCACACAAACTTCTTAGACATCTCCATGTCAATGAATGAGGCTTCAACTTGACTGGATAGCCTAGGGTGATCTCCAGATGGTGTTGGATTAAATGCAGACTCCCTGGCTGGAGAGGTCAAAAGCTTTGATCAAACGGAGAAACTGCTTCCTCTGTGCACGATGAATCCCTTACCTAGAGACAGTGGCATCAGCTCGTGGCTGCTGGCTACCTGGGACCCTAATTCGGGCTCTGTCGGGGAGGGAGTTCTCAGAAAGGCCTCCTGTGTATTCCAAGGTTTAAGAAAATTCACATGATAAACATTAAAAAACAAGAACAAAAAAGGAGTCTAGTGGCACTTTTAAAGACTAACAAATTTATTTATCACCTGAGCTGTTGTGGGAGAAAATCCCACTTTGTCCTTGTTTATTTTGCTGAACTTGACTAACATGGTTACCCCTTTGGACCTTGTCATGATAAATTATAGTTTCCTCCCTTCTATCTAGTAGTTGTATCTCAGAGCCCAATTCACCTAACAATTTCAAATGAACTCTGCTCCCAAGCCAGTAATTTTGACTTGGCTGAGGGAATAAGAGGGCTCAGTTAATCAGGGTGAAGGTTCACAGTCTCAGCTCTCCATTATAATTTTGTTTCTATGTGTATTGGGCATTTCTTAAAATCTCGCTGGTGCATATGCCTAGATCTCTGAATCCTTTCCTTAAACGTAAGGCTGACTGGGTTGCACTCAGGGTGCTTATGTCCTATTTCTCCCAGACCTCTTGTAACCAAGTCCAAAATTCCCTGTGGTTGGCAGCCATAAAGAAATGTGAGAGAATACCAGAGAGGCCTGCAGGACCTCTCTTTCTGCAAACAGCAACCAGAGCCATCCTTGGCAGGGAGAGTGGGGCACCTACCCTAGGCCCCACAGTTTGGTGGGCCCCATGCCATCCCCTGCTCTTCTGAGGTCTGTTTAGCACTGGGGGAGGGGGCTAGATCTCCCCAACTGCAGGTTGAAACCTTTGTTCTTTGTTCTGTCCTGTCACCACTGAGAATACCCTAGCTCCCTCCTTTTTGGAAAACCCTTCAAGTAGTTGAAGGTAATGATCAAATCCCCCCTCAGTCTTCTCTTCTGCAGACTAAATAAGCCATGTTCCTTCAGTCTCTCCTGTAAGTCATGTGCCCCATCCCTCTAATCATTTTTGTTGCCCTTCGCTGGACTTTTTCTAGTCTGTCCACATCCTTTCTGAAGTGGGTAGCCCAAAACTGGACACAATATTCCAGATGTGGCCTTACCAGTGCTGAACAGAGGGGAAAATCATATCCTTTGATCTACTGTCAATGCTCCTACTGATGTAGCCCAATATGTTGTTGGCCGTTTTGGTAACAAGGGCACACTGTTGAGTCATATCCAGCTTCCCATCCACCATAAGCCCCAGGTCCTTTTTTACAGAGCTGCCATGTAGTTGGTAAATCCCCAGCCAGGAGCAGTACATGGGAATTTTCTGTCCTAACTGCACTTGTTCTTGTTGAACCTCATGAGATTTTGTTTGGTCCAATGGTTCAATTTGTCTAGCACTCCCTGAATGCTATCCCTATCCTCCAGTGTAACTAACATTTCCCCCAACTTGGTATCATCCACAAACTTACTTAGCATGTAATATACACTATTATCCAGATTATTAAAGATGATGTTGAACAAAATCAGCCCCAGAACTGACCCCTGGGGTACTCCACTTGTTACTGGTTGCCAATTACTCACTGAGCCTGATGACCTAGTCAGTTTTCTATTCACCTTACAGTCCATTCAGCTAAACTATACTTTCTTAACTTGCTGACAAGAATGCCGTAGGAAACCTTGTCAAAAGCTTTGCTAAAGTCAAGGTATATCACGTTGATGGCTATTCCCACATCCACAAAGCCAGTCATCTCATCATAGAAGGCAATCAGATTGGTCAAGCACAATTTGCCCTTGATGAATGTGTCCGTGACTCACAGCAGTTACCTTAATGGCCGCCCCTCCCCGGCCATCACTAAGGTACATAGAATATGTGAAGTGAACAGATGGTCCCTTCACCTTAACTAGATGGCCCCCTTGAACTCAACTGGATGGCCGTTACCATCCTGGGGGCCCATTGTTTTGCAGGGCTTGGTGTAGGTGGGCTCTGCCTAACTGCAAGGTCCTGCAGGGCATAACTCATACCCCCATTGTTCCCCGCATTCCCTGTAATCAGTGAAAGGCAGGAAACAGTCTTTAAAAGCTGAGGTTCTGGGGTGCTCAGACAGGACGGTTTTCAACATCTCACCTGGCCTGATCACCCAGATGGACCTCCTCTGCTCACGAGTTCCCCCCAGAGCATATCCACGAGTTACCCCCACGAGTACAACTGCCGGCCAATTAAGAGTCTCCTTCTCCCGCATGTAATGTTGCTGCCACTGCTGCTAATAGGAGTGGTAAGAATCTGCCCTGCAACCTTTCTCTAAGAATAAAGTTATTCCATTTCTTTACTGCTGCTTTGAAACTGTTCTCCCCAGCTTTACAGGCTTGTGTGTGTGTGTCCTTCTATTTATTTGCTGCTCCAGGTCGCTAGGAGCTCCCCTGTCTGTAATTGCCTGTCGCTACTTTGTATTGCTCAGTGTATCTCCTTATCCTGAATCATTTGTTTGTTTGTTTTAAAAGTATCCCTGTAAGTTGCAACACTGTATTAGGTTAATTGGTAGTCTTAGTAGTATTAAGTTAGGTGATAAGATTGTTTCCTTTAGTTTGTAGCCTTTAGAATTGTTTGGTTAAGTTGCTTCTTCCCTCCCCTCTGTAACCTCCCCAACTTAAACAAACTTTTTCTATTTAAACTTTACTATTTAAACAATTTGCTGTTACAGTGTGACCTGATCTTATGATTTACCCTTGTCTGCATTTTTCCTCCCATTCTGCAAGATCCCTCATATTCAAAGTGTCTGACAAAGTAGGATTTCCTCCCATGAAAGCTCATGCAATAAATATTTTTTTTAGTCTTTAAGTGCCACAGGAATCCTAGTTTGTTTTATCTTTGGGATTGGATCCCACAAAGTGAGTGTTACTCATCTGACATCACTCTCTGGCCCATCCCATGCACAGTCAAATCTTTGATCAAATACATCTCTATTGACGGTTTGGCTTCTACAAATTCCTCCATTAGCTGTCTGACAATCTCCTAGAGTGGTGCTGTAATATCCACACTCTACCTTGTGTTGTTAATACCTTTATAAATGGTTTTGTCATAACTGCCTCAGCCACTTAGGACCCTACTGTTCTTTAGGTGAAACCACTTCCAATAGCAGTGTCTCCTCAAATGCTGCTAATTTATATAGGGTTTGGCCTCCCTGGGGTAGGTTGTGGATCTAAACTGCTGCCAGCGAGTTTGCTCAGAAATGTCCAAATAGTCCAAAATTGCAAACTCTACTTGCTTATAGTCCTTACCCCATAAGTCCGTGTTATGATCGGTTGCCTATGCCAGATCTGTCAAGTATGGGCCCAAAATGGAAACCCCACTGTTCCGAGGCCCACTGAAATGATTGTGTCACCCTCTCAAATGTAAGTGAAAAAGCTTCGATCATCATCTGGCCCCATCTTGGTTAACCTGACAGGCACTGAGAGTCATCCTGTCAGCCCCCCCCCCCCTTTGTAAATGTGATTCAGTCAGTCTTCCTGGGATATCAGGGCTATGTCTACACTAGAAAAAGTTATGGTAGGTCAAATTTGTTAATTTGAACTAATAAGTTCAAATTTAATTCAAACTAAACTTGACCTTATTAAGTCGAATTAACAAAGTGGACTAAGTTGACAAAGTCAAGTAGACTTTGTTAATTCAACCTAACTGCCTTTAATTCAACCACAATAAAGTTGAGTTAAGGGTTAATCCAGGTCTACCCTGTCCTTAATTTAAAATAAGGAGTCAAATTAAGGCTTAGTTTGAACTAATATGCGGTTCTTATGAATTTGAATTAAGCTTTCATTAAGTTGAATTAAGAAACTTCATAATTCGACTTAATAGAAGTCTAGTATAGACAGGGACTAATTTTGTTCAAATTAAGCCTCCTTAATTCAACCTAAATTGCCAGTGTAGACATAGCCTTGGATAAGACTATTTATTTTGGCATTTCCTTGTGAAACTGCAACTGCAGAGGCATCAGTTCCATAAGCAGCTGTTGCAAGATTTGCAGTTGGTCTTGGATAATCCACTGCTGCATGAATTGTTGCTGCTGACCTGCTGTTGCTGAACCACTTAGTGTTGCTCCAGCTCTGCTAGCCATTTACACCACCGCTCTGGGTCCATCTTGCTCATAGCTGCTGAGTTCTATCCCCTTCAATGGCTTTTAAGAAACCACCTTTTTTACCAGGCATAGTTATGGCCACAGTTTCCACCACATGTGGTGGGTACTCACCAGAACATGATTTGAGCTGCTTATGGAGTCCTTTGTTTGTGACACACAAAGGAGACTACAGACTAAACAGACAGACAGAGAGAAAAGTCCTTTTCCTTCTCCTTCCATTGAATGAAAGAGAATCAAAGTAAAAGCAAAAAGAAAAAGGTAGTCTCTCAGGCAGTCTTTTGGACACCCCTTTGAGTTTCAGCTTGTCTACTGATTATAGTGTCCTTCATCAAGATTAGGGTCTGCCTCAAGGTCCTCCTTTTGGTGAAGTCAACTTAGTGCCTACTCTATGCCATCTCAGGGCCAAGATCTGTGATTGCTGCCTTCTCCTCTGCTGGTCTGTCCTGGTAACTAGGAGTCTCAAAGGTAGAGCCCTGCAAATCCATGGCTATCTGCATCTGCAGATGTGAATAACCACAGGCCAGTTGCTGTGGATTGACCCACAGATGTGGATTCTATTTTTATCTGCCCAGGTTGCCATCCATCGTTGCAGCAGCTGCTCTGATCTGTGTCAGCAGCACCCAGGGGAACAAAGAAGTACTCCAGCCAATCCTAGCTTAGCTCTGAATGTGATCTGCCAGCCAATTAAAGCCTCAGTCAGAGCAAGTGGGGGCTTGGAGAGTCAGGGCTCACTGTCACTCAGTCAGCATGCTGCCTTTAATTGGCTCATTCCCCATGACTTCCCAGCCCACTTCTTCCTTTTCTTGTTTGCCATTTGCATGCCATGCAGCCAATCGGAGATTTCATCGGTGGCCAAAGAAATCTTATTGACAGCACAGGGTGAGAATTGCAAACAAGAAAAGGAAAGAGTGGACCCATGAGGGAAATGAGCCAATCAAAGGTTAAAATGCTGACTGTGAGCCCAGGCTCAGTTGCAGATGCAGTTACGGCTATAGTCAAAACATGGCATGTGGAACACAGACCGGCTAGATACTGTCACTAAGCACATTCATATTGGATGTGGATCGAAATTTTTTTTATCCATGCAGGGCTCTACTCAGAGGTACAGCAGTCTTCCCTATTCTCCACTGCTTCCTGTGGCAGGCTTTCACTTGTTTTCTCCCTCCAAGTAGATCAGCCTTGTGGGTGAGTTCAGTTAGCACTGGCTGAGCGCAGATGATCTTGCTAGCCTCCTCTCTACCAGAGTGAGGGTATCCCCCTCACAAGGGGCTGGTTAGACCCCTGGAAAATCTTGGATTTTAAGATTTTAAGAGAATTAAAGTTTTGCTACTGTGTCAGTATTTATTTAGGATTGTATTTTAAGTAAAGGATGAAGACACTGAAATTTGCTGCTGTACCACTGCTTAACACTGGATCCTTGTGTAGGTATTTTGGCTTTTCAGATAATAAATTTGGACTACCTTGAAGATTATTGGGGGGCAAATCTACAATCTAAATCTTGCCCCTCCTTGCACATTGATGTATATTTTTGCATTCATATTATATAAACGTGTATGTAAAACATCCAGTGTGTTGATATACATAAAAGTAACAATTACCTGTAGCAAATATTTTGAAAGTTGTAGAAGTATGATTTAGAAACATATTTGTGAGCTAGAGCATGTTCTGAACACCCCTTTAACAAACTGATTTATAGCTCTGAGGTTGTAATTAAAAGCCACGTTTGACAACTGAATTTAACTGACACCCAGTATAGCTTGAGGCTGGTGTATGCTGCCGTGCTGGTTTGAATAAGGTTAATTGAAATGATTCCCTCAAAGGGAAATTTTTTGACAGAAGTGAGTAAACAGCTTGGATTCCGATCCCCTTCAGTCACTCTAATTATGTGGTATGATAGATAGTGATTTGGAATCTAAACTGCCACTAAAGATCAAATCTCAAGGTTAAAAATAAAAGAGAGAAATGGATATTTGATGCCTTTCCCATGACAAAAAAGTGTATGTAGAATATTAATTAGTTATACCTGAACCATTCTGTAGAATGAGTAAGTGAAGCTGGTGATAGCATTTATCTTGCAGAAGTATAAAGGTGCCATATAAATGCATCTGGCGGTTGAACCTGATCTCGGGCGGCAAACAAACAAACCTCAAAAAGCACAAAAGACAACAAACTAAAGACAAAAATCCAGCACCATGAATGTGGATGAAATAAAGACCAGTGTTGCAAAAAGCTGGTTAATTCCTTCTCAAATTAAAGTGGAGATTGAGGCAAGAGAGTTCTGCATCCTGACATGGGAAGAACAGAGTTCTTGCTCTTTCTGACAATGTTAGAAATGTATTGGTGTACTGGTATCTTGACAGTCCTCACATTACCAGCAAGGGCTGCTCATCCACAAAAAGGCTTAACAGTGTGGATTACACACACTTTTACATTTGATAACCTTCGTTTCTTTTTATTAAACGCAAGGTGAAAAATTGGTTGGAATATGTTTGGTTCCTTGAGTTTGGAGTAAGTCTTTACCTCAGCTCCAGCTGATTCAATATACATTTTTCCCCTCACTGTATGCAAGAAATTTTCTGTACTGAGCATGTTCTCCATATTGACTCAAAATTCAGTGCCTCCTACTCAGAAAGCATTCATAAACCCCACTTTCAGCAGAAATTGAGGACGTTAGGGTAATTTACCAATAGGAAGCACCGTATTTAGCATTTAGAATTAGGAAGACATACTGGATACTTATGACTTCCTGTGTATTATAGCTCAGGTGCCTAACTCATCCCAGAAAACCCTGGTGTGAAAAAACTGGAGATTCCCTATAATACTTTATGAAGGCCACATAGTAATCTGGTTACTGAGATGACTACTGCATTGATATATTAGTTTAACTGAATAGGAGGACTGTTAGAAAAAACAATTAGGAAGAAAACAGAATAACTCAAGATAAGCCAGTTCTTCAGGAACATACAAGTTTAGTTAAGAGACAATGCCGGGACTCCTTGTTTGTAATGTCAGAACTGTCACCTTTGAAGATTTTACCTCCTCCCCTGCCAATCTGCAAAACTAGTTTTGTTCACAAAGGCCAAAAGGCCTAGAAATCAGAGGTTCAAAAAGACTACAATGGCTTAAAAAGGAATTCTTCTTCAAGAGGGGGGACTTTTGTGGGGAGGACCAGATGAAAGTAAGCACCTGCTGAAGTGTCTGAGTAACTTAAAGTTGCCTAAGTTATCATCAAGGGATAAGAAAGGAGTCCTGTGGCACTTAAAGACTAACAAATTTATTTATCACATGAGCTTTCATGGGAGAAAACCCCACTTTGTCAAATGCTTTGAAGACAGGGGGACTTACAGAATGGGAGGAAATGAATGCAGGGAAGTGTAAGTCATGGGATCAGATCATACTGTAACAGCAAATCAAAGCAGTTGTTAAGATTCAAAGGCGGGAAACATCATATGGAGTAAGGTGCAGTTAAATCATCTGTTGTAATGGGAATCAGGTGATTTGACCTCAACTTCCTCTATATGTTGTTTCCCAGTGTCTGAATCTAAACAACTGCTTTGATTTGCTGTTACTGTGACCTGATCCCATGACTTACAGAATAGGAACAAAATAAATGCAGGGAAATGTAAGTTCTCCCAGCTTTAAAGCACCTGACGAAGTGGGATCTTCTCCCACGAAAGCTCATGCAATAAACAAACTTCATAGTCTTTAAGTGCCACAGGACTCCTTGCTTGTTTTGCTGAACTAGACTAACACAGCTATCCCTTTGGAACTTGTCATCAAGGGACAGTAAGCCAATAGGTAAGAGAGATGTATGTAGACTTTTTTTTTTTTAAATCCTCTCTCTCTCGAAGTGATTTTGCTAACATAAATAATATTTTTTATTTGAGAAGACTACTTGGTCTCTGTATTCACCTATGGTCACAAACTTCTGAAGGGCAAAAGCACAGATGTCAAACCCAGTTGGGCTTGCTGGGTAACCATGGTTGATACATAGGATAATGTAGCCAGAGGCCATATTCCAAAGTAGGAGAATCACATGATTCCACTCCAAGGGATGTAAAGACATAAGGAGTAACACTTGAGGATGTGCACTATAGAGTACAAAGGCACAGCTTGCCTTGGAACTATGACAGTTGGTACAACTGCAACAGATTAACAAAAACTGTTTCATTAAAACAGCATATAATGCACTCTTGCAAAGACAAGTAATCCAATAGACTATTTCATGCAATTGGCTCCCTTACAATGGTTTCTTAAAGTCCTGATCCTGAAAGTCATCTTGCACGGATATGGAAGTCTGACTACACAGAGTAACTGGTATAACTGTAGCCTAAGTGAATATAGGACAAAGCGTATTAGTTGTTCCAGCCTTTTTAGTTAGTAAACATCTCTTAGGATAACTTTGATTAAGCAGTTATTAAAACACAACCATTAGAAAAGTGAAGGTATTAAGCAAACTCAATTTTCACCCTTTACAAAAAGATTGTCTTAAACTTAATTCAGAATTTCATTTTCAAGTTTGAACAGAAGATAAAATATGTATGACCTCAATTATAACTGGTTCAAGAAACACTGTTATACTGGATTAATCAATCTCAGTATCCAAGGATATAACAATTAAAAAAATACAATCATAAGGCAGCAATATGATATTAGCTGTGTTTAGTGAGTACCAGTTATTCACAATACCTCAGCAACAGCCACACTTGCAGCGGATTTAGCAGTTCTCTCTGATCATAAACACTATATGCTATGAACAATTTCATTAGACGGATGTCTCCATCTACAGCTGAAGTACTAGAGCAAGTTAGGTAACCTATATTTTCTACTTTTGTTCTGACAATAAGTCAGAAAGAAGCTTTGAAGTGGACTGCCGCAGAGAGGTACTTACACCACTGACTTCTTATTATCTGTCTCTTGCTTTGGAATAAAGCTATGCATAATGAACACTTTCGTTTTTACTTGTCAAATGGAGAGCAAGAGGTAGCTCCAAAATTACACAGATCTAGATATCTAGGGTTTAAAACAGAACATCTTCCTCCACATTCACACTTGCATAACCTCACAAAGATTATTACAGACACAGGATTTGCCCCCAAACTATTCTGACACATCATCTCAGACACTTTTGATATTATACAGTAAATATTCCACTGCACATTGAATTGAAACTGCCGTAAACCACCATTTTCAGCCTGGGAGGTTTCAGAGTAAACCTTGAGTTCTCATCCCTTTATGGAAATATATTGTTCATATCAACCCTCAGTGAGGGTGGTCACACAGCACAAATTCCTGAAAAGTTAATGAGAGTTACGTATCTAAAAGCTTCTCTCTGGATCTGACCCATAGTAGACATCTGTCTCTAGCTTGCTGGCAGTCAGGGTAGAATGAGGAATAACAGCAAATAAACAAACCACAAGGTGAGGGAAAGAAACCTACCGTACTCTCATGGAATAACTGTTAATGCTTTTTATTTCCTTAGTGGAAAAAACATTTGGCACCCTTGTGTTCTGTTGGAAATATCTGTGAACTGCTGGGAACACTCCATGTTCTGGTTCAAAATATGTTTGTTTCACGTTGGTCTGTGATGAAGGTGAAATCATCCTAACACATAAAACAACATTTCTTTAGAGCTCTAGTAGGTATTGTAATCAACCTGGTTTTAAACACATTTTGTTTTGTTTGTTTGTTTTTTAATAACGAGTACCATATCTCAGCAGTCATGTACCAGTAGGGTACCTTTTAAACATTACACCACTTTCCCAAATGCCTCTGAATTCAAAGATTACATTTTCCCTGTTATGGAAACTGCAGTTAAGAGATACATCATTCTTCATCCTCCATCAGGGGGTCAATAGAGGACTCCCACTTCAAGCTTTTTCCTTTGAGTCTTCCTTGAATAAAAATACTATTAATATCAGAGTAATATATAGAAGCTATTTTAGAGTTTATAAGGTAACTGTTGAAGGTGAAAGGAAGTGCCATCTTTTAGCTGGGAGAATCTTGAAAAGGGCTTTTTAACAGAAAACGCTGCATGGAATACATTTACTGAAATGTTATTTGATACAGTAAACTAGACCACTGAAATAACCAACCACTGGATGTCACTGTTGCTCCACACCAAGAAAGCAAATACAACTATGAGATAACCATTAATCAAGGAGTAACTAACTGCTCAGTTCTAACTTTCTTGGCAACCAAGTACATTTTAAATGAATAATGAATTTAGGCCAAGATCCACAAAGGGATGTGATGCTGAGCATTGCAGTGCCTAAAATTTAGGGGCCTAACAAAAAAAAACACAGAAATAACAACATGATCCACAAAACCTGAGTTACCACCAGGTGTGGCTTCCCATACACTGAATGGCAAGTGAAAAGAATCATATAATGCGACTGACAAAAGTCACCATGGTAATCCCACATTTATCTCCGTCCGCAGTCTAGGGTCAGGAACCCCTCTCCCAGAGTCAGGAAGCTTTAGTGACTAAGTTGTTTCTTACATGAATGATTGATGCAAACATCTAATTCCACACACCAGGAGAAGATGACACCCACTTTATAACTTTTAGCCTAGTGGTTAGAGCCCTTACCAGGTCTATGTCTGGTGATGGAGTGGAAGGATCTGAACAGTGGTCTCCCACCTCTAAGAAAAGAGGAGTCAGAAAAAAAGAACAGTCATTTCCTGAGTAGTGTTGTAGGTGTGTCCCAGCAGATACAAAAAGGCAAAAGATGGGTTAGGTAATACAGGTATCTTTTACTTGACCAGCTTCTGTTGGTTGAAGAGACAGGCTTTCAAGCTTCTTTAGTCTGGAAAAGTTAGAGCAATAGTTTCCAGCCTTGGGTCTTTCAGAGTGACCTAAGGTACCTCTACCCGCGGGCTGCAGAAGAGAGCGCTAAGTACCCAAGCAGAGTGTGTTGCCAGCTCTCTCCTCCCCTTGGTTGTAGCAGGGAATGCAGCAAAGTGCACTGCCTGGGTCCGTATGCTCAGGGGTCCCTGCTGCAGCCAAAGAGAGAGTGAAGCACTTGTTTCCCATCCCCTGAGCTGCAAAAGGCAGGTAGAGCACCTGGTTTACCTGCTGCAACCAGGGGGGAAACTCTGTTCGCTGAACACCTTCCAAGTGGTTGCAGGAGGAGGAGCAAAGGGTGGCTGCTGGTGGAGACTGGTGGTCTTTCTGGGTTGTGAAAAATTATACTTCTGGCCCTCAATAATGGTGTAGTGATGGGGGGGGGGAGTTGCGAGGCATGGGGTAGCGTGGAACGGCCGGGGGAGCACAGATGGGGGATTGGCACCCAGGCACTGGATGCTCTTGCTATGCCACTGGCTCTCAAGCCAAAAAAGGTTGCAAACTGCTGAGCTAGAGAGTCATAGTTAAATATAAGTTGGGACAGCTTGTTAAGACTAAAGGGTTAATGTTACTTGCCCACTTCATTTTCAGTGGTTTCTTGCAAAATGCATTATACTTAACTATCTATCACACTTTGTATTTACTTTGTATTTAGCTATGATACACTGTTTATTTTTTCCAGAGGTAAAGAAGAGCTCTGTGAAGCTCCAAAGCTTGGGTCTTTTCAACCAAAAAAATTTGGTCCAAAAAAAAATATTATCTCACCCATCTCATCCACTGAGTAGTCCACTGAACTTAACTTGTCTTTGAAACCCATAGACTACGCAAAACCAGTACTTTGCAAAGTGTTCACAGTGACTAACAACTGTACTCAGGAAGGCCACAAACTGCACAAGATTATGGCTGTGATTAATAATATACTGCAATGCAGTTATTAGTGAATTAGTTAAAACATTTAGGTCAATGCAACTCATGTAGGTACAGTAATAGATTTTAAAATACAGGCAGTAACATGTGGCACCATACTTTACTGGAATTCAGAACTGGGCTTTGAACCTTTTATATTATGTCTTGTTGCAACAACAATGTCTGTGAAGACAAGCCACAGTTTTTTGGTAAAAAAAAAAAAAATTAAACATCATGTGAAATGATAGTCAGCAATAATAATTCACTTTTAACTTTGACAAAAAGAAGCAAAACGGATACTGGAAGTTTCAAAAAAACCTGAGACCTTTAAAAATGTCTTTCTAGTGTCTCTGGACAGTTATGACAATTCAGTTTATTCTTCAATGATACAAACAAACCTGACTACTAGCAGACTTCATATTACAGATTGGCATGCAACGCTATATATTGAAATTTTAGGGATGGTTGCTCAAGGCAATTCCCTATGCTTAGATAAGTCCTAGTCAGAAATTTCTTGCATTTAATTTACCCTCTCTGGCTCTAAAAGATTCCCTCTTTGATGGATGGTTGTTGAGCAATTCCTTGTGTTTCCTGCCACACAGGAATTCTAACATTAAAATGGTATTTTCTCTGATGAACAGTAACAAAACCAAACCAGAATATCAGGCTGCACTGTTTTCAGAGTTTAGAATGGAATTGTTCATTAAATAAAAGCCAAACATATCAACAGTGACACTTTTCATCCAATCATTCAATTTAATAGAAAGCAGATGTTGCTCATCCATAAAATCAAATGATAAGACAAGGTAATTATCATCATTATTTATTTTTATTCTTCTTCTTCTAACTACTACTACTTTGCAGTACAGTGGTTACCGTTTAAAAGTCAACAAGTTGCCAAAAGGTAACAGAGACTGGATACAACAGAACCTCAGAGTTACAAATACCATAGCTACAAACTGATTAGCCACACAACTCATTTGGAACCAGAACCACCCAATCAGGCAGCAGCAGAAAAGGGGGGAAAAACAGGCAAATACAGTCCATTACTAAAGCTAAGCTACTAAAATAAACAAACAAAGTGAAAGCAGCATTTGTCTTCTGCACAGTAGTATTTCAAAGCTGTATTAAGTTAATGTTCAGCTGTAAACTTTTGAAAGAACAGCCATGACATTTTGTTCCAAAGTTACAGAGCTGCAAATAACCTCGATTCTCAAGGCATACGTAACTCTCAGGTTTTACTTCAACTACTTCTTATTCTCACTGGAGGAGCAAAGTGCAGAATCATATCATACCAGTAGTGTGGTACTTGCTGACAAACACTGACTTTTAAATGATGACCACTGTGTATGGCATATTTGGAATTATAGCATATATTTACGTTCACGCACGAACACACACATATGTGGAAACAGTTCCAGTTATGAAAGTGGCAGGTATACAATTTTATTTTATCATATATAATCCCTGATCCTGAAAACACTGACTATGTAGTAGAGTTACTTGTAACAATGGGTATTCTCACTGAAGTCAATGGAACTACTCAAATGAACAAGTCTCATTGCTTAGATTAATTGTTTGACTGAATAGTCTTCATGCCTAATTGTTTCTAAAGGCTGAGGTCCACAGGCCTGCACAAATAGACCAGTACATGGAATCTCTTGACTTCAGTGGAACTCTGCATATGTGTTTGTGTTCACCCATGCAGATCCTTCAGCTAGATCAAGGTCAGCTGGTGTGTTGCTCTACAAAATTATTATTATTTTACCCACCAGGTACTGATTTGTGTGTCCCATTCAAACACACACAGCAAACCAGACAAGAAATACAATACTAAATTATATAATAAAAAGAACATCAGTGGATTAAATTTGACAATTTAATAGTCTATTTTCAAAAGTATTTTTTTTCTACAATAGAAATCTTTCGATGGCATTGTTATAACTCCCCCCTCTCCCTCACACATCTCTAGTTTATGGACAGCATTTCATTATTTGTTTTAACTGACTATAGAGTGAATCGTTCAAAAAGGTATTTCTGTTTTTTATTTGATGCCTGCATATTTTTGCTTATTCAGAATTCTTATTGTTCATTGTAATGTCTTTTTGTCTCTCAAATTCCAGTTTACACAGAGTTTGAAAGACTAAAGGACAGAAAATTCATATCACTGTCTCTGTGTCACAATGATGTAATGCTTCCTAAACCTGCTTTCTCCCCCTGCAGGATTTATATGAAGCTCAATCAACAGGGAATGGGGAGTCTTGCAGGACTTTTACAGAAGTACATTCAGCCTGAGAGGAATACTTAAGTGTTAGATCTGATCTCATTATTTCCATAGTTAATATCTGGGGGAAAAAACTGCAAGCAAAGATTGACGAAGACAAAATTTGTGCCAATCTGCTCCTCAGCTACAAGAACTAAACAACAAATTCCACAGGTAACGTAGCTTTTCAATCTAAACCACTTTATATACCTCTAGTTAGTACTGAAAGCATCTGCTGTGAACAATATTTTTGCACAGAACTAGAAGGCACTCATTTATTAAGAGAAACTTCCACTTTGTCAATGACAGAATTTAAAGAAAATTAATTTAAAACATTATTCCATGTTAGATCTGGCAATTGTTCATCACTTGACACACTAATTACCAGGTCTTAGTGCTAAAGAAAGGTTTCACCCTTTAATTCTATTTTGAAGCTAAGTCATAAACCCATGTCACTTTGAGGTTATCACATTCACTGTATATCCAAATCTGCCCTAAAGTCAGCAAAAGATTTGGTTGTGTGAGGAATGCCAGATAAATTCTTGTGTCAGACAAATGCAGCAATCTCACTTTGGTACCGTCTAAAATGTAAAGTCCATCACAGACCCAACTTTCCCAGAAGTCAAACAACACAAATGACTACAGCTTGTCCCCAATTAAGCACTTAAGAAAGATATAGAAAAAATAAACCTGCCTTAATTTTTCACATTTTGGATGTATAAAATATACAAACTCCTGTGGGGTCTTGTTGGCTGTTTGACAGCTTGGTAGAGAATGCTCAAGTACGCCCCAGCCCCTAAGTCTCAGAGAAGCCAGATGACAACTAACAAAGTTGCCAGACAGGCATGACAGTGCTCACCAAGCCAAAGGCACCTCATTCTCAAGGGAATGAGGGTATGGAATAGTGTAGGCACTTAACAGCAATCTTACCTAGTTGCTCCACTTACAATGGGTGAGGTCATTCCTAACTGAGCTCCCTGTAATTCAGGGGCACACTCTGGAGGTAACAGTTCACAAGCTTTTGGAACTGTTGAACATGAATAAAAAATGTAGACTTCATTCATCTTCATATCAAAATTCCAAATCTCTTTAAAACCTCAGCTGGATCCAGATGCAAACAGAGAATCAGAGAAGGTTGGATCCGGAAGGGACCTCAGGATGTCATTTAGTCCAAACCCCTTATCAAAGCAGGACCAATCCCCAACTAAATCACCCAGGCCTGGGCTTTGTCAAGGCACACCTTAAAAATCTCTTAAGAATGGAAACTCCACCACCTGCTTAAGCTATGTAACCCATTCCTGTGCTTCACCAACCTTCTAGTAAAACAGTTTTTCTAAATATTCAACCTAGACCTCCTCCCCTGCAACTTAAGACCATTACTCGTAGTTCTGTCACCTACTACTACTAAGTACAGCCTACTTCCATCAGGCAGGGAAGCCCCTTTCAGGTAGTTAAAAGCAGCTATTAAATCTGCCCCCCCCTCATCTTCTTCAGATTAAATATACCTAACTCTTTTAGTCTCTCCTCAGAAGTCATGTGCTCCAGCCCCCTAAACATTTTTGTTGCCCTCTACTAGACTCTGTCCAATTTGTCCACGGTTCCTGTAGCGGGAGGCCCCAAAACTGCTCACAGTACTCCAAATGAGGCTTTACCAGTGTTGAATAGAGGGGGGAAAAATCACTTCCCTCAATCTGCTGGCAATGCTCCTACTAATGCAGCCCGATATGTCATTAGCCTTCTTGGCAATGAGAGCACACTGCTGACTTGTATCCAGTTCCTTGTCCACTATCCTATTCTGCCAACCTGCTGCCTAGGCAGTCAGTACCCACTTTGAAACAGTGCATGGGATTCTTCCATTCCAAGTGCCATGCACCCTGTCCTTGTTGAACTTCAGATTTCTTTTGACCCAGTCCTCTACTTTGTCTAAGTCACTGTATCACTTCCCTGCCCTCCAGTGTTATCGATCACTAGAGCCCTGCAAATCCACGGATATCCGCAGATATCCGCCTTATATCCACATCCGCGGATACAACAGGGATATCCATGGACCATTTCTTTCAGATGCAGATCGGATACGGATCCACATATTTTTATCTGCACAGAGCTAGAGCCCTGCAAATATGTGGAGATCCACGGATATCCTCATTATATCTGCATCCGCGGATACAATACAGATATCCGCAGATCATTTCTTGCGGATGCGGGTCGGATACGGATCCACTTATTTGTATCCACGCAGGGCTCTATCGATCACCTCCCTAGCTTAGTGTCATCTGCTAACACCACCATTCTCTCTTAAGCTGATTCTACTACTCATCACAAGCTTGTCACCCAAGTATAAGTGACTGTTGAGCCTTATTTTGAAAATATGAGAGGTCTTCCAACTCACTACATTCTGCAGCGAAGACCTTCACTTGTTTTAAATAAACCTAAGTGAGATTTTTTCCCCCACTGTAATTTTTTCGAAGTACTTGATCTCTTTGTACTGATAAGATTTGCAGTTTTTAATTTGACAGCTCCTATTATAGCTTAAACTGAACTGTAAAGTGGAGCTGGCTATGTATTTATTAATAACGGTGTCTTCTTTGGACACACTTGGATCAGCCTCCTCTCACTTATGCTGATGCAACTGCACTGGAACAGTGGAGATTTTCTGGTAGAACTGCAATTAGAATCCGGCATATACAAATATTGTTAACATGGATAACGTACCACTTCAATGTCTAATTAAGACAATTAAAAAAAGGAAGATATTTTTCTTACATGATGAAAAATGTTGACTTAAATCTATCTGTGTCCTTTTATGGCTTAAATCACTGTAGTGTCGGAGGCTTGGTCAACACTTAAAAAATTAGCTCGTCCTAGCTATGCTGCTCTTGGCTATGAATAATTCCATGCTGAGCACCATAGTTAGACTGACCTAACTTCCACTGTATATGCAGCAAAGTTGAGGAAAGGATTCTTCTGTCAACCTAGGTACTGCCTGCCAGAGTCATGGATTAACTATGTTGATGGAAAACGCCCTTCCATCAAGGTAGGAAATGTCTACAGTGAAATAGTTGCAAAGTCATAGCTCTGCTGCAGAAATCATATTTCCTAAGTGTCCCAAGAACTCATCTTCATCACAGCTCTGAGAGATAGGAAGTATCATCATCCTCATTATAAAGATGAAGAACTAAGGCACGGAGAGATAAGAGACTTATTCAAAGTCAAATATAATGCCTGTGGCAGAGTCAGGAAGAGAGCTTGGCTCTTCTGAGTCTCACTCCCAGGCCTTAATGACAAGATCATTTAGGAGTTTGTGATTAATTTAGCCTGATATTTTGATTAACATATCTTAAAAAATTCTTTTATTATTCATTTTGCATAGGAGGAGGAGGAGGAGGATGCGTTAAGGCAATTTGCGTGTGCGTGTCTTTGTCCAAATGATGGACACGCACACCCTAAGAAACAGTTTTCAGGTATGATTAACAAGATTTATTACTTCCTGTTTTTTCACCCTACAATAATGCAGTGCCTGATTTCTAATGTTGTTCTACTGACAAATTACAAATAAGAAAAATAAGTATCTTCCACTCTAGTGTTATTACGCATATATAATATTTTGAACACTACCCTTTGGCTTACACCAGGAGATACTAAAGATTTCTGACATGGAGAAATCTGTTTCTGGAAGCTATTTTACAAAGCATGTCAACATGACTTATCCTCACACGTTATACCAGGGAATCAGAAAACCCTTCAACAAATGACACCATACATGCTGAGAAATGCACTCCGAATAAAATTGTTTGAGCAAACATGCACTATCTGCTCATCCAGGAAACCGGAGCAGCTCATAGCTTTGCCAGGAACACGCTGATATGGTAGTGGATTGATAGCACAAAAAATAAATCAGCCAAACATATTGTGGAAGAATACTTGACTAATTTCCACTAAGCAAAGAGGACTTGTGAGTCCCAGAAATCTGCTTTTTGGTTTGTTTTGTGGTGGGTTGTTGTTGTTTTTTTTTTTTTTTTGTTCCTGGAGTTGATGAACCTGTGCTTTGATGGACAACAGAATACATTTATTTGCAAAAGCTGCACTTAATGCAATATGTCCCCCTCTCCCTCAACCAGGAGAGGAGAGAGCAACCCGTCATAGGGAAACAGTGCCACTTCACAGAACTCGTGTCTCTTCCTAGGGGAATTCCCAGTAGAAATCAGTGGGTCAGGAATGTTTGTTTTTTAGGGGGAGGAAGTTCCTGCACATAACATGCTGCTCGCTCCTTTGAGCTCACAGGTAGTTGGTTAGATGTTAATAAAATCAGCATAAATACTTGTGGGCAATCACTTCTGCGCCTGCTCCGGCATAGTGATTGGGGGGTAACAGTAGTCAGTCAAAGAGCACAGCAACAGAGGAGCTGTGAAGCATATATCATCTGTAGATTTCCTAAAATGTATTGACTTGAGAGCTCTTCAGTTTGTTTTCAATCACTTAGATCAGTCCACGAACTCATTTTAAATTGGGTCTATCAGTCCTTCAACCCCAGGATTTGCAGCCTCTCTCTGTCTCCATGTTGTTTTCCCAGGGTCTGGCTACATTAGAAACGCAAGTGGACCTATAATAGGTCAATTTACAGCCAACACAACAATTACTACTGTGGTTCATGTCCACATTACCCTTCTGTGGTTGGCGGCGCGCATCCTCACCAAGAGCTCTTCCACCGACCTAAGGAGGGCAGTGTCGAGTGCTAATAGCCCTGTCTTTCACAGCTCCACTTGCAGATCCCTCTTCCACAGCCTCCCGGCTGGCTGCCACTGCCCCGCCCCCCGCTCAGGGAAGCAGTGTCCAGATATCCTGGCTTTTCACCTCTTCCAGCTGGCAGCAAGGAGGCCTTGTCAATTTCACAGCTCAGCAGCTTCCCCCCCAATCCCAGCCTCAACTTCCTAGCTGCAGAGGGAGAGAAGCTGCCCCACCTTCCTTGTCAAATTCAAAGCTCTTGCTGTGAAATTGGTGATACAACCAATACCCAATGTAAGGGGACACAGTGCCTACACAGGTCAAGAAACCAGAGGACTCCAAGACAATTAAGAAAAGTGGTGTGTGTGAGTACCATCTTGGAAGAAGCAGTGTTGTAAGTAAATAGCTCATCTGGGCTCTGCAAACCTTATTACATAAGGGGATGGGGTACTGAAGCGAATTCAACTGAAATGGTGAAACAATTTTACAATCCCTTCCCCCAGCTCCAGAGGGTCCCCAAGCCACTACCTCCCTACCTCCCCTGTGAGGTCTCCAGTCCCAGTGCTGGTACATACAGGGATAGGATGTGTTAGCCTGGTGATGTGCTTGCTGCCACTCAGTCTGGGGCTTGAGCCTGATGGCGCTGCTGCTCCCTGACCACTCAGAGTGACAAAATCCTTCCTCTTTCCACAGAGGACCTCCCACCCAAGCACTGCTCCTTCCAAGATAGTACTCACACACACCACTTTTCTTAATTGTCTTGGAGTCCTCTGGTTTCTTGACCTACACCCCTGAACCTCCAGAACTTGGCAGCTTGCACTTAGGCTCTATCTGATGAATTATTACAGTATTTAATCACTGTTGCCATTGTAACTTTGGGCTGTGCACCACAAATGGTGCTGCAATGTTTTGTCCCTTAACACGAACAGGCTCCAAGTCTTAGAAGCTAAAACCATTGACAAAAAGGTTGTACTTATACATTAGCTGCTGTATGTGGGACCATAGTCTAAGCCCCTAACTTATATAAAATATTAATTGATGTGTGATCTCATTGACCCCACAGTATGCAAGAAGCAGGCACAAGCTACTACAGAGTATCTAGGTGGGGAGGCAGGGGGAAGAAGCAGATGACTCATCCCTGTGCTGCTCTCTTGCAGAGGGTTTTTACTCTGCCTGTGAATGCTCTGGAAGACACACTGGCCGCACCTTTGGTCCCTCATACTACTAGACAAGAGCTGCAGTCACAGAGCAACCATAGGCCTCTAAAAACTAAGAATCCCACTGTTTTGAGCATCTTGTCCAGGTAGTCTTTACACACAATAGTGCTTTGTCCTGGTTTCTGTAAGACTGGCCAACAAAAAGCTCCAGCAACATTGTTTTAAAAAATATCCATTATTTTTTATGGGAATTTCAAAATTATTTCTGGTGTTCTTTTGACAACCCTCCACTGAAACTGAAAAGAGAACGTATTTTAAAAACCGTTCACTCTCAGCTGCAGAATCCCCCAACCCATCAAAATATAGAAAATGTTGACCAAGATGACAATTTTCATTTTGGTCAATACATCATGTTCTCTATTAAAAAAAACCTGTTAATGAAAAAATTCAGTCAGCTCACTTCATTGACCAGCTGAACATGTGAAAATGATAAGCTGGCAGAATGCCTGTGTAACTCAAGGATCACCTCCACCAGTTCCATCACATACCAACACCCTGCCTTCCCTCCATCATCCCTTGTATGTATACTTGAATCAATCACCTCAAGGCAAGTAGATGATGAGCAAAATGGGACAAAGTCAAATCCACAGAGAGGTGAAAGAAGGATACGTGATTGGTTGCCTACACAGAGTGAAGTCAGATTTCAACAATTTCTACTCCACAATCAAATTGAGCCTGGAACACTCCACACAGGAGATCCACTTTCTCGACACTACAGTACAAATTAGGGATGGACACATCAACACCACTCTATACCGAAAACCTACTGATCGGTATAGTTATCTACATCCCTCGAGCTTCCATCCTAAATACACCACATGATCCATTGTCTACAGCCAAGCCCTCCGATATAACCGCATTTGCTCTGATCCCTCATACAGAGACAGATATCTTCAGAATCTCTATCAAGCTTTCTTAAAACCATGGTACTCACCTGGAGAAGTAAAGAAACAGATTGACAGGGCCAGATGGGTACTCCGCAGTCGTCTACCACAGGAAAGGCCCAAAAAAGAAAACAATAGAACGCCACTGGTCACCACATACAACCCTCAAGTCAGACCTCTACAATAGATCATTAAGGACCTCCAGCCAACCCCCTGAACCTTAAAACAGGTATTCACCAGCAGCTACAGACCTAACAACAGAAACATTAAAGTAGGCATATATCCCTGCAACAAACCACGCTGCCAACTCTGTCAACATATCTGCAAAAAAGACACCATCATAGGACCTAATCAAGCCAGCTACTCCATCGAAAGGTCCTTCACCTGCTCATCCCCTAATGTGATTTATGCCATTATGTGCCGGAAATGCCCCCACACCTTATGCATTGGACAAACAGGACAATCCCTAGGCAGAAGAATAAATGCACACAAAACTGACAACAGAAATCACAACACAAAAACAAAAACAACCAGTTGCTGAGTACTTCCATCTTCCTAATCACTCCCATTGACAATTTGTTAATGATGGTCATCAAGAAAATCAATGGGACATGAAGACTTCAAAGAGAAACAGCCAAAATTCAAATATGCAGATTAGATTGTGTGAAAGCAGGCCTAAATCATGACTATGGATTCTTTTCACATTATAAACAGGTAATTTGACATCACCCCCTCTCCGTGTGCTGTTTCCTAGAGTCTGAATCCTTACAAATGCTCTGATTTGCTGTTGCGGTGTGACCTGATCCCATGTCTTACACTTCCCCGCATATTCTGTAAGTTGTCTCTCTCCAAAGATATTCTCCCCATGAAAGCTCAAGTGAAACAAATCTGTTAGCCTTTAAGTGCCACAAGACTCCTTGGTTTTTTTTTTTCCTCCCATGATTGCGGTTATGATAACTAGGCACACAAGTTTACCGGAAAAAGCATGAGAAAATTCATCATGTTTCACAGCAACTTATAATTACAAATGTTGATGGGAAAAGGTATGAAAAAATGACAGAAAGACTGAATTATAATAAACAAAAGCACCGAATGATACGGATCAAGAACTATGTTGAAAACATTTTTGGTAAAACTTGGAGATGTGGAGCACTTTGGATATTAGTCTTAACTGGTGGGAAAAACAA
This sequence comes from Podocnemis expansa, assembly GCA_007922195.1. NCBI lineage: Eukaryota > Metazoa > Chordata > Testudines > Podocnemididae > Podocnemis > Podocnemis expansa. Next base: position 6,400,317 of record ML681993.1, on the reverse strand, counting down.
GGATGTGATGTGTTATCTTACCCACCATTCCCTTTTCAGATCCTTAAAGAAACAGACTTGGGGTAGGGGAAATAGAGGACAACAGCCCGAGGCTCATGCAGTAAGCTTCACCATCGTGACTGCCCCTCCTCTGTCTTCTGGGACCCCAGACCTTCTTCATTCCAATTCTGAGGGATATCCTGACCAGACCAATTCAGAGAGATAGACCCAGGAGATATTGTCACACTCATCAGCTCCAGCTGAAGTCCAGACACTAACTGAGATAGATGTCTTCAATTTGTGGGCCATGGCCACTGGGGGGCATGAAGGAACATTTTGGGGGGCACAACTGGGCCTGTCCCTATGGGGGGCAAGAAGAGAGTACCACTGAGCCCCATTCTGTTCCAAGCTCTGCTCACGGTCCCAGCTGCGCCTCCATGGCCTCAGCACCTGGCTGCAGCTTCAGCTTCTGCCCCTACACCCCCACCACCCTGGCTGAGGTGCCCAGCCTTGCACTCTATCCCTGCACTTGTTGCAGAGGCCAGTCCCCCATATCTCAGTGCCTGGCTGAGCCACACACCCCCAGCCACCATTCAGCTGTGGCAACCTGGTCCAGCCTCTGCCTCAGTGTCTGGCTCCTGGCCACTGATGCTCCACTGCAGCTCCCGGCCACCACAGTTCCAAGTCAGCCTCAACCCCAACCACAGCCCCTTGACAATGGCCTGGCTCGGAGTCACAGTACCAGCCCAACTGTGGCCATGTTCCAAGCCCCTTCCTGCCACAGCCCTGGCCTGACTGTGGCCCCACTTCTGGCCCCAGCTGAAGGGGCACTGACAGGGATAAGAGGGGCTCAGGGAGTGAAAAGTACAAGGACCACTGTGTTAGTTGCTCTCTGCTGTTCTTTAGCACTTTCAGTGTCATCAAGCTGAGTCCAGACCTCTAGTGTCTTATCTTCTTCAAACATCTCTTGTATTGCCAACACAAGTTGGATTAATTTGAAAGACATCTCCTCCCTTCACCACTCTGCTGCAAGATGTTGTCTCAGTAGTAGGCATTAAAACAACAAAAGCACGACTTCTCAACTGTTTAAATTATGTAGTTGCAGACAACATTTTTAAACAAATGAAAGCTGTTTTTCTATGCTCATTATTAAGAGTGCTAGAGAAAGCTTCAAAGGCTTCTCTTCTTCAAACCAAACTGAACAGCCCTTACAATGCCCTTTGAAGATGACTTGCAACTGATGGGACAGGAAGATAGACAGCTTGGGGGCCACACTCAGACAATCTCAGAAGGACAATGGAATAACAGAGGACATCTAAAAGAGAAAAATCTAGGCTGACAACTACCTGATGAATTAAACTGAGCAATTTCTCTCACAGGAAGTGATCAGACTGAGTGGTAGTGGTTGGTGCTCACGATACTGAACTAAAACGAGGACTATCAGAGAAGAATTACAGGGGAATGCTTGAACTGAGAGCAGCCCTAACATTTAGAAATTCAGTAAAAAAAAAAGGCTTTATTTTAGCTCTGTATTTGACACTGTTATTACTGACTCTGGAACACTGTGTTCAGTTCTGCTATCCACAATTCAAGGATGATGAAAATTGCAGAGAGTTCAGAGAAGAGCTACAACAATGATAAAAGGATTGGAAAATATGCCTAATTGTGATAGATGCAAGGAGCTCAATTTATTTAGCTTAACAAAGAAAGCCAAGGAGTGACTTGATCATGATCTATAAGTGCCTATATCTGGAACAAATATTTCATAATGGGCTCTTTAATCTAGCAGACAAAGATGCAACAACAAGATCAAATGGCTACAAACAGAAGCTGGACAAATTCCAATTGCAATAAGGTGGAAATCATTTCACAGTGAAATAAATCAATTATTGAAACAATTTACCAAGTGGTGTGGCAGATTTTTCATCACTGACAATTTTAAAATCAAGATTGGTCATTTTTCTAAAGAGATGCACAAGGATAAACAGGAATTATTTTGGGGAAGTTCTATGGCTTGTGTTATGCAAAAGATCATTGTGTTTCTTCCTAGTCTTAAAATCTACAGAAGCTACCCATGTTATATAAACCGTTAAAAACAAAACAAAACAGGACAACAAACATGGCAATATAAAAAAAAGACAGTTACTTACCTGTATCTGGTGTACTTTGAGATGTGTTGCTCATGTCAAATCCAACTCAGGTGTGCTCATTCTGTGTGCACAGATCACTGGAAAGCTTTTCCTTTAAAACCTGTACGATCAGCTGGGGAGCCCCCCTAAATTGGCAAACACATGGCACTCTACACATAGCTCAGCCAGCTTGACCGTCCCAGGTCCTTCTTCCTGGGAAATCTGAAAGAGGGTTTGGAGAGTGTGTATTGGAATGGACATGAGCTACATCTTGAAGAACACCAATTACAGGTAAGTAACCATCTTCTCTTCTTTAAAAATTGCTCATGTTAGTTCCAACTTAGGTGATTCCCAAGCCTTACCATGGAGGAAGGATGGAATTCACAGCTGTGCTGACTATAGCACTGCTGTTCCAAATGCCACGTCCTCTCTTGCTTGCTGTGTCATCACATAGTGCATGGTGAAGGTGTGGACTGATGACCATGTTGCAGCCTTGCACACTTCCACTATTGGGATCTGGGCCAGGAAAACTGCAGTGGATTCTTGTCTCTGAGTAGAGTGAGTTGTTACCATCAGTGGGGTAACAACTGTTAACATCAGTTGTTACCATCAGACCTTTGCCAGCTCACAGCATTGTCAGATTCATGCATGAGCCAGGAGGAGAAGTTCTGCAAGACCACCAACTTCCCCTTCATCCTGTCAGCTATAGCTATGAAAAGTTATGATGTCTTTCTGAAAGGTTCTTTTGTCAACGTAAAAGGCTAGTGCCCTCCAGACACTGAGCATGTGCAATCTATGTTCTCTGTTGCTAGCATGGGGCTTTGAACAGAATACAGGGAGGAAAACATCCTGATTAGAATGAAAATGCAACATCACCTTGGTCAGGAACTCTGGGCGTAGCTGAAGCTGTACCTTATTCTGAAAGAATACAGGATTAGGAGGCTCTGAAGTTAGCGCCTGAATCTCGGCCACCCCTCTGGCCAATGTAACCGTCACCAGGAAAAGAACCTTCCAACATAAGTATAACAGGGAATATGACAGAAGAGGTTCAAATGGGGTGCCCATCAGTCTGAAAAGTTAAAATCCCACTGAGCCACTGGAGGGCACGTGGAACATCCTGTCCAAACACTTCACAGACTGCTTAATTGTAGGATTAGAAAACAGTGAGTCTCAAGTGTTTCCTTCACGAAAGGCTGAAATGGCTACAAGATGGACCTTTATCAGGGACCTACACAACCCTTGCTACTTCAGGATAAGAAAGCAGCCCAAGACTACTGGAAGGGGTGCCAAAATCGGTGGGACTTCTTTACTCTGCTGCCCATGTCAAAAATTGCTTCCACTTAGCCTGTTAAGTAATCCTTGTGGAGGCCTTTCTGCTGTTTAGAAGGACTTCTTGCACTTTGGTGTAACATCTCAGCTCTCCTTGAGTTAACCATGGAGGCACCAAACTTTGAGATGTAGCACAAGACTGGAGTGTCTCAATGCATCTTGATCCTGGGTAAGTAGATCCTGCCAGAGGCAGAGCATGACGGGATCCTGCATGGACAGCTCTAGCACTATCCTAGACTAGTTCTGTTGCAGCCAATCTGGGGCTATCATAGTAACTGCCGCCTTCTCATTCTTGATCTTTAGGAGCACCCTGTGGATTAGACTAATATAGATTTTCCTTTCAACTGTCCTGATATGCCAGATAAGCCAGATGCACTGCCATGAGCTCCTTTAAATTGATGTGCAAGGGAAACTCTGCCTGAGTCCACTCCTGCTGGGTTCTGAGGCCCTCCAAATGCTCTCCCCACTCCAAGTCCCATGAATCCATGATCAAACAAACCGTTGACTGCAGGGTTCAAAAGAGAAGTCCGGGGCATGTGTTTCACCACACACCCAACCACTGCCGTGGTTCTAACACGTGTCAGTAGGCATATCACTGCACTCAATGCATTTGCGTGCTGGACAGTAAACGGTGGTTAACAAAACCTGTAAGGGCCTCAACAAGAGAGTCTGCATGCTTGACGATGTACATCCATGACACCACATGTCCAATTAATCTCAGGGAATTTTGGACCATGGTGAGAGGGTAGCTTTGTATCTTCTGTATCATGTCTCTGATGGAAGAAAACCAAGCCTGTGACAGAGAAGACCTTCACTTCCTTCAAGTCCAGAACTGCCCTGATGACCTCTATTTTTTGTGGGAGGGCTAGTGTAGACTTCTGCTGATTGACCATAAGGCCTAGCTGGGTAAAGATGGTTCATGTTACCTGTAGAGGGTCTTGCACCTCATCTGTGGAGTGACCCATAACCAGCCAATCATTCAGACACGAAACCACTTGGATTCTCTGTCTTCTCAAGTAGACTGCCACCACATGTATGCATTTGGTGTGGCACTGCTGACAACCTGAAGGGAAGGACTGAGAACAGCAAGTGTGTTTGCTCTGCCATGAGACTCAGGAACCTCCTGTAGCATGGTACGATGGCTATGTAGAAATAAGTGTCCCTTTGGTTGTGGGCGGCATACCTCTCTTCTGGATCCAGCAAGGGGATAACTGAGGGTTAGCAAAACCATACAGAATTTAGCATTTTGAAGAAATTGGTTAAGGCCTTGCAGGTCTAGAATGGGGTATAGGCCCCATTTTTGCCTTTGAGGTCAGAAAGTAGTGGTAATAAAACCCCTTTACTCTCTGGTGTAATGGCACCTCTTCTATTGCCCGTGTTCAACGGCAACTGCTCTTCACCATGAAGCAGTTGTTTGAGAGAAGTCTCCCTGAAGAGGGATGGAGAAAGGGGCATAGATGAGAACTGGAGAAAATTCCCTCACTTCAGCATGTAAAGGACGTACTAGTCCAACATAATTCTGGACCACACATGGTAAAATCAGGGTATTACGTCACTGAAAGGAGGAAGGGATGGATCTGGTAATCCAGCTGGTATGTCATCTTCAGGCACACCCTCAAAAGATTTTCTCCACGCCCAATGGATGTCATGATTGGCATTGCCCTTGGCTAGTAGGTCACTGGTTGTTCCTCTGGCAAGTGCAGCTCCTACACTAGATAAAGTCAGAGACAGAAGTAGAAGGTACTAACCCTGAAATCAAAGGACTGTTAAGACCAGTTGAGATCAGAATAGTCACCTTTACATCATCAGAGTATGCAGGCCCAAGGATTTTAAAATGACCCTCGAGTCTTTCATGGTTTGTAACTTTGAATCCACCTCAATGAAAAAAGCTCCAGTCCTTTGAAGGGCAGGCCCTGAATCATTGCCTGTAGGTCCTGAAGCTTATTACGACAAGCACCTCGTCATGGTGGTGCCAGATGCCATGGCTCAGGTGGCTGCATTAGCAGCACCCAGAGCTGACTGCAGGAGTGTCCTAGAGACCACTTTGCCCTCTTTGAGCATAGCCGAAAGTTCAAGCCTAGACTCCTGCTGAACCAAGTCCATGAATTAATCCAGGGATGCCCAGGAACTGTATGCATGCATCTGTTGTGGATCACTTGTTGGTTTGTGAAACTCAGCTAAAGGCCTCTAGTGGACTACACCTTCCTGTCTAAGGGTTTTAGCTTCTTTGTATCCTTTGATTTCAGGGTTAGTCCCTGCTACTTCTGTCTCTCCTTCTCATTAGCCACTGCTATGACCAGAGCACCTGGAGTCAGGTAGGAATAAAGATGCTCGTGTCCCGTAGCAGTGACAAAATATCTCCTTTCCACACTCCCCTGTGGGCAGGATGGATACCAGAGTGTGTCAGCTGCAGTCTTGCATTGTGCACTACCCTTTGCAGCTGCTCTTGGTGTGTCCTGCTGTCATCCAGAATGACAGTCAGACTTGTTCCTACCACTGCCTCATCAGGAGGGAGGAGGACAACTCTCTCTGGGTATCTGTGGGCTCACTGACCATCACCTTCCTGTAGATGTTATGTAGTGTGCCATTCCAGATCCACTCTTTGTCCTTCGGCGCCCTCTGTTTCCAGAGCTGACACTCAGCACCTGGAATAGCTGTGGTCTGAAACTTGCTGAGGAATAAGACCTGCCTGTGTGTGACCCTTGAGGCTGATGATAAACCCAGAGAGTCCAAAAAAGGCCACTGGCACCCCATCTGCTATTTGGGCCACAGCAACTGCAGAGATAGTTGGCTGTTCTGCCTGCATCTGCTGTAGCTCCTGCTCCTCCTCGAAGCCACCTTCATCCTTCAATTGACTGTGCTGAGACCATGGGGAGGAGCAGGTGATGCTGGAGAGTGCTACAGAAGAGTGCCATGGTCCACTTCCAGTTCACGTGGCACCAACCAATGCTGAAGACTGGCAGTGCCGAGCTGCCTCTCCTGAGGGGTGGTACTGAGATAGCTGAGGAGTGGTACAGCCAGGAGAGTGGTACTGAGGAGCTCCCATCACCGCGACAATCACAGGTGGTAGAGTGCTGGGAGGTCGAAGGTCTGGCTGTGGCAGGCAGTGCCCATGTGCAGCTCAGAAAGTGAGCATGACGTGGTCTTCATTGCAGACAGTGCTGGGGAACAGTGCCATGAGTAGTGAGGCCTCACCAGCATTGGCTTGCCTCTTGACAGCAACATTGACTTCTTGGGTGCTGGAGCAGGCATGCGCTTTTGGGGAACTGGAAATGTCCGCTCGATCAGCTTCCTTGCTGCCTCATACAACTCCAGGGTGGAGGGGATGCTGGTCTCGAGGGACGTCTTACTGGGTCCAGAAACGATGGCATCATGGCCTGCAGTGCCGAGGCTGAGTGGCCCAACTTAGGTCTCATTCTGCTCCTCTCATTTGCTGAATTGGTAGCTGAAGAGCGCCCTCTTTCCACCTTCTTCTTCTGTGGCATTGGGGAATGGCATCGGTAGCAGTGGGATCCCCACGCTGATGTCTTTGGTGCCAGGGGAGGGAGGCAGCATCAGTGCCTCAGCTCTTTCACAGAGTCCTTGTTCCTCACAGATGCTGACATACTCCACAGCGATGCAGCTCTGCTGGAACTTGGATCGCTAGCTTCTGTAGGGCAGAGAGCCTCCTCCATCATGAGGAACTTGAGTGTTTGGTCCCTATCCTGCATCTGTGATTTGCAGCCCCTGCAAATCTTGTACTTTTCCTGCAAGTACAACTCACCCAAACACCTCAGACAGGATGCATGTGGCTCATCCCTGGGCATAGATTTCCTGCAGGATTTAATTCAAGTATTCCCTTCCACAGGTACTTCGGCTCCTGCTAAGCAGGATACATAACTGGTATTTATTAACTCAACAATTGACTAAACTACCAAACTAACAATAATAAACTACTCGAACTAATCAAAGAAAAGGGGAAGGATCCTCACAGTGGTAAGGAGGAACTGGGGAGGGTCAGGTCAGTTGAACTATGCCTAGAACACCATGCAGGCACCACTTCAAGGGGCTCCACAGCGATCCAACTGATACTCCAGGGGAAAATTTTTTGGTGATCTATGCACATAGTGCATGCACACCTGAGTTGGAATTGACCTGAACAATTACTTGAAGAATTCAGCTCTTAGGCCCAGTCCAACTCTCTCTGACATGAAAGGCGAGATGCTATTGACTTCTATAGCTGGCGTAAGCCTTTAGTACTCCATAGTAATTTTGATAAGTCATCTGCTATTTTAAGTATATTAAGATACCACAGTCACTGTACCTATGAAGGTAAATGCTGACTTTCTGATAGACTCTCTTTTATATGTGCATTTACCCGGTAAACAGACTATATGGTCTCAATGTTTTATCTTCAACTGGAGATAATTATCTGGGTCATACCTCTCATTCCAGCCATTTTCTCGTGTGCTATATAGAACTCCCTGAAGCTGAAAGTTTTCTGGTAAAAACATGTACAAAATAAATAGCATTAGATTAAGCTGTATTACAAATATTCAGCTCATCTCTTCACAAATCCTTGAGAGTTTAATAATGGAAAAATATGCAATTTTTATGTTTCATTAACCTTCTTATCTCCTCAGGCATAAGTGAACTTTACTCCATTATATATTTAAGGGATAGAAAACTCCTGGCTAAAGTTCCAGGGAAATCTAATGCAGATATGTATGTTTTAAAACCATGAATATGTTATCCACAGAACACATGAGTAAAGGGGTACAAAGATTTTAATATGTATAACAAACAAGGAGTCTTGTGGCACTTTGTTAGTCTTTAAGTGCCACAGGACTCCCCATCTGTTTTATAGAACTAGATTAACACAGCTACCCTTTGAAATTTGGTGATATGCATAAGTTGAGGATGACTATATTACTCGTAACTGATTAATCCATGGAAAAGATTACAGAGCACCTTCAAACAAATACTGCTAAAATGTTTGATATGTGGCCCATGAGTTACAGAAAAATTATTTCAGATATGCCTCTGTGGCTCCAATAATGAAAACAGCATCTAGGGACCCAGGCACAATGTTTGACAAAGTTCATATTTTATTTTATTTTATTGGGAATATGTTGTGTTTCTCTCTATAAACCCTGTTTAGGTACATTACTTACCATGAAACCATACAGTGGTCTCTAAATATGATTTAACTTTTCTGTGTTTTGAAATGTCATAATATGATAAGTCCTCAGAGGCTAACAGTGAGTTCTGTGATCCAGTGAAAATTTGGAAATCCTTCCTTTCCAGCAATCAATAGACCAGCAGGGTTGCAAAATATTGTGTTTTAAAGGCTTGACTTCTCAGAAAAGCTGTTACCAGTCACGAACCAAAGGAATAGCTGTGTTAGTCTAGTTCAGCAAAACAAATAAGGAGTCCAGTAGCACTTATAAAGATTAACACATTTATTTATTGCATGAGCTTCCATGGGAGAACTTCGTCAGATGCTTGAAGATGAGTTCCCCATTCTTGAGCATTTGACTAAGTGGGAATTTCCCCCATGAAAGCTCATGCAAAAAATAATTTGTAAGTTTTAAAAAGTGCCATCAGATTCCGTGTTTGTTTTACTAGTTAAGAACTGGCTTTTGTCTGTCCTAGAGCTGAAGCATGTCTTGGGGACAGCAGCAGGAAATATTTCCTTTGAACACAAATTCAAAAATAAAAATCAAAAGGTGCTTGTCCTGAAGCCTCTCAAGGAGTTAGAGCATTTGAATAAACCCCAGGGAAAGGACAAAGACAGAATGAAGTGTACAACAGATACCCATCTTCTGTGTCCCCATTTTATTCCAGGAAGAGGGAGAGAGGAAGGAGAAAGGGAACAAAGAAGTTCGAACTAACCTTGCACTTATAAGTTCAAACTAAGCATTATTCTGTGACCACATCATGCCTCGTTTGAACTGAAGTTCAAAATAAGCACTCTAGTCTGGACTAACCTGCGGTACCAACAAATTCGAACTAAGTATTCCTTAATTCGAACTCAGACATTTCTAAGAAACCCTAGCGTGCACATAGGTAGAGCCCTCCAAATCCACGGATATCCGGGGATATCTGCATTACATCTGCATCCGCAGATACAACATGGATATCCACGGACCATTTCTTGTGGATGCAGGTCGGAGACGGATCCATGTATTTGTATCCAGCACGGCTCTCTCTATGGGCTAAGTTAGTCTAGACTAAGCCTCCTGTCTTGGAAGGTTAACAGACTCACTTTCTTGGAAGATTAACAGGGCTGGATTAACTGGCCTGTGGGCCCTGGGCTGCCCCCCCCCCACAGCTCCCCATCCTGCCTGGAGCCCTACCCCTCACCACAGGGCCCCTGCCTCAAAGCATAGTGGTCTTTGGGTGGGCCATTGCTGGAGGTGGTCCTGGGACCAAAGTCACTTCTGCTTTGGCCAGTCTGCCCCTAGGGAAGGGGGCAGAGTCCTCGCGCAGCCCCTGAAGGCCAAAGGCCCTGGAATGCCACACAGGAGTGGAGGCTGTACCACGTACCAGCCAGCCATATCCTCATGGCAGAGTAAACAGCCATTGGCTCAACATATCCTGCCCCTGAGGGTGGGCCAGCCAGTGCAGGTGTGGGGTTGGAGTGTGGAGCCTGGCATCTGGCTCCAGGGCCCTGCCCCCTACAGCACTGCCGGTGGTCTGCCGGTGCTGACCTGCAAGGCAGGGGGGAGCCACAGGAGGTTTTAGCAGATGAAGCCTGGAGCCCACTTTTGGGCCAGAGCCCAAAGCATCAGCTCCTATACCCCTTGTGATAATCTAGCCTTGTAGGTTTACTGGTTAGTTACAATACTCAATGGAGGTTACTCACCTTGGTCCAGTACCCAAAGTTCTTCGAGATGCGCATCTCCAACATGCTCCACTTTGAGGTGTGTGCACGCAGCTGCACCATGGACTGGAGATTTTACAGCAGTGACTCTGGTGGGGTGGGAGGTACTCACGTGAGCCAGTGACATTTTCCCACCACTAGTGATGCATGCACTTCCCCTCCCCACTCCTCAGTTCCTTTCTACTGCAGAGACTCCAGTGAATAGTAAGGGATACTCTGAAGCAGAGGGGAAGAGGGCATCTTGAAGAACTTCAGCTACTGCACCAAGGTGAGTAACCTCTATTTCTTCTTTGTGCAATGTCCCCGACTGCTCCACTTGAGGTGAATACCCAGCAGTTCCCTTTTGTGGAGGCGGGGACTTTGGATTGCATATGGTTCTCAATACTGCCTGATCAAGGGCAGTGTCCAGGTTAGATATCTATTCCAGTGCATAACGTTTTGCAAAAGGTGTCAGTTGAGGACCAGGTAGCAGCCTGACAAATGTCTGAGATTGGGACTTCCGTGAGAAAGGCAACTGAGGTTGCTAATGATCTGGTAGAGTAAGAACGTGTAGAGTCAGGTGGATGTCCTTCTGAAATCTCATACGCAATTTGTATGCATGAGGAAAATCCACCGTGGCAGCCTCTGTTTCGAGATGGGTCATCCTTGAGAGTGCTTGGTGGTGGCTACATACAGTCTTGGAGTTTTCCTGAAGGTCTTAATCCTTTCTAAATAAAATGCCAGGGCACGTCTCACATCAAGGGTGTGGAGAGCTACTTGTTGTGACGTAGTACGTGGTTTTGGAAAAAAAAATTGGGAGGTGTATAGTTTGGTTGAGATGGAATGAAGATGCGATTTTTGGAAGGAATTTAGGATGTGGTCATAAAGAAATTTTGTCTTTATAAAAGACTGTGTAGGGAGGATGTGTCATAAGGGCTGCAATCTCTCTTACACGTCTGGCTGAAGCAATCGCGACCAGAAACGCAACTTTCATTGACAAGTAAAGGAGTGAACTTGTTGCTAATGGTTCAAAAGGTGGTTTCATTAATGCCTTGAGTACTACTGTAAGATCCAAAGAAGTTGTAGGTGATCAAACTTATGGGTATAAGTTCTGTAAACCAATCATGAATCTTTTAACTGTTGGGTGGATGAAGATAGAGGAACCATCTGTGATCTGATGGAAGGTAGAAATTGCTTCTAGGTTGACTCTGATTGTGTTGACAGATGTATTTGTTTCTTTCAGGTTTAAGAGATACTCCAGGATATCAGGAATCAGAGCCCAGACCGAATCAATGGCTGCACCAGGAGGAAAAATGATGCCACTTTTGGAGGTATGTTTATCTTGTTGCTGGTTTTCTACTGTTCAGTAGGATATGTTTGACCCTCTGAGAACACTCACTATCTGATTGATCAAATCAGGTACAACACTGTCAGGTGGAGTCTGTCTGGGTAAGTATGCTGTACAGTCCCGTTTTTCTGTGACAAAAGGCTTCGTATGACAGGAAGAGTGATTGGTGGTATCTTGGACATTTTCAGAAGGCATGTGTATCATGTTTGCCGGGGCCATGCTGGTGCTATAAGGATTACTGTGGCTTTGTCCTGCTGAATTTTTCGAAGAGTCCTGGGAGTCATGGGTATGGGAGGAAAAGCATATGGGAGTGTTCTGCTCCAGTCGAGGAGAAATGCTTCTCCGTTGGAACCCTGTCCCATCCCTCCCCGTGTGCAGTAATCTCTGCATTTTTTGTTTTCAGCAGTAGCAAAGAGGGCCATGTTGGGGAACCCCCAGTGCCTGAAAATGCTTTGTATAACATCTCTAATTTCCCACTTGTTTGGATTTATGAAGGATCAGCTCAGTGTATCCGCTGTCACGTTGCCTTTGCCGGAAGGTATATTGCTGATATATGGATCCCATGTTCTATGCACCAAATGCACAGTCTCATTGCCTCTAGACACAGGGATTGTGATCAGACTCCTCCTTGTTGGTTGATATAATACATGCATGTTATGTTATCGGTGCGGATTTTCAAATTCTTCCCTAATATTATGGGAAGAAAGGGTTGGCAAGCATTTCGAACTGCCCTTAATTCCAGGAGGTTTATATGCAGGGATCTCACTGGAATAGACCATTTCCCCTGAGCAACTCGTTCTTGAAGGTGGGCACCCCATCCTATTGGGGAGGCTCCGTGAAGATAATTAAATCCAGTTTCTGTGAGGTGAAGGGGACTCCCTGTAACAAATTGTTTTGACCTATACACCAAGACAGAGACTCTGACTGACTTTGGAACTGAGAAGATGCGGCTGGGAAAATGACACCATCCTCTGAACTGTTTGAAGAAAAATAGCTGGAAGGGATGCATACAGAGTCAAGCATGGTTGACAAGGTAAGCAGCGGCAACCATATGTCCAAGTGTTTGCATGCACATGTGGGAAGAGACCAATGGAGATTTTTGGATAGTAAGGGCAAGTTGTTTTATATTATGGTATCTTTCCAGTGGGAGGTATGCCTTGGCTACAGGTGAGTAAATTCAGGCCCCAGTGAACTGTATTTCTTGTGATGGATGTAATGTTGATTTCTTGTAATTCATGTTTAGACCCAATGAGAGGAATAGATTCTCTGTTTGTATTGCTTTCTGGGCTGCTAGGTATGTTGGAGCCTTTATCAGGAAGTCATCTAAGTAAGGAAAGACTGAAATTCCTTGTTTCCAAAGAAAGGCAGTCACTGGTGCTATAAGTCTGGAGAATATTCATGGTGCGGTGCAGAGGCTGAAAGGAAGTACCGTATGTTGGTAATGCTTGTTTAGAAATAGGAATCTCAGGAACTTTCTGTGAGCCAGCTGAATTGGTATGTGAAAATAAGCATCTCTCAAGTCGAGGGAAGCCAACCATTCTCCCTGTTCTAGGGATGGCAATATCGTGGTTAGAGTTACCATTTTGGACCTCTTGGTTTGTACATGTTTGTTGAGTTGTCTGAAATCTAAGATTGTCATCCAACCCCCTGTCCTCTTTTTGATTAGAAAACATCAGGAGCAGAATCCCCTTCCCACATACTGTTCTGGCACTTCTTCTATTTCTCCTATGTGAAGAAGATTGTAAATCTCCTCTTGCAGGAGTTGTACGTGACTGGGGTCCCTGAAGAGGGACAGGGAGGGGTAACAGGATATGGGTTTCAATATGAAGGGGATGGAATAGCCTTCTTTGATGATCTCTATGACCCACTTGTCTGATGTTATTTTTGTCCACTGGTGGAGGAACAGATGTAGCCTGTTGCTGAAAAACAAAGGTTCCAATGAAGTGGATGAGGCATTCTGTGTACAACTAACAGAAGTTTCTAGAGCACAGGCCCTGGTTCTCATGGGGGACTTCAATTACCCTGACATCTGCTGGAAGGCCAATACAGCAGTGCACAGGCAATCCAGGAAGTTTCTGGAGAGTGTTGAGGACAACTTCCTGGTACAAATGCTGGAGCAACCAATGAGGGGCCTTGCGCCTCTCGATCTGCTGCTCACAAATAGAGAAGAATTTATCAGGGAAGTAGAGGTCAATGGCAGCCTGGGTAGCAGTGACCATGAAATGATTGAGTTCAAGTTGATGATTAAAGGAAAGAAGGAAAGAAGCAAAACACAGACCCTGGACTTCAGAAAAGCAGATTTTGTCTCCCTCAGGGAACTGATGGGCAGGATCCCTTGGGAGGCTGATCTGAAGGGGAAAGGTGTCCAAGAGAGTTGGGTGCATTTTAAAGAAACCCTGCTAAGGGCACAGCAAGATACAATTCCGATAAGGAGAAAGCACAGCAAATGTGGAAGGCGCCCACTGTGGCTTAACAGAGAGCTCTGCACTGAGCTGAAGCATAAAAAGGACGCTCACAGGAAGTGGAAGCTAGGACAGATGACTAAGGAGGCATATAAAGACATTGCTCGGGACTGCAGGGATAAAATCAGAAAGGCCAAAGGACAAATGGAGTTGCGACTAGCAAGGGATGTGAAGGATAATAGGAAGGGGTTCTACAAGTATATCAATAACAAGAAGAGGATCAGGGATGGTGTAGGTCCCTTACTGAATGGGGCAGGCATCCTCGTGACAGAGGATGAGGAAAAAGCTGAAGTGCTCAATGCTTTTTTTACTTCAGTTTTCACAAGCAAGGTCAGCTCCCAGCCCACTACACTAGGTACGGGGGACTGGGGAGAAGAAGAGAGGCCCTTGGTGACAGTAGGTCAGGTTAGGGACTGCTTAAAGAAACTAGATGTGCACAAGTCCATGGGGCCGGATGAACTGCATCCGAGGGTGCTGAGGGAGCTGGCTGATGAGATAGCAGTACCGTTGGCCATTATCTTTGAAAACTCGTGGCGAACGGGGGAGGTGCCAGAGGACTGGAAAAAAGCAAATATAGTACCTATCTTCAAGAAAGGCAAAAAGGACGATCCAGGGAATTACAGACCTGTCAGCCTCACCTCAATCCCTGGAAAAATCATGGAGCAGCTTCTCAAAGAATCCATCCTGAAACACTTGGAGGAAAATAGAGTAATCAGGAATAGTCAGCATGGATTTACCAAGGGTAAATCATGCCTGACCAACCTCATCGCCTTCTATGATGAGATGACTGGATTTGTGGATGCGGGAAGAGCCGTTGATGTGATATACCTTGACTTTAGCAAGGCTTTTGATACGGTTTCCCACAGCATTCTCATTGGCAAATTAAGGAAGTATGGGTTAGATGCGTGGACTGTAAGGTGGATAGAAAACTGGCTAGAACAACGGTTTCAGCGTGTAGGAATCAATGGCTCCATGTCAAGTTGGCAGGCAGTAACGAGTGGTGTACCCCAGGGGTCGGTCCTGGGGCCAGTTCTGTTCAATGTTTTCATTAATGATCTGGATGATGGGATAGATTGCACACTTAGTAAGTTTGCAGATGATACCAAACTGGGGGGAACGGTAGACACCCTAGAGGGCAGAGACAGGATTCAGGGAGACCTAGACAAACTGGAGCAGTGGGCCAAGAGGAATCTCATGAGGTTCAACAAGGATAAGTGTAAAATCCTGCACTTGGGACGAAAAAACCCCATGTACTGCTACAGGCTGGGGAGTGATCAGCTAAATAGCAGCACTGGAGAAAAGGACCTGGGAGTCATGGTGGATGGGAAGCTGGATATGAGTCAGCAGTGTGCTCTTGCTGCCAAAAAGGCCAATGGCATACTGGGCTGCATCAGAAGAAGTGTTACCAGCAGATCGAGGGATGTGATCATTCCCCTCTATTCTGCACTAGTGAGGCCACATCTGGAATACTGTGTCCAGTTTTGGGCTCCCCACTACAAAAAGGACATGGACAAATTAGAGAGAGTCCAGAGGAGGGCAACCAAAATGATCAAAGGGCT
Organism: Podocnemis expansa; assembly: GCA_007922195.1. NCBI lineage: Eukaryota > Metazoa > Chordata > Testudines > Podocnemididae > Podocnemis > Podocnemis expansa. Next base: position 6,384,667 of record ML681993.1, on the reverse strand, counting down.
GGAGCACAAGCCCTATGAAGAAAGACTGAAGGAACTAGGCTTATTTAGCCTGCAGAAGAGAAGACTGAGGGGGGATTTGATAGCAACCTTCAACTACTTGAAGGGTTGCTCCAAGGAGGAGGGAGCTCGACTGTTCTCGGTGGTAACAGAGGGCAGAACGAGAACCAATGGTTTCAAGTTACAGCTGGGGCGGTCCAGGCTGGATATTAGGAAAAACTTCCTTACTAGGCGAGTGGTGAAGCATTGGAATAAGCTGCCTAGGGAGGTGGTGGAATCTCCATCTCTGGAGGTGTTCAAGTCCCAGCTGGACAAAACACTGACTGGGATGATCTAATGGGAGTGGTCCTGCTTTTTTTGGCAGGGGGTTGGACTAGATGACCTTGTGGGGTCCCTTCCAACCCTATGATTCTATGATTCTATGTGTGTTTGTGAGCTAGAACTGGTTGGTCGGATAATCCCTCGACCTGGATGTCAAAACTGTTGTTCAGAGTTGTTTTCTTGAGAGTTTTGTGATGGTTGGTTATTTTGTCATCTTCTATGTTGTTGTCGAGATCTGTTTCTAGAATTGTCAAATCTACAGTTAGGTTGATTTTGGGAATACCTATAGCTGTAGCTTTGGTTTCTATAGTATTTTTTCCCTTTGTGCAGGAGTAAATATCCTGCAGGCTCGGAGAGTGGCTCGAGTCCTTTAGAGTGTTCATAACTTCATTTGTTCTCTCTCTGAACAGCTCACCCTTGTCGAAAGGAAGGTCTTCAATCGTATTCTGCATTTGTTTAGGTAAGTCTGCAGCATGCAGCCAGGCAGAACATCTCATCGCTACTGTTGTGACTAATGTTCTGGCCGTGACATCTGCAGGGTCCAGTGAAGCCTGAAGCTGTTCTTGTGACTGGCTGACCCTAAGTAATCAGGATGTTAAATTGTTCTTTTTTATCTTCTGAAATAAAATGTGAAAATTCCACTAATTTCGTGTAGATGTTATAATCATAATTCAATAGGATGGCTGTGTACCTTCTTCCCCAGAATATCAAGTTTTTTGTCCTCTTTGCTAGCAGGGTTAGTCCTAACGTGTGCCTGCTTAGATCTTCAATTAACTGCCTCTATAACTAAGGAGTTTGGCTGTGGGTGAGTGAATAAAAATTCATTTCCCTTCAGGGCAATAAAATATTTTTTGTCCAATTTTTTATTAGATGCAGCGCAGATGTATGTGTTTGCCAAATGGCATTTGCTGGCTCCATTATGCCCTCATCCACAAGTAATGCCACTTTAGTAGACATCGATGACTGAAGAATCCTATATAACTTATGTTGTGTGGTTGGATTGTCTTGAAGTGGGATCTCCATGCACTCAGCTTCCCTCTTAAATAGATCCCAAATTGTTTCAAGTAGTCAGCTTTGGACTGCTGGACTGGATCTTTTGGAACTTCGCCTGACTGCAGAGAAGTAGTTGCTGCTTGTGTGGTATGTGCCACCACCTGTGATTGATGTTGTGGAAAAAGAGGTGGTAAGGATTGTTGCACGGGCGCCGCTGAGATGTAATTGGCATTGGATGGAGAGAGCCATATTGTGGCCAGTTATTTCAATTCACGCATGGCATTTGAAATGAGGGGTGCATAATCCATGGGGGACATGGCCATGTATAGCCCATATAGGGATTCTGTGCTGGAGCTTGAATCACCTGCTGGTTTGGTGCCATGTCAGCAGATAAAGACTTGTGGCTCTCAGATATAGACCTCTGCTCTGAAGAGCAGGAGAAGGAAGAGAGACAACCCTGTGAGGAGTCTGTCTCAAACAATGGCGAGATGGGAGAAGAATGGATTTGAAGGTCCTCTTTGAGGTCCATGTGGTACCATTTCCTTTTATGCTTCCTAGGAGCTGCTTCAGGTAAGGCGTACCTAGAGGCAGAATGTTGCTGTGGTAGGATTGAAAAGAAACTGAGGAGAGGGGGGAGGGGCACGTCACTAGTGGCAGGAAAGTGTCACTGGCTCCTGGCTCACGTGAGTGCCTTCCCCCCACCAGAGTCACTGCTGTAAAATCTCTGGTCCGTGGTACGGCTGTGCTCACACATCTCAAGTGGAGGAGTTGGGGACAGTGCTTGAAGAAGAACACTCCTCACCAAGAAAAAGTGAATCACTGAATAGGAACATGTAAATTATGTAAATTCAGTTTATTTACATTGGGCCTGCCGCACCCAAAGGAAAAAGATCATTTGAGATAACCAGTCACTTTTATCTCTCTAAAAACAGGTCTTAAAACTATGAGTCATCTTGTGAATCTGAGAAAATCTCTTAAGAGACATGACATGGTGTGTCCTATAGGTAGTAAGGAGCAGAGGCCATTTTATTGAGTGTAAACATGCTAACATAGCTTAATACTAAGAGGCAGACATTGGAACTGTAAACAAATTGGTTAAATTAAATCTACCATTACAGATGAGAACTCAGTTATGCATTTGCAGATTTCCTGGATGGCAGAGAAAGTGTATATGTCACCTAGCATAAAGATGGTGTGCTAATGATGACAGTGTGACTAGAATTATGAGGAAATTCACCATTACCTCACCTTCAACAGAAGAAACAGTGAACAATACTGACTCCTCTATAGTAAGACACATAATACAGAAATTCAGGCAATAGGATAAGGCTAAAAGGCAAAGGCCAGTTTCGGGTATATCGTACACTATATATGTCTTGAATCATAAACTAATTACTGTAACCCATGCCACATGTTCCCAGAGAATGCTCAGAATTCAAAGCTGCCACCCAGCAGCATATGTGAATTATTGGTGAAGGAAACCAATGAAGTTGTAATTTGCAAGGCATGCTGCCCGCAAAGTCCCTCACGAGTGAAGACATCTGGCTCCACTAATTGGCTGGGAAGTTCCACATAAACTAGAAAGAGACTCAGGAAGTTTCCTGAGCAACTAGAGCAGCAGTTTCCAACCTTTTTGGCTTGAGGGCCACAGACAGCACAGCTACAATCCTGAAGGGACTCCCATCTTCACCAGCAGCCCTCCTCCAATCCACCCCCTACAGCCAGACAGAGGGAGTTCAGTGAGGAAGCTGCCTCACTCCTCACTGATCTCCCATCCCCCTGGCTGCAGCAGGGAAACTGCATGCATCTTGTAGGCCCATGCACTTCATTTAGGTCCCCAGGCAGTGGCTCCTTTCTGCAGCTGGGAGATGGAAGATCAATGTTCTCCTCTCTGTGGGTCCAGCAGGAAAACAGCATCTAGAGATCCTGGCACAATATTTTGCCACACTACCTGTTACAGCCAAAAGGGAGTGGAGTGCTGATCTCCCATCCCTTTGGCAACAATAAGGAGCCAGCACTGATATTTTAGCCATGTAGCAACATGCTCTACCTAGGGTCTTTAGACAACAGTTTCCTTCTGTAGTCAGTCAGAGGAGACCCGGAGGCACTTCTGGCCCCTGGGCCACAGGCTGGGAACCATTGAACTAGAGAATCCCTACCTGGTTGCTACTACAGACCTTGCCTACATGCCTCATATCTGTCTTTCCATCTGTTCCTGCCCTCCTTATCCCAGACCTCTGACTGTTCCTGCTGTCTTGCCTTGCTCCAACTTCCTGTTCCTATCTCTGACATTGATTCCAGCTATACCCTACCTCCTGGCTTGACTCCACACTCTGTCTCCAACTCTGACCTTTGGCTTGACACCTGAATTTGACTCTGTCTCAGACCCTTGGCTTAACTCCTGACTCTGACCCTGGCTCCAGTTCCTGGCTCCTGATACTAATCATTAGGTATGACTGCCCATGCCCCAGTCACTGCAGTTGTGTGTGTAATTAAAATACAGCATGCATAGGCTTCAAAGCATCAGAAATACTGAGAGAATTCTAACTTGAAACAGAATACCAAAGTAATTTCCCAAAGAATCCCTCCTGACTCTTTGGAGCATTAACTTATCATTGACTTAGAATGATTACCTTGTCTTCACAGACATTGGGTCTTCTGTGCAGCTGACCTTTACAGAAGAACTACTAGGATTTTCTCAGTCTGGTACAGAAATACAAAGACCTGTGGCTTAGAGTCTTTTCTTATGTATTTGACTGACTGTTGCTGTGGAGCACATCTTGCTCCCGATAGTGATGTTTATGGTTTATTACAAATTATAAATACAAATATTTCTTGTCCCTTAACCTTTCCAGTCATCACTCTGCCATGTAAGCGCCACTTAAGCCCTTTGTCATACCTGCTTTTTCTAGTTATTTCTTTGTTGATGGTATATGAGAAGATTCAAGATGAGAATTAATTGCAGTGATACAAAAGCTACCAAGAGACATGTCTGTGCGGGTTGCTCATTTGCCCCATGGGATAATATGTCAGAAACAGCAGCAGCATATCAGTGAACCTAATGGTTCTGAAGCTCGACATATTACAGGTAGTCCTCACTTAGTGACCGGGTTCCGTTCCTGAAACCCGGTTGATAAACGAATTGGTTGCTAAACGAGGAGCAGCCCTTACCGGTATTTCAGGCATAATGTACTTTACTGGTAGTGGGTTTTTCAACCATCTGTAGATAGTTTTAATGTCACCTTTGCATCATTTATAACATTTTTAATATATATTTTAAATGTTTTAAGCTCTAATGTACTGAACTTAGTTTGCATAGTGTACTGTAAATACAGGTAATCGTTTTTAATATTTTGAATAGTGCTGTAAAGAAAAGGCCTAAAATAAACTCTATCGTGATAACTTTGTTTTATTGGCATAAGTCCTTACATACTGTATTACAGAACATAAAAATGCAATCAGCAAAAATTATAAAAATGATGTATCAAAGAAATATGAAAATAAACATTCAGATTACATTGACATTTTTACTCATCAAATCCTTCAAAGTGTGGTTCAGCAGCAGGGGGGTCATCAATGTCATTGTCTGAGAGATCAGCAGGGTTATCAGGAGCTGTAGAAGGCCCTGGTAAGGGAGATGATGGCAAGGAAATGGAAGGACTTGTAAGGGTAGGGGTAGGGGTCCTGGATGGAACTTTAGAGAAGTATCTCGTTAATGTGGTCTGCATTGTAATTTTCTTTTTTTCTTCATAAATTTCACCATAGCATCGTAAAATTTCATTCATTTGTCGTTCCACTTTCGTGAACCATTCAAAATTCGGGCCCATACTCTCTAGTTCTAACATCGCTGCATTCACTTTGGAGAAGACATCAGCTAACCCCTTTACAGTGAACTTCTTTTGTACTTCTTCCACTCTTTCCTCTTCTTCTTCTTCCTCCTCTTTCAAGTGCTGCTGCGCTTCCAACTCTATTAAATCTTCGTTAGTTAGTTCTCCCTCGACGTATTCCACTAATTCTTCAATATCTTCCACTTCAACATCTAAATTAAGCACATTAGCAAGTTCCACAACTTTTTTTATTTATGACATCAATATGTTCGTCTTTCTCAAACCCTTCGAAATTGTTTACAAAACGTTTCAGGCATTTTTTTCCATATGCCTTGCATGCACTTTTCTGTCACTCCCGCCCAAGCTGATTCAATGTTCTTTATGCAGTGTAAAATGTTATATGATTTCCAAAAATTGCGCAGGGTTACTTCACCATTTTCTGTTGCTGCTACCGCTTTGGAAAACATTGCACGCAAATATAGCGCTTTAAACGTAGAGATAGCTCCCTGGTCCATTGGTTGTAACACAGCAGTTGTGTTTTTAGGCAGATGCACGACCTTTACATCAGGGTGTAGATCATCAAGATGCTGGGGGTGGCCTGGGGCATTATCAAGTAGGAGGATAATTTAAGGGAACACCGTTTTCCAGACAGTAATGCTTGACCGAGGGTATGAAGCAGTTCATGAACCAGTCCTCAAATAAAGATTGCGTCATTCATGCTTTGTTATTTGAACGATAGTAAACGGGCAGCGTGTGCTTACTAACCTGCTTCAGTGCACGTGCGTTTGCAGAATGATAGATGAGAAAAGGTTTTAACTGAAATCCAGCGACGTTTCCTCCCAACAACAACGTGACCCTGTCCTTAAAAGCCTTGAAACCGGGCATTGCTTTTGCCTCTTTGTGTATGTAGGATCTTTCGGGTATTTTTTCCAAAATAGTCCGGTTTCGTCTGCATTAAAGATCTGTTCTGGATGATACCCGCCTTTCTCGATCATTTCGTCAAATTCATCCACAAATCTTTCTGATGCTTCTATGTCCACGCTTGCCGCCTCACCACTGATACTTCGATTATGAAGGCTGAATCTCCGACGAAAACGTTGAAACCATCCATGACTTGCCGTAAATTTTTCCGTTGACTCTTCATTTTCGCGCGCTTTCAACGTTTCAAAGATACTGCGTGCCTTTGCTTGAATTATTAAAAGACTCATTGGCATTCTTTTTTGTATCTGGTCGTCAAACCATATTGCCAGTAATTTTTCCATTTCGTGAATGAGGCCTTTCTGCTGCCTAGTTATTATGGCTTTATATCCTTTTGATGATTTCACTGCTTCTTTCACTCAATCTTTATCCTTCAAGATCGTTGATACAGTTGAATGCGCCAGCTCCAAGTCACGTGCTATCGCTTTAACTTTCTTACCAGCTTCATTTTCATTTATTAGCTTCATTTTTGTCTCAAGATCGATAGCCTTCCTTTGTTTCTTGGCGCTTTCTCCGGGTGAAGTCATGCTCTTCCTTTTCGCCGACATCTTGTACTTTGGGGTGCACAATAAAGTAAAAATACATAGACGAAAAACGCTAGTTCTGACTGCGGGAACGAGATGAATCTGAGAGAGTTGATGCGAGTTCTCGTACATTGCCATAATACCAACTCGTCAGAGAGCTGGTCATAACTCCGAGGGGTCACTAAACGAGTAGGTCACTAAGTGAGGACTAGCTGTATACCAGTAAAAGATGTTGAACTCTGCAGTTCAATCACAACACAGCTTTGTTTTTAAATCCAATTTACAAGTAAAACAGATAAAATTAGGGATGACCTAAGGTTGCCAATTTTAGTTGGATGTATTCCTGGATGTTTCACCACACGCAATATGCTTTAAGTAAGATTAATCTTTAATTTCTGGAGACTCCAGGACAACCCTGGAGGACTAGCAATGCTGGTAATTGATAATGAATGAACTATTGTTGTAGTTTTACATTGTGTTCTGTTAAAAATGGACAATCTAAACTCAATGGTGAAGGTAAAAACATGCATAAATGAAAATGAATGTCGTCACATAACCTATGCAAAGCAAGCATACAGGAGATTAAGACAGATACTGATCTTTAAATTGTTCCCTTGGGGCTACATACAGGCATTTCAATCAACTGACTTGAAGCTCCTTCAGTACCCAGGGAACTGGTGAAATACAGATTATTTTAGTTTTAGTTTTGATACTTCAAGATTTTATCTCTTTGTCAAACTTAATAGAATCTTGGTTTTGTGTTCATGTCCATTATTTTTTAATGGTAATTTTATAACTCCCTACCTCTCTCCATCCCGAACAACTGGAAAATTGACTGGGGAGACCATTACAAATGTAAAGGAATTTTCAAACTGAAGTTTATGCAATTAGACTGAGACATAAGGAGTCTTCTTAAATAAAACCAACTGTTGCCTTCTGTGTTCAAGGACCACTGAACTGACAATCATATTTGGAATCATTCCAGATGACTGCATCAGCGTGATGTCAATATTATACAACTTTAAAAATCCTTTCAAACTGCTGAACAAAATATTGTTCTGCAGCTACTTCTAACACACACTATATTGTTTCTAAAGTACCCTCAAGCAGAGGCACTAATCTACATCATTAACTAAAGGCCTACAAAATTGCCATTTTTAAAATATCAAGCAGTTGAAGTATATGAAAGCACTAAACTGGATTTTATTTTTACATTTTATAAGCTGTTTCATTGAGGTGTTGTAATTTGTTTGTTTACACAAGTGAGTCAAAACTACAAGTGGACTTGAACCAAAATTCCACACCCAAACATCAATGGCCTCTGAAGTGATAGGTGGTGGGTGAGAAGCGTCATGTTTAAAAATATGAATCAGGATCTCTTTCAACCTAACAACTTTGGGGGTAGCCAGTTTTTAAAGTGCATCCAGATTACACACATCTAGGAAGTAAACCTACTCATAAATCAAGCCTTGCATTTCATTGTTGACTAGTTTTAAATAGAGGAAGTCAGTATCTCTCATTTTCTCAAATCTGATTTAGAAAATTTAGCTGGTGAGACAATGGAATAGTGAATAATAAAGTGCAATGTCTCCTACTGTACAATTGCAAACATTTAAAACTAATTTAGGTGATGGTCCTCACCAAAATAAACTGCAGTACAAATTCATTCTAACATGAGAGATGAATCCTGAACTGAAGGCAAAGATATGTACGGGTGTCAAGTTCAATTACTTGAGAGACCAAAACGAAGAAGAACAGTGCCAGTAGAAGATACTGACAGAAAACATTTGGGTCATTATAAATTTTCATTGTTTGAAATTAGTACAGATTTTGAACCTTTTGTTCTAATAGAAAAGTTACAGGACCCTGGCCTAAGAAGAGAATGCTTTAAAAGGATTTTAAAACCTAGGTTTTTCAGTGGCCTTATTATTCATTTATTAAAGAAACTCCAGAAAATGAGATGTGATTTCTGTGAGAGAATGTTCTGGTAAATGTGTTGGGATAAGGGACTTCTCTCTCAGAAGCAGACAATAGCTAGTCATGGGAAAATACCAAACTAAACATAGTCATTTGCTATGATATGGTAACTATGTTTCCCATTGAATCAGACTTCAAAAATGTAACTCAACAGCTATATCTGTGCCTTTTTATTTTGAGTAATTAATAGATTCATAGATTCCAAAGGTCAGAAGTACCACTGTGATAATCTTGTCTGACCACCTTCATTACAGACCATAGAACTTCTTCTAAAATAATTTCTAGAGCCTGTCTTTTAGAATGGTGGTCTTCAAACTTATGGTCAGGACCCAGTATTGGGTCACAGACCCCCAAGCATTTGGTTGTGGTGCCCCCTGCTGCCACCGCCAAAAGAATGGAATGCATTGTTCAAAGATGTAATTGTTGGGTCTCGGGCATAAATTATTGTTTTCAATTGGGTCCTGATAAAAAAGGTTTCAAAATCACTATTTTAGAAAAATATCTTGTCTTGATTTAAATATTGTTACTGATAGAGAATCCATCATGGTTTTTTGTAAGTTGTTCCAATGGTTAATTAGTCACGCTGTTAAAAATGTACTCCAAATTCATATTGAAAATAAGTTGGAGCTAAACTGCCAGCCATTAGATCATGTTATACCTCACTGTTAGACTTAGGAGTCCATTATTAAATCTTTGCTCCCTTTGTAGGCACTTATAAAAACAATAATCCACCATGTCCCCCAAATTTTTCCAGTGCCACTGCTTCTTGGGCTAGAGACCCCCATTCTGTAAGTATGGCTCACATTCTTTGTTCCTAAATGCATACATTTACATTTAGTTATATAAAAACACATATCATTTATACCCAGTTCACAAAGCAATCACTGCATATCAATGACTTATCCTCTTCATTACTTACCACTCTACCAATTTTTCTATCTTCTGTAAACTTAACCAATGATAATTTTTATGGGTTCCTTTAGATTGTTACTAAAAATGTGTTACTTGGTACAAAATTCTCTGCTACTGAAGGGAGCAGGCTATGCCAAACGAACAAGAACCACCAATTCATGCCATAACAATTGTATTATAACTGAGATGAGTAGCTACCATGATCCTTAAAGGTTATTTCTCCACTTGAAGTCCACCCTTATCAGGCCAGCATGAGAGTTATAACTCCTGAAACAGTAACAGTAAGTGGAGTTTCCTCAAGATGTGTGTTCCCTATCTGTATTCCATACACATGTACACTATGCTCCTGAGGCTGGAGGTTTCTAAAAGTAGCAGCCATTGCCTTGTGCCCATGCAGTTGCCCTCCTCATGCTCCAAACCAAAAGGTATAACTGACATTTCTCCAGGTGCACTCCTAGTGCAAATGAGAAAGATCCAGAGCAGAGAGGAATCAAATAGGCATTAGGCATCTTGAAGAACCTCCATTTGCAAGTAAGTAACTTTCATTTCTTCTTTGAGACCTGGACCCTATATGTAGTCCACACAACAGGTAACTGATCAGGAGTACATAGACCATAGGAGAATGTGAGGATGCAGTTGATATAGATGCCTGTAATACTGTTTTCCCAAAAGCTGCATATGTACAAAAAACTTCAACTGATACATAATGTTTTTATGAATGTATAGGTGGAGCTTCAGGTAGTCATCCTGCATATGTTCAGTATAGGAACCTGTTGAAGAGGTGTTTTTGAGGTTGCTTGTGCTCTCAGGTAATAGGCTGTCACCTCATCCAGAGAAGAAATATTTGCCAATTATAATAAAGAATAATGCAGCTAAGAGCTTTGGCCAACCCCTAAAGAGGTTTGCAGGATTTCAGAAGCATCTTCAAGGGTTCTGAAGCTCCAAATTCAGATTGGCCATGATTCACTTGCACTCATAAGTTATGCCTCTTTCTCTCACTAGATCATGGCTGGAAGTTATAAATGCCAGGGGGTAATCATTGCATGGGTGTTGGTTTTCATGTTCCAGTTATTATTCTCACTGTGGCATTAAGCTGTATGCCTACAGATTTGGTATAAGAGTTGTCTACTCAGACTGCTGCTGCAATATTCAGCAGTCAAACATACCAGTGCTAGAGTTGCTGTTTGAAGTGTGCGAGCATGAGCAATCTACATTGTACCCATGAGTTTTTGGATGAGGTGACTACTTGCTTTTATCTTTTCTTGCCCTACCCCCCTCCGATGAGCATTAAAAGTCAAGCTTTTGTCCAGATTTATACCTGAGTATTTCACAAAGGGCTCATTTCAAACTCATTGACCACAAGTGACATTAAGTGGCTCCTCAGCAGTTTTGCTTGTCTAGGTGAAAGGCTACTACCAAGTTTTGGAGGTGCTGGGGCAGAGCTTCCAGCTTTGAAAGTATTCTGCCACTATCCTAGGCCAGTGGAGAAGATTTTACCAATTGGCAGTGGTTAAGGTATAATTTGAGGGGCCCCAGAACTTCCTAATCTCTGGGCCTCCTTCCTGTATTGTCCGCAACCCCTTCATGCATGTGTTGGCCCAATTTTTCTAGATTCTGGAATCCGGGCACCAGAACTCTGGCCCATGAGATTTGTTGGCCCCAATCAGGATGAAGTTTTGCCCTGTATTGCAAGAGTGATGTCATCGGCACAAATGAATATATGCAAAGTTTTGTCAGATAAGTCACTAACATGGATATTGAATGGTAAAGGCATGAACACAAATCCTAATGGTATGTGACTTATTGACCAGCCTGCTCAGAAGGTTGCTCAGCATTATGGGCATGAGTTACACCAGTTAAGATCTCTCGGAACGTAACAATTTGTTGTGGAGTATGGAGACAGGGCCTTTAAAAATCAAAGCAGCAGTTTACCACCAATTTATCAGAAATCTGGTAACAGAACAGTCTTATTATTCAGGTTAGAAAACTGCAATATTTTGAAGAACAGACTTTATTTACAATGTATATATTGCATACTTTTACAGCTGAGAAGTGTTGCCTTATGCATGCTCTAGGGTTTTTTGTTTTTTTTTTTGTTAAGAAGAACAAAGCTCTCTTAACACATTATCTTCTCATTTGAAGATGAGGATTCCAGGGGGAAAATCTTCCTGCAGTGATGGTCATTGTGCAATTTACAGACTAGCAATAGGCATTTCATCTTGGGTTTGACAGCTGTACTTTTACTCTTTGTTTCTCATAGACAGTTATCTGTACCTTATCAAAATAATTAATTTGGATCTGTTTTTCCTCTCCAGGTCTGTTGATTCAATATTTATACAGATTGGCTGGAACAAATTGTTTCTGTCCATTTTGACTTATTGCACCTTTGTTTCTTCAGATGTTCAGCTAGAAAAGTAACACATTATTCTAGTATATTATTAAAAATATTGGTTGAATGTACAGAAAATCTGGATAGCGGAAGCCTTAAATTACTAAAATTTGTGAATTTATCAAGTCACATTACAACAGAACATATGAAGACTCACACCATGACAACGTGAATAAAGAGGTAGCTTGCAGCTAGATATATAAGAAAGTTATCACTTTTTTTTTTTGGTACAGCTGTAATGGGGTTATATCATCTGTGAATTTCTACAGGTATAAATTTTAACAAATTACTGTATATAGAAATTCTACAAGATATAGCAAATATACTTACTCAATATTCAAAACTGATGAACCATCCATATATAAAACCATCCACATAAGGGAAGAAATGCTTTAGTATTCTATTAACTTGTATTTTTGGCAACTATCTATCCTGTTTAGCTAAAACATGATTGTCTCTATTTCTTGTGGTTAAACAATAGTTGCATATACAACACAGTATTATTTTTGCTTGTTATCTTCTCTTATATTTATTTCTGCTATCTCAAAATTCTGTGGCGCTAAAGTGAGTAGATTTCCTGCAAGCAAGCCTGTGATATGTTAAGAGGGAGCAGGTGAATGACTAGGCCACAAACCCAATGTGCCACTCCAACATTCTCATGGTGCAACCTCAGTAGCCCTAATGGGTAGTGAATAAAAGGGGCTGCCAAAGCTGGCTAGCTGTCAAGGTACTCACTTGTACCAAGAAACTGTCATTAACATTGGCTTTATCCAACCTTGGCATAAGAAGGAGACGCAGATTACGTTGATGACCTTTTAGTTCTCCATCTATCATTACTGTGATTAAACATTTATGGGGAGGTTTTCCAAATCTACCACTGACTTCAAAGCCAATGATGAGAAGCCCTAAAAAAAATTCTCTCCCTTTACAGCCTGTTTACAGTATGGTTCTCTTCCCCCAAAAACCCTACAGAAACAGGAATTGTGGGCTCCACATTTACTGTACAAACTATCTCCATATCAAATCTGCACAAATTATATGTCACAACCTGCTTTTTCTAATTACTATCCCTGTAGTTTTAATTTAGGATCTGGAGTTAAGCTGGGTTCTTTCACATCTACATCATCACCACTTATACTCGTGAAACCCCACTGTCATTTGGGGACTTTCCACAGTTATAACCAATTGAAACTTCACAAACAATTCCTTTGCTGACATCTTCAAAGCATCTGACAAAGTGCAATTTTCTCCCATGAATGCTCATATGATAAATGAATTTGTTAGTCTTTAAAAGTGCCACAGGACTCCTTGTTTGTTTTGCTGGACTAGACTAACACAGCTGCCCATTTGGAACTCATGAACAGAATCTCCCTCAGTTGCTCTTATCTCTGCAATAGTAACAGGAACTAAAAACACTCAGCAAAATCTTATTTTGCTATTGTTCTTTAAGTTAGCAGATGTGACTCTGAATGCTTACTGAAGCAAGTCTATTTAATAGTAAGATGCATTTTTTTACAATGACATTTTCAGATTATAACCACATTTTAAACCGAATAAAATAGGACACTGAGCAACAAGCTATATAATGATCTTAAAAAAATATTACAGTCTAGTATCTTGACTAGTGCTGGGCTAAGGTATACATACTACAAGATCATATTTAGAGCTGTAAAGCTTGGAGAAATCAATTACAGAAAAATCTAAGCTTTAATTTTTCATTACAGACTCCTGGTTTTAAACAAAAGCTGCAAAATGTAACCAAATGTAACTGATAAAGTGATATAGGCCCAAGTCTGCAGACAGCTTAAACAAAAAACCTCACCTCTGAGAAGGGTGAATGTTCTGTTTGTCTCAATGGTGTGCAAACTCCAAGAATCACTCCTCTATGAGGCCCTGAGAACACCACTCCAGCAGAGGCTTCTATGTATGGTAGAAGTGAGCGGTATACCTGGGACACCAGCCTAAGCCAATACATCCTAGCAAGGAGGATATATACAAGGGGGCCCCTTTGCCACCAGTCTTGTCCCCTCCATGGAGACAGTAAATGACAGAAACTCCTTTTGCGCCCAGAGATCCATGCTGTACGTTGGGGAATGGAGCTGTGTGGTGCAGACCCTGCTTTCTGAGAAAGCAGGGGATTGCCCAGTCATCCCTGCTTCAGTGAGAACAGTCAGGATGGGGGAGTGAGACAATAGAAGTGGAGGCACGGAGAGGGACCATGCCATAATTTGCCTAGTATCCTGGAATGCTTTAATCTGGCCTGAGTTTGATCACATAATTGAAAGTTCCAAAACTCCAATTTCTAAACCCAGCTTCAAAATTAACTCTCCCCACCCTCCACTGCAGGGGCGGCTTTTGGGGTAAGCGAAGCAGGTGGTCACCTAGGGCCGCCAAGCTGTAAGGGGGCCCTGTAGCAGCCGCCTGCTTCACTTACCCCTGCACTCGCAGGGTGGTGGGGAAGTGGAGGGCAGCAGACCACAAAGAACAGAAGCTTTGCCACCTGCCTGCCAGAACTGCTCTGTCCAGCGGGGGTGGAGCAGCGCTCCCTGCCTACTCCCAGCTGGCCACGCGTACCCAGGGGATGGAAGAGAGAGGCCAGTGTGGTACTGCACCTTGCCAGGAGTGGGTCCCCTGGAGCAGCCCGCTCTGAAGAGTTCTGGCCACTTTCAGGCCTGTGGTGGCCCAGGGTGAAGCAGCCAAACTTTTCAGAGCGGGTCACTCCAGGGACCCGACTCCCGGCAAGCTGCAGCACCACACCAGCTGCTCTCCTTCCTCCCCTGGGGAGACACAGCTAGCTGGGAGTAGGTAGGGAGCGCTGCTCTGTCCCTGTTGTAGAGAGGCCAGTCTGGCAGGCAGATAGCAAAGCTTTTGGACCTGGCAGTCCGTGGCCCCCCCCTTCTCCCCACCCCATGGGAGTTGGGATTGTGGGGAGGGGGGTGGTTAGGGCGGCACTGGGGGCTTATAGGGGGCCCCATAAAGGGCCTTTGCCTAAGGCCACCTCTGGTCCATTGTAATCTGTGCAAGTCACTCGGGGGCAAGTTGTGGGTCTGTCTATGCTGGTGAACATTTACATGAATAACTTCTTTAATTTTAGTGACACTGTTTGCACAGGTGTCTCTTCTCCCCACCCCCACTGCCACAGTTCAAATAGGTGATCCATAATGTGGCTTTAACTTCTATGCCTCAGTCATTCCTCCTGTAAAGTGGTAATATTTACAGTCCCTACAGAAGATGGGTTATGAAGTCTAAATAGTTGTCTGCAACAAATTTAGGTAGTAAAAGTCATTTTACTTTTGAATCTCAAAAAAATCCAGATCACTGAATTCACAAGATATCTACTGTCTCATTTCATAACAAAGCAGATTATTTGAATATTTCTCAATCCATTGATTTATAAACTATCTGAATGAGAAGCTAATGAGAAAAAAAGGAACTTGAATATACACTGTTTTGAACATTAGTTTACTCAGAAAAATTAATACAAATTATCAGATAAAACCATTAAACATAAAAGACTAAAACCAGAAGCAGGCTGCAAATCTCAAAAACTAATCCGGCCCTCTTCTCCTTGAACTGTGATAGTTTGTGTTTAGTGGAACCTTGATATAAAACCACACCAGTTGCACTTTCGCCAAATAAAAACCCAACAATATTTTGCAAAACCAAAACTAAACACATGAAAAGTTTGTTCCTTACACAAAAGGAACAAAACTGAGTTTGTGATTTAGGTAACATGAAACAATCACCACAGGTTTTGCAAAATCAAAAACACAAGAAATGTGGTTTTGCGTTACACATACCTAAATACAGGCCCCTTGGCTAACCTTGAGTGGAAAAGAAAATCAAAAGAAATATGGGTTTATGAAAGAGGATGCTGGCTTTAGTTGTATATGAAAGCTCCAAATTTTGGACCAAATATGGGGTGACAAATGTTCATCCTGTGAAGTGCCTGAAAGCATTATTTTTGCATATACTATATTACAAATTAACTCACTCCACTGCTTTTAGACCTAGATTTACCTCCATTACTTATGCAGTTAATATATCATCTTTGATTAATACAATTCTATAATGATTAAAATATTAAATCATTGATCCAAACATATATGGGAGCGAAATGTCTTCATAATATAAATCCTAGGCATAGTTCTGCAAGGTAACAAAGAGAAAAAACAAATAATAAATAACTGCTCTTATATGTCCATTTATATATGCTATTCTATTGGTCTACACCTCGACCTTATAGGCGCAGACATATCAGTGGATCCAAGTACAACAAATCATTTTTGTAACATTGATTTGCACATTTTGCTCACTGAATTGTATGCTGGATTCAGCCTAAACTCATTTGAAATGAATGTGATCACTACCAATAGTAAAGGTTTCTTTCCATGACACAACACTCATTAACTACTGAGCAATTCTAAGAGCCATTTCAGATACTTCACGATAAATCTGTCTCCTTTATTAGAAAAATGAAGAGAAAAAGAGTTCTTCAGCACAATCAATGTTCGCAATATATGCTTAGTAATCAACATTATTATGAAGATGCCAAATTGAAAACCGAAAGGACTTTTCTCTACCCAAAGGGCTCCCTGCCGTACATTGATTTCCATATGCACACAGAGTGAACATTGATGTTTAGATTAGTTTAAAAATAACTGTTACTTGTTCTGCGAGCTGATGATTTTACTTTTGTGGATTAAGTCAATTTCTTACAAATCCCATTTTTTCCCCCAATTGGGTCTGCCTGTTTGAGATAAAATATTTCAGACTATATGAAGGGGGATGCATTTGAGGTTAATTTAACTTATTTTACTTGGTTAAAGTCTGTTTCTGTCTCCTCAGAGAAAAAATAGATGACAGATATGCTAATCAAAAGTTCCACCTCTGTTCTTTTATTCCTTCCATTTTATGTTTTCAGCAGAAAGTCTTTATTGTGTCAGAATGAGTGATATGAACTACTGACTGAAAACTAAATCAAGGTCATCAAGACTTAGTTTATTTGTGGCTCACATACTTCAGGGTCAGAGATTTGGCTAACAGTTCACTGCTTTCCATTGTCAACAAAAAAATAAGGGGTTACTGATCGGCAGTTTTTACAAAAAATACAGCTTATCTGGAAAGAGTCAATTACTGAGCTACAGTTGTATCCACACATATTCATATATACAGCAACACACACAGGTCACTCTTAAAAACTTGCCAATTACCTTAAGTAACTATGTAATATTACATCAAAATTAAAAGCATCCCCTAAAGTATATCTAGGGTATCACATCTATATATCTAAAATGCTTTACATATTTATTTAACCTGAAACACTGACCAGTGGCTGTAAATGTATGATTCATCTGTGCTGAAGGACAATAGTGAGCAAACACATTGATGGGACGAGGGTGTTTTATGGATCAGATTTTCTTATCTATCTGCACTTCCAGATACAGATATGGCAATACATTTGTGACTACTAGGGTTGACTTTGCAATTCACATCTAGGAATGAAGAAACAAATCTCAAAAAAGTTTCAGGTATTAAAAAATACTGCAGCTTGTCTATCTAGCATCCAAGTTTGCCATGCGGATATCACCGTTCTCCTCTGCTTTCTGTACTGAAGGCTCTCCTTTGATTATAGAGTACTGTTCAAAATCTTTGTCTTGATAGTCAAGACCTTTCAGGATAGTGGTCTTAGCTATTCCTCACAAAACAGCTACATTCCACTGAACTATTGAAACACTTTGTTCAATAAGGAAAGAACCTTAAGCATGGGAGACCCTGTACCTAAACTATAGAAGTCACTCCTGCAAGAGAATTAGCTACTTTAAGAACTAAATGAAAATTTCTCCATCTTGGCTTTTCCCTAGCACCATCTTTACACAGGCACACACAATTTATAAACTAGTGTAGCTCTAATTTCACTGCTGTAATATAAATAAATAATAGCAATATTACAGTCTGTGAGGAGGGAGAGAGATTTCTATTTTTTAAATAAATGGGTAGAGAGAAGTAAAAGTTTTAAAAGACATTTAATTGATTGCTCTATACAGAGTTCCACATCTACGGAATTCACTCAGTGTTTTTGTAAAGGTCAAGGAAAGATATTACAGAAAATTGGCACAATTCAAGATCCAGTCTATTAGATATCATTACAGATTTAGTACAATGTCTCCAGTGAAGTGCTGCTCCTGCTGAGTTTAAAAGGCACAGAGAATTCTTGGCCATATCAGTAGGAAATAATGCATGCTCTTCATTAGAGAACTCTTTTAAGGGAACAGGTACAGGGACAGCTGTAGGGATAACAGAATTGGGTGGCACCTACCAAAAAAACCACAAAAACCCTCCTTCCTCACTCTCCTCTCATATTGGTTATCAGATCTCCCTTGTTTCTCATCCAGATTTAATTTCCAATCTCACAATACCCTGCATAAATACAGAACCCTATACCTGATTTGAGTCTTGCCGATTTTAGGCCTCTGCATGGGATCACAGAATCCTTGCAAAATAGACTGAAGAACTGGGACCTTGTATTGTAATCTCTGGAGGCCAGAACCAATGTCTTCCTAAGTGTTCTACAGCATCCCTCACACAGGTCCCTTATGCTAGTTGGAACTTTTGAGCATTATGACAATACAGAAAATAACCAATGGGAACAGCAGTGCTGGGAACAAAAGGATCAGAGCATGGGGTCATATTTCGTTTTCAAGTGGCACATCCTATGAGATACATAAGAAAAATAATCTTTCTGTAAGCTTGCAAGCTTCCTTTACTCAGAGGTCTAGTCTGAAACAGCATGGTTATAGAATGAGACATTCCCTTAGAAGAGGTTGCAAATGGTCTATTATGTGCAGAAAGAGAATTTACCTGTTGCTTCAACTTGTGCAGTATCATACTATGGTAAGTCCATTGAACTGTAATTTCTCATAAGACCACTGCAGGAAATAATTCCATGTCTGTACATTTAACAGGCATGTTTGTAGCCAATATCAAATGGAAGCTGTATATGTGTGCCTGTATATGCAATAAATAGCCTCTTCTACCTTGTGCTCCACAAAAGGCACAGAAAGTAAATACAGTAGGCACTTAGAGCTACGATAAGGTTCCTCTATGTATGAGGAATTTTAATAGCATGGTACCTGTTCCCTTGCAGATGCCTTGCATACATATTGGGCATCACGCTTCCATGGTAATCATCCAGACTGAAAGACTCCATTGGCTCAGCATTCAATTAACAATCTGATGAGCTGACATACGTTTTGGGGATGTATCTGTAGAGTTTTAAATATTTTCAACTAGAATGTGTCAGATATGAATGGAGAGAGGGATATGGAATTCAGTATGCTGAGCTGCTCTGAGACCACTTCAATCTCTACGTAATTTGACACTTGAATAACTCGTAATTACAATACAGACTTCTGCCAAAAACCATCAAAACATTTGGTAGATTGTTGTATTGCAGGTTTATGTTAATCATTTAACATACTGAAAGCATGGACAAACAGAGTGTATCGTATGTCCAGCAAAAGGTGCCCGTGGTGTTAAATGTATTGTACTTAGCATGGTCTGACCCAATTGCCATAACTTAGTAGAATCCATAATCTAAACATCAGAAAGCATTAACACAAAGGCCTCTAGCAGCAGAAAGTTAAATTACAGTGCATTTAAAACTATATGCAACAAGACCTAATTCATACTCAATGCTCAGTGAGACCAACCATTACAGATTGGTTTTCAGGACTGTTGGTCTGATTCGCCTCTCACTGACACCAGTTTAACACTATTGTAACTCCACCAATTTTAATGGAATTACTTGTGCTTCATATCCATAGAAGAGAAGAACAGGGCTTTAGTACTGCCCATTTTACACATCAGGCCAATGTAAATGCTGGGGGGAGAGAAGGGCATCAGAGACAACACCACATCTGGGAGAGGGAAAAAAAAGAAACAGAGCTTTATATTGGGAGCATGTAACACTGGTCTGGTTAACACTGGGCTTCCAGGTGAAATGTAAAGTGTTGTAATTGACCTTTAAAGACCTAAATGGCTTGGGTCTTGATTATCTGAGATTCCTGCTCTCTCTGTATCATACCAGCACTGCTTTGCTAAACATGGGCATTTGAAGTTCTGTTCCCTCAGTACAGAAGAGGAGGACGTGCCAAGCAAGGAATTCTCTGTGTCAGCTTTTTACCTCTGGAGCAGATTTCCTTCCCCCATTGGCTCACCAGAAACAGAATTAGTAACCTTCACTAAGAGGCAGGGCTGGATTAAGGCTCCTGTGGGTCTGGGGCTATCCACTGGTGGACTCTCCACCACCAGGGCAGTGCCCAACCTGGGGACAGGGGAGGGCAGGCCTCAGATGTGCCAGCACTGGGACCCAGCAGATGCACTAGCTGTGCACAGTAGGTCTGCACTTGGTGCTGTGGCCTGGCCTGTACTGGGTGGCCATGGGGCCCACCGACCTGCCAGCCATGGGGACAGGATAAGATCGGGCTTGGGCCTGGCAGGCACTGGAGCTCCCACAGACTGGTCAGCTGCAGTGGCAGAGCTGAAAAGGGTAGCAATGTGACATGGGCTGGTAGTGACTGGCTTAGGCTGGCAGCCAATTTATTTTTGCATGAGCCCCCTTAGCACGGAGCCCAGGACTGCAGCCCCGAAAGCCCCTTTGTTAATCTGGCCCTGCTGAGAAGCAGCAAAGTTAGTCTTTTTTTCTTAAGCAAGTCTGAGGGTCATGACGACTGGGCAGGGTTGCTTACTGTCATTAATTAGCTATGTTTTGAGGACAGATCTAACTGCGAATAAAGTTGCAGTTCAAGTTTAAGCACTGCAAGGTGATTTATTTTTCTGATTGTCATGAATTTTAAATCTTGTAAGGGTTGCCCACACTGTTATCATCTGTGGTCTTAATAGAAGCAAATAAATAAAAATGAACATATGTAAATAGATATGCATATATGCAGTGCACTCAAAAATCTTTGTGAAATAAGGTTGAAAGTATTTCAGTGGAGTTCAGCTAAATTTCCAGAACCAATCATGGTACAGATTATCTAGAAACCATCTCATTTAGCAAATTCCAAAAGAAACATTTTGTGTACGGCACCTTCAACAAATTAGTCATGAAGTCATCTATTTCCATGATTTCAGTTGTTTACAAACAGCTCACCTCTGTGAGGTCAGACAGTGGGAGAACAGGGCACAATGACACAAACTGAAGATGGGAATCTGTGTGGAAGAAAGGATGGAGGGATGAATTATGGAGGGGCGGGGAGAGGACTATTGTGTGTTTTAACAATTTTTTTAAAAAGCAAATAATTTGTTATTAGTAAGACTTGTTCATATCACCACCCTGAGCACTTCAGTGGGACACTTGTGGAGTAAGGTGTTACTCAATAGGAAAGAAAAGGGCACAATCTGTCCCTTAGTTTGTGTATAACAACCCTTTACACTTGTTTTCTGCCTCTGTATGCCACTCCTAGCATGCTGGATTACTGAATAAATGGACTAGCAACATCAGTTGATTTTGATACCCACCCTGATAAAAAAAAAATTATGTTGCTAGGAAACTCCCATACTCATAAAAAAATAATAAATGATGTACTCTAATTCAACTACACATTACTGGGCTTAATCCATTATTTACTGGGTGAAAATCTAAGACCTATATTTTGCAGGAAGTCAGGCTAGATTGCTCCCTTCTGTACTTAAAAATCTATTAATATATTAAATTAAGGTGGACAAGAGAATGATTAAGAAAGAAAAAAGAAATACTACCTCTCTCTCAGTAATCAGAGTGTGATGGAAAGACAAGAAATGATTCTGAAGAAAGAGACCTACACCATTAGCTAAATATGATGGCCCAGGTCCTGAGCTGGACTTCAATGAAACTACACCAACGGGAGAGCTGTCTTCCTATATTGTATGAAGACAGTCTCCTGAATCCCATTTCTGTACTTTGCTCCATATAGTGGATTATCCTGTTGCTGATCTCGTCTTAAAATACCCTGGACTTTTTTTTTTTTTTTTTAAACTCACAATAATATTTACAGAAATTTCTACATTACCTGATTTTGATTGTTACATACTCTCCTATATTAAATGATGTTTGCCACAACATCGGCATTAAATGGATCTCAAAGCTATATATTTGTGACATATATATAACCTGGAAAGACCGTGTGCATTGTAATGGGTTGCATATGTGTCAGATATATCATGCTAGTGCCATGGCTACAAATAAATATACTGACATGTAATATGGATTTTTAACAGCTTATAGCTGCAAATGTATCAATTTAACATGGAACAGTTACTCAGTACCTTTTAATATCTATAGCTTAAAATACTTCTGGCAAATGCTAATGGTCCAATGTACACAAAAGCCATGTTTGTACAACATAGGCATTACTGTCACTGTTGTGCAGTAAAGCTACAACAAGGAAAAGACAAGTCTATGTGATTGGTGACTCCCTGCTGAGAAGGACTGGCAGGCCTACAACCAGAGCTGATCCTGAGAACGGAAGGGTGTGCTGCTAGTCAAGTGCTAAGATACAGGATGTCTGTCTGGGGCTGAAGAGGATCTTAATAGCAGGGGGAAAGCGTCCCCTGAATCTTTTTCATGTGGGTACAGATGATGTAGCTAGATTCTCACTGGAATGTATCAAAGGAACCGGGGGAGACTCTCAGGGAAATAGAGGCTCAGGTGACCTTTAGTGAGATTCTGCCTGTCCCCAGAGAAGGACAACAAAGGCATGAGAAGATCCTGATGATAAAGAGATGGCTTAGGTAGTGGTGCCATAAGCAGGGCTTTGATACGTACAGTCACTTGGAGGCATTCATAGGCAGAAGACTGTTCTCCTGGGATGGACTATACCTGAGTAAGAGGGGAAAAAAGACAGTTACTTATCTGTAACTTCTGTTCTTTGAGATGCGCTGCTCAGATCCATTCCCCTTGGGTGTACATGTGCCGACGTGCCCGGCTGCCAGAAAGCTTTTGCCATTAATCTGACCTCCTAGGGGCAGTGGCGGCACCCCCAGCATGGTGTGCGACCGCCCCTTGATAGCCGCCGCTGCTCCGCCTCTCCCCTCAGTCCCTTCTTTCCAGTAACTCCGAAGTGGGGACGGAGGGTGGGCATGGAATGGATGTGAGCAGCGCATCTCGAAGAACAGAAGTTACAGGTACGTAACTGTCCTTTTCCTTCTTTGAGCAGCTGCTCACATGCATTCCCCTTGGGTGAATAGCGAGCCGTACCTTGGACGGTGGGCGGAGTTACAATCTATCGGCATGGAGGACGGCTTCGCCAAACGCCGCATTGCCTCTTGCCTGTTGAACCAGGGCGTAGTGGGAGGTGCAGTATGGACCGAAGCCCATGTTGCTGCCCGGCAAACGTCCTGGATAGGAATATGGGCTAAGAAAGCTGCTGACGCCGCCTGCACTCTAGTTGAATGCGCTTTAATGGGCCCGGGAAGCGGGATCCTGGCAATTCGGTAGCACTCTCTTATGTAGGACGCTAACCAAGACAAGATCGTCTGTGATGTCACCGGGTTGCCTCTAAGCCATTCTGCTATATCCATGAACAACTGCATCGATTTGCGGAAAGGTCTCGTCCTTTCGATGTAAAAGGCCAGCACCCGGCGGACGTCTAGGGAGTGCCACCGCCTCTGCTCCTCCCAAGTATGTGGCTTGGGGAAAAAAACTGGCAGAAAAATGTCTTGGTTCAAATGAAAGTTGGATACCACCTTTGGAAGGAAGGTCGGGTGCAGTCGGAGGAGCATCCTATCCTTGAAGGACAGCGTGTATGGTGGTTCGGAGGAAAGAGCCCTGAGCTCCAACACCCTCCTGCCCAACATGATGGCAACCAGGAAGGCCACTTTCTGCAAGAGGACAGCAAGGGGGCATGTAGCCAGGGGCTCAAAGGGGGGGCCAGAGAGCACTCGGAGGACTAAGTTGAGGTCCCACTGGGGGGGTGGGTGCTCTCACTCTTGGGAACACTCTGTCCAGCCCTCTCAGGAAACGCACCACCATCAGGTGTGAAAAGACGCGGCCTCCTTCTAGATACAGGTGAAAAGCGGAGATGACCGCCAGGTGAACTCTCAATGAGAGTGAGGCCAGGTCTTGTTGGCTCAAGAAGCAAAGGTAGTTCAGAATGACCTGGATGGCCACTACTAACAGGTCTGCCCCTTTTGCCCGGGCCCAACTAATGAACCATCTCCACTTTGCCTCAGAAGTGTACTGAGTGGAGCGTTTTCTGCTACCCAGCAGGATATGTCTCACGTCCTCCGAGCATTCAGCCACGGAGCTTCCAGGCAGTCAAATGGAGCGAGGCCAAATTCGGATGGAGGAGGTGCCCCTTGTCCTGCGACAGCAGGTCGGGCCTGCAGGGAAGCTCTCGCGGCGGGGCTACTGACAGCTCGACTAAGAGGCAGAACCAGTGCTGGCGAGGCCATGCTGGGACGATTAGGAGGACTTCGGCTCTGTCCCTCTTCACCTTTAGGAGTACCCTGTGAAGAAGTGGGAACAGGGGGAAGGTGTACAGGAGATTGCTTGACCAGTCCAATAGGAGCGCGTCTGGGAGGGAGCCCCATTCCAGGCCTCTGCGGGAGGAGGACAGCCGACACTTTCTGGTCTCCCAAGTCATGAAGAGACCCACTCAGGGAAAGCCCCAGACGTGGAAGATGGACTGCGCTACCTCGGGATGAAGGGACCACTCATGCTGCGAATAGAAGCACCTGCTCAGGCAATCTGCCTGACTGTTCCTCACTCCCGGGAGGCGAGAGGCCACTAAGCGGAAACTGTGCTCTATCGCCAAGTCCCAGAGGCGAGTCGCTTCACGGCACAAGGCTGAGGAACAAGCGTCCCCTTGATGGTTCACGTAGTGCATGGCAGTTGTATTGTACATGAGGACGTGCATGAAACGGCCACACAAATCCTCCCAGAAGACCGCACAGGAGAGCCTTATTGCCCACAGCTCCTTCACGTTGATGTGGAGGGGAATCTCTCTCGGTGCCCAGGCTCCCTGGGTGCTGAGGCCAGAACTCAGATGGGCCCCTTATCCTGTGTCAGAGGCATCTGATATCAGCGACACAGACGGGGTTGCTGAGCCGAAAGGGATTCCTTCCATCACTGCCTCTGGGTCCCTCCACAATGCTCTCTTGTAAAATGCGGTTTGGGACCTGCACCACCTTGTCCCAATGGTGCCTGCTGGGGCAGAAGGCTGACCGGAGCCACAGCTGTAGCAGCTGAAGGTGGAGGCGGGTGGGGCGGACCACTGGTGTAGCTGCTACCATGTGTCCCAGAAGCCTCACGCGCTGTCTGGCCATGGTGATTGCGTCCCTTTCGAGGGCGACGATGGCTTCGGCTATGGTGGGGAATCTGGATGGCAGGAGGGAGGCCTTGGCCTGGACAGAGTCCAGGAACGCCCCGATAAATTCTATCCTTTGGACACGGGACAGAACCGACTTTTATTCGTTTACTACCAAACCAAGGTGGTGGCACATGACACGGGTTGTGTGGATGGCCACCTGCAGTTGGCTCCTCGACCTTCCTCTGAGGAGCCAGTCGTCCAAGTAAGGAAAGACCTGGAGCCCCCTCCTTCGCAGGGCGGCCGCAACTACCGCCATGCATTTTGTGAATACTCTCAGAGCCAGTGCCAGACTGAAAGGGAGGACCATGAACTGAAAATGGCGGGAGCCCCTGGCGAATCTCAGGAACTTTCTGTGACCAGCTATAATCAACACATGGAAATAGGCGCCTTGCAAGTCAAGGGCGGCGAACCAATCCCCGGGGTCTAGGGAAGGGATGATGTGATTGAGAGTGACCATTTGAAACTTTAGCTTTCTGAGAAATCTGTTTAGGCTACGAAGGTCCAGGATGGGTCTGAGGCCTCCCTTTGCCCTGGGGATCAGAAAATAGCAGGAGTAGAATCCCCTCCCTTCTTGTGACCAGCTCTATGGCACCGAGCCTCAGAAGCTTTACCATCTCCTTGTTCAGGAGCTGCTCATGCATGGTGTCGCTCCAGAGGGACTGGGGGGTGGGTGGGCATCCACAAGGTCTTGCATGGAACTGAAGGGCGTAACTGTGTAGGATGGTCCTCAACACCCGCTGATCTGTCATAATCAAGGCCCACTCGTGGAAGGAGGAGAGCCAGTCATGAAAAAGCGGGATGGGGGGATTTGAGCCCGGGGGAGTAGATCGCCGTCCTCGGGTATTATGTCAAAAATGCCTCCTCTGGCTGCCAGGAGGGCGCCTAGTTGGTCGGGTGAATCTAGATGGGGAGCTGGCCCATCTGGCCCACGCGCGTCTCAACCTTTCCTTATCTCTAGGCCTGGAGCAGAGGCCGAAAGACTGACACGGCTGGAAGGGCTGGCCCCAAGACTGTTGCTTGAACTGGCAACGGGGCTCCTGGAATGAGCAGAGGCCTAGAGACCACAGAGTTAAGCAGGAGTCCTTTAAATCATGTAATTTAGTGTCTGTCTTTTCAGAAAACAACGAAAGTCCCTCAAACAGTAGGTCCTGGATTGATTGTTGCACCAGTGGGGGGAGACCCGAAACCTGGAGGCCACTCGGCACAGGCAAACTGCTGAAGTGACCGCCCATCCTGCCCCCAAGCAGCCTGTAAAGTTGCCTTTGGCACCAGAGACCCCTCCTCCAAAATAGTGTTGAAGTCCAAACGTCTGTCGGGGGCAGAGAGTCTGAAAAGCACGCCAGAGAGCGCCACAAGTTAAAATTATACCAATCCAGCAGGGCTTAGTGATTCACAATTCTAAGCTGCATAGTTGTTGAAGAATAAATCTTTTTGTCAGATGCATCGAGCGCTTTAGTGCCTTTATTTCACAGCGTCACCACTGGCTGGCCCTGACGCTCTCGCTGGTTGACCGCCTCCACCAGCGCGGAAGCCAGAGCGGGATGGGTGTATAGGTATCGAAAGGGGACCGCTGGAACATAATATTTCTTCTCCGTCCCCTTGCAGATAGCTGCTACCGAGGCAGGTGTCTGCCAAACCACATTCACAATCTTTAGAACTCCCTCGTGTGTGGGGAAAGCCAACCGCGAGGTCCCTGGGAAGGACAGGACATTGAACAGCAAGTCTGAGCTGTCTTTCACCTCCTTCGCCTGCAGTCCAAGATTTGATGCTAATCTGCTCAGCAGGTCCTGATGCGCTCTAAAATCATCAGCAGGTGTGGCCGATTCCCGCAGCACCAGTTCCTCCGTGCACACCGACTGCTAGCTAGGCTGCTGAGATGGCGCGGGGGAGGGTCACCCCAACCCCGCTTGCCTTGGGCTGAGGCTTCAGGTCCTGGGCGGTCGGTTGAGAGAGATGAGAAAGAGGGTGAAACCCTACGACCACAAGTCCTTTTCAGACCAGGCAGAACACCTCTTGTGCCTGGCCTGGGTTAGAGGGGAAGACCCCTGCCCTGGTCTAGTTCCCTCCGGGGAGTCATGCTGGGAGTCCCCTTGCCATGATGGAGAAGAGCCATGGCGGCGGTACCGGGCCCTTTTCTGCTGCGGGCGCTTCTTTATACGGTGCCAAGGGGCCGAGGAGGAAGAGGATGTTGAAGAGGGCCGGCACCACTTTCCCCCACTGGGTGAGCTCCAGTGCCGCTTAGTCGACCTGCCCCGGTGCAGGGCATACCGCGATGACAAAGATGGGCTGGACCCCGACTCCGGGTGGGGCACTGCCGCACCAGTGGCTCCACGGCCAGGGTGACAGTTCACTCCACAGGTGGACGGGCCGCTTGGTACCATTCTGGGGAAAGCAGGGGCGGCTTTCCTCTGGATGGCAGCCAGGACCGAATATCTGGTGGGGGCGGGGGCAAAGGCAAGGCCGCCAGGGCCCTTGCTACCTCATATGCCTCCGGCGTAGATGGAGTGGGTACCGGCTCTGGTCTCAAACAGCCCGGGGTCAAGGGAGAGTCGGCCCGGTCAGGGCTGCTACAATCCCGACCCACGTGGGCTTCTCCACGCAGTGATGGTGCCACTGGCGCCGACTGGTCAGGGCGCGCAGGCAGGTTAGGTGTCCCCGCCCAGGGCGCATTCTCAGACTCCGGAGCCGGGGCTAGCGCCGCTTCCATGAGGAGGGCTTTCAGTCTGGCATCCCTGTCTTTTTTTTTGTGCGGGGTTTGAAGGCTCTGCAGAGCTTACACTTGTCTGCACAGCGTGCCTCCTCCAGGCACCTTAGACATTGATCTTGGGGGTCACTCACAGAGAATGCCCTGTTGCAGGCAGCACACGGCTTAAAGCCAGTCGAGTGAGGCATTCCCGATACACTTATAAAACTAACTAAACTAACAACTAACTACAAACAACAGAACGACTGAACTGGACAAACAGGTAAGCCAAGGGTCTAGGCACGTGGAGCACAGCGAACCGGCAACCAACACCAATGATGGAAAGAAGGAACTGAGGGGAGAGGCAGAGCAGTGGCGGCTATCAAGGGGTGGTCACATGACACGCTAGGGGGCGTCGCCACTGCCCCTGGGATGTCAGACTAGGCAAAAGCTATCCGGCAGCTGAGAACATCAGTGCATGTGCACCCAAGGGGAATGCATGTGAGCAGCTGCTTGAAGAAGAAACAGACTCCTGGGAGGCAGGTTAACACACCTGATCAATAGATTTTTAAACTAAGGAGTCAGGGGAGATGGCTGGGAGATACCCAAATAATCCTCATGTCTGATATTAGTGTTGAGAGGAAGGAAAATGAAATAAGAAAGGACATAGAAATAAGGAGCAACATGGAGGTTCGAAGGAGGGGTAGTCTAGTGGGACACGCTGGCCATAGAACGACTGTGCCGAGTCAGGCAAGGAATGGGAGTGAAGCCAAGCAGCAAAAACTAAAATGTTTATTTACTAATGTGAGACGACTGGGTAACAAAATGGAAGAACTGGAGCTACTGGTAGAGGAAGTGGGACCAAACATTATGGGGATAACAGAAACATGATGGAATAGTACTCATGACTGGTATACCAGTACTGAAGGCTATGTGCTCTTTAGGAAAGACAGATATAAAGGCAAAGGTGGGCAGAAGTGGCATTGTGTACAAGTGAGAAGGTAGACTGTAAGGAAATTCAAAGTGATGGAATTGACAAGACAGAATCTATCTGGTAAAAATCACATTGGGGAAGAAAGCTACCAGAGTTTCTCTGGGGATAGTGCTTGGGGTGTGTTACAGACCACCAGCATCTGATTTAGACATGGATAGGGACCTCTTTAAGTCCTTTGAAGAAGTAAATAAAACTGGGAACTGTGTGATTATGGGAGACTAACTTCCCAGATACAGATTGGAGGATGTGTGCTAGTAGTAATAAAGGGGCCCAGATCTTCCTGGATGTGATAGCCAACTAACTCCTTCTCCAAACTGTTACTGAACCAACAAGAGGGGTGCCATCTTACATTTGGTACTGATGAGTAGTGAGGACCTCACAGAGAAACTGGTTGTAGGGGACAATTTAGGTTCAAGTGACCATGAGCTAATTCAATTCAAACTAATTGGAAGGATAAACAAAAATAAATCTGTGACTAGGGTCTTTGACCTTAAAATGGCTAACTTTAGAAAATTAAGGAAACTAGTTGGGGAAGTGGACTAGACTGAAGAACTCTTGAATGCAAAGTGAGAAGAGGCTTAGAATTGCTTCTTGCCAAAGTTGCAGGAACTATCTGAAGCCTACTCTCCAAGGAAGGGTGAAAAATTCATAGGCAAGAGCTATAGACCAAGCAGGGCGAGCAAACATCTCAGACAGGTGATTAGGAGGAAGCACCGGAGCCTATAAGGAATGGAATATGGAAGGGATCAGTGAGGAAAACTACATCTTGGAGGCAGAACATGTAGAGATAAAGTGAGAAAGGCAAAAAGTCAAGCAGAGCTGGACCTTGCAAAGAGAATTAAAACCAATAGTAAAAGGTTCTTTAGCCATATAAATAGGAAAAAAAAGAAAAGTGGGACCATTAAACACTGAGGATGGCGTGGAGATCAAGGATAAGCTAGGCATGGCTGAATGTCTAAATAAGTACTTTGCTTCTGTTTTTAATGAGTAATGATAAGCTTGGGGATAGAGTTATGGTACCTAATGGGAACAAGGACATGGAAGTGGAAATTACCATACTTTAGGTAGAAGCAAAACTCAAGCTGCTGGATGGGACTAAATTGGGGGCCTGGATAATCTCCATCTGAGGATATTAAAGGAACTGGCTCATGAAATTGCCAACCTAGTAGCAAAGATTTTTAATGAATCTGTAAACCTGGGGGTTGTCCATATGACTGGAGAATTGCTAATATAGTTCCTGTTTTCAAAAAAGGGAATAAAAATGATCCAGATAACTGCAGGCCTGTCAGTTAGACTTTCAAGGTCTTGGAGAAAATTTTGAAGGAAAAAGTACTTAAGGATATTGAGGATAACAGTAACTGGTGTAAAATACAACATGGCTTTACAAAAGGTAGATTGGACCAGACTGATCTGATCTTTTCTCTGAGGATAACAGATTTTTTAGATAAAGGGAATGCGGTGGACTTAATTTACTTAGATATCAGCAAGGCACTTGATACAGTTCCACAAAGGGAATTAGTTAAATTACAAAAAATGGGGATTAATATGAATATAGTAAGGCAGATAAGGAACTGGTTAAGGGGGAGGCTACAACAGGTCATACAGAAAGGTGAACTGTCAAGCTTGAGGTAAGCTATTAGTGGAGCACCTCAAGAATCAGTCTTGGGACCGCTCTTATTTAACCTTTTTGTTACTGACCTTAGCACAAAAAGTGGGGATGTGTTCATTAGGTTTGCAGATGACACCAAGTTGGGAAGTATTGCTAATACAGAGACGGACTGGGATACCATACAGAAAGATCTGGATTACCTTGTAAACTGGAATATCAGGAATAGGATGAAATTTACTAATAGAAAGTGCAAGTTTATGTATTCAGGAACAAATAAGAATTTTTCCTGTAAGTTGAGAATCCAACAGTTGGAAGGGACTGAGGAGGAGAAGGATCTGGGAGTACTGGTTGATCACAGAAGGTGCCTGAGCCACCAATGTGATGTAGCTGTGCAAAATGCTAATGCAGTTCTAGGATGTATCAGAAGAGGTGTTTCAAGGAGAGACAGGGAGGTGTTAGTTCCACCGTACAAGGCACTGGTGAGGCCTTGTCTGGAATATTTCATGCAGTTCTAGTCCCCCATGTTTAAAAAGGATGAATTCAAATGTGAACAGCTGCAGAGAAGGGCTACAAGCATGGTCCACAGAATGGAAAACCTGCCTATGAGAGGAGGCTTTAAGAGCTTGGCTTGTTTAGCCTAACCAATAGAAGGCTGAGAGCTGATATGATTGCTCTCTATAAGTACATCAGAGGGATAAATATCAGGGAGGAAGAGGAATTATTTGAGTACAGCACCAATGTGGACACAAGAACAAATAAATATAAACTGTCCATCAGGAAATTTAGGCTTGAAATTAGACACAGGTCTAACCATTAGAGGACCAAAGTTCTGGAACAGCCTTTCCAGGGGAAATGTGGGGAGCAAGAAATGTAACTGCCTTCAAAAATGAGCTTGATAAGTTTATGAAGGGGATGATACGATGGTATAGCAAGGGCTGGCTCAAGGGGTTGTGGTGCCCTGAGTCAAATTTTACTTTGGCGTGCCCCAAAATCTCATTCACATAAGCTTAAAAAGATTTTCCATATTGTATTTGCAACCTGAAATTCAAATAGCAAGATCAATTCATTCCTTTAATCTAAACACAAAAATAAAAAGTAATACTGATTAATTTAAATTTAATTGACAATATAACATTTATCATGTACATACTTAGTAAAATTTCAGCTTCTAAGGGTAACTTTTTGGGCTTTAACAACAGCAAATTGTTAGTGTGCACTCTGACTACATGACTTAAGCTGCAGGTTGACTAACAGTGCCTGAGCTGCTACGAAAGATTTAAAGACACAGGAGCCAGCCTGATCTTCAGTGGGGTTAGGCGTCCCTAAGAACTGTCACCTGAAACCATGTCTGTCTCTTGCCTCATAGCAGAGCCAGCCCTGGGTACAGCCTACTTTGGAAATTGACTGATCTTTGACTACTGGTGGTGGATATTCAAGTGGCCTAAAAAGGAGGGTAGATGCAGTGAGTTCTGAGTTATTACAGAGAATTCTTTCCCGGATGACTGGCTGGTAAGACTTGCCCACATGATCATCATATTTGGAGTCAGGAGGGAATACTCCCCCAGGGCTGATTGGCTAGGGCTCTGGGAGTTTTTCATCTTTCTCTCTAGCATAGGGCATGGTTCCCTGCTGGTGAATTCTCTGTATCTTAAAGTCCTTAAATCATGATTTGAGGACCTAAATAACTCAGTCATAAGTTAGAGGCTTATTGCTGGAGTGGGTGGGTGAAGTTTTTTTAGGCCTGCATTGTGCAGGAGGTCAGACTAGGTGATCATACTGGTCCCTTCTGACCTGAGTCTATAAACACTTTGTTGCAGCAAACCTCTGACCAGCCTTTTCCATGAGGTCATATTCATCCATGAACATGCCTCATTCCTGTGCACCTCAAGGCCTACTTCCACACCCAGCTTCTCTGCTGTGTTTGAACTTGTCCCTAATCCATGCTCAGTTTTTAAGGAAAAAGGTCTATACTAACCCAACTATCTGCTAGAGACTCCAAAGTAAAACTGATAAAATTCTACAACATTATCTATCCAGAGCAACAAAGCTCTGTGAAATGAACACATATAATATGGCATTTCTGAGAGCCCAGTGATTTCCTCAAAAGACACAATAAGATGAAAATGGGAGGGAGGAAGGATGCACACCAGTTGCTGCTAGGCCTTTCTAGAAAAAAAAAAATCCTGTCCCTAGATATGTTGGCTAGAAATGCCCCAGGTATTGGAGAGGAACCACTTGAACTCTACTCCAAAATCAGTTACTCACCAGTTGCCTGAAAGGAATTTTGCACTGACTAAAGAAAATGTGTGCCTCAACGGTTACCTACACCAATTTGAGTGGTGTTAAATTTAAAAGAAGTGGCACACAAAGGGTACATCCAGCAAAGGAGAAAGGGAATGTTCCACTCCAATGCTGCCCAAGGAGCCAACTCAGGCAGGCAAACAGGTTTTAATTTAATCCATTTCTTGTCAGCTTCCTCTGGCTCATTGGCTAGTGCCTTGCATCATGGAGGCAGGAACAGTGAAGCAGGGCATAAAAATGTTTTGTAGAGTTGAAGATAAACTACTGTAAATGATGCTGAAGGGATTTGAAAATTATTTTGAACTAGATTCAGAAGAAAACACTAGACACCGAACCACTTATAAACCTTGGAGAAGTGGGTGGGGAATAAAGATGTTGAAAACTACAGAATGTGGCAAAGGAACAAACAACAAATCAAAAGATTTAATAAAAACACACCATCGGGAGAAGGACAGAAGTACAAGATGGATTACAGCATCAGTCCCCTAAATATCTCTAAGCTTGTTATTGCTATTCTATCAGTGAACACAGGGGTTGTACCTTATGACTGGAGAATTGCTAATGTAGTCCCTACTTTCAAGAAAGGGAGTAAAACTGATCCAGGTAACTACAGGCCTGTTAGTTTGACCTCAACAGTATGCAAGGTCTTGGAGAAGATTTTGAAGGAGAAAGTACTTAAGGATATTGAGGAAAATGGTAACTGTGATAAAATACAACACGGCTTTACAAAATGTAGATCATGCCTGACCAACCTGATCTCCTTTCTTGAGGAGATAACAGATTTTTTGGATAAAGGGAATGCGGCGGACCTAATTTACTTAGATTTCAGCATGGCATCTGATACAGTTCCACACAGGGAATTATTAGTTAAATTGGGGAAAATGGGGATTAATATGAAAATAGAAAGGTGGATAAAGAACTGGTTACAGAGGAGACTACAGAGGGTCATAGTGAAAGGTGAACTGTCTAGCTGGAAGGAGGTTACTAATGGAGTTCCCCAAGGATCGGTCCTGGGACCCATCTTATTCAATTTTTTTGTTACTGACCTTGGCACAAAAAGTGGGAATGTGCTAATTGCTTGCAGATGACACCAAGCTGGGAGGTATTGCCAATGCACTTAGGGACAGATAACAGGAATTCTTCTTATAAGGTGGGAATGCATCAGCTGGAAGTGACGGGGAAGGAGAGGGACCTGGGCATACTGGTTGATCACAAAATGACAATGAGTAGTCAATGCGATGTGGCTGTAAAAAAAGCTAATGTGGTCCTGGGGTGCATCAGAAGGGGTATTTCCAGTAGAGATAGGAAGGTATTAGTACCATTATACAAGGCACTGGTGCAACCTCACTTGGATTATTGTGTACAGTTCTTGTCACCCATGTTTAAGAAAGATGAAGTCAAACTGGAACAGGTGCAAAGGAGGATTACAAGGATGATTCGTGCAATGGAAAACCTTCCTTATGAGAGACGACTTAAAGAGCTTGGTTTGTTTAGTCTTCTCAAAAGAAGGCTGAGAGGAGATAAGATTGCTCTTAATAAATACATTAGAGGGATAAATACAAGGGAGGGAGAGGAATTATTTGAATACAGCACCAATGTGGACACAAGAACAAATGGATACAAACTGTCCTTCAGAAAATTTAGGCTTGAAATTAGATGCAGATTCCTAACCATCAGAGGAGTAAAGTTCTGGAATAGTCAAGCAAGGGAAGTGGTGGGGGCCAAAACCTTAGGTGTCTTCAAAACAAGCTTGATAAGTTTATGGAGGGAATGCTATGATGGACAGTGTAGCTTGGCCATTGTCTGTATTTTAGTACTGGTGATGGGTATAATAGTGACCTGGGAAGGGGCATTAGATTGAGTGGGTTCTGAGTTATTACAGAGAAGTTCTTCTTGACTGGCTGTTGTGCACTTTCCCTCATGCTCAGGGTTTAACTGATCACCATATTTGGGGTCAGGAAGGAATTTTCCCCCAGGGCAGATTGGCTTGGGTGCTGGGGGTTTTTTGCCTTCCTCTGTAGCATTGGGCATGGCTCACTTGCTGGTTGATTCTCTGTATTAAAGTCTTTAAATCATGATTTGAGGACTTTACTAGCTCAGTTATGGGTTTGAGGGTCATTGTAGGAGTGGGTCAGTGAGGTGTTGTGGCCTGCACTGTGCAGAAGGTCAGACTAGATGATCATATTGGTCCCTTCTGACCTTAAAGAGTCTATGAGTCTATACTACCTTACAAGAATATCTGTAGGACTTCAGTACATAATACTGAATGGGAAAAAAAAAAATCACAGAAACCAATCTGCTAGCAACATAAACCATCAATATGTTTTTTGAGAGTGATTGCATATTTTTAGAAAGTGATAGACTTCTTGCCAGTAGTTCCACATACCATCCTTGTTCCATCCCCTGCAATTTATATAATTATACAAGGATAAATAAACCCACGATATTTTTTTTTTAAAAGGGAGAGGGGTGCTTTGAAAGCACTTGTCCAAATACTGCTCTGGTGGTTATGTTCCATGTGAACGTTCTTCAACCTAGGCTATGGGAGTTTCAGTACATGCTCAGTGTGATATGTACATCTGAGTACTGCTTTTATTTTGTGCATCAGACCTTTACAGTTCTGAGAATTCTGCCTGGGGGAAGAAGTCACAGACCTTTTATTCTTAAGGTTGTGCCAACCAATAACATAGCCACTGTGCTTTTTGAGATTTATTCTTTCTTCATATTTCCCTTAATCTCAGATAAAAATACATGACATTTTTGCTCTTTGCATATGAAAAAAACCTAACACTCAGGATCAGGCCCTTCAAGCGCAAGTTTATTTCAATACACTTGAGAATGAAGATTTTTCACAGACATATTTAGCTTTTCACATATTAAGAAAGAAGAAAACAGTTGAGTTGAAAACAGTGCCATGGAACTGGAGAAAGCACTAAAAATTATTCTAAAAGTGGTTAAAAAAATCTGTCTCAACTATACAAATTTATACTATGCTCCTTGTGCATATAAACTTAGCACGCAGCAGACAGTATCCAAGTTTCTACTTTTATAAGGTTCCCTATAGTTTCCTTTATTAAATAACAAACAGAAAACTATGAACTTCCATTCAAAATTTGCTCTTCAGCATGTTTGTTTCTACAGTTTCTCCTTGCAGAACCCGCTTTCTCTCTCCATCTCAGAAAAATACTCAAATACTTTCACAACCTGGCTTGGAGTCACCTGATTTGGCTGCCAGTCAGAGCCAGCAGAATAGGTGTGTCTCTCCGTGCAAGGTCCTAAACAATATGCTCCATGCAGTTTTTCTTCATATTAGTGGCAAAAGCAGGATAAAATTATCCAAGTATTTGGAAAACAGCATCAAAATATTTAGTTTTGTTATGGCTGAAATATATGAAGTTGATACAGTTTGTCACAGTTTACCAAGAAGTTAATAAGAACAAAGTTCTATTTTCAGAGCTGCACACCACTCAGTGTGGGCTCTAGATTGCTAAAGATCTGTGCACTGCTCTAGACAGTTATCTTTAAATAATGATTCATTCGCTCTTAGATGTCCTGCTTACTCTTCTCTCCTTGTTCCTATATCGAGTCCTCTTGTTGACTCCTTTATTGTCCGACTGGCCTACTGAGGAAAACACAGCCCTGGCAACTAGAGTTGGGCTCAAGCACTAAAATTCACATTTCAAACATTTTCAAGATTTCCCTGTGACATGCAGAATTCAAATCGAGATTCATGTTTGGATTTTGAACACAAAGTTTGAAGTTATTCAAACTGAAGGTTCTGGTTCATGTCCCTCTGCACTCTTAGTCACCATTAAATCTAAAACAAGAACAAAAACAAAAATAATCCTCCACTTGCTTATACTCACACTGGACTAAGTCACACTAAAATATATATTTTTTTCCTCACAGCAATCTTTCTTGACAAGGCAAATCAGAGCCATAACGCTCTGTTTTGCTGCCCAGGACGTGTTCTGATCTGAACGCACCCCTTGCCATTAGTGGCTGCAAAACACACCCTTTAACAGAGCAGCTCTATTGAGCCGTTCTGGCACACCCGGGGCAAAGCCCCGTTGGCCCCACCATAGTTATGGCTCTGAGGCAAATAATTTAACCACCATTATATGTTTATTCATAAAGTTGGGGGAAAAAAACCCTCATAAGCTTAGAGCACCATGCACTTTTATGAACACAACATATCTCAAGAGCCATGGACCAGTCCAGAAGATTTTATTGTTAGGGAACAAAGCAGCTGCCAAAACACACCAAACTTGATTCACTTTTTGTTGAATACAAAAGTTGGAAACAACTTATGGAGGTCATTCTCAACCTTTTTGGCTCAAGAGCTGCAGATATCATTTTTACAGACCTGAAGGCCACCAGCCTCCCCTCTTTTCTCCCCCTCTGCCCCCCACCACCCAAGCAGTTTGCCTCCATGCTCACTGATATCTCACTGCAGCAAGGAAACCACATGCATTATGCAGCTTTTAGTACTCTATCAAGATCCTAAAGAAGTGGCTCCCTTCTGCAGCCAGGGCAAGGGATACAAGATGAGTGCTCCCCCCCTCCCACCTCCAGCAAGGATCTTTGGCACCTATGGGGGTAGGCAAAGCACCTTGCAGTGCTCCCTGCTAAAGCTGGGGGGATGGGAGCACTAAGCTCTTGTCCCTTTGGCTGCATCAAGGAGCTTGGATCCGTCTTTTAGCCGTGCAGAAACAAACTTTGCATGAGTCCTTAAGCAAGGACTCCATTCTGCCATCAGCAGGAGGGAAGTTGAGGACTGCTTTTGGCCCCTGAAACACAGGTTTGGGAACCACTAACTTATGGTAAACAAAGTGAATATAATACAAGAAGAGACCAGAGGTGAAAAATCTATTTTAAAAAACTGAACAGTTTACACCAAATCCACAAAATATATTAGCATGTATTTAATTTGGACTTTTTCCCCTCTTAAAATTTGAACAATATTGGCACATATATTGGCCCTGTGAAAAACTCTTCTAGGCAGGACTCCTAAGGGCTGTGTACCAACCCCTCCAGGTTCACATAGAGACTCAATTTTGTCTGGGACTCAAAGCCGGCATCGCCCTCACTCCGCAGATAATCCCCCACCCACAGGCACTTCAGGGGAACCCTAGCTACTGCACCCAGGGGTTCCCTGGTAACTTAGCATTAAGGTTTATGGGACACTACCTGCCCTGATGAATTGTTGAGGGCCTTTCACAGCTCCTGTTGCCCTGTGGAGGGAAAGGGAAAGAGTCAAACTTATCTTCCCATTCAAACTTTTGCATAACTGGGAGAGATGGTGTCCCTTCATGGCAGTCCCATTCCCATTCACAGAGACTGGCAAAAATAAAGGAGTACCCAACTGATACAATCTAAAATCCTTGGAGGATGGAGACACGTTAGCCACCTAAAGTTATCCATGTTTGCAGTTTTGGAGAGACTCTGAAGTCCCCCAGAATTCTGGTAGATTTCAACACCAGAACAATTCAAACCTTGATCTAAACTTTTTTTAATGATATAATTTAAATGCTGAATAAGATTAACATAATCACTAAAACTGCCGCTACGTTTGGTAAGCATGCATCAAAACTGAAATGTTTTGGGATAGATATTAATGGTATGAATGTGAGCTACAGCTTACCAGTGTACTATGTTCTGTTTATTAACTGGCAAATTAACTCAGCAGCCTCCCTTTCATGGGACAAATATGCATCCTTTTGAAGAAAGCTGTCTATAAATACTGGCTTTTAATCACATACATGAAATCTATACGTTATAAAATGATGAACGGTACCAATTACAATGACTGATTTTATTCAGATATTTTACAATGAAAGAATCCACACAATCTGATTTGAGTATATCTGCTTGTTATATGTTCATTAATGCACAGTATTCCTTAAAAGATCTTTACAAATCTTAAACTGGCTACAGATTTTAATTTAAAAGCCCTTCAGACTTCACAGAAAGGATCGATGATTTTAGTACCCTGTAACTAAAGAAATGTGGTCCAGATGAGATTTCTATTAAGCAGGTGCATAACTGGTTAAAAAACCATACTCAAATGGTTCACTGTCAAACTGGTGAAACACATCTTGTGCAGTGTGTGACAAGGTGGACTAGCCCCTGAGGCCCCCTGCCGGATATCTCACAGTACTGCCACACTGCACCCCAGAAAATGGCAAAGGAGAGGGTCCTCCAACCTGCTTAGAGCAGCTGTGTGGGATGCTGCCAATCAGAAAGAGGGCTGCACAGAGCAGACAGGATCAGCAGGCAAGTATAAATAGAGCTGCAGGGTCAGAGTGAGAGGAGTTGCTGCTTGGAACCAGAGGACTAAAGGCAGTACTCTTTGCTGGCTAAAGGACCTTCAAGACCTTGGACAGAAAAGTTGCTCACAGGGATCAGAGTAGCCAGAAGGAGCACCTGGCTTGCTGCTCAGCCTCAACCAGCCCAGACCCTGAAGGAAGGATGGATGAAGAATGTGGTAGGGCCACAGGGAAGGGGCCCAGGGAATCATAGGAGCAACACAGCTTGGATAAAGAGATGTGGTAGGCAGCTGCTATTTATATGTCCACCACCCTCACCCACTAGTCAGTAGGGAAGTGGCCTGGATTATGATGCACCTCAGGAGAACTGGGGAGTGTAGTGGCTCCGTTGGAGAGCTGGGGTCTGAAAGGGCAAAGACATTTCCCAGGGAGGGAACCTGAGGCACTGTTTCATGCCAGAACAGCAACAATTTGAGAGGTCCCAGGAGGGGCTGAGACACATTTTAGAAGAGGATACTGTGACAGGCCCTGTTGGACTGATCGAGTACTGAGCCCAGGCATAGGGCTGCAGATGAAGTAATATTATAGAAAATACTGATATAAGCCCACCTGTTGGACCTTCTATCCCAGAAGTGGTTTGATTTTATTTCATACACAGACAGTGTGCGACTCGGCCAGAGGGCTGAGCTGCTGAAGACTCCACCTCAAAGCAAAAA
The DNA here is from genome assembly GCA_007922195.1 of Podocnemis expansa. NCBI lineage: Eukaryota > Metazoa > Chordata > Testudines > Podocnemididae > Podocnemis > Podocnemis expansa. The sequence goes on along the minus strand of ML681993.1, from coordinate 6,344,822 downwards.
GAAAGTGCAGACATGCACTCAGCCGGGGGGGGGGGGGGGGGCTCATGAGAGGCAGGTGCCACCCCATTACAGAGTCCCACAGTGATCTGTCCAGTGTCTGGCACTAGCCAATTTCATGAATAACTTGAATAATTGACTGGAGAGCATGCATATAAAACTTGCTGGTGAAAACTAGCTTGGTGGAGTTGCAAGCACTTGAGCACAGGATTAGAATTTAAAACAACCTTATCTCCTTGTAGAATGGGTCTGAAATTTAGGAGAATGAAATTCTAGGAAGACTAGTGCAAAACACTGAACTTACCAAGCAAAAATCAAATGCACAAATACAGAACAGGGAATAACTGATTAGATGGTAGTACTGAAGAAAAGCATCTGGGGTTTACTCAATATGATCCAAAGGAGGAGTCTGATGGCACTTTTAAAGACTAACATTTATTTCTTGCATCAACTTTGATGGGAGAAAATCCCACTTCATCAGATGCTTGAAGATGGGGAACTCACAGAATGGGAGCAAAACAAATGCAGGGGAATGCAAGTCATAGGATCTGGTCAGACTGTCACAGCAAATCAAAGCAATTATTAGGATTCAAACAGTGGAGTTAGTTTGTTAGTCTGTAAAAGTGCCACCAGACTTCTTGTTTGTTTTGCTGACTAACAACCTTTGGAACTTGTCAATATGATCCAGACTTCTATAGTTGCAAGAAAAGCCTGTATCATTCTGGAGTGACATGAGCACCATATGTAAGACACGAGAGTTATATTGCCTGCTCTACTCAACACAGGTAAGACTTCAGCTAGAGTACTGAGTCTAGTTCTGGGTGCCATGCCACACACTGAGAAATGTTTACAAATGGAGAGTCCAGAGGAGAGCAATAAAAGTGATGAGAGGTTTAAAAAACCACAACTGTGAAGGAAAGTTATATAAATTAACCATTTCTAGACATAAGAAAAGATGACTGAGGAGGAGACCTGACAAATCTTTGAATTTGTTAAAGGCTGTTATAAAGAGGATGTAATCAATTGTTTTCCATTTTCACTGAAGGTCAGACAAAAGTAAATCAGCTTGATCTGCAGAAAAAGTGACTTTGACTGAGCTGCTTCATTCTACATCCCATTATGTTCTTTGGGAAGAAGCAGTGTGCATCCCTCTGCATAACACCTGATCACTACATCTTCTTTCTAGAGGAGAAAGCCCCAGACTGAGCAGGAGAAGCTGTTTATATACATTGTTACTCAACAGCTGGAAGACACAAAGCAAAAACATGATATAGTCAATTTTCTGGCAACACCATTTGTGGTATGTAATACAGTCCTGGATCTTGGAGTGTAAGCTGTTATAGCTCTTGGACCCTTTAGAACTGGGAGCTGTAGTGGTGGGTCACATGTTTGTTTGTAGTCACGTGGTATCGGTGAATTGGCCTGTATGATTTTGGCAGCCTTTTGCAGAATGGGACAGACTCAGGATTAGGAGAGCACCACAGGCGACTCCCCACAGCTGTCAGGCAGAAAACCTGAGAGGGAGACACCTGTATAAAGCAAGAGCTGGCTGGCGGTGAGAGCGAAAGCTTGAGCTGGGGAGGTTGTGAAACCCTGGAATTAAGGACTAAGATACAACCCTGAGAATCTTGGGTTGTTCAGGTTTTGTTTGTTTGTGTGCTTTTTGTTTGTTTTAATTTGGAGACTAGAAACAATCTTAAGAAAACTAGAGCTGTAACACTGTTCAAAACACAGAGTTCACCTTCCCTGCCTGGTGGATCAATCCACCAGCTTACACAGGCAAATAAAGCATACACTGCAAATGAAAAATAATTGCACAATACTGAAAATCTGCAGCACTCTAGCAATAGCTGTAATAAGTCTGTGGTGTGTAATTACTAATGCCTGACAAGAGAGCCCAAGATTATTTTCATGGGTCAGAAGAATTGAATTCTAAATCCTCAGAAATCACTCCTCTATTCAAAGGCTCCTCCACTATTAAACTTAACTGGCATCCTCTTCACCAGATAGAATAAATGCAATAACCATGTGAAATCCTCAAATAAGAAGGAAACAATGCACTTGACTCTGCACCATGCTACTGATGCTGAAGATGTTTTTTACTTAAGGTAAGCAAGCAAATTGGGTAGAGAGATCTAAGATTCTTGATCCTCTAAGTCTGACTTCAGTAGGCCTTCTCATAGCCTTCAGCAAATGATAGAGAGAGACAGAGAAAAAAGGAAGTAATTAAAACACTTTTTGTAGGTTCTTATTCAGGTATCTTTCTCAATGGGAAGCATTCAACAGATTCCAAAATAGTGATTTAGGAATTATTTCAGCCTCAAGAGATTTATCAGGCTAACATGATCATCCACATTCATTGAATAAATTGCCACTGGAAAGGACACCTAGCAGTGCCTCAGAACCCTTTACCTAGTCTATCCAAGTAAGCTCAAGCCCAAACATTAGAATTCTATTGTCTTAAATAGAAACCATAGCAGAGACTTGCAAATTATTCCAAACATATATGAAAATACCACATATCTTCAAATTTCTGATCAACTCGCTATACAAGCAGCTTCATATTAACCTGTCTCCTACTATCTTTTGCAGTACTTAGCAACTCACCTGACTTACTTTCTGTACAGTTCTCCATTGAGCCCCATGTTCATACTCAAGTACATTATGTTGTGACACAGTCTAATGGATGCAGAGTCACTGTTTCAGTCTCAATGGCTTGATTTCAAGTACAGCAGCCCAAATATCAGTTTAAAAAAAAAAAGACATAATAAGATAAGGTGTTCCATGGTTGCTAATTACTCCTTACTGTTTGTATTGTGCTCTTGCAAAGAAACCCGAATCAGAACCTCTATGTACAGATAGATGGTAAGAGGAAGTCCTATTCTGACAAAGTTTTAGAATTCTAACTGCTGAATTGTAAACCAGATCCACCTGCACATGTGCTTGCATCTACCCAGAGCCAAATTAATGTCCATTTCTGGGCAGAGCCCCAGGCAAGCCAAAAGGGCTCTGTTAGAGCCCATGGATGTGGCTGAGAGAATTAGTTTGTGGGACCTAGTCTTAAACTGACAGAAGACACAAACAAATGTGATGAAGAAAGATGGAAATGTGAAGGCAGGATGAAAGTAACAAGAACACAGTTATACAGATCAGCTAAGTGATTAATTTGAGGGCACAAGTGTGTCCTGCCACATATATTACACAATGAGCAACATATAAGAACAATTGCTGAGTGTGCACAGTATATGAAAGATTGAAACTTGTGCAGCAAAGGAAATCTCCCCAGGCAATACTTATCTGTAGTTTTAATCTAACAATAATCCTTTACAGAATATATAATTTGCCTCTTGTACATTTAGTGAATTCCTTTATCCAGATACACACATTCTAATGAATAACTATACCTGTGGGAAAAATTGCTATCAGATGACCATCATTAAAAAGTATTATCTAGAGTTTTTAGACCATCCCTGACAGGTGTTTGTTCTAAATCTAACCTTTTCTTAAAAACCTCCAATGATGGTGAGTCCATGGCCTCCCTAGGCAATTTATTCCAGTACTTAACCTCCTTGACAGTTAGGAAGTTTTTCCTAATGTCTAACCTAAATCACCCTTGCTGTAATTTAAGCCTGTCAATTCTTGTTCTATCCTCTGAGGTTAAAGAGAACAATTTTTCTTCCTCCTCCTTGTAATAACATTTTATACTTCCTCTTAGTCTTCTCTTCTCCAGACTAAACAAACCCAATGTTTCCGATCTTTTCTCATGTTCATTGATCATGCTTCCCAGACCTTTAATCAATCAATCATTTTTCTTACTCTTCTCCAGACTTTCTCCAGTTTGTCCAAATCTTTAAACATAGCACCCAGAACCAGCCACAATACTCCAGCTGTGGACTAATCAACATGAAATAGAGTGGAAGAATTACTTCTCAAGTCTTGCTTACAACACTCCTGCCAATACATCACAGAACGTTTGCTTTTTGTGCAACGGTCTTAAATATGTTGACTCATATTTAATTTGTGAGCCACTATGACCCCAAAGCCCTTTCTGCAGTATTCCTTCCTAGACAGTGATTTTCCATTTTGTGTGTATGCAACTGATTTTTTAATTTTTTTTGGTAAATAGATTCTTGTACATTTGTCCTTATTACATTTCATCCTATTTACTTCAAACTGTTTTTCCAGTTTCGCCAGATCATTTTAAATTTTAATTCTATCCTCCAAAATACTTGCAACCCCTCACAGCTTGGTAGTGTCTGCAAACCTTACAAGTGTATTCTCTAGGGCTATGTCTACCCTTGGAATTTTGTTCAAATTAATGAGGATTAATTCAAACTAAATTAGTGCAAAGGCTACACTGGCTTTCCTTAGTTTGAAATATGGAAAGCTTAGTTTGAAGTTATAAAACCTCCCTTAACTTTGAATTAACTGAATGGAGCTGCCTTAGTTCAAACTAACCGTTAGTTCGAATTAACACGGTTTGATCTTCTTCCACCCAGGGTGCCTTCCCAGGGCAGTAACCCGTCATGTGGTGCCTGGGGCAAGCAGCCCCAAAGGCACCCCCCCCCACCATCCAGGCCTCAATCCAGCCCCAGTCCCCTGGGTCAGGTGGGGGGGGGGAGCCTTCCCTGTCGCATGCAGCCAGGGCTGGGCAGGGGTGCCCAGGCTGTGCTCAGCCAGTCGGTGGGGAAAGCACCCCCCGCCCAGCTTTAGCACCTTCTGCCCCACACTCAGCCAGGTGGCAGGGAAAGTGTGGCTAGAGCTGTACAGGTGATGCTTTCCCCGCTGCCCTGCTGAGTGTGGCTACAGCCAGGTGGGGGATGCTTTCCCCAGAGCCCAGCTCAGCATGTGGGGCTAGAGCTGGGTGGGGGTGCTTTTCCTGCTGCTCAGCTCTGGGTGGGAGCATGGCCCTTCTTGGGTGCCAGGTTGCCCTCCTCCTAAATCAAACTAGCAAGTACTGCCCATGGACATGCTAGTTCGATTTGGGTTTCTAGTAGGGCCATGTTAGTTCAAATTAATTAATTCAGACTAAGTTAATTTGAACTAATGTTTTAATGTAGACACAGCCCTCACTATTATTTAAATTACTGATGAAGATACTGAATAGAACAGTACCCAGAACCGATCCCTATGGGAACTGACTCAAGATGCCCTTCCAGCTCAACTATAACCACTGGTAACTACTCCCTAGAAAAAGTTTTCCAACCAGTTATACACCCACCTAATAGCAGCTCCATCTAGGTTGCATTTCCCTGGTTTGTTTATAAGAAGATCATGCAAGACAATATCAAAAGCCTTACTAAAGTCAAGGCACACCACATCTACAACCTCTCCCTATCTGTAAGGCTTGCTACCTTGCCAAGGAAAGCCATCAGTTTGGTTTAATGCTATTTGATCTTGACAAATCCATACTGATTTGAAGAACAGAATCATGTGAGAATTGTAAAATATTATAAAAATTTGTTGAAGTTTTTTTAATTATTAGAAAATAATAGGGTTAGAATCTCACATTTTCTCTCTCTTTCACTGTAGAAAGGATAAAAAAGAGAATGCTCATAAGGATTACAGAAAGTATAAATGCATAATTTCAAAACTACTGTATCTCAGAAGAAAAATTCTAATTTACTAAACAGTGAAAAAGGAAAATATCAGATAATGAACTTGTAAAGGAAGTTTCCTATTGATATTTTAATATTATATTTAAGTACCAAACTGTCTTAACTTTCTGCCGTCGAGAGTAAGCTATAATTAATAGCTTTTGCATACCATTCACCTCTGACAACGGAATTCATTTAGTATGTCATATTCATGTACTATGGAGCTCCTATTTTCACAATAATTTTTCCAGCAATTTGAGGTTTTTGTTTGTTTGGGGATGAGGGTGTTTGTTTTTAACCCCTCCTCACACTTGATCAGAGACCCTATCGGTGAGGTGCTTGCCAAATATTTATCCTCGTATTACAATCTACCATCCTCTTCTTTTCAAAGCCAACTAGCAGATTTTAGTATGCTCAAGGCTTAGGTTAATTTAGCAAGATCCAAAGGGACAGCCATGTTAGCCAAGTTCAGAAAAACAGACGAGAAGTCCCAGTACACAGCCTTTTTCCCTACTGCAGGATGACAGTAACAGTATTCACTCCAGATTGAGCTTTGGGACCTAGAATACAGGCTTTTCAAATAAAACCTGAATGGACAAGTAAACTTTCTCTTTTTCTGAACTCCTGTTTATGCAGAGATTTTTGGAAGGAAGAGCAGTAGCCTTAAATGTAGTCCAAAGGAGTGTGGCATTGTTTAATGAGAACTGATTGCACGTGTCAAGATTAGTAAAAACAAAATCAAAACCCAAAAGAAAAGGAATTCTGTCCAGAATAGATCATATCACATTAAGTATAGCCAGTTTTTGGATCAGTTTTAGTTTGCCATTCAGAAGCACAATACTTATCGGGCCCAAGTCTTCTTGGGTATGTCTACACTACAGGGCTTTGTTAAGTTGACTTAATAAAAGACTTAAAGTTGACTTTAGGCAGACAACTTAGTGACCCCACGCTTCTTAAAATCGATTTAACAAAGTTGGTTAAGTCAACTTAAGAAAGTGTCCTAATAAAAACTGTTTGCTTAAGTCAACTTTACTGCATCGACTTAAGCAGGCACATGTTCTTGCATAGGGCTTCTTAAGTCGACTTAACGCCTAAGTCAACTAAATGAATGAGTGTTACTGAGTCGATTGAAGGAAGCCCTTAAGTTGACTTAATTTCTAAATGTAGCCAGGGAGTTTCTTAAGTCAACTTAGGCCCCTAGAGTAGACACACCCCTTGTTATTTCAAGGTAAAACCAGCATAAGAGAACATAATCAGGTCTACTATTTTATTTTTTTTTCATCCCACTGATGCGTCTTAGACATAAGTCTAAGAAATAGTTTTCATGTTCTGGTTTTATTTCCAAAACATCTTTGACCAAGAGTGACATAGCTGAAGGTAAAAACAAAAGGTAAGAGCACAGAAGGAATGTGATGTGATTTCTGCCCAAAATAAGCTCTCATAAAGAGTTAGATGGCTAGAGGTTGTGGCCAGTTCTAGTAGTCATGCCCTAGTGTGGAAGAAAAAATATATTCATATTTAATGTTGCTATATAAAAATGACATCTGTTTCCCTTTAGCAATCCTCCCTCCTGTATGACTGTTCTCTCTGAACATGATCAGTTTTGTTAATATCAATATGAGACACCCTCACTACATAGATCAGCAGGGCATGACTGTACTTACTCCATTCTAGCCAGAGTGCCTTAGTAAAAGCCCATTTTAAGAATGAATCACCAATTTGGCTTCCACTGACTGACACATTTAGCATCATGACTAAAACGGAGGATATTCACGTCTGCCTGTGTGGACAACTGCATGATAATGACATCAATAAAGTGTATCCTACTTAAAAAGATACTATAAAGACACATGGTAATCCTTCAAGTCAGTGTAGGCTTCATAAACTGAACTGGGGAATGGATGTAGGAATTCCTAAATATTAATCGTTGTCCTGCAACTCCTTTATAAGCTTTGGCAAACTGCTTATACTGCATCAAGGTTTTAAAAACTGTTTACTGATCTCAACTGCCCAACGCAAAAAGGCTTGAATTTGGGATGTACTGAGCACCCATAACTCCCAGTGGAGTTACTCCAGGAGTAGATTTGGTCCAATGTGTTTTCAGTACAATTAACAGTGCTATAGTACAACAGGACTGCTAGCTGACTCAATTATCTGATACACTGGAGAGCAGAACTAACTGAAGATATATTTTATCAAGGAAGCTAGGGAGGGAGGAGGGGGAAGATTCCTGTTTGAAGAAATCATGACCCTTCTATAAATCCTCTGGAGAATAAGGTGTCCTTTAGGTAAAGCCACAGGGGCAAAGTCTGTGCAAGTCTTTGAGAGTCAAACCACACATGCTGCTAGTCACCTTATTCCTCAACTTAAAACACCAGGGAATACTACAATGGGTTTCATGAAAGCACTATATTAAGATATTTTTACCTCTCAAATTCGCATTTCACAATTTTCAAATGCAAAGCATCATGAAATCAAAGAAGTTTCAGAATCATGGTTAATAACTGGAAATAGAAAAACCCAGGCTTTTGTTTAGTTAACACAGTTGGTCTTTTTATGTGGAAGGCCTACAAAGGATTCTGTTGCAAAGATGCATTTTTTCCCCCCACTTACAGACACAGAAGACAGCTAGAATACAAATAGCTCTAACAGAAGTTCTCTGGGTTACTAAGCTATAAAATCAATCAAAGAACATGTGAAATATTTCCACTCTAGTAGCTCGGTCCTCACACCATCTTGTCTCATGGACAATTTAAGTGGGTCAAGGATATAGAGATTTTGGGAATACTTTTAAACAGAAGATTCACATATGTTTTAAAGTAACATCTGTGTTTTACTGAATTCCTCTTAGATGCAAATTTCAAACAGAATACATACAAAAATCATGTGGGTATGCTTCCAAGTAATCAAAATTATTACTGTGCTATAATTTAATAATAGTCCACTATGATTATTCACAATACTTTGAAAGCAAATATAAAATAAAATTTTAATTGGCATAAAACTCCCCCATGAAGCAAACTTAGATCTTAAAACAGTCTGAGTATGGATTAGCCAGACAGTGGCCTCGCACAAATGCCTCTTCTCATTGATCACAATTTTTATCCCTCTGTTGGAATGGGACTTGAACAAGGTAGATCTTCACAAGTTTATTGTAATGAATCTTTATTAAGATGCAATAAGGAGACCTGGAAACAGACTCAGAACTCAGATAGATAGCCTCCCTAATGTACACAAAGATTTAGAGATCTAGGAAGACAAAAAGTCCCTATCCCAAATAACAAATACAGTGGCATGATTTGACATATGACTAACACACCCCAGCTTCCACAGAAGTCAATGAAGGCTATGAATACTCATTATTTTTGAGGTCCTGACCCTGAATTAGACAAATTACACAGTGAACAGCAGTATAAGGGGAAAGAAAAGGCAAATAAAGAAGAGATAATAGTGAGTAACATGAAGGAACTACAGCTTCTAGTAACTGCCCCGATCCGTTTTCAAGGTAAGCTTTGTACAAAAGCAAAACAAAAGAAAAACAGAAAAAACAAACAGCCAACATTGGTTTCTTCAGGAAATGTTAAACCTGAAGATGAACACTAGCAAGATCATTAAAACTATGGCAAGCAGGTACAATGGTGATGAGCAGGTACTAGTACTATTCCCATTTTTGGACAGATGTTTAGGTTCACATTAATTAATCAAATGGTTAATCAAATGGCTCCTGTTGTGTTATTTTGCTCTGTGCTTGAGAGTTCCACCTGGAAAATATCCAGTCGCTATACATTCAACAGAACCTCTGGATAACACATCTTTGGTTTGACCATTACAGTTTTGTTAACTTCTTCAGGGAACTGTCTCAAAGGAGAGTCAAAGGAGAAAGAATTATATGTGCAATTTAAAATAAAGCATCAGAACAACATTGTTAATTTCATGGAAACAGAGTCAGCATTAACTTACATTAGCAATCTCTGTGGAGTTCAGATTGAAACGATGCTGTAGAAGACAGCAATAGTAACCTCAACATCATCCCTGATGCAGGCCTTCCTGACTAATCTTGTGTAAATACTGCACATGCAGATGGTCATGAGGATTAATGGTGTGTTAGAAGGCATTAGGTCACTCGTTCCAACCACACATCATGGACACTAAGTTTCAAACTGACCAGCTAGACTAACCAGTGTTAAAGACTACATCTTTCTAGACTACCATTTAGAATGTGATGATTAGAACAAGTTATCTAAATGTTCTAGCTGCATGCCTTTACTTGAGTCAAGACAAACCCAGTAGGACTTCAGCAAGGTTCAGAGGAAAGCTTTAGTATTCAGTAAAGTTTCACCCCACCCCTTCTGATCACATTCACTGCTTTTCAAGCATGTCTATGCTCAAAAAAAAAAAAAAAAAAAAAAAGGCAGCAGTAATCTTTGAGTCTCTTAATACTAGTAAATTTTAAAAATTGCCTCTCCTTGCTTTTTTAATTTTTAGGCCAAACATTCCTCCTGTCCAGAGATACTGTATTTGGAAATGTGTTTGGCACAATAAATGCATTCTTAACCAAAACTCTGTAGCAGCACCTAAATAGCCACACTGAGTTCCTCCTGACAGGCTAAACAATGAATCGTGCGAACTGCTATGATAGTTCTAATTTAAATTTCCCAGTCAGCAGCCTCTATGTGCCTCAAATAAAGTAACTGATCTAAAAGTCAAATCATATTTTTCTTTTACCTTTTAGGAAGCATTATTTTAATTTAAAAAGATGCAGCTTATTAATATACTAGCTTTAGATTCAGCTTATAACATGAAATTATATTTTGGCATGCCTTTGGCAAAAAACTAAAAAGAAATAGAGCTATTAATTCTAAATTATCAAAGGAAAAGTTGGTGTTCAATTTTATCACTAAAACTTCTTTCAACCACATCTCTAAGTGGCTTCAAAGACTGTCCTTCACTGTGAGCTGAGAAGCATGTGATACAGGTACTAAAAACAAAATATTTTGTTCTTGGTCTTCTTGAGTTTTTTATTTATGTAAGAAATTCTCCTCTCACCCCTATGGGTGGTATGTGTCTTCCTCAACCTCGGGTCCTCTACCAGAGGCCTGGGAGTTTGAGGGTTCTGCGCAGTATCTTAGCTGTTCCTAGCACTGCACTCTTCTGGACAGAGAGCTCTGATGTAGTTCCTGGGATCTGTTGGAGCCACTCTCCCAGCTTAGGAGTCACAGCCCCGAGTGCTCCTACCACCACTGGGACCACTTTCGCCTTCACTTTCCACATCCGCTCTAGTTCTGACATCCCATGCAGGGTCTTGTCTTGCCATGGCACTTCTTCTGCTTGGTCTTCCTCCCATGTCTGCTGCTGCTGCCTCAGGCATTCTCTCAGCAGCTCATCTTTGGGTGCCATCTTACTGATGTACTCCTGGATGCTCTGGGTTTCATCCAGGACAGTAGCTTTGACACTCACCAAACCCCGCCCGCCTTCTTTCCGGCTGGCGTACAGTCTCTGGGTGTTGGACTTGGGGTGGAAACCTCTGTACATTGTGAGGAGCTTCCGGGTCTTCACATCGGCAGCCTCCATGTCCTCCTTTGGCCAGCTCACTATACTGGCAGGGTATCTGATGACTGGCAGGGCGTACCTGTTGATGGCGTGGATCTTGTTCTTCCCATTGAGCTGGCTCTTCAGGACCTGTCTTATCCTTTGGTGGTACTTGGATGTTGCTGTCTTCCTTGCCTCCTCATCGTGAGTCCCATGTGACTGTGGGATGCCAAGGTACTTGTAGCTGGTCTGTATGTCTGCTATGTGGCCTGCTGGTAGTTCCACCCCATCAGTCTTGACTACCCTTCCCTCTCTTTACTACCATCCAGCCACACTTCTCCAGTCCGAATGGCATCCCAATATCCTCACTGTAGATCCATGTCAGGTGGATTAGCGAGTCGATGTCTCGTTCATTCTTAGCATACAGCTTGATGTCATCCATGTAGAGGAGGTGGCTGATGGTAGTTCCACTCTTGAACTTGTATCCATATCCAGTCCTTGTGGTTATCTGGCTGAGGGGGTTCAAGCCAATGCAGAACAGCAGCGGGGACAGCGCATCACCTTGGTATATGCCGCACTTGATGGCCACTTGTGCAAGCTGTCTTGAGTTGACTTCCAGTGTTGTCTTCCACAGTCCCATTGAGTTCTTGAGGAAGGTCCTTAGTGTCCTGTTGACTTTGTATAGCGCCAGACATTCACAGATCCATGTGTGTGGCATTGAGTCGTAGGCTTTCCTGTAGTCAATCCAGGCTGTACTCTGATTGGTCTGTCTAGACCTTGAGTCTTGGGTGACTGCTCTATCTATGAGCAGCTGGTGTTTTGAGCCTCTGGTGTTGTTCCCAAAGCCCTTCTGAGCTGTGCTCAGGTACTGGCCGCTATGATGCCTGATAGGACTTTCCATGTTGTGGGGAGGCAGGTTATTGGCCGGTAGTTGGATGGTGCTGTTCCCTTGTGGGGGTCTTTCATGATCACCACTGTCCTTCCTTGTGTTAACCAGGCTGGGTGGGAGCCTGCTGCTAGCAGCTGGTTCATCTGTGCTGCTAGGCGTTCATGCACTGCTGTTAGTTTCTTTAGCCAGTAGGTGTGGATCATGTCTGGTCCAGGTGCTGTCCAGCTCTTCATGTTCTTGACCCGCTGTTGGATGTCGGCTACTGTGATGGTGACTGGTTCCTGTTCTGGGAGATTGCTGTGGTCTGTTCTCAGGTCCTGCAGCCACTTTGCACTGGTGTTATGAGTCTTCTCTTTCTCCCAGATGTTCTTCCAGTACTGTTCAGTTTCTGCTGTTGGTGGCTCTGCTGTTATTGTGTTGTTGCACTGCAGCTGGGAGTACACCTTGGATGGTTCTTTGGAGAACAGGGCATTTATCTTTTTGGCCTCTGCTTCTCTAGTGTATCTCCTTAGCCTGGTGGCCAGTGCTGTGAGCCTTTGCTTAGCAGTCTCTAGGGCTTCAGATGGAGTCAGGCCCTTGTATTTTCTCAGTAGCCGAGTCTTATCCTTAATTTCTACACCCTTCTGTAGTTCCACCAGCCCGCTAACTTCTCTCCGGGTTGCCTTGATCTTATCCTCCAACCTCATTTTCCGGGGGGGGGGTGTTATGTACTTTTGTTCTTTTTGATTGTGTAGCCAAGCATCTCCAGGATTACAGAGGCTGTAGCGTATACCAGTTCATTGGTTTGAGTTATGGCAGTAGTAGGAATTGTCATTAGAGCTCTATTGGCATCTTCTAGCATACTATCTGATGGTACTTCTCCAACGGGCCTTGGTAATCGGTCTCGAGGGTTGACTGTAGCTGGTTTATCCATGATCTTATGCCTCATATCAGCTGCTGTGCTCTGTAATGGAGGGGGTGGCAGTGAAGTTCCAGATTCAGGCGTTGGCTGCACATCTAGTTGTTCTTCTGGGTCTTCTTCTTGAGTCCAGGCTGTAATGTGGAGTTGGTCTATCTCCAGTTGTGAGAGCAGCTGCCTCTTTACTATGTTGAAGTATTGGGTAACTAGCTGTTTCTCAGTTAGTGTGGATGTAGGTCTTTTGTCCATCCATAGTTCCCTCATACGTTTCATATATCCCCTCTCATTAGGTCTACTGTTGTAGTAGCATTCCATCAATTCCAGGTTCTCTTGTCTCATCCATGCATGGTTTGTTCCAGTAGCCTACTTATCGTCAGATTGTCCTGGTTCCCCGACATCTGGCGCAGAACTTGTTAATCCAGGCAACGTCCAAGCCGGCCTGACTCTCCTAGTTCGTGTCACTCTCATGTTCGAGGTAGGCAAGTGAGGCATTAGGGGGTCTTTTGCCCAAGCACCCCTACTGGGAAGGTAGGCAGGTACCCACGAGGATTTGAACCCCGGTCTCCCGTATCAAAGGGTGTCGCTCTTAACCACTATGGCGCTCTAACCACTACGCTATCCAGTCACCACATATATATATATATATTATATATATATATTAATTACTATGTAAGCATGTGACAAAGTATAGGAAGTGTTTAATAATTTTGTAGTGACTTTCCAAATCATATGTGATGATAATAAAAAGAGTTCATTCCCAGATAAATGGTAAAACCAATGCCATTGTGGCCAAAAGCGCCTAGTATCTTATATTTCATTTAATAGTTTCCTATATAACCTTAGACATGTTACAGTGTTGAGGGATCCTTACATTTTTATGGGTCATCGGTCAAACACTCTTAATTTTACCCATAAAATGATAATTATGATATCACTAATAGGTTTTGTAACCCTTCCTCTACTATTACTTTACTGAAAAAGTATGCCCCGAAACAGCAATATTTTATGTAGTCTTTTTGAGAAATACAGGCAGATATTAGGCCCAATGGAACCCTTACACGATAAAGCAGTAATACCGATGACAGCTATTCTACCAAAATTAGGGACCTTACTACCAGAACCCAGAAAGAGGACAGGATCATGCAAATAAAGTTTAATACACAGCTTCCTTATTTTGTTACATGCACAAAACTCCCCTAGGCCAAATCATATCTGAGCCCAACCATTCAGAAGAGCCAATTAGTTAACTGAACCAGCTCAAGGTAAGGAACTGTCATTAGAAATAGACAGGAGAGAGGAAAAAGGGGAGTGGGGGATAGAAATAGTTCTTCCTAAGAAAGCTAATTGTGAACCTGCTGTTTTTGCATGGTATAATCTGTTGCTGAACTTGTTTTCTCATTATTCTGTTACTATTTACATTCTGGGGAAGAAAGGTGAAGAGTTATGAGGGTGGGGGAGGTCAGAGAAGTTAGAACAGACACATAAATGGAGAGAATGTGTGTCATTTTATGACTTGGTTGATGACAGATCATCATAAAAACTGGCATGTTTATTAGTGCTTTAAGTAAAACAGTATACACAGAATTTTTACAATAATTTGCACAGATGAGTTCTACTATATTAATCAATAGACTTAAAAGGCCTGAGTCTAGTATGCAAAAATTTTAGAAGAACGGATTGTCTGAGCAACAGAAGACATAAAAAGAAAATGATTGATAACCTCCTTCACTCTTGAATGAAGTTACATTCAATGGTAAAGTGGTTGTGGGGCGCTAATGAATTGTACATCTGGGAGCTTTCTAAAGGTATATGGAGAGGCCTGACTTGAGAGAGTATGACTGGGGAAGATGCTCCATTACAACACTGAGTAGCTGGGGTAAGCAAGGAAGGAACAATAAAAGAGGAGTCAGAAAATCAAGTAGACTGAAGGCCAGTGTCTGGTGGTCCCATAAACAGCATGGGAACTAGAATTGACTAGAAGCAAGTGTGAGCAGGCCCTGAAAAAAAGGCTAGGTGCATGAACTCAATAGACAACTAAGGAGACTTGGGTCTATGACGAGAGGGCTTATGACCACTGCAGTGCTTCAGTCTTGTGAAGTATGTATACACAGCCTGCAGCAATGAGCGCCTCAGCCCAGATCAGTGAACCTGGGCTAACTCATATCGACACCCTAAAAATAATGCTGTAGCCAGTGCTTTGAAGTTGTGGCTTGGGACAGACCTACAGCACTGAAGCGCAAGAACTGGGGTGAGCCACACTTCAAAGCACTGTCCACACAACTCTAAATAAAGTGCTGGTGTAAGCCCCACAAGCCCACGTCTGTCCGTCATTCTTGGCTGGGAAGCTCACTACCATGGGCTGCATAGCCATATGCACAGCTGTTCCCACTCTACAGTAGCATTAATAATATGACACTTCTAAAGACATTCAAAAGAAGACGACCCAAAATTTTAGTGCTAGTAGGATTGACTGGCCCTGGGTTTGATTGCTCTTCTCAAGCCAGATCTATACTGATGTACCTGCATCCACAATAGGGCTTTTACTGCTACAGAAATATTGCAGGAAGAAAATCACCACTTCGATCAAAATAACTGTATTGGAAAAAAGATCTAATGTACACTTGGTCTCACTCCATTCATTTAGAAAGATATTTCTACCAACTTCCTGAATGATAGGAAAACTTTGTACCTATATTGAGACAGATATGAACTTTTCCCTTGCAATTCAACCTCTCAGTAATAAAACTGAAGGTGAATCACATCACAGAGAATTGTCAAAGACGACAAAATATAGGGGTTGGCGCATATTGTCATCCTTCCCACTCATTATGGTGATTTCAGTAGGGATGCACTAGTGTAACAAAGCAAGAAAAAGCCCCTTGTGTTTTTGGAGGAGAAGGAAAGTGGTGTGGGTTGCATTAGTCATTTTACTGTGTTTTTGCTGCCAGACAAAGAGTGAAGTGACACAGAAGTGCAATGTATGCAGTTACTCGGTCCAGAAAACTGGAGGGCACCCATTTTGTCCTACATCCAATACATGTGATGATGCCTTTGACACCATGAATGGATATGGCCGGAAATCCAAAATGGTCAAGGATGATACCCACTTTTGGTAAAAATGTAAGCAGATTATGGAATGGAAAGAGAGACCACTCTGAATGAATGTAACTATAGTAAGTATGCACCCTAAATTATACAAGATTAGAAATAGATTTAAAACTTCCAGTATTTTACAGAATCTACAGAAGAATTTCGTTATTTCTTGCTCTCACATTCAAATAAAGCATTAGCTTTTTAACTCTGTTCTGCCAAAATTCTAAGTAAAAGAAATCCTTCCCATCACTGAAAATAGAATTAAACATTTGGACTTTTCCAGCTCTGAGTACTTCTGACCTTGAAGCCTTGAGCAAGATATTTGGCCTCTCTATACCTCACGTGCCACGCTTTGTAAAATCTTAATCATATACGGATGCCTACTGACCTTTGTACAATTCAGAATATTGGATGAGGAATGATGAAGAACATTAGACAGGAAATATCTTTTCTCTAGTTTTGTTATTAAATTAATGAATACTATCATTAGTAGGATTAGAAATGAGAAATGGAATTTTCAATTACATACTTTTTTCTCTATGCTAATTCTACTTTGTGTTTATGTGTTTACTGGCCTAAGCAGAACTTCAGTGGGCTAGGATTTCATAGAATCATAGAATCCTAGGGTTGGAAGGGAGCTCATAGGTCATCTAGTCCAACCCCCTGCCAGAGGCAGGACCACTCCCACTAAACCATCCCAGTCACGGTTTTATCCAGCCGGGCCTTAAACACCTCCAAAGATGGTGACTCCACCACCTCCCTTGGCAGCTCATTCCAATGTTTCACCACTCGCCTAGTAAAAAAGTTTTTTCTAATATCCAGCCTCGACCTCCCTAACCGCAACTTGAGACCATTGCTCCTCGTCCTGTCCTCCTTTACTACTGAGAACAGTCGAGCTCCATCTTCCTTGGAGCACCCCTTCAAGTAGTTGAAGGTTGCTATCAAATCCCCCCTCAATCTTCTCTTCTGCAGACTAAATAAGCCTAATGCTTTCAGTCTTTCCTCATAGGGCTTGTGCTCCAGCCCTTTAATCATTTTAGTTGCCCTCCTCTGAACTCTCTCAAGTAGGTCCCTGTCCTTTTTGTAGGGAGGAGCCCAAAACTGAACACAGTATTCCAGATGTGGCCTCACCAGTGCAGAATAGAGGGAATGATCACATCCCTTGATCTGCTGGTAATACTTCTTTTGATGCAGCCCAGTATGCCATTGGCCTTTTTGGCAGTAAGAGCACACTGCTGACTCGTATCTAGCTTCCCATCCACCATGACCCCCAGCTCCTTTTCTATGCTGCTGCTACTCAGCTGAATGTTTCCCAGCCTGTAGCAGTGCATGGGGTTTTTCCATCCCACATGCAGGACTTTACACTTGTCCTTATTGAACTTCATAAGATTTTTATTGGCCCACTGTTCCAATTTATCTAGGTCTCCCTGAATCCTGTCCTTGCCCTCCAACGTGTCTACTGTTCCCCCTAGCTTGGTATCATCCGCAAACTTACTGAGAGTACAGTCTATTCCATCATCAAGATCATTGATGAAAATGTTGAACAGAACCGGCCCCAGGACCGACCCCTGGGGCACACCACTAGTGACTGGTTGCCAGCTAGACATGGAACCATTGATTCCTACACGCTGAAACCGTTGATCTAGCCAGTTTTCTATCCACTTTACAGTCCACCTATCCAACCCATACTTCCTTAATTTGCCAGTGAGAATGCTGTGGGAAACTGTATCAAAAGCCTTGCTAAAATCAAGGTATAGCACATCAACGGTTCTTCCTGCATCTAGAAAACCAGTCATCTGATCATAGAAGGAAATGAGATTGGTCAGGCATGATTAACCCTTGGTAAATCCATGCTGACTGTTCCTGATCACTTCATTTTCCTCTAAGTGTTCGAGGATGGATTCTTTGAGAATCTGCTCCATAATTTTGCCAGGGATTGAGGTGAGGCTGACTGGTCTGTAGTTCCCTGGATCCTCCTTTTTCCCTTTCTTGAAAATAGGCACTACATTTGCTTTTTTCCAATCCTCCGGCACCTCCCCTGTTCTCCATGAGTTTTGAAAGATAACAGCCAGAGGTGCTGCTATCTCATCGGCCAATTCCCTCAGCACCCTTGGATGCAGTTCGTCCGGCCCCATGGACTTGTGCACATCCAGCTTCTTTAAGCAGTCCCTAACCTGACCTTCTGTCACCAAGGGCCTCTCTTCTTCTCTCCAATTTGTCATACCCATGGTAGTGGGCTGGGAGATGACCCTACCTGTGAAAACTGAAGCAAAAAAAGCACTGAGCACCTCAGCTTTTTCTTCATCCTCTGTCACGAGGATGCCTGCCCCATTCAGCAAGGGACCTACACCATCCCCGATCCTCTTCTTGTTATTAACATACTTGTAGAACCCCTTCTTGTTATCCTTTACATCCCTCGCTAGCCGCAACTCCATTTGTCCTTTGGCCTTTCTGATTTTATCCCTGCAGTCCTTAGCAATATCTTTATATGCTTCCTTGGTCATCTGACCAAACTTCCACTTCCTGCAAGCTTCCTTTTTATGTTTAAACTCAGAGCAGAGTTCTCTGCTAAGCCATTCTGGCTGCCTCACATATTTATTCTTTCTTCTAACTGGAATGGCAACTTCCTGTGCCCTTAGCAGGGTTTCTTTAAAATATAACCAACTTTCTTGGACTCCTTTTTCCTTCAGATTAGCTTCCCAAGGGATCCTGCCCATCAGTTCCCTGAGGGAGCCAAAATCTGCTCTTTCCTTCCTTCCTTTAATCAGCATCCCGAACTCAACCATGTCATGGTCACTACTGCCTAGCTTGCCATTTACCTCTACCTCCCTGATCAATTCTTCCCTGTTTGTGAGCAGCAGGTCAAGAGGTGCAAGGCCCCTAGTTGGTTCCTCAAGCATTTGTACTAGAAAGTTGTCCCCAACACTCTCTAAAAATCTCCTGGATTGCCCATGCACTGCTGTATTGGCCTCCCAGCAGATGTCAGGGTAATTGAAGTCCCCCATCAGCACCAGGGCCTGTGATCCAGAAGCTTCCGCTAGTTGTCCATAGAACACCTCATCCACCTCCTGCTTCTGGTCTGGTGGTCTATAGCAGACACCCACCACAACATCCCCCTTGTTGCTTTCCCCTCTCAATGTAACCCATAGACTTTCTGTTGGCACGCTTCTACTTCCATAATGGAGCTCTGAGCAGTCATAGAGCTCTTTTACATATAGTGCTACTCCTCCCCCTCTTCTTCCCTGCCTGTCTTTCCTGAACAGTTTATACCCATCCATGGCAGAGCTCCAGTCATGCAGACTATCCCACCACGTCTCCGTTATTCCTATGATATCATAGTTCCTTGTCTGCGCTAGTACTTCCAATTCTTCCTGTTTATTTCCCAGGCTCCTCGCATTAGTGTATAGGCAGCTAAGGTACCCGCTCAATTGCCCTACTTTGTCAGTTTGGTTTTCAATTCTATTACATGAACCTCCTTGCATTTTTTCTTGGAGTCCTCCTCCCTCACTCTCCTCACATGTTGGGGCTTCAGTGGAACATTTAAGACAATTATTTGATTCCCCCCTCATGTTCCAACTACCTTCTCCTTTATTTCTCGTGCTAGAGTCCCAGCACCTCCCAAGTTCCATCCCTTCCCTCAGATCTCCCACACTGCCACTTACCTGTGGGCTTTGGTCCCCCTCCCCCCTAGATTTGACCTTGGGGATCTACTTTTGGCTCTCTCAGACATGTATGAGAGTTGGGGTCACAACTTCTCAGTTCAGTGTCTCCCCTTCTGAAAAATGAAGGTAGCAATACTTTCCAGCACCTTCAGGTACTTCACATAGGAGTTTTGAATCAAAATTCATTAGTGTAAAATCACTTGGCTCTTCATACAGACAGTGCTATGAAAGTGTAAGTCTGGGACACCATTTTATATTTGAAGTCACTATTATGTCTCCTTAGGTAATATTATTAGGCTCTCCAAACAACTATATGGATATATAACCTTTATTCATGTAGGTAGTCCCCATTCAGAGTAGTCCCCCCAATGCGACTACCCATGACCGTACAGTTACATGCAGATTTGTGGGTTTGGCACCTTTATTAGCAGACCATAAGAAAAGCATTTCACCCAGGTTCCATTAGAATTTCTGTTCCTCCTCAATACTTCATTGTATTTAGAATTTATTTTTCAGAAAAAATATGTAAATAGACTAATATGTTTATCTAACCCTTCTTAAAATGAACAAGTCTTTATATTATATATTGATTCCTTATTCATATTTGGACTTGGTCTACGGATTTACATTATAAAAACAAAACAAAAAAAGAAATGTGTCACCTTCATAAAGGTGCCCCTCCAGTGGAGTCTGTTTTCCAGGCCATTCCAATAACAAAGTTACATCAAATTGACATTAACAGAAAGACACTATTAATCTTTGGCATAAGATAGAGAAACCCCTGCTGTCTGCCAATGAAGAGGATTAAGTTAGAAATCTTTTTAAAAAACAAAAAAACACAAACAACACAGCAGGCAATGAAAAACCAAATAAAATCCCTTTTTCTAGTAAGAGGTGAAGGGAAAGAACGCTGGAGAACTTTAACAAATTGTTGGGCTTTTTATTTATCAAAATCTAAGAGGGCATTTTTCAACAGCTTCTTGATCTGCTAAATAGAAGAAAGTGGGGGGGGGGAGGTTATTTTATTAGAGACACCCAAGAAGTATTTTTAGCAAACATCTGCAGCCAATTCAAATGAAGAAAGCAAAATCCAGTTTAGTTGCATCAAACAACAGTAATATCTAACAGAAAATATAATATTCTCAAGTTCTGTTTACACATTTGAGAAAGGCAGCATTGTCACACAACTATTCTATTAGGAAGCATGATTCTGTGCTCTTATATTCAGAAACACTCCACCTTCATATTATTTTAATTTTTAATGTAATCCAGATTCGTTTTCTCATTCATTTCCTGCTGTAGCTCAAATAACACGGTTAGTCTGTCAATATTAGTATCAGTTCATTCAAGTAATATGGAGCATTTTGGCTCCCTCCCTCAAATTAGCACATAGAAGGTAAAATAATTACTATCTTTGGAAAATGTAGTGCTATCATCTTACCTTCCACTTTTAAGCAAATCTCTCCACTGTTGTGATTTTAAACTCTACCTAAAAGAGGACGGCATTTTATGGATTTCAAACTACATTCTTCCCTGTCCAGGGTAGAGTCCCTGGAATTTGCAATTTTCGCTTAAATGCTATGAAAAAAAGTGAGAAAAATTCACCCCAATATTTATTAATTTTGAAAACACTTTTCACTTTTCCTAGTATGGAATGTAGCTGGAAGGAAAGGGATTAAAAACATTGTTTTCTGCTAACTAATACAGATACTGTTTTAAATACAAAACAACACACTAGTTTCTTTCCCTCTTAAGACTGATCAGAAACAGCAATTGCTGTCAAGTAACTGTATAATCTTGCATCATTAGTCATCATTTTGCTCAGAAGGGCTCTGTTCTGACCTTTTTGATTTAATTGCGTATACTTACATTTTCTCTCTTTTAGTCTCCTACAGGACAAGCATTCTTATCAGCAAGTTAAAGTAGTATGGGTTTGATGAACAGACTATGAAATAGATAGAAACTTGGCAAAATCATCTGGCTCAGTGAGTAGTGATCAATGGCTCAGTGTCTAGTCGGCAGCCAGTAACAAGCAGACTCCCCAGGGGTTGGTGTAAGGGTCAGTATTGTTCAACATCTTTATGAAAGATACCAAGTTCCAAAGGGGCAGCCATGTTAGGCTAGTTCAGTAAAACAAACAAGGAGACCTGTGACACTTAAAAGACTAACAAATTTTATATATAAAAAAAAAAAAAATTCCTCTCTCACCCCTATGGGTGGTATGTGTCCTCCTCAACCTCGGGTCTTCTACCAGAGGCCTGGGAGTTTGAGGGTTCTGCGCAGTATCTTAGCTGTTCCTAGCACTGCACTCTTCTGGACAGAGAGCTCTGATGTAGTTCCTGGGATCTGTTGGAGCCACTCTCCCAGCTTAGGAGTCACAGCCCCGAGTGCTCCTACCACCACTGGGACCACTTTGGCCTTCACTTTCCACATCCGCTCTAGTTCCTCTTTCAGGCCCTGGTACTTCTCCAGCTTCTCATACTCCTTCTTCCTGATGTTGCTGTCACTTGGCACTGCTACATCTATCACCACCGCTGTCTTCTGGTCCTTGTCTGTTACCATGATGTCTGGTTGATTGGACAGTACCTGTCTGTCCGTCTGGATCTGGAAGTCCCACAGAATCTTAGCCCTGTTATTCTCCACGACCTTCTGTGGAATCTCCCATCTGGTCTTGGGAGGGTCTAGCCCATACACTGTGCAGATGTTCCTGTACACAATGCCAGCTACTTGGTTGTGCCGTTCAGTGTATGCTGTTCCTGCCTGCATCTTACATCCTGCCACTATGTGTTGGACTGTCTCTGAGGCCTCTCTGCACAGTCTGCACCTTGGGTCCTGTCTAGTGTGGTAGACCCCTGCTTCAATGGATCTGGTGCTCAGTGCCTATTCTTGTGCTGCTATGATCAGTGCCTCAGTGCTGTCTTTTAGTCCAGCCTTTTCCAGCCACTGGTAGGATTTCCCAATGTCAGCCACCTCAGCTATCTGTCGATGGTACATCCCATGCAGGGTCTTGTCTTGCCATGGCACTTCTTCTGCTTGATCTTCCTCCCATGTCTGCTGCTGCCTCAGGCATTCTCTCAGCAGCTCATCTTTGGGTGCCA